>BTHU01000021.1:33164906-34364906 GCA_036184795.1 Tokudaia tokunoshimensis | reverse complement strand
ATATACAATTTTATGAATGCAACATATATAGACATGGATACACACACAAATCTAGTTGGACACACAGATCTAGTTTCAAAAGCTAGGTCATATTATTGGTTGGGGCTAGCAAGTCTGCAATTTGTAGTTTAATGTAAATTTGCATGCTGGAACTCAAGCAGAGTTTGCAAGTTATAATTTGAACTCTTAATGTCTGCAATGGTTGTATGAGACCCAACCACTTCATTAAGGTAATCTGTTCAAGTCAATTAATTTTAAATGGTAATAACACCTATGCCAAAACTTCACAGCAAGGTCTACTCTAAGTCTTGCTTGACCAAACAACTGAGTATCAGGGCCTAGAGGAACACTGACATAAAATCAAGGAGCACAGTGACAATAATGGTAATAAGAATGTCACCTGTTACCATACATCTATCAGTCACTGCCAAAGCCTTTGCATGCACTATCTTATTTTATCATCTCAAACTTTTATTTTCATATTAAAGATGAAGATACTGAGCCAAAGAGATCTGCTAAATAGGCTAACCTTCCATAGATATTAAGTGGCATGTCTAGAACGTGAATCCATTTGATTCTAAGCCAATGCTTTTATATAGCACTATATAGAGTAGATATCAACTATTATTATTTTATTTCCTTTCTCTGATAGAAGCCTTTCTCAGGCTTGGGAGAGAAAAGATGCCACTGACTGACTCTTGTTTTTCAGACATCCAGGGTTATTGGATTCAGAGACTAAAAGGACACAATTGTTGTACATCTTGGCTCTCTTCTTATTTCCTCTTAATGCGATTCTGCAGGAGAGTACTCTCTGGGAAGATGGGAGCACTCAGTAAGGATATTAGAAAGGTGTTTTGCTCTGACACAACCCTGGTGCAGTTCTAGAAAATGACTTTGGTCTTGCTTGAATTGTCTATTCTGTCTTCTCCAGGTCTAAGACTTGTAGACCTATGTTCAGTACTATATGGGCTTGTGTTTAAGTCTTATTTGGAATCCAGAAGCCAGTGAAGTACATCACAATGAACAGAAGGCTAAAATAGATGGCGTGAGGGGATGTAACACTATTGTTTTACTTCCTCTACTTTCTTTGCCATTCCCTACAGACACCCCCTTGGGAGGGAAACTCCATAAGGGATACACCAATGACTGGAGTGTTACAGTTTCATATTTTTCAAATGTTTTGAAGTAGCTTGAAGCCATTTTGTAGGATTATTGCTTTAGGTAATGCAGGATGTTTGAAAGGATAGCCTTAAATTATTTAGAATTTAAATATAGCTTTAAACATTTTTTTCCCTCTGACTCAAAGAGCAGGACCTCAGTAGACTTCTTTCCTAAGCCTTACGTTTAAATCAGCTTCCCATTAAATCAGTACGTGCCTAAAAAGCAAAAGCTGTTTTAAAGAAGGCAATGGTTCCAACTAATGTTCCTATCACATTATTCTTTCTAACTTCTGATCAAAGATTATCTTGAAATACAATTGCTAATGTTAACTTATGTTCTTACTGGGGTGTGGGCTAGCAGGGTTGGGAGGGCAGAGCCAGTCTTCCTGGCTCCCCACAGTTCCTGGCATAGATTTCTATCACCATGAGTGAAGGGAAAGTGTTTTAGTGGAAGTGAATGAGTCTGACTCATTATGGAGTGAAATATTCCATTGTATATAGCACGTGAAGTCCTCCAGGGTAATTCTCTGCTGGGCTATACACAGGTCAAGGCCAAGGGCACAGGTTCTAGGTTAGAATCCTTTCACCCTTTGACCTTTTAACTCTGTACCCTCAACTATGAAATGGGACTTGTTTTAGTATGCACCTCACAAGGGTGTTATGAGGGCATATTTTAACCCGCTAGGATGCTGTCAGCATTTACAACATTATGTTCAAAGCCATTTGGTTGATTTTGATAATGGGATTTTACCAAGACCTATTTCAATGAAGCAAGGATTTGTTTTAGTTTTGCTGAAAATTGTGTTCCTGTCCAGATTTTAGATCTATTCTTGCTGGTATTGCAAAATCAAAGACATGTCTTTTAGAAAACAGGTTGCTTCTTTTTTGTTTTTATTAAAATCACATTAGCATGTATCTCGTGAAAGCTGTTACAAGAAACAAAGATCACTGTGTGTGGGAGGAGGTTGCCTAAGGATCCCACTCTCAGGCATGACTCATCTTTATGATTCTCCAAAGACACTTTTCAATTTGCTCAATCTATTTTTACTGTGAACATGGCCTGATTCTCCTTATGCCCATGGTTGACTAGAGGTATAAACTGTGCCCATTCATTCTCTTACAGCTCTGTTAATGCACATGTTGTTTGATAATCTTCGTATTCCAAATGCATTCAACCACTCCAAGATATTCCTGCATTCTGCATACAGATTTAACCAATTGTACGAAGAAGAAGCACGTAGGATAAAACAGATCTACATTTCTTTAGAATTCACTCTGGATATCTAGAGATAGTAGGATTAGAAGTGCCCTCAGAGAAATCTCTAGCTTTTTTTTCATATAATGCTAAGAAAGCAATACAGCCAGTTGTTATTGTTACTTGTTCCTGTTGCCCAATTGATTAGACTGTTGGGAACCAAACACAGGGCCTTGTGCACACTAGACAAATAATCTAGTGGAAGGCTACATCCCAATCTTTGTATTCTTGAGACAGTCTCTTTGTGTAGCCTAAGAGGACTACCAAGTTACAATTCTCCCTCTTCTGACTCCTGAATGCTAGGATTATAGGTATGGGTTTGACATCTGGCTTCTACTGGTTTTTGTTTGTTCTTGAGCAACTATGGGCATAAGTGTGTCTCCAGATGGGAAAATGCTTCTATTGGTATTGTTATATAATACACAGATATAGTTTGGATGTTTGTGTCCCTTTAAAATTAAGTTGTAACCTAAACCTGAAGGTGAATATTAGGAGATGAGACATTTTCAAGGTGATTAGACAATAAGGGCTCTACTTCCATCAGTGGGATCAATACCCTAATACAAGGGAGCTGCCAGGCTCTTCCCTATCTTCTGTTTTGTGTGGATAAAATATTTGTCCCCCCTTTTTTTATGTGAAAATAAGCAAGAAGCTGCCATTTTGGAAGTAGAGACCAGCTCTCACACTCCCTCTGCACAGAATCTGTCAAGGCCTCAACCTTGGACTCCTTACTCCCAAAATTGTGTGAAAGTAATTCTAGTCTTTGTTAATTCTAGTGTCAGGAGCAGATGTACATTTCATTTTTCCAACAATTATTATCTCTACTTCCCAGAGGGGAAAACTAAAGCATACAAAGTTTAAGATACTAGATAGTAATAGAGATTTGAACTCATATAGCTTGTTATGGAAGTCTACAATCTTAACTGTCACACAGGTCCTGGAAAGATGGCGAGAAGGCACCCTTTTTAGACTCTATGATCACTGCTGGTGTGTGTGTGTGTGTGTGTGTGTGTGTGTGTGTGTGTGTGTGTGTTATGGGTGTGCATATGCATTTGTTTATATATAGACAAATCCAAGATGAAAATACAAATGAACCAAGTTTCAGATATTGATGATTTCTTCTGGGAGCAACATAACAATCAAGTACTTAATCTCTAAACACTAAATTTCTGGTATAATTTCATGCATTCTGTGTTATGTTAACTTCCAGCAAATGACAAGACCATGTCAGAGCTCCCGACCAGGAATAGCTTTGAGCTAACCTATGTTTTTCTCTAGAGGCTTCTGGTAAATGCAATCTCGTTTTAGTAGAGGGATTAGGGAAAGGTTGAGACAGGGTCTTGTTTTGTAGCCATGGTTGGACTGGTATTTATTATGTAGCCCAGGTTTGCTTCTCATGTATAGTAATCCTCATGCCTCAACCTTTCAGTTCTCGGATTTCAGGCATTCAACACCAGGCCTCTCTTTTGGGGCTAGAGAGACAACTCAATAGTTAAAGAGAGTGTTTGATCCTCTTGCCGCAGACCCAAATTTGGTTCCCAGCACTCACATTAGATGGCTCACAAATGTCTCTAACTCTAGCTCCAGGAAATTCAACACTGTCTTCCAGCCTCTGAGAACTCATAGTACACACACACACACACACACACACACACACACACACACACACACACACATTTATATACCCTAAAAATCTACTTGAGAAAAAAAAGAGAATCTCTTTTAATCCAAGAGACACCTACACTTGTGTGGTGAGAATTTCAGCTTTTCACAAGCCAGTGGATTGCCCATAGCCAATCCTTGTTCTTTACTTCTGTTGGTGTCTTTGCTGAGAGTCTTGTGGGAATGGCTTAGAAAATTGGTAGTAACAATTCTTTTGTGTTGATATACATATACACGTCTGAATGTCTCTACGTATGCCATATGTATGCCTTGTGCCCTCAGAGGCCAGAAGTGGACATCCAATCTTCTGGATCTGGAGTTACAGAATGTTGTGAGCCATTGTGTGGGTGCTGGAAATCACACTGCTATCCTCAGCAAGGGCAGTAAGTGCTCTGCTCCACTGAGCCATGTCTTCTTTCTGCACATTGGTATTATTAAAATATTATAGCACTAGGACAGTGGTTTTTCAACTTTCCTAGTACTTCAACCCTTTAATATAGTTCCTCATGCTGTGGTGACCCACAACTATAAAGTTATTTTGTTGCTACTTCATAACTGTAATTTTACTACTGTTATGTATCATAATGTAATTATCTGTTGTGCAGAATATCTCTTAGGTGACTCCCAGAGGGGTCACAATTCTCAGGTTGAGAACTGATGCTGTAAAGTTTAGCTTAGTACATTTTGCTCTTCTGCTTTTTTGTGCTTCATAGCTTGAAAGTGCACAAAGACTTGTATTGATACTGCTAAAGTGGACATGATTCATAACTGAGATAAGTTGCCAATGGCATATGAGCGCTTATTAATCATGAATAATATTCACCTTTCAATTTTCACCCACACTGTCTCAGACATTTACATGTCATCAGGAGTTATTGTGTACTTACACCTTAAATCATTTATTCATGAATAGACACATTCTGTATTTTTTTTTTACATTTTCCTGCTTTCTTTCAACAAATATAAGCCCCAGGAAGTACTCCAAACTGGATTATTTTAGAATGGCAAATCATCTTTAAAAACAACACCCTATATAAGGGACTCCCATTATTCTGAAGCACTTTTGAAAGAGAGAGTGTATAGCATTCTCTTGTTATTTCTGAGTAAGCATAGGTATACTATGATGCAATCGTTGCCATAGCAATTAATCACCTTCCCAAAAGAAGAGTGGAGAATATAAGCCCATGTACATTGCCCAGAACACTAGTCAGAACCGCCCTTTGAGAACCTTGGTATACAAAGACTTCAGAAAAAAAGGATGCTTTTTCTCTTTTTTCATTTTCATGGTAAGAATAGAGGAAACTTCTCTCATGCTCTGACTGTCTGGGCTTCTGGAGATGTCCGGAAGGTGAACAGCAGTCAGGCAGTCACTGCAGTGGACAGGGGTGTTCTTGGGGTGCCAAACGGTCGCAAGCACTTGGCCATGGCGGAGTTTGTTACTTTATGAGTCTTCTGCACACATCCTCTCATTTGCCAGTGACCTTGATGTGAGAGCTCAGGGCTCGTGGCTTTGCTGTCAGCTCTTCTGCTCGTCCTGACCTTCTTTTAAAAAAAAGTGAAGTGGAATTGACCACTGATTTGAGTTCAATTGTAATAACAAAAGGGAGAATTATTTTTTGAAAGTTGTCCAGTGAACAGGTGTCTGCTGGGACACAACGCATAAAACTGTAGAAAGAAATTCATAAACCAACAGAAAAAGGGTTGCAAAGGGAGGGAGCAGCTGAACGGTGATTTTAGAAATTTAAACTATATTGAGCAGTGTCTGTTTGGTGACTAGACTGGGATTTACCTTTTTAACTTTTAACCTACAACTTCTGATCATTTGGAGGATAATCTGACCACTGGAGATTTGGCACAGATCAGTAAGTGATATACAGAATTTTCCTTCCTTCCTTCCTTCCTTCCTTCCTTCCTTCCTTCCTTCCTTCCTTCCTTCCTTCCATTTTAAAATAATTACTTTACATCCCATTCACTGCCCCCTCCCACTCACCCCCTTCTACAATCCTTCCCCAGTCTCCCTTCCTCTCTTCTCTGAGCAGGTGGGACACCCCCTGGGTATCCCCCTCCTCCCCCCAGCACTTCAATTCTCTTCGAGACTAGGTGCTTCCTCTCTTACTGAGGCGAGATAAGGCCACCCAGCTAGAAGAACATATCCCACATAGGGGCATCAAACAGCTTTTGGGATAGCCCTGCTCCACTTGTTTGGAACTCATATGAAAACCAAGCTGTACATCTACTACATATCTGTGGAGAGGCCTAGGTCCAGCCTATGCATGCTCTTTGGTTGGAGGTTCGGTATCTGAGAGCCCCCAGTGTCCAGGTTAGTTGATTCTGTTGGTCTTCCTGTGGAGTTCCTATCTTCTTTGAGGCCATAATCCTTCCCCTTATTCTTCTATAGGAGTCCCCAAACTCCATCCACTGCTTGGCTGTGGGTGTCTGTATCTGTCTGACTCAGCTGCTAGGTGGAATCTCTCAGAAGACACCCCTGCTAGACTCCTGTCTATAAGCGTAATAGAATATCATTAATAGTGTTAGGGATTGGTACTTGACTATGGGATCGCTCTCAAATTGGGCTGGCTTTTTGTTGACCATTCCCTCAGTCTCTGCTTCAACCCCAATCCCCGCATTTCTTGTAAACAGGATAAGATTCTGGTCAAAAGTTTTGTGGGTGGGTCGGTGTCCTTATCACTCTACCATGGTTCCTGCCTGGCCCAGGAGGCAGCCTCCCAGACAGAGCCATTCTTTATTGGAACTAATTTTTATAGAAAGACTGATAGAAACAGGGCAAAGGTGTTGATAGCTAGGGTAAACTCAGAGAATCATATTGGTAAGCTATTCTGCGATTGTATTGGGGAGATACAATTTGATAAAAGAGTGTTTGTTAACTATTAAGTATATATTTTTTAAATGACATTAATTGTGCCACAATAAAGCCTCAACAGTTCATGTGCTAGTTTACCTTGCTCTTTGCAATATGATTTTACAAGTCTTTTGTAAAATGAGTTCTGGTGTCAATGGATGCACAGTTGTTTTGCATTAGTTACTTTTCTGTTCTTCCAATAAAACATCATGGCCAAGGCGGCCTTTGGAAGAAAGAATTTATTTTGATTTTTGGTTGCAGCAGGATGTCAGGGAGACACAGCAGTAAGGTAGCAGGCATGCTTTAGGATCAGGAAGGTAAGTGCTAACAACATAAAACCACAACAGAAGGTGGAAAGCAAGTCCCCAGGAGCATACTTCCTTTAGCACCACCTAATTCTCAAACAGTGCTGCCAGCTGGGACCAAGCTTTCAAATGGCAGAGACTATGGGAATGTTCTCATTCAAATTACCCTGCATTAGTCACCTCTCAGTTATACAACCTATAATTTGTTACGTTAAGATATAACTATAAAACATAAGGAGGAAGGGGGTGATTGGCTCAGTGGGTGAAGGTACTTGCTGCCAAAGGCTTTTGACAGCCCAAGTTCAATGCCTGGAACCTACATACTGAACTGACTTCTATAACTTGTTTCCTGACTTCTACACATATGCTGTGGTTCTCATTCTCTCTCTCTCTCTCTCTCTCTCTCTCTCTCTCTCTCTCTCTCTTCTCTCTCTTTCTCATAGTAAGTACATAATAGAAAAGCATAAAATATAATACTCAATGGTTTCATTTAAATAACTTCTGATAACTGTACAAGAAAACAAAATTTAGCTGGGCGGTGGTGGCGCACGCCTTTAATCCTAGCACTTGGGAGGCAGAGGCAGGCGGATTTCTGAGTTCGAGGCCAGCCTGGTCTACAGAGCGAGTTCCAGGATAGCCAGGGCTATCCAGAGAAACCCTGTCTCAAAAAAAAAAAAAAAAAAAAAAGAAAAAGAAAACAAAATTTAATGTCAAGATATAAAAAGATATGAAATTTTCATTTTTGATTTGCTATCATGCAGTTTAGTATACTAGTTTAACATAGTAGATCCTTCTATCATAGGACGACCATCTTTACAGCTCTTAAGGAACCTGTACACAAATCACACACCAAGTGAGCCTTCCTCTTCTTCCACTGCAATGACTTTTCTCTCTGGCAGATCAAATGGCATACCTCTTGTTCTTAGTATTCTTTTGTGTTAGAAAATCTCCACCCAGGGAGGAATTTCTTACAATTTCAATATTTTAGTTACCACCTAGAATTTCTAACCATGAGTAGTGCAATAGTAACTATTTCATTCAGGACCATAGTAGTAACTGTAGTGTGTCCGATTTAGGTTCTGGTTAGTCTCCATGAATACTGGATTCCTACCTCCTAGCTTAATGTCTAAACATAGTTTTAAATATCTATCACTACAGAGTGAATCTGCCGCTATGATTTCTCTTTCATAGTTCACAGCCTCTACTAAACCATGTTGCCAGTGAATAGAATTGGGTTGAATTACTCCTTCCACCTATCAGTGCTGGGCACCATACAGTACATCATATTTAATCTGCAAAGTGACCTTTTAGCAATAATTATTTACTAAATGTATAGACCTTAGAACTTTATTTAAGCAAATGAGAAAACTGGGGTCATAGCCATTATTTCAGTCATAAATGAGGTTCAAACTGAGATCTTTTCTCTGAACTCACACACTCTCTCTTTTTCTTTTTCTTTTTTAATAAATTTTACTTATTTTATTTATATGAGTACACTGTTGCTGTCTTCAGACACACCAGAAGAGGGCACTGGATCCCATTTGTGATTGCTGGGAGTTGAACTCAGGACCTCTGGAAGATCAGTCAGTGTTCTTAACCGCTGAGCCATCTCTCCAGCTTTTTCTTTTTGAAATCACATTCTCTTATGTCTACTACTTGTCAAGCATTTTAGATGGTACAGTATCTATACTGACGTATATGAAATCCTTGTGGAAATGACATTTTATCTAACTTAGAAGCAACGACCAAGCCCTTGGGTACATTTTCTTCATTATCTGGTTCACTGTTTGTAGGAAGCCAGAAGCACCTCAGCGTCCTGGGTGGATTCAGAGTGAAAGCAGTGTGTGCTCTAGCAGTAACAGAGCGGACTCCGAGAGGCCAGGTGATCTAGGCACTTAGAAAAATCACACCACCTTTAAATGTATCTTAAAGTACACTGACACATGGAGTAAATATACAGGTAGGAGAGCTGATTAACTGATTTCATATGAAAATACTAGTTGCATGGCTTAGACTAAATACACAGAAGCATGGGACAGTGGGTGTAGTGGCTATTCCTGGTTGTCAACTTGACTATATCTGGAATGAACTACAATCCAGAATTGGAAGGCTCACCTGTGAACCTAATCTGGAGGCTCAGAGATACACATTTCTGACCTGGACCTGGATGTGGAGATCTTGAAGCATAGTGGCTATGCATTCCAGACGATTAAGACAGGGAGATCTCTGAGTTCAAGGTCATCTGGGATTAAAGGTGTGGTGGCACACACCTTTAATCTGGGCCACACCCTCTGCTGGAGACCTACATAAGGACATTGGATGAAGGAAGACTCACTCTTCTTTGCCTGCTTGCCTCATGGGACTGAGCAATTGCTAGATCCTTAGACTTCCATCCACAGCTACTGCTGACCATTGTTTGGGAGTTAGACTACAGACTGTAAGTCAGCAACAAATTCCCTAACTATATAGAGCCTACCCATATGTTCTATGACTCTAGAGGACTCTGACTATTACAGTGGGGATCTTTGAAGTATATTGTCTCTATTTGTTAGCATGTTTTCCCATTTGGTGAGTAGTTTTTTGCCTTCTGTGTCTCTATTCTCAACTTGATCCATTTTGATTCATGCCTTTGGTAAGGTGTGTCAACTTTTTAGTAATTATGCTAGAACAATAACATGGGTGAACACAAAATTGGCAATCAAGAATTACAAGTGGCATTCCTTACTGTTGCTCTGACATTTGAGAGGAGTCATTAAGGGACCGTAACTTTGAACCAGCTTTCTCCCATCAGGGCAACACCATGGTATACTGTCTTGTAGATGTCATGAAAAATCCCACTGAAAGAGTCAGCAGTAATGGTTGCCCTTTCTCTCTTATTTGTTTCCTAATGTTCTCCCTTTTACTCTTCACTATGCCTATATACTTTTCACTCACTTTTAAAGCAATAAAGAAATATAAATATTGATCAAAGAAACATCTAAAACTTAGATACATGTTGTAACAATAATTGGAATAGTATTTAATAGTGATTGGTTTTGCATCTCATCTCATTTTTGTGACTTTATTATTTATTCTTGTTTTGCTGAAGTGCCTAAGTACGTCTTCTGGAGTAGATATATAACTCATAGACTTTCAAAGTCCCTGCATTGCATTGAGAATGATTGCTTACAATATATGTTTTAGGCTCGAATTGTTTTTTTATATGTAATTTGAAAGTATTGTTTAATTTTTCTTTTATCATCCAACTCAGGAAAGTCAGAGATTAGAATGAGTTTTGAATATTTGTATGAAGCAGTATTTTTCTCTACAGGAGCATTGAGAATTTGGCCTTACATGTTCTCCCACATAGCTTGCACTTTCTGTCCCTTTGCTGTGCTCTTGGATCAGTCTGGATTTGTATAACTTTCTAGTTTTTCTACCACTGGTGTCTATTTTGCTATTTGCTATGTCTATTGATTTTTAAGCATCTTCAAACATAAACTATTTTTGGGACCATTTCGTTTTCACACAGCTGGATCTTTCGGTTGCCTTTCTTATCTAAACTCCGTTGGATTTCCTTATTTACAATAGTTTTTTGCTATTCAAAATTGCTGTGGTGAGTGAGTTGCAAATACCAAACCATCGCTCTTAGGCTAAATACAGGAGTAAACTCTTATTAGCCTAAGGTCACAAGATTGTCATCAAGAGATCAATCCAGTATAAAAGAATGTATGCTTCTGTTGAAGATATTGTATGCAGTATATGTGGTTGATTCACAAATAGCATTTTCACAGTCACAATACTACATATTATGCTTCAAGAAAGCCTATCTAAAACACTAGCTCCACAATGCACATCCTAGCTTGCTGGCATTTAGAAGCTAGACAGACTTGCAGTGCTGTACACGGGAATCCTTCTGCATAGAATAAACATGAAAAATCTCATACTAAGCTGATCACAGAAAAGACACTTGTCTAAGCTATGTGAAACTAGAAGGCTGAGTGTTGCTGTGACTGACCTTAGCTAGGAATGTGCAAAACAGCTGACTCAATTTTCACCACTTCTGTATGATACAAAAGTATGAGGAATGTTGATTTGAAGATTAAAAATAAATTTTAGCTAGTGGACAGATTCTCAAATATGGACCTCACCAATAATGAAGATCAAGAATCTACTAGCTGAAGGTCATCACCTGCTTGTTCTACTGTCTGTTTCTTCATGGGTTTGTAGTTGAGGATTACAGAAACAATAGTCTAGCAGAACCACGTAGACAAAGAAACCACTACCCATTCATTCTTCCTGTCACTGACTTCAGTGGTTTTGTTCATGGGTTGGTTTTCTTGACCCAATTCGTGGATTTTGTGTAGGGTTTTCATGCTTGACATTCTTTGCTTACATGTTTCTGACTGCCATGCTCTCACTAGGGCAGACCAGGGATGCTTTGCTTACAAGTGAGGCTTCTGTTCCTTTGCGATACTGGCAATCCAAGTGCTTCTCCAGTCTCTGTCTTTATAGACCCCAAAGGTCAACAGCAGTACTACTTCTATAGGTCATAAGACTGTATGATGTGGGTGGGTGGGAATACTGAACTATTGACTGTGACATTTGCTTGGGGACACCCTCCTGCTACTTTGTTACTCTGAGATTTGCATGTTGTTCTGACAGTTGCTTTCTTATTTGTAACAACAACAACAAAAAAATTGACATGGTCTTGGTTAGGCTTTTTCCCATCAGTAGGGTCCTGCCAGTCTCTTTTTTGTTTCTGGAAATCTGATTTTCTGCCCATCAATTCTACAGTTCTAAATTTTTAGCACTATTGTGCTGTTTCCTTTCTTTTTAATCTGTGGACAGACTTTTTTTGTATTTGTCTTTTTAAAAACTGAAATGGGAGTAGATAGGAATAAAGGCTTAGTATGTGTCATTATAATCATATTTTTATTATTTTAATTAGGGAAAATATTCCTAATGGATTTTTTTCTTTTGTGTTTGTGTATTTCCAAGTTTTTTCCAGACAAAATTGCCCAGATGTTAATTTCATGACAGAATTTGAATGGAATTCTTTATTAATTGCTTATGAAATCATCTATAAGAATAAGTCATAGGGATGAAGAGATAGCTCCGCTGTTAAGAGTACCTGTTGTTACTCCAGAGGACCCTTGTTTGGTTTCTAGTGCTCAGGCATCTCACAACAGGTCTCCATCTCCAGCCGCAGGGAATCTGATACTTCTGGCCTCCAAGGATACTTGCACTCCCATGCACATGTGCACATGCAGTCATACACACCAACACATAACTAAAAATAATAAAGGTAACCTTTTTTTAAAGTTACCTGTTAGCTTTTACCCTCTGCAACCATGAATTCCAAATAGTTTCTGGCTCATTATAGAATTTAATATTCATACAGGTCCTATAAGATAGTGGTTGTCATATTCAGGTTGAGTACAAGGAAGCAGATTCACTGCTTTTATTTCCTGTGTGTCTCAAATAATTAAGGGAGCTGTCATCTGACCTAATAGCTGTCTTTTCCCAAATTAATCATTTTTAACACACTCTCATAGAGGGTTAGTGCTTATTCCAAAAATGCTAATTATTCTTTCAGTGCATCTGCTCATTCACATAAAAATAAGGAAGATATGATACATACCAAAGTGTTTGAATTCACAGTGGAGGGGCTGTGCGGCAACGTTTGTATATATATATATATATATATATATATATATATATATATATATGTATACCTTTTGGTGTTGGGCTTTTCTTCATATTAGAGTAAACTGCTGTTTAAAAGTTCATATTTTCAAAACAAATTACTGATCAATTTAGCATCATTATCAACCATTAAAAAATTCCTTTCCAATTTAAGGCATAGCAATTAAACATTTATTTAAGGGAAATAGTTCTGCACTCCCTGCGTAATTTTTCCAGTTGAATAAACAGATAATAAATCAAGAAATATTGTAAACAGCAGGCCTCTATCTCAGAATTACTAAAAAATGTTCTTACATCTATACTGTAGAACACAGAAGAATTACTTGCTAATTGAATTTAAATTGTAAATATATTCATCCATTGAGGGGATAAATACATTGTGCCAAAGCAAGGAGTTCCCAATTTCTAATTTCTCTACCTTAGGCTGTACCAACTCAGAATTCAAATTTAGAGAAATTCCCTAGGAGAGTTAAGTGGATCTACCCTCATTATCCTTTCATTTCAAATGGATCTTATCGGAAGAGGACCGCTCCTTAGTATGATAGTCACATCCATACTGCATTCTCATTGGAGACAGAATTTCCTCCTGGGGAAGAGTTTCAACTGAGTCAGATTTTGAGATTAGTCCAATAACATGTTGTCAAACAATGCAGAATTAAGTACCAGTCAGTGGAAACAGGCCCTTGATATAAGAGATCTTTATAGAGATCCAACTATCCCAAGACTTTTCCATCTTTTACTTTTCTGTCTTCCATTGGTGAGATCATAGCTGATTCTCAGAAATGCAGATTTCATCTTTCCTTTGCTGAATTTATTAGCATTATGATCTCAGAAACATAGAAATAAGTTTCACAGAAAGTAAATTTAACAAATTTTATAGGACAAGAAAAAGAAAGTCATAACGTCTTATGGTTTTACTTAATACTACCACAGTAGAAGGTGTAGACTTTAGTGATTCACATTTAGTGTTCTAAAACTGAGTTCTGAGAGAACATCCAGTCTACTGTGCCCAACTTTCATGCTTTGCCTCACATACCTCAACACAGCAGGGATCCTCCTGGCTTGGACTAGTCCATCCTATGCAGAGTCCACTGTCCCTCATGCCTGCCCTCCTGCTGTGCCATTTGCCTAGCTGGAGCTTCAAATATCCAAAGACCTTCCAGTAAGCTCTATTCAACCATGCAAAGTTCCAAGAAGTGGGAAGGAAGGTGTTTGCTCCTCCTTGGGAATATTCAGCTAAGAAAATTCTAAGGGTTCTTGGGTCCGAACAGCAGAGGAGCTGAGTATGATAGCTTTAGCATTACATGTAATTCTCATTACAGGCTAGCTTTGTCTGAGTGGACTAAATACCAAGTAGTGAATGCTGCACTCATAACTGTTTCTCTCCCCTGACCCTCAGGCCTGCTCCTCGCTGTAATTAGTAACTTCAGCTCTCAAATGGATTTCTTTTGTTGACCATCTCCCATCTCTCCTACAGTCCCTGAATGTTCTGATCTTTTCTTTTTCCTTCCCAAGTTTTGTCAGGTGTGCTTGTATAAGTCTGAATAACATGGAGCTAATTCAGATGGTATTGTAGCCATCAGGCCGACCTTCAGTCTCATGTAAACCAACGAATGCAAATTGGCATTTTGAGAACAAGCATCAGTCAGATCTTTGTCTCAAGCTGGCCTTAGTCTCATTTTAGTCCTGGGATCTGTGCTGGTCCCCACCTCCACCCTGCACCCCCATCTTATTTCTTTTTTTCAGGTGCTAGCTCTTGCTCTGATACCATTATGAAAGGTATGACAAGATGATATGTGCATTCTAGATCTTGGTCTTCTACAAAATTCAGTTCATCTTCAATTTTTCCTGTACTCACTAATGCTTGTCAAAAAACTGGGTAAATTAGAATTTCAAGTACCTTTAACCCAATAGTCTCCTGAGGAAAAAAAACAAAGTGGACCCTTCGGGTATAAACTTGGAAACATCACAAAAAAGACCCTCTTGTGGCATTTTCTAAAGAAGACGAGATATGATGATCCACTATTTGGAAGACTTTGCCTATGCTCATGTTCCCTTCCACATTTATATAATTATTATATTTACTATTATTATTATTAATTATTATTATTATTTAATTGCTGTTTTGAGTCAAGGTCTCATTTATTCCATGTTGTACCCTGAACTGGCTAAGTGGCCAAGGGTGATCCTGAACTTTTCACCCTACTGATTCCCCCCTCCCCCAGTCCCCAAGCGGGGATCCTAGGTGTCTGCTATCTAGCCATGTATACATTGTGCTGGAAATTGAACCCAGGGCTTTTTGCCTGATAGACAATCACTCTACCTACTCAGCTACATCCCAAGCATCTTGTTTTGTTTTTCTGTTAAGAAAGTTCTCTTTCAAATTGTCCCAGAGAGGAAAAACTTCACAGGTAGAGTTGACACAGGTCATTGGATCAATGTTCTATGCTGGGATAGGAAGAAGGTTTCCACACATCAATCTTCAGGTCCTGTATCCTCATGGACTAGCAGAGGGCAAAAGGAGAATGATGATGTGTTATTGTGACAGACCAGGACCATTCAGTGGGTGCTGTTTTAATCTTTTCCTTGATTGAAGAACTGGCATTCAGCCATCACAGTATAACTACCTATTGGTGGACAATGGCATGGAGGAAGTATGGGAGAAACTATTACATGCTTCAAAATGAGATGACGGAGCTGGAGAGATGGCTCAGTAGTTAAGAAACAGTGTGTACTGCTTTTGCAGAAAACTGACCCAATTCCCAGATTTCACGTTGGTTGGCTCACAACTGAACTCCAGATGAACAGATGAATCTGGCCTCTGAGAGTACCTGCACTTACATGCACATAATTAAAAATAAAATCATTATTTTATTTTAATGAGTATAGGGTGGAGAGGAGAAATACATGAAATAGGTTTTGCCTGAGTTTGGGACTTTTGGTTCCTTGTAAGTCAGTTTGATGACCAGCCTAGGCCAACAATAGTATAACAGCATGAGCAGCCTTTGTTAAGTACCAGGGCTTTTCCTACTGAAATAGTGTTGGAGGATTTTTTTTTTAAATCTCCAAAGGTTAGCTGTGTGGTTATCTATTTAACCAGCTTTACTGAGGTGTGAGTGACAAAGAACAGATTATACGCATTTGAGTTATGTATCAGTTATATTTGTGTTTATCTGATAGAATGTCTGAAAGGTTTGTTTTGGTTTGGTTTTTTGGTTTGGGATGCCAGGAGGCTCCAGTCTGTCACAGAGGGTGTGGTGGCATGAATCCTCCCGTGGCAGCAGAAGTGGAAGCTGCTCCTTGCTCCTGTACTGGAAGACCAGGAAACAGAAAGAGCTTGAACCAGGGGCTAGGCTAGAGTCTGGACAGTCCTGACCCCTGTAATCTATGCTTGCCACCTAGACCTTTCCTCTGAAATGTTCTACAGCCCCCAGAATATCACTATGAGCTGGGAGGAGCAGGGCCTGCTAACAGCAAAAGCATGAACCTACAAGGACATTTCAAATCCAAACCCTAACAAGATGTAGGAAGGTTCCACAGAAATTAAGAACCAACAATTCTGTTTTTGGCTATATCCATCCCCAGGAAAAAGTCAGGACACATTGCCTTAAAGGCTGTCTTCACTTCTGTGTTGATGGCAGTGTTGTCCACAGTAACCAAGAAAGACTCACTATAAGAGCATCTTACAACAGAGAAAATGGGCAGAGGTGTGTTTTAAGATTATTTCAAGCATCTGCAATTTTTTTTTCTTTGAGAATACAATAATGACAACTTTTATTTGTAACAACGTGGAGCCAAACTGGCCTGAAGGCATCAGATTTGGTCTCTGACAACAGAAGCAGTAAGCTGACTCTGCAGGCTATAATTATAGGTTTGTTTGTTCATATAAACCTGATAAAGAAAATTAGCCCACAAATATGGAAGAAATGTGGGAGAGTGACAGTAGGAAGAGTTGGAGGGAGGAAAGGATGGGTGGAAATGATATAATCATATTTTAATTAAAAATAAAATAAGATGAACTAATTTCTGATAATGTTAACTTTCCTTTGATGTTTTAGGACCCAGAGTCCTCATATTGACCATGCTTTTTACATTTGGTTGTAAGAATCTAGACATAGCTTTCTGATTTACAAATTCCACATTGAAGTAAGTGATCCCAGAGCAAAACTGAAAACTCTAACACCTCTTGAGAAAAATCTGTGTTTAGAATCAATTATTTTTAGTCTTTCACGCTTCAGATAAGAAAACTTGTTGGAGAAACTTCCCACTGTTCCAGAATACCAAGATACCCGTTCATCTGATCACATTGTTTGCATTCAAGGTAAAGCCTTAGTGATTTTTTATTTTTTCTTCTGTGTTTATAATGAAGGTGGGAAGGCTCATGGAGTTGGAATAATGCCTCTGAAGAAACCCTAAAGCCAAGGCCAATCAATTATGACAACGAAACCAAAACAAATCTCATAACAGAGGCCATTCAAATCAACCAATAATTAAAGGGCTGTCCTGGGATTTGCCTACTTTCCCATAAGCCCGTGCCTTTCATTTCATTCTTCATACATTATCATAGCCTTTGAAATTATCAATTCAGTTGCATCAAGTGAAGTTTTGGTTAAGAAAGAAATCCATTTCAAGGAGTGAGTGGTTCAAGTACCATTGAAACTTTAATCCTATATTTAGACACCATATATAATCTCACTTCCTGTTTACTTAAGGCTCTTCAGAATAAAAATAGGTTCTCTCTGACATGGGTTTTCCATTCAGTCTGGAACTAGAGATAAATGAGCACAATGATTCTTCAGTTACCAGTCACTCAGTAGACAGCTGCACAGATTTTCTTCCATAAGATCATATTACCATTTGGATAGTAATCACCTGGTATTTGAATATATATAGGACTTACAGTACTGCAAGAATTACCTAAGAATTACCATCATGGTGGAAAACAAAGGCTGAGGATATGCATGTATGTTGTCAAAATTATCATTTAGTCCTCTCAACAACACCTTGAGTTATTTCTGCAACAGCGCATTAACCACTCATGCAAGATGGCAGAGCTTAAATATGGGTCTAATGACAGCAGGTCCATCCATGTTTCCATTCTAGGATAGGAATAGATTTTGTTATCATTATAGAATATGAATTAAATAAGCACCATGAGTTGTAGATTATAAATACCTTGGAAAATGGAATGTGGTGAACAAGGCTTTGAACACATCTGGAAATCAATGTGCCTTCACAGAGTGTTTGATCCTGAGAATGTTCATGACCTCAGGAAAGAATTTATAACTTTAGGGCCAACAAGATGGCTCAGCAGATAAAGACCATTGCACCCAGAGCTGATGATCTGAGTTTGATTTCTCGATCCCTCAAAGCTATTGCAGAGAACTGACTTTCTAGAGTTGGTCTCTGACACTTATGTGCACTGCGGCACTTGCACATTTGCATTCAAACACACACACACACACATATACACACACACACATACATACTTGCACACACACATACACATATACATACATGCATAGACATATACCTGCATGTACAGACATAGACACATATACATACACACAAGAATTAATTAGAAATTGTTTATGTGTATGAATATTTTTCCGGCATGTGAGTCTATGCATAATATGTGTGTCTGATGCTTGTTGATTCCAGAAGAAAGTGTTGGAACCCCTGCCATTAGAATTACAGATGACTGTGAATCACCGTGTGGGTGCTGGGAATCGAACCCAGGTCCTCTGGAGGAGCAGCCAGTGCTCATAAGTGTTGAACCATCTTTCCAGTTCCTAAGAATTTTAGTAGTTCATGATATTGGTTGATTTTACTCTTTCCTAAAAGGAATTTCTCTGTACAAAACTGCTGGTTGTGGTTTCTCCATGTCTGTTGTTACATTCTTGAAATTAATTTCATTGGATCATATATATTCTCAGCAATTTTAAGAATAATAAATAAATATATTGCTTAACATTCTGGCATGTATAATGAGGTTTATGATTACACATTTGGTCACTGAAGTTGTGTTATCATTCAAACTGCCACATAAATTAGCAACTGATAGTTCTTATTTCACCCGAAAGCCATGTGAAATATTATGATCAATTTCTCTTGCTGCACAACTTACTCCTTGTCAATGCACCATGCCTGGCTTGAATTCTTTCAGTTGTAACATGATCAATAGTTAAGTGCCCTTAAGAAAACTTTTGTTCTCAGATGCATTGAGCTCACGATTGATCCACTTTGGAGTGGGTTTTATAGATTCTGTTTCTAAGATACACTAAGCATTACTTCAAATTCCTTTTGAATGTGCTATGTGTATCTCTAGCCAGGTTCTTGGGTAGACCATCATTGCTGCTTGATATCCCATGTTGAGGCTATACCTGTGGAGGAAACTGAAGCACATTTTCTGATTTCTAATCTAATTTATATGCAATTGTAGTTTACATGTACATTGCTAAGATTTCTACCAAAGCCATAGCTTTTAAATTGGGCTTCACGTAAGTGACAGTTATCTTGTTTGTATTAGATGTGCTAGTAGCACTTTTCATTGAACTTTCACTGGGTTAACAAAGTGCTAGAAAATTTAATATCAGAGAAAATTGTAGATATTGAACAAATGTGGCTCATTGAAAGTAAAAACATCAATATTTGTGTGGGATTGTGTACTATATTTGCTTGAGGCATATATTGGTAGCATATATAAGAAATGATTGAAATTGTCTTACAGGGACAGTTATCCAAATCCTTGCCAAAAGTTGGCTTTATTTTAAACATTCCATGAAAGATGAATCTTTCCATTTGATTATTGCACTGAACATGAAGACTTATGGCTAAACTCAAACAAAATAAAAACTTTCCGTATTTGAAGGTCTAGAGTGTTTTTGAACTCTGGCTTATGCAAAAATTGATTTTTGCTGGTGCTTGAAGGAGTTCATTTCACTTCATATCACTTTCTGACATTAGATCTGCCTTTAGCTGTGGTTCTTTTGCCTTCTTTCATGTACCCTGAGAGATATAAATCTGAATTAAAGATTGTGTTTCAAACTTTGTGGCAATCATGGTGTTACAAGCGCCAACAATTAATTGCACATGTATTGGCTATTCCTTCACCATCTGCAGACACAGTCTCTACATGGAGATGTGAAGTATCCATCTACAAATGAATTCAGAGTTGGTGTACTTACTGTGATTTATCTTGTAAAGCAGAATAAGGGGTCATCATAAGATAGCTTAATAATGTTGACACTGTTATTGTCTTGTATGTATTATTGCTGTGCAATATCAAAACATGGAGATTTATGTCTAAAATTACAGAGAATTATGTCTAAAATTGAACTCATTCCTGATCTATCTATCTATCTATCTATCTATCTATCTATCTATCTATCTATCTATCTATCTATCTACTATCTACTTACCTACCTACCATTGCTTTACTTACTATGTGCCCTCTATATACACCATGGGTAGTTAAAAAATCATTATTAAGGATAAGCTAAGGGAGTTGGTGCAAGAAAAGGATAAATAATCTCCAAGTTCGCCCTGTTACCAGGTAGTTCAAATTCTTCTGTTGGGTTCAGATAATCAGGGTTATGTTGTAATAGATGAGTGTTTAGTAGCTGAAAAAGTTCAACATGTAGGAAATGAAAGTCCATGAGTAAATTTACTCCAACCAAAGAGCTAATGCTACAGTTTGGCTCTAAAGGTCAATATGGCAAAGACTTGAACCCTAGGGAGGAGCTATGGGGGAATGGTGTAAGAAGTAGGGGTGGATGGGAAGTCTTTGAGTTGCTGGGGACATGTTCTCAAAGGATGTTATAAGGACTTGGACCCTTCTTCTTCCCTGTTGACCCAGGCATGAATTTTTTTCTCTGCCTTATGGAGTAGCCATGATATGTTGCCATGATAGCTACAGAAGCAGCATGGCTACAAACTATGGGCTGGAATCTCCCAAAATATACTCAAATAATCTTTTTCTTTATAAGTTGATTAATTCTTTGGGAAGTTATTATTATGGAATGGTGACTAACATAGCCAGTTGTTTTTATTTTCTGAAAAGAAATCCATTTTTTGTTTGGTTTGATGTTTACCTCTTTGGTCACACACATGTACTGAGGCACACATATACCCATTTGATACATTCGAAACGCAAACACACTTATGTATTTGTTGATTTGTTTCAACTTACTTTACTGCTGCCTTTATGGATACATCTGTTCTACAGAGAAAGTGCTTGCATAAACAAGGGAAATTTAACTAAACTTTACAACATTCCAATTTTAAAGAATAATTTGCTAGAGTTTTAAAATGTGACTCTTATTACAGCGTGAAATCATTCTTACCTTTAGCTTCAGTTATGCTAAACTCCAAATGCTTTTAGTCTATGCCAAATGGTCTGTATTCTTGCAAATTTTTTCCTGGATCTGTCTCCAAGATGATGTAACAGGCTTGGTGCTTGGAAGGCAGAGCAGGGCAATTACCAACCCCTGACAAAGTACCCAGGCCAGCTACAAGGCTCTGCCCACAAGTACTTGCTCCATGCATGGACTGTTTGGTGGTTGCACCAGCCACTCTCTCCTGCTTCCCACATTTAGTTGGGCATATTAGCAACTATAAAATAGTGGACAGAGTGGTCGGCAAGAGGAAGGATCTGCTATGACAGATACTACCTTTCTTCTTGTTTGGAGGTGTTTCCTCCATATTTGCAACAAGTAATGTATTGCTTAATCCTTACAATATCCTATGAGGATTCACTCACTGTTCTACAAGTAAGTGTGCAAGTATTTAAGGAAAGCAGTTAATCTATCTATCTATCTATCTATCTATCTATCTATCTATCTATCTATCTATCTATCTATCTACCTATCTATCTATCTATCTTTATTTCTATAATATTTACAGCTGTTCTACAAAATAAAGTTAACCAGCCCAAAAGAATGAAAGGTACAGTAGGGGGACTTCCAGGATCAGCTTCAGTGTGTCAGCTCAACTTTATTTGGAGTTATATAGATCTTTGGGAGTGGGTAGGGAATTCCAAGGTGGGCATGTTATTTGCTAGTATGGAGGCCTGGTAATGCTTTATTTATATAAAGAAGAATTCTAAGATCTGCCAGGCAGATTCTTACTGGGGAGAGAGGAAGTTGAACCTGTACCTGTAATCTGGCCATAGGCTATGTGACTTTTTTCAGAGTTTTTGGGATTACAGGTGGGAAGGGCTGATTGGTCACAGCACAGAACCTAATTATAAGGCGGAAAGGGCTGAGCAAGACTTTGTGTGCTGAATCATGCAGTGCTTGGAGGAAGCTTTGTGTGGCTCATCTTCTAGATAAACTCAGAGACCTGTGCTTAGAGATACTCTACAGATAAGGTCAGTCTGAAAAGATGAACCCCCACTGTGAAAGGGAGTCCTCCGTTTTGTTTGGATCGTGGAGAACTTATCTGGACATGATGGACTGCGACCTTAATAGCAGGGTCTTCTAACATTTGATGAATATTTTATGAAATGTTTCAGGTTTTTAAAGTGACCTCTGTTTCTAATTTTTCAACATACTAGTAAAGATATGCTTTCAATACCCAAGGATTGCAAGCTTAGTCAGACTCTTTACTGTGTTTACTGTCTATATTATGCTTGTTTGAGTTGCTATGTGTCTACATAGAAAGATTATGATGCAAAACATGTCTCTTCTGGATAGTTGCAAAAGTATCCTTTTATTTTGCCAGGCAGGGATATTTTTAGTACTGGAAAAAGAGTAAATTGCCCAGTATGTGGTTCCCCAGAAGGAACATTAAAGGATGTTCCTTAAAAACCTGAAGGTGGAAACTTCATAAGACATACCAGGATCTTAAGAAGATGATAGGTGTTAGAATGGTGAGTGCTTTCCTATGAGCTGCAAAGTGTTGCAAGGAGCTATATTTCAGGTTGCTATCTTATAGTAGAAGAACCCAAACTCTTACTCTTCCCTTGTGTTTAATGTTTTAACCAGACTTTGGAATAAGAATGAAAGGGAAATGAATTGTATAGTTGTCCAGTTACACCCATTTTCCTCTATTCTCTTTATACAGAATTCCAAGTCCAGACTTGTTTTTTGAAGCTGTTGGAAAAAGTTGAGGGTTTAAGTGGAGAAGAGAATGGTTTCAATGTGTTTGTACAGACTCTAAAACATCTGAGCTGAGAATTAGTCTATTAATACAATAAAATAAAAATAAATAATAGTTATGAAAGCAATCTTCATGTTGCCATTCAACTATTATTTCCACAACAACTCTAAGCTGAGAGCATTGCTGATTTTGTGACTCTTTATTCAAAGTGAGTTGAGATTTGAGACATTGATGTCTCTGTTCCCGGAACCCTTTCCTGCTAGAGCTTAGATAAGAACTTCGGCTCTATGACTGTCTACCCATCCTTCTTTAATCCATGGTTGCATACCTGTTTTACTATGGCCAAAGTATGAAAGATCATATAATAGTCTCTCCTTGAGGTAATAGGTCCTTTTGAGTACTTTGACCCAGAAAAAAAAAACATTCATGGGTAATTGAATACCTTCTGCTTCTGCTTCCTGACAGTGCTGAAGAGGTAGAGATGGATGTCTGTAGAACAACATTTATTGAATCAAGGCTGAGGAGATGGCACACTGCTTGTTATGCAGCAAGAGGGACTAAGTACAGATCACCAGCTCCCATGTAAAAAAGCTGGTGGCTGTAGCACATGACCCTAACACCAATACTGGGACAGGGGATGAGAGTACAGAAACAGATGGACCCGTGTGGCTTGCTGACCAGCTAGTCTAGCCAAATAAGAGTTCCATGTGTGTCAATGATACTGTTTCACAGCTAATAAATATGTAAAGAAGAGAGTGGACCAATGGTTGAAAAGGTGGTAAGGGTAGGTATGGTTGCCTTGGGATAATGGTACCAAGAAGCTCCATATTCCTACTACTTTGGTAAAAATTAAGTACCATTATTATTATGGGTGGCAACATAAAAAGGCATTGATTAGTTAGTAATGTGGTATAAATATACTCAAAGTGTGGCTGATTGAAAGACTGAGCTTGCCATAAGCTTCTATGAATGGTCGCAAGTGTCACTAGCACTTCACAAACAGCATTAACACTTCAGCTTGCTGGAACATTTAATGTGCTTAGTACCATGCATCTATAAGTGTGACCTCCTTGATTATAAGATGCAGTATAAGAAAAAACATTTCTGAAACAGTTCAGGGGAAAATATATTTTCTGTTTCCATTCACCCTGTTTTAGAAATGAAAATTATAGAAGTTTATCTTGAGTAAAAGAAAAAGTGTGTGTGTGTGTGTGTGTGTGTGTGTGTGTGTCTGTGTCTGTGTCTGTCTGTCTGTCTGTCTGTCTGTCTGTCTATCTGTCTGTCATCAGGGAAATACAAATAAAAAGAACCCTGAGATTCCACATTGCACCAATTAAAATAGCTAAGATAAATACCGGTGACAGGAGAAAGAGGAACACTCCTCCATAACTGGTGGTAAAACCACTTTGGAAATCAATCTGGTGGATCCTCAGAAAACTGGAAATAGTTCTACCTGAAGACCACTACTGGGCATATACCCAAAAGATGCTCCAACATATAACAAGGTCACATGTTATGTTTATAGTAGCCTTATTTATAATGGTCAGAAGCTGGAAACAACTCAAATGTCCCTTAACAGAAGAATAGATACAGAAAATGTGGTACATTTACATGATAGAGTACTACTCAGCTATTGAAAACAATGACTTCATGCAATTCGCAGGCAAATGGAAGGAACTAGAAAACATCATCCTGAGGGAGGTAAACCAGACACAAAATAACACACATGGTAAGTACTCACTGATAAGTGGATAGTAGCCCAAAAGTTCAGAATACCCACAATACAACCCACAAACCGTATGGAGCTTAAGAAGAAGGAAGACCAAAGTGTGGATACTTCAATCCTACACAGAAGGAGAAACAAAATAATTGCAGGAGATAGAGGGAGGAAGGGACCTGGGAAGGATAGAGGAAGGGGAGAGAAATAAAGGGGGAGGCAGAATCAGGTATTGGAAAGGACAGGAGAGATGTACAGTGGGTCAGGAAATCGAATAAAAATATGTAGCATTAGGGATGAAGAACTGGGCATGGCCACTAGAAAGTCCCAGATGCTAGGGAAGCAAGAGGCCCTCAGGGATGACTTTAGCTGAAATAACCAGCAAAGGGGAGATAGAACCTATAGAGACCTTCAGTAGATAGGTATGGCTCCCCAGTTGAGGGATGCGGCCACCCACCCATCTCAAAAATTTTAACTTAGAAATGTTCATGTCCAAAGGAAAGACAGGGACAAAAAATGGAATAGAACATCTGAAGGAAAGGCCATCCAGAGTCAGCCCCACCTAAGGATCCATCCCATCTGCAGACACCAATCCCCTGCACTATTGCTGATGCCCAAAAGTGTTTGCTGACAGGAGCCTGGTATGGCTGTACCCTGAGATGATCTACCAGCACCTGTCCAATACAGATGCAGATACTCACAGTCAACCATCAGACTGAGTCCAGGGACACCAATGGAAGAGCTAGGGGAAGGACTGAAGGTGCTGAAGGGGATTGTAACCTCATAAGAAAAATAATATCAAATAACTGGACCACCCAGAGCTCCCAGAGACTAAACCACAAACCATGGCTCCAGATACATGGAGAACAGAGCATGGCCTTATCTGACATCAATGGGAGGGGAGGCCCTTGGTCCCATGGAGGTTTGATGCCCCTGCGTAGTGGGGTGCTAGCTTGGTGAGGTGGGAGTAGGTGAGTGGGTAGAGGCCACTCATAGAGGCAAAGGGGAGGGGGGAGAAGGGAGGAGATAGGGAGTTTGTGGAGGGGTAACTAGGAAGGGGGAATATCATTTGAAATGTAAACCAATAAAATAATTATAAAATAAAAGTGTAAGGAAAGAGAAAGCAAAACCAACAAAGATAATGCTTGTGTAACTGTGCAAGAGCTTCCCAGGCAGTGGGATGAGAAAGCATAATAACTGGGATCTAGGTCTCTGGATGGTTGAGAATGAGCAGGAGGTCAGCAGGGCCAGAGAAGACTGGGTATCAAGAGAAAATTCTAGAGATGAGAGGAAGCAGATAACAGCCTTGAGACCATAGTAAGGACTTTGCTTTTGTCCTTTAGAGAATGAAAGTCAAATCAGAAATTTTCAGGAAAGAAGGAATGTAGTCTGTTTTCTAAGAGATGCCTTGTAAGGATGATTCCGGATGCTGCAATGAGAAGATATGGTTCTAGGTGAGCAAGGGTCAAATTATAGAGAGTATTTATTTAAAAGTGATATCAGTCATCCCGGCGTGACACAATGGTGATGCATGATATTGTGGATATATGATGAAGGTAGAACCATTATGATTGCCAGATTCCCCGGGACTGGGATATGAGAGGGTAGGATTAAAAGAAGACTGAAATGAGGTATGGGGAAAAGATCTGATGAAGGTTAGCAGCTGAGTCTTGTTTTATAGATTATGTATTCAGTTATTCATGTTGAGCTGTTGCGTAGACAACTGGACAGAAGAGTCTGGGACAGGACAGAGGTCTTCCTGAGCATGCACATTTGAGAATCACCACAACTGATATTAAAAACTGGAGCTGGATGAAACCCCCAAGGAATTGAATATGACAAAGGAGAAAAAGGACCAAGGACTAAGCCTTCAGACATTCCAACATTAAAGGAGACAAAGAAAAAAGGAGACATTAGCAAAGTCATTAATCAACAGCTTTGGTGGAAGGTAAACAAATATTTTGTCTAATATCAGGGTGTTTTTCAACATCTATTTGAATTGTGGAACAAATGACAATAAAAGAGTATGAAAAAAATAATTGGAGAAATATTTGAAATGGTAGGTTTTTACCTTTGACAATCGTTATGTGTGTTAACTAGCAGAGATAAATGGATAGAGTGGGAAATGAAGGAGAAATAGCATTTTCATGTTTCTACTGTTTCTAATGAAACTTCTAATGTTTAATGCTTTGTTTTTAATTTGATATAAAATAAATTAACTCATGATACTTAAGATTGGAGTTAAATAGGACTCATTATTTTATCATGAGTTTGAGTCTCTTGCCTTTTAAGTTGATCTTGCACAAGCCAGGAAGGGTGGTGCTCTCTCTTGTTTTCCACTCTTCTTATACTTGAGGGCAAGGACAGCCATTCCAGTTCTCAGTCTGCCGCTATGACTGTCATTCATTCGTTTACCCAACATTTTCCAGAATCTCTTACATATCCAGTCTTGGGTTTGATGTTGGAATAACTCTTCTATCTTAAATCCCACCTGACTGTGATTGGGTAATTCTAACAGAATACATGCTTTTGTGGAGTTGTTAACAAAACTCAAGGAGAAAAGAGTCAGCTTTCTGGTAAGGACCAAAACCTTTTGTAACATTAAAGCTTAGTTTCAAAGGAACAATAAGACTTTTCCATGGTTCAGGAGGGCAAAGGATATTCCAAGGAATCTGACAATAATTTTTTGGGGGAAATTAATACGAAAGAATAGTCCAGAGTTTAGAATGTAAACTGAGAAAAACTGGAAAGGCTAACAAGGGCTGAGTAGCCTAGGCTGTTTTATAATTAAGTGCTACTTGCTTATTAACCCATTAAATCTTCAAGTCACCCTTCGAAGTGATACAATAGTAAAATCTTGTTTGCAGATGTTTGTAGAAGAATGTGTGGCTTCTTAGTCATGTAGGTTATGAGCTATAGAGCAGTAATTTGTGCCTTTGTTGCCACGTGAGCTGTAATATCATCCACGTTGTTTTCTTCTTGGAACAGTTATTAACCTCCATTCCATGTTATTAATTATTCTCCCTAGCATATTATCTGTCCTCCATCAGATCAGATTTGACAAGACTTTTAATTGTTCTGGCTCTTTTTCCTTTCTATAAATTATAATTCAGAATCACTTTATTAGATTGGCAAGCGTCCAACCAAAGCTTGGCTTACGGGAGATGCCCTCAGAAACCTTCCACCAGCTGATAGTTCTAGCATTTATGAATAAGAATACACATACAACAAAACCTTCCATCTCGAAATCATCCATGGAGCTGCCTGCTCACACCTCATATGCTCATTTCCCTCATGTAATTATCACCTTCAAGTTGGATAAGCTTTGAAAACACCACCTGTTCACCTGAATCCCCAAGACTCTTAGTTTCCTAAGTCACTATTGTTTTCAGGTTCTTCTGAGGAAGTTGTGATTGGTAGTGTGGGTGGCATGGGTTCAGGAATCTGGCCCATCAGCTAGTAGACTCAGGAGGTTTGCATCTCTCACCTTCAGTAATGTGTGTCTCTCTGCGGGGCAATGGGAGTTCTTGGACTTGATAGTGCATCGTCTTTAGTGTTCTGTGGAATGAATTGTGCGCGATGTGCAGGTGTGGAGTCTCCCCTCTGCAGGTAGTCTCACATGTGTGTTTTGAATAACGCTCGGCATCACATTCGTATCTGTGATATACACTCTACCTACAGCCTTTCAGTCAGTCATGTCTGACTCCATACTAACTCGTCTTTGCTCCATGTCTACACTCCAGTACTGTTCTTCTGGACATTGTGTGTGGGGAAGATTTGATAGGTGTACAGAGATGTGTTTTTCAAGCTTGTTCACTCTCTTCTTTAGCAAAAAGTTGGAATGTGACTTGCAATCTAGTAATCAGAAGCTGCATATTTTGCCCAGCAATTTAGCAGGATGTGACTGACTCAGATTTTCTCCTGAACTCTCCCTACCTTTAGCATTTCGATACCCAGTGAGATTAAATAATGACTCAGAATATGTAGTGCCATTATGCTGAGTCTCAATCTCTGTCTTTCTTTTTTCTTTTCTTTTCTTTTCTTTTCTTTTCTTTTCTTTTCTTTTCTTTTCTCTTCTCTTCTCTTTTCTCTCTCCCCCTTCCTTCTTTCCTTCCTTCCTTCCTTCCTTCCTTCCTTCCTTCCTTCCTCTCTCTCTCTCTCTCTCTCTCTCTCTCTCTCTCTCTCTCTTTCTTTCTTTCTTTCTTTCTTTCTTTCTTGGGTTTTCAAGATAGGGTTCCTCTGTGTAGTCCTGGCTATCCTGGAACCTGCTCTGTAGACCAGACTGGAACTCAGAGATCCACTTGCCTCTGCCTCCCAAGTGCTGGAATTAAAGGCGAGCACCACCAGCAGCCAGCTAGGCTCTAGCTCTAGTTGAATGAACTCTAGAGCCACAGCTGTGTACTCTGTTCTGCTGTCCCTCTGGTCCATAGAAGTAAGACTAACAGTTCGATAGTTTTGTTGCTGAACATAACTGAGCACCATTTACCAAGTACTGTATGGTATGTAAGAAGCTCTGTAAGATCCGTGACTTACAAAGACATCTACTCTAAAGGAGGCTTACCCCTCAGGGCAGTGATCTCAGATGAATGCATGTGACATTGGCCATTGACTTAGTGAAAATATTCCTGGTACATAAATTCAAGTAAATGACAAGATTCCCAAGGTACAACTACTCTGGTGAAGATAGAAAAAGTCATCTAAAACAACTTTGATGCTTTACAGTAAACATGATTAAACTCTTTAATTTGAAAATGTGCAGTGATGAAATTATAATTTCCCAAATTACAGTTAAGGCACAGAAGAAAGCAGGTGTTGAGACTTCAATGTTGATAAATACGGAAACTTCAAGTAGTCAAAGCCTTTCATAGAAGTGGAAATATTTTCCCCCAATTCTTTAGCATAAGCTACAAGAATATATTTTAAAATATGTATAAAGTAAAAGAAAAATCATAGATATGCACAACTGAGTGAATTAATTTACTATTTATTTCTGTCTAGATGTTCTATTTTTAGGCTCCAATGGAAATATTTCCTTTCATATGGAATTTCTCTCAGAAGTGTGAACATTATCTATAAAAAAGATGTTTTGTAGTGTTCATCCATAGTCCAGAATCCTTCCAAGACAGAGTAAGGGGGCTTGAGCTTTGGAGTAAGATTGGACAAGTCTACAAGGTTTAGAGCTAACATTCAGTGCCTGGGGCTGGAGAGGTTGGCTCAGAGGTTAAGAACTCTGACTGCTCTTCCAGAGGTCCTGAGTTCAAATCCCAGCAACCACATGGTGGATCACAACCATCTGAAATGGGATCAGATGCCCTCTTCTCGTGTATCTGAAGACAGCAACAGTGTACTTGCATAAAATAAATAAATCTTTAAAAAAAAAATTCAGTGCCAGTCTGGAGAACACTGGCTATTCTTCCAGAGGACCCAGGTTCAATTTCCAGCACCACATGGTAGCTCATGACCATCCGTAACTCTCGTTCCAGGGGCCCAGAGGTCTTCTTCAGGCCTCTGCAGGCCCCAGACACTTCCATGGTTCACAGATATGCATTCAGGCAAAAGATCCAGACATATAAAATTAAAACATATAGAAACAGTTCAGTTCCTAAACAGAAAGAATAAAATCTGCTCCTTCTTAGGCAGAAAAACCAACAGAAAAAGGTGGTCATAATAGAATGAGTGAAGGACTGTTTGCTGAGTTTAAGATGGAAAGTGTGACTCATCATACAGACTGGATTAAAATCATTCTTGAGATAGAAAACACTGACTGGAAACTTAACCTCGTGATCACATTTTATCAAGAAATTTAACAGATGGGGAGGCAGGGGTGAGGACAATCTAAATATACTATTCAATATGAACCCATCAAGGAATGTATGATAAAAATAAAAAAAGGAGAAAATGAAATTTATAAAAATCTTAAGATTGATCTCATTTAGTAGAACCAGAGACAGTGGGAAAAATTAGGAGCATTGTGTTTTATATATATGTGGGTTTTAAGGAAGCACAAAACTATTTAAAAAGGAAAAGACTACATTTTTGCAAGTTTGAAAGGCATGCTGTGATCTTTCTTTCCTTTCTTTCTTCCTTCCTTCCTTCCTTCTTTCCTTCCTTTTCTTCTTTCCCTTTCTTTCTTTCTTTCTTTCTTTCTTTCTTTCTTTCTTTCTTTCTTTCTTTCTTTCTCTCTCTCTTCCTTCCTTCCTTCCTTCCTTCCTTCCTTCCTTCCTTCCTTCCTTCCTTCCTTTCTTTCTTTCTTTCTTTCTTTCTTTCTTTCTTTCTTTCTTTCTTCTCCTCCTTCCTTCTTTTCTCTCTCTCTCTCTCTCTCTCTCTCTCTCTCTCTCTCTCTCTCTCTCTCTCTCTCTCTCTCTCCACATTCCTGGATTATCTGAAAACAAAACAAAACAAAACAAAACAAAACAAAACAATGCAGGTTCACCAGCTTGCTTCTTTGTGTAGTGTAGTCCAAGCAATGTGCCCAGAGTAAGGGACCTGGAAAAGACCCTTGTGCAGACCTAGGCCTTTGTTCAAAGACCCTCACAGGAATGCTCTTTTTGCCAGAATCCTAATCCCTGCAGAAAAAACTAGGTGCAAGCAGAGAGAGGGCGAGGAAGTCCAGGGACATGGAATGGGACTCTGCCGTGATTGCCATGGGCAGTGCCTAAACATGAAGCCCCTGGGATTCCCCAGGGAGCCCCTGCCTGTGGAATGCAAGGCTTCTGAAAAGAGCCTCACAGTGCAGCTGGGCGTGAATGTTACTTGGACTGTGCTTGCCAGCCGGTGGCCAGCCTCATGCTGAGTCCTTCTGCAGAGCTGCCATCTGCTGCAGCTTTAATGAATGAAGCACTCCCTCCCCAGTCCCCCTTTCTTTTTGACAGAACAATAGCTTCAGTGATGAAACCTGCATTCCGATAGATTGAGTCTTTTGCTCAGCCTTGTGTGTGTAAGGGGCAAAGGGGACAGGGAAGAGACCGTGTGTCTGAGTCTCCTCAGATTGGCTATGACTTATTTCCGATGGAACATTGATGGGCATTGTTGAGACGGTTAATGTTTTGTCTTTGCTTTTAACTGGAATGTTCGATCAGCTTGGCTCTGGGACCTGTGCTGCTCTGTGCTTTTCCTCCTCTACAGTGTGTGCATCTGATTTATTTTGTTTTTGTTTGTTTGTTTGTTTGTTTAGTTTTTGTTTTTTTCTGTAGCCTGTCTCTTTCAGAACATTAACGAGTAGATTTGCTTTATTCAGAAATGCTGGTGAAGTAAAGATTTACAAGATACAACTATTTAAGAAGATTTACCCCTCTTTTCTTAAATCACCTGATGTTAACTTCAGCTGGTTAATCTCCTTCCTATACTTCCTTCCTTGTCAGTCAGTGTCTTTAAAGCCATCTTGCTACCTTTGATCCAGTTCACAGGGTGAACTCTCTGCAGCAGTTGTCAATATTTCCTTACCCTGTGGGGTTCCTCAGGCTCAGGGCAGAATCTTCTTAATTACAAAGGAGAGAAAGAAACATGCAAAAGACAGATCAAAAACTTTGCCAAGGGAAGATTGATTTTGGTCTTTGGATTAATCATTCCTTCGAAACTGAAAATCCTGTTTTGCCTGTCGATAATGGCCCTGTGGTTATAATCTTTAGCTTCCCACAGCTAAAGGAGGATCTACTCTTGCGGGGGTGGGGGGAGACTTGAAGATTGGTTATTGAATTCATTGAGCTCATCTTATTTTCTGAGTTTCAAGAAAAATAATGATGTTTCAAATTAAATAGTACCCAGAACATTCCTGTGCAAAACAGCTCTGACGGATGTGGAGAGAAGTTTGCAGGAAATGGATGAAGGCTCGCTCCTTGCTGACATGTTCACAGGCTGTGCGGACTGAGTTTATAATGATATCCACCATAGGCAATTACTTGCTTTGGGTGACGCTCAGCTAAACCTTAGGAGAAAGTAGATGCCATTTAATTAGTACTTCTCTTTTCATTCTGCATCCCCAACATCAGCAGGAAAGCTACTTTATATCTTCGCTAGGATGCCTTTCAAGTTAGAAGGCAGAGGACAGAATAAGTGCAAGCTAAAACTTCCCTCCATCCTAAAAATCAGAGGGAAAATACACTTGTTGGTTTGCTACTTGGGAGAGGTGAATCCTTTGTACCTAGTTGTCAACCTTAAGATTGATAAGACTGGTGCTTTTATCTTTATTGATGTTCTTGTAAGCATGTATTTACCTAAATATGTTTAATATGCAAATATATTTGTGTACATAAACATAAAATTTGTCTGAATCGTATATTGTTCATTCTGATGTGTGTGTGTGTGTGTGTGTGTGTGTGTGTGTGTGTGTGTGCACATGTAGACAAGATGACACATGAGCCCCTGAGTTTCATTTTTGAAAGTCCTGTTTGCGAACACTAAAAAAAAAAATCCCTTTTATACTTCCACTTCTATAGTTTAGACTTATCATCAAAACCTCACCAAATACAAAAGTTGTCGATATTTTCAGCTCAATATAGGCTAGGGCCTAGACTAGTAGGCCAAGAAGGCAGGCATAATAAATCTTTTACTTGAACATTTTAGAGTTCACTAATATTTGTGTCAGATCTCAGCCAGTCTGGGCGTAGGAGGACATTCACATCTCCAATAAGACCTCTTTAGAAGGTACAGAAGTGTGTGGGTTACCTGTCATTCTTTCAGTGGGTAGAAAGTAGGCAATTTTTTGCTGTAGTCTGGATTATTTTGCAAGGGAAGCAGAACATTTCAGTGCAGTTATGTGCAGCAAATATCAACTAGGGCATATGTTGTTCTTGATGTCCCCTGAGTATCTATAGATGAAGATCCTCAGCCTTCCAGATTTCAAAGTATAGCCTTAAGTGCTGCTAATAATTATGAGGACATTAGTAACTCCAGATAATAAAAGCTATCTGAATTTTCTCAAGCTTGAACCTCATACAAATATTAGTGAGCTATAATGGCTTTAACCTTACCATAGATTATAAAAGTAGTATAGGGAGAGAGCCATTTAAACAACTGTCAGTGTTGAAAAAGGTAAATAAGGTAACTGAGAGATTTGTTTGTTTTCCAATCCTTTATTGTTTGTTTGTGGAATACAGTTTATATTTTAGATGACCTTGACTTTGTTAAGTTAAACAGTTAAAATCACTTATCACTGGTAATAATTTTAAAATATGTTATCAATTGAAATAGAACTACTTCACTTTCCCCCATTCCTCTACCCATTGCAGTCTCTCCAAGCCACTTTTCTTCAAACCTTCTCATGCCTATCCCCACTCTCAAGTTGATAGCCTCTTTTTCTTCAATTATTATTATATACATATGTATGTGTATATGTATACATATATAGACATATGCATATATGTGCATGTATAATTTGTTGAGTTCAGTTTTGCTGTTTATGTGTACTTGTTTTCAAGGCTAGCTAACCTTCATTGGACAACCACTTAGGGCATTCATTACTGGGAGAGGCTAATTCTCCTTCTTTCTCCCAGCAGTCGTTAGCTTCTTCTTCTTTTTTTTTTATTTTATTAAATATAATCTTCATTTACATTTCAAGTGGTAAAACCTTTCCCAGTTTCCCCACTCCCCAAAACCCCCCAACCCCTCCTCCCACTCCCTGCCTCCAAGAATATGCCCCTCCACCCCACCTACTCCCACCCCCACCCCCAATTTCCCCTTGTTGGGGCATCTATTTAGCCTTCACCTATCCAAGGACCACTCCTCCCACTGATGCCTGACAAGGCATTCTTCTGCCACATTTTTGGCTGGAACCATGTGTACCCCTTGGTTGCTGGTTTAGTCCCTGGGAGTCCTGGGGCATCTGGGTGGTCAACATCATTGTTCTTTCCGTGGGGTTGTAAACCCCTTCAGCTCCTCCAGACCACCCTCCAACTCCTCCATTGGGGACCCCACTCCCATACCAATAGTTAGTGGCTAGCATCTGCCTCTGTATGTGTAAGGCTCTGGCAGCCCCCCCCTCAAGACAACCATGGCATGCTCCTTTTGATATACGCTTCTTGTTGTCCATAGTAGTGTTGGGGTTTGGTGACTATTTATAGGGTGAATCCCCAGGTAGGGCAGTCTCTGGGTGGCCTTTACTTCAGTCCCTGTGCCACACTTTGCCTCCATTATTGCTCCTGTAAGTATATTGTTCCCTTTCTCAGAGGAACCCAAGCACCCCCACTGCAGTCCTCTTTCTTCTTGAGTGAGCTTCCTGTGGTCTGTGAATTGTAACTTGTTTATTTTGGGCTTTTTGGCTAACATCCACTTATCAGTGAGTGCAAACCATGTGTGTTCTTTTGTGATTGGGTTACCTCGCTCAGGATGACACTTCCTAGTTCCATCCATTTGCCTAAGAATTTCATGAATTCATTGTTTTTAATAGCTGAATAGTACTCCATTGTGTATATATACCATAGTTTCTATATCCATTCATCAGTTGAAGGGCATCTGGGTTCTTTCCAGCTTCTGGCTATTATGAATAAGGCAGTTATGAACATAGTGGAGCATGTGTCCTTATTAAGTGCAGGAGCATCTTCTGGGTATACACCCAGAGTCATTAGCTTCTTAAAGCTCTTTGTCTAATGGTGTGACTCCACACACAAAATTTCTCCTCCTCGTATTAACATGCCCATTGATGTTGCCATTTTCCTGGTCTTGCTGATTCAGCCATTTCTAGGTGTTACTTCTTGTATTTTGGCTCTCACAATTTACCCACCTCCTATGCTGTGATGTTCCCAGAGCCACAGATGTATGAGCTGTGGTGTAGATGTATCTTTTGGGGCTGGAATTTCCATAATCTTTTGGTCTCTGTATTGCATCCCAGTGTGGTTTTCTGTGATGATCTCTGTAAATAGAGACTTCCCAGTGGTGGTACTTACGCTTATCTGTGGGTATAAGAATACAATTTAGACTGTAGTAAGGGATTGTGCTGATCTGACAAAGTGGTAGATTCTTTTCTCAGCTCAATGACTTCACTAGCCCTAAGAAGCTGGCTAGGTTTTCTTCCTGTTGTGTGGACCTTAAGTCCAATTTGACAGCAGTTGGTTGCCACTGACACGTGAGTGCTACTTGTTGCATCTTTATGGACATCTTGACCTTCTGGTAATTGTCACGATATATAGATAATGCAGCTGGGTAGTATTGTTTAGTTGCTTCCCACCTATGGCAGCTTGCATTATATTTTCTGATACCATGAAAGCTAGACTCCAGAAAAGAGGCTTTAAGGTCAGAACCAGCTTGAAACACCTGAGTCCTTGGTTCTGTGTATCCAATGTCTTCAGCAACAAGAGCTCCGTCAATGATCTATATTGTTTCAGGAGTCACTTGGACTACCCTGTCCAACCATTTGAAAAGATGGTTTCTTGTGTTTGGTGCTGAGGTTTTTGTTAGTCTTTGATTCTTGGGGGGAACATAACATTTTCTTTTAAAATGTCACCAGTATGATGCTATCCAAACCACCTCTGCAACATTTTCAAGTCCAGAAATAGTGACTATAGTCAGAAGTGATTCTCTTAGATAGATGTTTTCATTCCAAACCCAAAGCTTCCAAATGATGGATTTTGCATTCATATGTCTGGTGCTGCTTAATCCAGACTGCGATAAAAGTAAGAGAAAACTATTTCTCAGTTTTCTCATCCATATAAATACTCAAATATGGAAGAAACATAGTGATGACCTCAAGATATTCATTTTCATTGAATATTAAAATATATTCAGTATAAACTCTGGAATATTAAATTCATTTTAATTCTGTGAAAATATTAGATAACACATATATAATTTATTTTGAATTCTCCATTAGCTTTAGATATTAAATTAAGCTTCACAATCCATCCTCAGACTTTTCCAAGTATCATCTGTCACTTTCAAATCTTGTCATGAGAAAATTCTTTCTTACAGCTGACACATTTTACGCATTTGGTTGACTAAGACTAGAAGATGATATTTGTGTCACTTAATATATTATACAATCTTGATGCTATTTCATATCTTGAGATTTAAAAGTCTGTATCTTAGAGAGTTTTAAAATTTGTTATTGCAAGAAGAAATACCTGTTAGGATTTGCAAGCACAGGTTAGTACTTGAATTGCATTTCTAATATATATTTGCTCCCCAGGCTATACCCAGGATCCCAAGATCTTCTGTCCAAAACTGAACACAGAATCTACTGTCTAATGTGTGATCTGACAATAGGCATGAGAAATGGATTTATATTTGGAGCTGTACCTGACCCATTCTGGCAGATTTCATACCCTGACATAGTGCTTAGCAGAAGTTTGGTAGAATTTTTTCGAGGGTAAAATTTTTTTTCAGGGTAATTCTTAGATCTTTGAAGATGTCCCTATTTATCCAGAAACACAATATCCTATCATATTTCATCTAAGAACCATAATCTGTAAAAGGATATTTTTACCCCCCCCCCAAATAAAATTTTATTCTATTTAGTTTCAAGTTTGAGCTGCTTCGTTGTCTCTTGAGAGGTCATTGGATGCCCCAATCAACTATTAGGGGTGAGATTTTCATGTTTCTATTGCTATACCAAGAACTTTCTCTCCCCACTGCTTCACTCAGGTAAAGGAAAGAACATAGAAGTAGGTAAGAATGAGAAAGGATACAAAAACAATGTGGGCTGTGTTAGGACTCTGCCTTGGTACAATTTTGTTTTAGTTTTAGTTGGTATTAATCATGTTGTTTCATGTATGCCTGTACTGTTTTAGTTATCCGCCTTTTGTACAGAGTGCTTCACATATGGACATAGGTACAGGTACCAGGTCATGCCTGAGGGTGGTCTAAGGTAATGAAACACAGCAATGATGTGTCCTAGAATGAAGGACTAAAAACATGTGTAGCTATTTTATAGCTATTGGCTATCATTGACCAGTGTAATAGTGTCCACTGGCAGAAATGGTGTGAGGGGTCAAGGTCACTGTGATCTAGACTGTGAGAGTACCTTGGAGGTACGAACATGCTGCTTTATAGGAATATCAGGTATCTTGTACTGGAGCCAGCACCCACTATTTTGCATCCCCTCTCCATGTATGTTGGATGTTTATAGTCACCTGCTCTTTAGTTCACAAATAGCCATTGGCAGCCAAGGTAGAATCCTTTCTAGCAAACAGAGTGAAGCTTCTCAAGCTTTCTGTCTGCAGTTACTGGCTGATAGGATGGTACTAACTTGCCAGGCACTGGGCTGTGGAGCACTGTGGGCATTAGGCTTTTTCAGAAGGTGCATAAGCACTGATCCTTTTGCCCTAGCTCGGTTGGAGAGAATGTATATAGGGCAATGTAGAGTAATGATGCTGTCTTTTGATGTGTTGTTGGGATGCCTTGTGCAGAGAAGGATTCTGGCCCTTCCATTGTATATGTGAAACTGTGATTAAGCCTTCAATGAGTACTTCTTTACTAGGCAACATGGGGACAGTGCCTGGAATCTAGTCAGTTCATTGATAAAACTCGAAGTTGAAAGCATGACTGTTTCTTTGTCTAAGTACATCCAGGCCTCAGTAGTGGGGTACTGCCCAACTCTGCCATCTAAGTCAGACACTGGCTGATCGGGGGACTTACAGAGGCCATTTTAAAACACCTACAAGGGAAGCTTTTACTATTTCATTTGAAAATTTCAGGTCCTATCAGACATCACTGAAGTCACTGTTAGCCTGTTAGGATTTGAGCCAGGACTGTGGAAAGTTAGGATTTCAGAACTCTCAGAAAAAGAGAGGAGCCCACATGCTTAGATGTTTAATATTGTTTTTAAGCAAACATTTGACTTCAAGGCCAAATCTTTGCCATAATTCTTACCAGCATAATGCCCCTTTTCCATTTTGTCTGTGGAGCAGTATTCTGATCTGAGTAGTACCAAGTTCCAACATGTTATATCTGAGGAGAGGAAAATAATTCTAGCATCCTGAAATTAATAAACCTTGCTATATCTGAGATGTAGGAAAAACATTTGTATACAATTGAAAAGATAAAAATAGGATTCAATAATTTTTTGTCTAAATAATACATGGGATACAAAAAGGGGGGGTCTTGGGGAGATAGCTTGGCTTGAAATGTGTTTACTGTACATCATGATGATCTGAACTTGATCCTAGCACTTACTTTGAAAAGTTGGACACGGTAGAATGTTCCTGTAATTCCAGCACCAGAGAGGGGATGATAAGAGGATACCTGGGCTCATGGGCTAAATCAGTCTAGTGAAATCAATGAATTCTAGGTTCAGTAAGAGACAATGTCTCAGTAAATATGGCAGAGAATAATTGCAAAAGACGTGCAGTGGTACTGGCCTACATACCCACACCCACAAAAGCACAATAGCATTTAAAAATTTTCTCTTTTGTTGTACAGTTGAAGACTAGTCTGTTGAACCAATGATATGTCCTATAACATAGTTTCAAAGTATATATGTACCTGACATTTATAATTTTATAACAAAGACTTATTCATTAAAACAATTGATTTTGACTTCTATATGATGCTACTAATCTCATCAACATTTTTTGTGTGTGTATATACATATATATATAAAACAGAGAACAGGCTTTGATCTTGAGAGATTTATTTGAGTACACAATGTTGACATGGCAGAAATCAATTTCAGGATTTTTGAGTCAAAATTCACATAATTTCCAGTACAATCAGATTGCCCTTTGAGAATAATTTGATTTAGTCCCATGGAATACTCCAAAGCTCCCATAGTATACAAGGAACCAATGAGGTGCTAAGGATAATAAGCAGACCCAAAAGGATGCTGCCTAATTTGAGAACAGATGGTCTAGGAGGGATCACAATATTATAATCTTAATCTCCCTCCACCCTGATTTGTGAATTCAGGCTCTGCCATTGCCTTCAGTATAGTTTAGGTAACCCATAAGTTACTTGGATCCCTCAGATATAATATTTTTGAATTCCCTTATTTGTGTAAAATCCTTATATTTAATATTCACCTCATTACTGAAAACTGTTATCTTATGTGGTACTTTACAGATTTGACTACATATATTATAGGCTAGGTATCACTTTGGTCACATAGAAGAGTCATAAAGAAATCTATAATTTTGCAAGTTTCGAAGCATTTTCTATGAAGCTAAGCATCTGATTACATCAGCATTTTACTCCCAACACAATACACCTAAAGAAGATTAGATTTGTCTTGATTTGAGCATGTTTAGATGGGAAGGGGATCAAGAAGGTGACACAGATAAAAAACATGGCCACTTGGAATAGGAAGGGATGTGGATAAAGATTCCTCATTGCAGAAAGAGCAGTTGGGTATCTCAACCATGCTTGATGGACAGTGGACAATTTTTAATACAGGCACAGGAGGAAAAGGCAAGGTGACCGAAGAGGTAGGGAGAAAATAAGTGGCTATGAGGTATGGTGGAGTTTTTTTTTTAGAAATATTTGAGTTCATTTAGTATTTCTCCATAATTGTCAGAAGCCTGTGTTTCGTCGTTGACTAGGCTCTCTGTACTTAAAAAGAGTACTTTGGTTTCATCGAAGAGCTCACGAAGAGAAAGCCCAATGCCATGGGTCAGCCAGCTCAGAGACATTCATCTTTGATCTAGTACCTTTTCTTTTTTATGTAATCTCAATACTCTGCTGGCCATCTCTAGTAGGAACTTTGAGAAGGAACTCCACGACAGCAATGGAAATGAGAGGCTTCACTTCCTATGAATGGGTAGACGTGGACTCCCTAACAGATTGATTAATTCTGAGAATCTTTTTTTTTCTGTTTTATTGGAGAAACTATTCAGAAGGCCATTATGACTGCAGGGAAGGACACTAAGATTACTGATCATCTCTATATGATCATAATACTGGATTTCTGCCAACTCCTGTACCACAGACTGACTCACTCAGTTTCCTTTTAGAGGTTTAGGGTATCTGATAGGTACTAGAATTCAAGACCAATGCAGTGGCAATCATGGCCGTAAGTACATTCAAGAGATGAGACAGGTAGGGTCTCTATTGGTACGGTGCTGTCTGCTGGTGTCCAGTTTTTATTACTGTGTAAGAAAAGAAATATCAGCATAGCTCACAGAATATCTTCCCAGTATATTAAGGCAGAAAAAGAAGTCCTGAGGTAGGATATTCTGTAAAGCAATGAGTTACAGTTACTTATTACCTCTCTGCTTACTAAAGATTCTCATTTTTTCTGCAGCTTTTCAGCATGCTCATATTTTGAGAAGACTTCCTTCTTTCTTAAGAGAAAATGCAGGTTCTTTAACACCACCACCTGCATGCTAAAAGGCAGATGGTTTAAGATGTGGTCTTCTTTGATATGAAACCATGGGGTCCTGTATAATCATCTACTCACTCTGAGAGAGGATGTTGCTCTTTTTTGGCAAACAAAAGCTTGGAGAAAAGGGTATCAGTGCAGGAAAGCTGTAACCCACCATGCCTCTCTCTCTGACAGAAGCTGGACTTCACCGGAAGACTTGCCGGCTCTCATCAGCTGCTAGACAAGGGTCCTCCAGAAGCATCAAAGGAGATATTGTCATTAGAGTGTAGTGGAGTGGAGAAGAAACATTGAAAGAGATGGAGACAGCATGACTCTAGATCAGCAGGGGTACTCAAATTGGGGAAGGCTACTCCAGCCAGTCTCTATAATCTGAGCAAACTGATGCTTGTGTTGTGTTGAGGACAGTGTGCTCTGGTAGAAATGGAGCTCATGGGCTCAGGCCTATGCTCCCCACTTTCAATCCACAAACTGCACAACCATCCTAAGATCTCTAAGTCTCGTTCCTCATGCCATGGCTTGCCCAGAAGCCATTTGGATTAGGAAAGCTGAGACTCTTGATTGGCAACATTTTCCTGTTTCCATGGTGTAACTACTCCCTTGCCTATAGTTCCACATTCCCAAGAGTTTTGGTTTGCAAAATTCCAGAGTGTTTAATAATATACTCATTGACGATCTCAAATCATTATTGAATATAATAAACAGTTTGACTCTCAGGAAAATAAAGATGATTCCAGAAACAATATATGTGAAGTACTCAGTAGCCTGGGTCTGGAACATAACAGATTCTTACAACCCATAATAATTTTAATTGGCTATCACTGGATACCAGTATTTGTGGAATCTTGTACCTCTGACTTCAAGGTGTGCCACCACACCAAAAGTTATGATTGAAAATGCACATTCTAAGAATCAAACTGATATTTCTTTTCCTGAAACAATTCCTATGTACTGCACAGTTTTTTTTTTCTTTAAGAAAAGAGAGATATTTAATGGTGTGAAACATAGCTTTCTAAAGAAACCATTAACTGATGCTTTAAAAACACTTTGGAATCTTTTTTTTTCTTTTTTTTTATTATTTTCTAAATTTTTTATTTACATTCCAAATGATTTCCCCTTTCCCATTTCCTCCCTCCCCGAAAGTCCCATAAGCCCCCTTCCCTCCCTCTATTCCCCATTCAACCCCCTCTCGCTTCTCTGTCCTGGTATTCCCCTACATCCAGTCTTTCCAGGACCAGGGATCTCTCCTTCCATCTTCTTGGAAATCTATTGATATGTGAATTGTGTCTTGGGTATTCCAAGATTCTGGGTTAATATCCCCTTATCAGTGACTGCATACCATGTGTGTTCTTTTGTGATTGGGTTACCTCACTAAGGATGTACAATGGAATACTACTCTGCAATTAAAAACAATGAATTCACGAAATTCTTAGGCAAATTATCAGAACTGGAAAATATCATCCTTAGCACTTTGGAATCTTTTCTGTTAACTCTTGAGTACCTTTTCATAGTCTTCGTGGCTGGTCTTGCACTAGTTTCATTAGTTGTCAACTTCATGTCAGTATCCACATGATGTATTATTGAAGAGAACATATTAATAATTATGTTCTCTTACATCTCTTCTTAGCCACCACTGTGTTCTAGAAATACCCCTAACTTTTCTGGTTGCTATAACATGCTACTACTTTAGGCAATCCAATCTAAATCATTACTCTAATGTCTGATGGTGAACATCCTTGTGGCTCCAGTGGAAGCTCTGAGACTGAGGGGCTGGAGGTGTGACCTACACTACTATTTTTGCATCCTTTCTTCTGTTTTTCTTTGTAAGATCATCCATGATGAGGTCACAAGAAGAAAGAGTCATAGCTTATTCCATAATTGATCAACATTGTTTCTTTTGTCTTGTTTTTTTTTTCTTTTTTGGCTGATATTCCTAGCCTTGGAGTGTCTCTAAGCAGTTACTCTGAAGATGTCACCTCTTCTGAAGTGCCAGGGGATAGTATGGGGGCACTGCAGATACTCTCCATCTCTAGCTGACATTGCATTGAATGTTTAGGCTCAAGATGACCAATGTTCTCTTCTCAGTTCCCCTTCCAGATTCTTGTCCTATAGTGTCTATAGTAGGCTTCTAGCTATCCACCAAAAGCCCACAGCTTCCAGAGGACAAACGGATCAGGCACTGGTTGCAAACCCCTGTCCTAGTGAGTGATAATAGCAAATGTGGAGCTACTGAAGTCTTTCCTCTGTCTTATCCTCTCTCTTCAGTTCTTTTGAACTCGACAGGCAGAAACAGAGAAAGGCTGCTACCAAAGAAAAATCTAGCTAGGGAACAAATTATTCCTTTTCCCCCTTTCGGGGGTTGCATCAGCCTTTAAAAATGGATATTCTTGAGACCCTCTTATTAGTAGTAGGGAGAGAGAAACACTTCCTCTTTCCCCCTCTGTAGGATGCTTTCCTACCAGCCATAAGTCATATAGTGAATAGACATCCTATTATTTCCTTCCACAGTTGTGATAAATGGTGGGTAGGTGTGTTGATTTCCTAGGGCTACCGTAAAGAAGCCTGAGTATATGAACAATGAGAGCTGGATAACAATTCTTGAGGCATGGGATTTGAGATCAATGTGTCCTCAAGGTCAGTTGTTCCTCCTGCTCCTCTTCTCCTCATTCCTCCTTCTTCTTTTTCTTATTCCTTCTCCTCATTCCTCCTCCTTATGATTATTCTTTCTCATTGTTTCTCTTCCACCCCTACCTCCCTTTTCTTTCTGCCTTATCATTCTCTATCTTCTTATCATTTTCTTCCTTTTTTTGGTTGTTTCCTTGAAATGATGTCTCATTGTAAAGATCAGAAGGATTTCAAACTCTCAATTCACCTGCCTTCACCTCTCCATGTGATGGGGTACCATTATGCACTCCTCCCCCCATACCTAGTTATGGTTGACTATTATTAAGGCTCTCTTCTTTGGTATGTAGATGGCCATTTTCCTTTGTGTCTTTACATCATTTTCCCTTTTTGTATTAGATCCAGATTTCCTCCTCTTATGAGGCCACCAGTCTTATTATTTAGACCACTCCAATGGTCTCAGTTTAATTTAATTGAGTCTTAAAAGGCACTGTCTCCAAATATAGTCATATTCTGAAGGATTGGACATTAGGACTTCAATATATAAGCAGAAGGAAATCATCACAATTTGATTTTCACAATTGAATTTATCTCTCAATTTTGATGACACAGAAGGATGACTTAAAATTATGTTCACTGGAAGCAGAAATAGAAGATGCAGAGCATTATCGTGACATTCCCATTATTTACATCATCAAAATAGTTGAAAATATGAAATACACAAAAAATAGCATTTTGTTGTACAAATGGCAGAAGCAGCCAAAAAGAATGAAGAAGAAAATTAACTGTGGAACATTGGAAACCGCCAGAAGTTAGCAGAGGAGACATTGCAGCAAAGAATGAAAACATTGAATTCTACTCTGAAACTAAAGATGAAAATCTCCATTATACCCAACAGAAATAAGAAAATGAGATCCTGATGTAAAAACAATCTATTATCTGGTCACAGAAGGCAGAGGCAGGTGAAACTCCATCAGTTCAAGGGCAGTTGTGAGTTCTAGTCCAGACAGGTTTACATAGTAAGACCCTGTCTCAGATAAACACTCCCAAGACAAATCTCAAGTCAAAAACAGAAACCAAGCAAACAAAATAACCCACTAACGAGAGTATATTTTAATGAATTGACAATAACTAAATTGTTATGGAAGTGTACATCAGGAACACAGTTCTTAGATTACTCATATTCAGTATCTGTTCTCATTTATATTATAGCTTATTTAATGCTTTGGTCTCCTCCTCCTCCTCCTTCTCCTCCTCCCCCTTTTCTTCCTCCTCCTCTTCTCATTTTAAGATAATGTTTGTTCAACTCAAAAGTGGACCCTTTTGTTCTTGTTTACTGTTTGCAGACATAGTAGTTGAATTATTTTAATTTGTGATTGCTGTACCCTTCACTTAAATAAAAAAAGCCTTTAAGAAAAAATCCATTTAAACAATCTTATTGAATGAATGAATTATGAAAGTTTCCTCCATGAACTTGATCTTTGGTAATGCCATTACCAAAAATGACACCTCAAACAAGGGTGCTCCAGCCAGGACACCATTTACTTAGGTTCAGAATGTCTGTAGCCTTCAACTTTCATTTTTTTTTTCAGTGTCTTTTTTGTTTCCTTCTTTACTTTATAATTTTTAAGAATATAATATAATTAGAACACTTCTCTCTTCTATTTCTTTCCTCCAAAACCACCCATGTTACCCCTCTTTACTCTCTTTCAAGTTCCTGCCTTTTTTTTATTAACTTTTGCATGCATATATGTATAGGAATGCATATATGTATATATTTCTAACTATATCCTGCTCAGTCTGTGTAATGTTTCTCATATATATGTTGTCAGGAACAACCACTTGATAATGGATAACCAGTTGATGTGTTCTCTGGGGAAGACTATTTTCCTCCATTTCAGCATTCCTTAGTTGTCTGTGGTTCTTGGTGTGGCGGTGGAGGCCTCTTATGCATCTCCCCTTCCCTTTGGTGGATCTATTGCTATTTCCACTTACCTCCTGTTTGGACAGCCATGTTGGTGAGACTTCATGGGTGTAGTTTCAGACATTATTAGGAGACACAAACTCACAGTGAACTCCATGACCGTCTGGCATGTACTCTTCTCCAGTGGATCCATCTACACATGACAGTTCTTTAAGATGAAAGAACTATGGAAACCAACTCATGCGTTTTTACTTAAATTTCCAACTTAATCTTCCAACTTTAATCTCGAGGTCTGTTGTATTACAGTTTTTGAACAATGCAGCATAGAAAGCCACAGGGTCATTTCTAGGCATTGTAATGGTGACTGTGTCTTGGGGACATTGACTACCCTTTTCTTATGTGCTTTCTTTAAGTGCCTGCCTTTAAATATCATCCTGCTCTATCTCTACTTAACAAACGCTCTCACTTTGCTTCCTTTTGATTCCTCTTGGTGGTAATCAAGAGCTGGCCTTTACCTGGATGGAGGTCTCCAGTGGAAGAGCAGTACTACGAGGTGGTTTCCTCCCTCCAGGGATACCATGGAGTCTTGTAAAAGAAAGAAAGAAATATCTAAATAGCTTTGCAAGTTCATCTATGTGATATAAAGTCATTATGGAATGTTTGAAATATAATAAAATTTAAACATGATAAAAGCCATCTACCATTGCATGACTCAAGCATCTTTAACTTTTGGAGCATTTTTTACTAAACCGTACATAGCCATTTAAAATATTTTGTATGGAAGTTTGTGGACATTGCTAGTCATGTCATTCATTTAGAATAAATTGCAGAAAGGTGTGTGTGTGTGTGTGTGTGTGTGTGTGTGTGTGTGTGCGTGTGTGTGTGTGTGTGTGTGTATGTGTGTGTGTGTCTACAGTGGGAGAAGAGAGAGATGGAGACAGAGACAGAGATACAGAGAGACACAGAGAGACATACAGACAAGGGAAGATTTATAGGATTTAATATGTATCTGTAAATTGTCTTCAATAAATTTATTCCAATTGACCTTTTAAAGGTTATGCTGATAATTAGGTTACATAACATTCAAACAGATGCTCTGTCCCACCCACCAGTCTGATAGGATAATATTCTCTAGTTTTAGAAAGTTTATACATTTTTAGTGTTTCTGGATTAGGGACATAACTCCCTGATAATGTCCTTGCCCAGGATGATGTATGATGGGTTCGATCTTCCTTACCAACAAACAAAACCCAATGAATCAGTGTTTCTGTCTGAATGCTGTGACTTGCTTACCCTTTGGTCAAGTTTGCTGACATCTGTGGTTGAATGCAACACTGTAGTTAGGTGGTGTGTTCTGCTCTGTGATCATATCTGAACTTGAAAACACTGTTTACATGTCCCCTGTAATGCCTTTTGTGAATCTTAAGCTACATTCTCTCCAATAAGTTTTCCTAGTTCACAATACTGGCTGGAACCATTAACCTTGGCAGCATCTCCTCGGTTGCCAGCTGTATATCTTCATTCTTTGCAGTAGCTCATGAAGCAGCTTAACTGAATATACCATCCCTTAGTAACATTCTAGAACAGAATAAGCATGCATGATCTTGAATTTCCATCTGTACTTTGTATATTCGTCCTTTTTCTCCATCAGCCCCTTACTCTCATCAGCCCATGAGACAGACAGGAAAGGCTGAAGACCACATGTTCAGCCTCCCTTACATAGATTCCCAGTGTAACAACATAGTAATTTCTATTTTTCTTCTCAGGCAAGTATATAGACATGATACTTTAATAAACTTACAAGGATAATTTTACAAGTTGAAACTAGTATTTTCAGAAATATATTTGGCAACAACGTTACTCTGATATGGACCAGGACTCCTGTAACAAAATCTTATAAGTTGAGTGGCTTATCAACAACAGAAACTAATTATCCCACATCTTTGGGTGCCAGATGACCACAACCCAAGTGTTGGTAGGTTTGGTGTCTTCTGAGGCTTACTTCAATTGCCCTGTGTCCTCACAGAACCTTTCTGGATGTCTCCAGTATCTCTCTTTTATAAGGACCCCAGTCTTATTGGTGGAGAGACTACTCATATGACTGAGTTTTACTAATTTTTTTTAAAAGATCTTGTTTTTAGATGCTTCCTCATTACGAAATAAACTCAGGGCTTGGACGTTAACACTGCTGATTTATTTATATACCTTAACATTGAGTCACTGAAGGCGGGCACGTAACTTGGCATAGCATATATTCTAGGAATCTTTCCACATTTCAAAGATGAGACTTGATTTGTAAAAAACACAAGGGAACATATTTAATACTTCTCTGGCTGAGTTTATCATTTATTTTTTACATCATTGTAACAAATACCGACATAAAGAACTGAAAAGAAGAAAACAGTTATTTTGGTTCATGGTGTTAAACGCTTCGGTCCAGGGTCTAGTGACTCAGTTGCTTTAAGTGGCAAAGGAAAACATGGCAGAAGGGCTCACCTCATGGCATCCAGGGAGCAGGCAGACTAAGGAAATGGGTGTGAATAGCTTGTCTTGTGCAACCAGAATCCTTCTATTGGACTCTATCTCTTAATAACCTATTTAGCTATGAATTAATGAATGGATAACTACTCAGTGTCGGTGGTGGTGGTGCGGGTCACTGCTGTCATGGTTTGCTCACTTTCCAGCAGCTGGGAACCAGGCCTTCCCCACGTGACTCTTTCTGAGTGGACTCCATATAGTCAGAAAGTAACTTAGCAACGTGAGACCCGTTCTCCACAACTTATGATGTCAGCAAGTTAAGGGCAACCAAAATTCCCATCAACCTAAATTTTTAGTTCGATCCATGGATTCCAGGAATAAATGCCTCTTTCAAAGTCACACTATCTTTCAGTCAGCTTTCAGTAATCAAATCTCTGTATCCGCAGGCTCAAGACCTTTGCTGGACCCTGCCAATACAGCTAGGCAGAGTCTGTGCTTGGAGTCCTGTCTCTGCCACTTGTCAGTGTTTTCCCTTGGGCTGTTTGTATTATCTCTGCACTCAGTTTCCTTATCTGTAAGACAGAAAGAAATGTGATGGTTTTGCCAATAAGCATGGTGTACAGCATGGAATATTTAATGAATGCTTGCTTTTTGTTATTATTTTGGGGTAGATGAATATATTTTTCAGGCTGAAAAGATAGCTGTATCTCTCCAAACTACTAGCTCACCAAATTTCTCTCTTTGCTTCTGAAAGGCACTCTGTAAATTTGTACAAAGTGAATGATATTAAAGAATTTGTTCTGACATAATTTGCATCAAATGAAATTCAGTTTGGACTTTGACTACCAAAGTCAAACAATAATGTTTTCTAGCTCTAGAGCAGAGCAGAAGGTTGCTTCACTCTTAAAAGTCTGAAAGGATGTTTTGGATTATTTGAATTCATCAATTAACATAAAGTTTAATTCTGAATCAAAATAGATTTCATACTAGTAGGATGGCTCAGTGAGTAAAGGCACCAGTCACCAAGCCTGACCATGAGTTTGATACTTGGAATCCACCCACATGGCAGAAAAAGAAAATAGACATCACAAGATGTCTTATGGCTTTCACAGATGCACTGTGATGCTTGAGTGCCCCCCTACTATGTACACATGAAATAAATAAAAATTTGCAACAAAACCCAACAATAATGACAAAACCCAGAAGTCTGTGACAGCTCCTCTCAAGAATTCTGGGCTTGAGTGTATTTATACTTTTGGGAATTATTGAGGATCTAAAGATTTTGTGCTTGTATATGTCATACCAATTCATATTAACCTTATTAGAAATTAATACAAACATTTAAAACCATGCAGTTACTAAAATTACAAAGGAAAACCCATTGCATGTTAACATAAACATGGTATGATGAAAAATTGTGTTTTCAAAAACAAAAAAAACTGTTTGATGCTTCTACAAACTTCTCTCGTGCTGGAGACAGGTCATGCCTGCATTAACAGGAGACAGGCCGATTCACTATTTGATTTTGCTAATTCCGTCACAATATCTGTTCTGCTAACTACCAGGAGAGCAAGAGTGAAAGGGTACTAGTGAATTGGTGGGCTTGTGGTTTGGAGGGTTAGCCCCGCCAGAAGACGTCTTGGGGACTCCCAAAGGTCCCCAGACTTGGAGAGCTGTTGACCTAAATTATCTTCATTAGGAGTCCATTGTCTCATAACTTCGCAGTTCTCCACTTCTCAGAACTAATGAGATGAGCGATGGAAATGTTTGCATTCTTCCACTGATATTAAGTTGACTGGGAAGCATCTCCAAAGGCATTCACTCAACTTTCTTGTGAAAAACCTACTCCCAAAGTAAATGAGAACATGAAAAGGAAAAATAAGTTCTTCTAGTTGTTTGTGTAAATAAATAAATAAGAAAAAGAAAGAAACTTTAGTTAGAGCTATCTACATAACAAGTTCCTGCAGGCAGTGTGCTGTCTCACTCCAAAGGAAACTCTTCTAAATGGGGTTGCCAATTAAGCTTTGAGATGGGATTGGCCCAGGGCAGCCCACAAAAGGTATGGCCCGGTGGCCCTGGTGAAGTGTGGTGTCTTAAAGCATTAATTTCATTTTATCATAATATTCTCAGTTAGACATGTCCTAATTAATTGTGTCTCAGCCCACTAGTTTTATAGAACCTGAGAGAGGGAACAAAATACTCACAAGAGCAATTATGGAGACAAAGTGGTGCAGAGACTGAAGGAAAGGCCCATCCAGAGACTGTCCTACTAGGGGATCCATCCTATAAACAGTCACCAAACCGCAACACTATTGCGGATTCTAGGAAAGGAAGCTTGCTGAAAGAAGCCTGATATGGCTGTCTTCTGAGGGGCCCTGTCGGAGCCTTAAGAGGCAGATGCTAGCAGCTAATCATTGAACTGAGCGAGGGGTCCCTAACGGAGCAGTTGGAGAGAGGACTGGAGGAGCTGAAGGGGTTTGCAGCCTCATGGGAAGAACAACAATGTTGGCCAACCAGACTCCACAGGGCTCCCAGGGACTAAGCCATCAACCAAGGGGTACACATGGTTCCAGCCGCATTAGTGGCAGAGGAATGAATGCCTTGTCGGGCATTGGTGGGAGGAGAGGTCCTTGGTCCTATGAAGGCTTGATAGATGCCCCAGCGTGGGGAAATCGAGGGGTGGTAGGTGGGAGTAGGTTGAGTGGAGGGGCATTTTCATGGAGACAGGGGGAGGATGGGTTGGGGATTTTCTGGGAGGGGGAGAACCGGGAAAGGACATAACATTTGAAATGTAAATGAAGATTATATTCAATAAAAAAAGAGGGTGGGAGGGGGGTGAGAAGAAGGATGCTGTAAAGGAGTCCAGGTTCTAGAGAGTGTCAGGAAGTTTGGTTCCTTCTTTGTGGTTATGGAAATCTACCATCAAGGGGAATCTCCTCAGCAACTTCCTATGCATGTTTCTTCTATACTGAAGACGTCTTTTATATCTAATTCAATTTTATTTCTGGCTTGACATGTTCTTATAATTTTTACTTTTTGAGAAATTATTTGTGATCTCATATTAAGAATTTACAAGAGCAGCATCTTCTATTGTTTAAGAAAAAACTGAATTTTTAATAAAAGTAACGAACCTTGTGTGTAAGTACAGTAGAGTGCTCACATGAGATTGTCCTGTGTTTCACTTTGATAACCCTGGCACGTGAGCGACAAAGCAATGAGACGACTTTCATGAGTTTTAATACAAGCCACACCCCGGTCACTTTCTGTACAAATGCTCATCGAAAACCTCAATAATCAGAAATTCTCGGATGAATTTTCTTTGAGCAGTGTGTACACAGTCTGGTGAACATGTGTTTTTCCCATGATGCACTAAATACAGCAGTCTCTTCCCCTCTCGAGACACTTTAAAGTTCTGTCACTAGAGGGCGCTAATTCACATTGATGTCTCAAGTGGCAACAATTTACTCAAATCTTTTATTTTCAAGGACAAACTAGAAAACTTGGCTCAGTTTCAAATTCAACACATTTAGGTTTTAATGAAATCAGATATCATATAGTTGTTTTTGATTATGTTTCAGACTCAGTTTTTAAGAAATAGGAAACAAAGCATAATTCTTGTTTATTCTTTACTGCATGTTGAGATAAGAATAGTTTCAAGACAGAAGGTACTCCATTAATAAGGAAATATAGATATTGAAGAAAATACCAAGGAATTTAATATATTGTATGTATGTTTTATGCATAATCTCATTTTAATTGATGTTTCCATTTTATTATAATGAAAAACCCCTCACTAGCTAAAGCTAATTCTGTTATTTTTCTTTCATGGTTGGAAAAATAATATATGTGTTGTAGAAAACTCAGGAAATTATGGGAAAATATTTAAAAGTAAACAGTAATTATCCCACAACTACAACTCACAATGATATTTTGGTGTATTTTGTTTTATGCTTTGTATATATAATTGCATATATATTATACATACATATACAAATGAAGTTTTGTGTGCTGGTTTGAAAAATATAATGAAAAATCATTGATTTTCAGGGGTCATTTACATTAATTTGAATGCAATTTTGATGACTGTCTACTTGCTATAAGTAATGGCATCTTCAGTCATAACCTTTTAGAAAGTATACCTGATGACTTTCATAGAACAAATATCTTTAAGTGGAATTATTCATAGATGAAAAACATGATCTATTCTTATTCATATACTGTATAACAACCACTTTCTAGAAAGGTCTTTTTCACCAACTAAAATAAGAGATCTCTGACAATCTCCAACTACCCTCTCATTAGTGTTCAGTATTTTATCTTTCTTTAGTACTAGCAAAGCTAATTGGTTACAGTATTATCCAGTGCACTGGTTCCAGTGTTACCCAGGGCACTGGGTACAGTGTTACCCAGTGCATTGGTTACAATGTTATTAGTGCATCTCATAATACAGCCTTCTGTATTGCTGGGGATATTGGCAACTTTCTAAGCTCAGTTAGTCATTTCCATTTCCTCTTCTATGAACTACTTTTTTCATGACTGTCTCAGAGTTTTACTGCTGTGAACAGATGCCATGACCAAAGCAAACTTTTATAAGGGCAACAGTTATTTGGGACTAGCTTACAGGTTCTCAGACCATTATCATCAAGGCAGGATCATGGCAGCATCCAGGCAGGCATGGTTCTACATCTTGTTCTGAAGGCAAACAGGAGAATCTGGGTTCCAGCAGCTAGAACAAGGGTATTAAAGTGACACACCCACTCCTACAAGGCCACACCTACTCCAAAAACCACACTCCTTGAGCCAAGTATATACAAACAATTACGACTTTTGCCTATTTCTAAATCTAATAGAGATTTAAGAATTTTATATTATTTATCTATATTCAAGTTCATCCAAAATTGTTGAATTAGACACTGCAACACACACAACGTTGCCATTTTGGATGAACTGGAAGATGCCTAGAGATGTCCCAGACATCCTAAAACACATCATTTCCACATTCATACAAATTCCAAAGGAGGTGATAGTCATTGTACAGTCTGTAAAAGTCTCAACCTTCCATTTCTCCACTAGGAGTTTTCCTTATGAGGCTAGAATTAGCTTCTGGACTCAAAAACAGCTAAGAAGATTTTAATGTGTGTCAAGCATGCCAGCATAGGCAGTGAAAGGTCTGGTGCCTGCCTTACAGATTCTCTCTCTCTGAATGGAAGTCAGTTTCAGATGTAACTCCTCTCACTCCATACAGGCTAGGAAGTATTAATAGCTCTCTTTCTTTCGCTAACACAGCTTGTTCACCAGTAATCAGCATCCTGGTATGTTCCTGATCCTGCTGTGCCCTGCCTTACATCGAAAAGAGAAAAATCTTGCTTAAAACACCCTTTTAAAAGCACAGAAATTCTATTATTGTGTCTTCCTGTTCTTTTCTGGGGCTCTTAGCTCCAGGTCGAATGAGAGGGTCCATAGCAAGAGAGAAGCACAGAAAACCTAGGCTTTCCTCCACTAGGATGTCCTGGGAGCATTCCTGCCCCTGTCCTCTAATGGTCTCTATCAGATCCAGCTGGTGTGGTTTCTTTGGGGAAGCCTTCTGTTTCCTAGTGTGAGTGAGTAATGACTTTCTTTGTATATTCCAGAGGGGATGTTTGGTTCATGTTTCTTTAGCCCTGCCAGCAAAAATTGCTAGAAGTTCTCTTCCTTTCCTAGTGGCATCATATTACTAATAGTGCACTCACCAAATCCCTTTTACCAGAAGGCAGAGGGTTGGGGCCTCCATTTCTTTCTTGATCCTTGGATAGCTTTATGTTTATGGGTGTGTATGATATAGAGCCACCTGCCTTGTGCAATTGTCCAAAGCTTCGTATGTAGGATTGCAGTGTCCACCATGGGACAATTTATGTTGTATTCTTAACAATTGAAATGATATAAGAGATGAAGCTTCAAAAGCCCACAAGACCAAACTTCCTCACCAAAGTAGAGGTCCTCACATGTGCTAGAGAGTCTCCAAGGTACCAGCCGGAGACATGTGACCCTAAGTAGATCATCAGACAAACATGGGAGATGGCGGGGACTACAGATGCCCATGATCATCCCAAGATCCTAATCATTTTCATCTCTGATGTGTAATGACTTTATAGAAGTAGAAGAATTTGGGTGAGCATCCAGTTCTAGCATTGTATGTGCTGCAATGCCTAACTCAATGATTGTGAATAGCAGAGGAAGCCATTGTTATATTCAGAAATGTAGTGTGATTTTTAAAAGGGCTAAAATTGAACAGAAATTAATTTATGTTTTCAGCAGTTTATTAGTTGGACAATTGTTTGTATTCCTTATGCCTGGGCATGGTGTTGTCTATTGGGTGAATAGTTTCTAGCTGTAGGACTAGTGAAATCCATGTCTCTAAGGAATTTTAAAAAAGAGAGATACATAATTGAAAAACTAAAGAATATATCTTAGGAAAGGCTGACTAGAAATACACACAGTACATAAGGGAACCTAAGAGTCTGTGGAAGTAAATTGTGTATCAACAAGTTGGTGATGTTGGCGTTATATCTGGATAAAAGTTCCCAGAGGGGAATGAGTGCCTTCTATGGAATGAAGATCCTATAAAACATCTTGTATTCACTATTTCCCTCCTTCCTTTCTCCCTCCCTTCCTCCTTCTTTCTTTCTTCCTCCCTCCATCTCTTCTTCGCTCCCTCCCTTCCTTCCTTCATTTCTTCCCTTTACACCCCCAACCCTCCTCTTCTCTCAGTCTCTCCCTCTCATTTCCCCTCCCCCACATCCTTCCTACCTTTCTTCTCTGAAAAAGTGAGGCCTCCCATGGAAATCAACTCCCCTTAGCATATCAAGTTGCTATAAGACTAGGTGCATCTTCTCTTATTGTGACTAGGCAAGACAGCTCAGTTAGGGGAAAGTGATTCAAAGGCAGGCAACCGAGATAGCTCTCTGCTCTTGCTGTTAGGAGTGCTACATGAAGATTGAGTTGTACAACTGTTACACATGTGCAGAGGGCCTCTAGGTCCATCCCATGTATGTACTTTGGTAGTTCAGTCTCTGTGTGTCCCTATTAGTCTAAGTTATTTGATTCTGTAGGCTTTGTTGTAGTGTCCTTGATCCCTCTGATTCCTTCAATCCTTTCTTTCCCTCTTCAATAGAACTACCCAAACTCTGCTTAATATTTGATTGTGGGTCTCTGCATCTGTTTCTATCCATTTCTTGGTGATGCCTCTCAGATGAAAGTTGTGCTAGGTGCTTGTCAATAGGTGTAGCAGAATATCATTAATAATGTCAGGGGTGGGCTCCTTCCCATGGCATGGGTCTCAAGTTAAGCCAGTCATCGGTTGGCTGGTCCCTCAATTTCTACTCCATTTATACCCGTGCACATCCTGTAGTCAGGAAAAATCATGGGTCTAAGGTTTTGTGGATGGACTGGAGTCTCAGTCTCTCCATTGGAAGAATGTTCTGGTTCCAGGAGATGGCTAGTTTAGGTTCCACATCTCCCATTGCTCGGAGTATTATGTAGCATTACCCTCATAGAATTTTGGGAGTTTCTATTGTTCAAGGTTTCTAGCTTGCCCTAGAAATGCCCTCCATCAATCCCAGTTCTCTCTCCCTGTACACTTTCCCTCTATTGTCCCCCCACTTGACCCCTCCTACTTCCCTCCCTATAACCTCCCCCTACATAGTTCCTCTCTCCATATCTATGATATCTCAGTAAGATTACAGTGATCCCCATGGGCCATCCTTGTTACTTGGCTTCTTTGAGACTGTGGATTGTAGCATGGTTATCCTGTGCTTTTTGGCTTTTTGTGTATAAGCATGTATACACAATGCATGTTCTTTTGGGTCTGGGTTAACTTACCCAGGATGTTACTTTCTAGTTCTATCCATTTGTCTGCAAATTTCATGATATTCTTGTTTTTAATAGTTATTTTGTTGTATAAATGAACCACATTGGTTTTTTCCCATTCTTCAGTTGAGGAACATCTAGGTTGTTTCCAGTTTCTGGCTATTATGAATAAAGGTGCTATTAACATAGTGGAGCAAGTGTCCTTGTGGTATTGTGGGTATGTGCCAGGAGTGGTATAGCTTGGTCTTGAGGTAGAATTATTCCCAATTTTCTGAGAAACCACCAAATTTATTTCCAGAGTGGTTGTGCAAGTTTGCATTCTCACCAGCAATGGACGAGTGTCCTCTTTGGTCTACATCCTTTCCAGCATCTTCTGTTACTTGAGGGATTTTTTTTTATCTTGGTCATTCTGATGGGTGTAAGGTGAAATGTCAGAGTTTTAATTTGCAGTTCCCTGGTGACCTAGGATGCTAAACATTTCTTCAATTACTCCTCGGCTGTTAGAGATTCCTCTGTTGATAATTCCAGGTTTAGATCTGTACCCCATTTTGCATGTGGGCACCCATGCTCACCCGTTAAGGTTAGAGGACAATTTTGTGAGTCATTTCTCTTCTGCTCCTTTTATAGGTGTTCTGAGGATAGAACTTACATCACCAAGTTTGAAAGACAAAGGTCATTACTCACTGAGCCTCTTGCTAGCCCAGGTTGCATTCATTTTATTTATTAAAGATTACAACAATACTTAAAGTTTATCTTACAGCAACAGAAAACTCTGAATTGGATCATTGGCTTTGCATTTTGGAAACAAAGCTCAGGATACTCAATGGGACAGTGCAGGAGCTCAGGATACTTGATGGGACAGTTTTGGCCTATGATAAAGGCTTATAACATAAGTGAGGGTGAAGTCAGGGGAAAGGACAGATCAATAGCTGAGCTTCTGTCTTTGGTTACCATAAAATGACACAGGAAGTTGTATGAAAGGTCATGGCTAGAGGAGGAAGATGCAGTTGTTGAGGTTGGGTATTGTAAACCAGAGAACAGAATTAAGATGGTGCTGGATATGTAGAGAAAATTATTATCAAACATTGGGGTTGGTTAAATGCATGGGACTAGAGCAAACCATCTAGGGAGTAAGAGTTGTAGGGCTGAGCTCTAGCATTTAAGATGGGAAGGAGAAAGAAGAGTAAGAGAGAAGGAGTGAGAGAAGGGGAAGGGGAGGGATGGGGGAGGAAGAGAGGAGGGGGAGGGAGAGGGAAACGGAAAAGGGAAAAGAAAGGGAGAGAGAGATTTCAGAAGGCCACTGGGATGGGAGAGCTTCTGCTTGAGTGGTGATGGTACATGAGGGAGAAGGTGAGGAGGGCTGAGGATTTCCTGAGAGATACCAATTAGCTTTTCAGCTCTCATTAGAACACTGGTACCTACTTATTTAGATGTCTCTCCACGGCCCTACTTCCAGGCATCACTGAGGCATCCAGGCTATTGGCTTTACTTAGGAATGATGAAAATAGGCTATATAAACTGGTAATGGTCAGCATTTATTTTTAGAGTTTAGATTAAGCATTTAAAAAACTTCTGTGTTCTGAATACTTTTCCTTATACCCACATACAAATGTAGCTTTAACCTTTCATCAAAGAAGCTTCATTTGGAACAGACAGAAACTACCACAGAGATCCACAACTGCTCAAAATGTAGAGAATAAGTAACCATAGAATGGCTGGCCCTAATTGGTACCTCTGAGATACAACTCCTACATCTAAAGCTTGGGGAACATTGTACAAAATTGGGAGGAAAGATAGTGTAAGCCAGATGATTGGAACACCTGCTGCTATATAGTATCTTTTAGATATGACAAGGATGCTGCCCCATGAAATTTCAACAATGATAGTACCAGCTGACATACCATCACAGATAGGAGAAAATTCTCAAGGCCCTACCCCTAAATGAAGAACTTTAGGCAATCAATGGCTGCTAAGAGGAGATTCATCTTCTCCAGGGATGTTGAGCCCCTGATAGATTACCCAATATCAGGGGTCCCCTCTAAACACATGTACACAAGAATAATACTAAATGATCAGTAGTGTGTATGTGTGTGTGTGTGTGTGTGTGTGTGTGTGTGTGAGAGAGAGAGAGAGAGAGAGAGAGAGAGAGAGAGAACTACAAAAGAGATCATGAACTTATGAACTTGAGAAGAAGTTGTAGGGAACATAAGAGGAATTGGAAGTGAAGACAAAGGGATGGGAATAATATTGATACAATACTTAACTATAAAATTCTCAGAGCAATAAAATTTAAATTCTAAAAAGTATAAAAGCATGAGGAACTTTTTTGTGTATTGACATCCACACTGCCCTGGTATTACACCTGCCTTTAGAGTGGTTATCAGCATTATTTCCACATTGCCTTTTGCAGTGTTTTGCTCTGTTGCCTCATGGATGCTAAGGACACAGACCAGGGTTAATCATCCTAGGCATGATGTCATCTTCACTTTCAGGACTGCAGCTCCATGATCTTAAAGTGGTAATAAAATACCAGGTTCACATTTAATCAATGATCAATTATAATCTCTTAATCTGTTCTTGTAGAACTTACATTAAAATATATTTATTGATTCAAAATTTCTACCTTTTTTCTCTAAATACCTTATCCCATTTAGAACTCTTTTCATCTCCTTAGACAAATCATTTATAAGACAGGAAGTAATTTTGACTCTGCTGGGCGGTTTGCTGTCAGACTTCTTATTAAATCTCCTTTCTAGAATGACAAATATCTCTGAGAGTTACTGAAATGCAAAAGAAGTGTAGGAAAGGAGACCAATGAGTCAGTATTTAATCAAGATTTGGGTTAATTTTGAAATGCTCATTTTCAAAAGATCCAGCAACTTCTATGATTTCAGAGAATACGGCTCTTCTCCCTCAAGTAAAGGGAACTTTGTTGAAGCTCACATTTCTGAACAGCAAATAATATAATTTAGGTTCTTCTATCTTTCATGTTAATACTCAGTTAAAAGCAAACATTAGACAACTCACGATTCACTTGTAGTAGGCACATAGGAAGATAAAATGCTTGAGAAAAACTATCCAGATTTATAATTTAACTTGTACACAGAGTTGTCTCATTTCAAAAGTGATTGCACCATGCACTTCAAGTGCAACATCTGCAGATGTTCATTAAACATCATAAAAGAGCATCTGAGATCATTCAATACCTGTAGTTAACTTGTGTAACTGTCTCTATATGCATCTGTTAAGTCATACGCTCCCTCTGTTATTAAAGAATCTTCTAAGGCTGTGGAAATGGCTCAGTCTATAAAGCACTTGCTGTATAAGTATGTGGATGTTTGATCAGAGGCACTCATAATAAGAAGGTTGCCTTTGGGAACTTACTGGCCAACTAGTCTAGCAGAATTAGTGAGTTCCTGGCTTAGTGGGAGATCTTCTTTCAAAAAGTACGATGGGCTAGATGGAGGAAGACACCTTATTTCAAACTGTGGTGTCTGCAGGCATATGCATATGTGTGTGCATGTATGCACATTACTATGTTCAACATACTCTTCTAAGGAACTATAATGGTTCCTCTCTACAACACTAATTTTTAATTTTTTTTTTACATTTATGTCTTTTCAACTGGTAAAGAAAGCTCTAATTTTTTTTTCAACTTTTTTCCTCCATTAATGTAATTTTACATTTGTGGAAAAGAAACCAGAGGGAGAGCAGGGCCTTCTGGATGGAGAAAATAAGGGTACCACAGGCAGACAAAGGTTAAAGTGGGTGTCACCAGTCATTGTTATCCCAACTGGAAGGCTCTGGAAGGTCTGTCAAGCTCGGTGCTGGAGGATTGGAATGAGAGCCTGTGGTGTGTGTCTGTGGCAGGGGTGGAGGTGTGTGTGTGTGTGTGTGTGTGTGTGTGTGTGTGTTCACCTATCATCACTGTGTGAGGTGAGGAGCCTTAGTCTCTTCAAATTATGCAAGAAGACAGTCTATGTAGATTGAGGAGGCAAATGAGAAGTGTACACGGTGTCCAGGTCCAAGATGTCACCAGGAGGGACAAAAAGGAAAGGAGCTCGGAAGGAAGAGGAGACCTGGAAGACCAAACCGACTGAGGTGGAGGAACACTTAAGAGAACGATGTGGCTCAAGCCTGGCAGTACTTGGGTCGGACACCTTAATGTTAGGCTTCCCTTATTTGTAAGTACAAGAAAATTAGCATTATCTTGAATGAAGATGGAGAATTTCGTGTTGTAAACAGAGGTTTGATCCTCAGGGAACCTCATGGAATCCATAGGCATTGGAGGGATGGGGTATTGCAAAGGACAGGGAGGGTATGGACAAGTTTGGATGGTGGCAGCTATGTTCTCTCTCCAGCCAGTTTGTCTCTTAGTTCAGATTCTTTGTTGGGTCTGCTTTCAGCTTGTTTTTGAAAAGTTGCTCCTTCCATTTCTCCATTCACACACTGGAACATGGCCTTTCCACTGCTTACCTGAGGCCAAGCGGTATCCCAGTTCCTGGTCCTGGCAGTGAGACTCTGATTGGCTTAGCTTTGATCAGGTGGCCAGCAACAGCCAATCAGTTGTGGACTGGCATATAGGTCCTAGCGTTTAACTATGCCACCAGAGCCTGTGATGATGGAAAGAGAAGTCAGGAAGAAAATGAAGCAGCAGGCTCGGGACAGTCTGAATGGATTTCATATCCTCAATGGCCACATGCAACCCAAAGAGAAAAATGTACTTCACTTGCTAAATTTACTTTTCTTGCTTAACTCAGAAGAATCTTGCTAAGATTGTAGGTGGTTTTTTGTTGTGGTTTTTGTTATTTGTTTGTTTGTTTTTCAAGACAAGATCTTGCTATGTAGTCTTGGTTATCCTGGTAGTCGCTTTGTAGACCAGGCTGCTCTCAAAACTCACATAGATCTGCCTGCCTTTGCCTCCTAAGTGCTAGGACTTAAAGGAGTGAGCCGCCACACCTGGCAAGATGGTAGCTTTTAATTTCTTTCTTCTGCTTATTTTCAGTAGATACTAGCATCTCCTGGCATGCTGGGGTGTTTGAAAAGCTGGCTGATGATTGGCCTGTTCCCAAAACCTGTTCAGATTACAGCTGCCTTTGGGTATCTGAGAGCAGTTACCTCTGCAAGATTGACTCCAATCCTGTATGTCATGTTTGGCCTTCAATTTTAGAAGGGAGCATTGTTCTACCCTGGAGAATTTTGATAGATGAGGAATCCTTGGCTTTACTTCCCTTCTTAAAGGAGACAGAAATAGCTTGGTATTTCTTTAAAGTGGACTTTTGCTACCCTGGAGCTCTTCCTAATGCCTGTGTTTGGTTCCTAGTCTTGGTTTATGTCTAAGCCTGTGATAGGCAGCGTGCTAACTGATGAACAAGGACTAGAAGGAGTTTGTGTCAGTGGTTAGGTAGACACAGTGACTCCACATATACAGGGGGACTGAGGAGCATAGAAGCAGCATCCATTCATAGTGCTGGGTAAGAGGAACTTCTCATGAAGGTCAGGTTAATGGGACAAACCTTGGCCTCAAGCCCTATTCCTCCATCATTTCCACTGTCTCTGGACCTACAATATCACCTTTGTCATAAATCAGACATCTGTACATATGCAGATCTGCTTAGGACTGTCCACACCTGTTTGTGTCTAGACGATTCATACTGATTTTAAGAGCTGGAAGTTCTAAAAGTTTTGGTGTCAAGTGATGTAAGTGTTTGGGCTTTCTTCTCCCTCTTTTTTTCTCTCAAATCCTATTGCTCTAGTCCTCTTTCTCTTCACCCTCCCTTTTTTTTTCTCTTCCTTTTCCCCTCTTCCTGTTCTTCTTTCTCCCTTCTCCCTTCCTTACCCTGTTCCTTCAGGCTACCTCATCTCTGAATGGACTTAGTGTTTTATCAAGAGCTTTTAAATTTGAACTTGTTCGTCTTGTAAGCCAGGTATCACAAAGCCTGCTATTATTTGCTTAGACATTGGCTGGAAAAAGGAAGCGGGGAAAAGTGGATGAATCTAGGAACAAGAAAGACAAATTGATACTTCAGTAAGCATCGTGTCCTGCATATACAAACCCCACGGTTAGTAAAGTGCTATTCCATCCAGGTACATGAAGATTAAGTTTGTGAATCACCATATGCCAGGAACTTTCTCCAAATGTCTTCCAGTATTAAAAATTGTCATAAATTTTACAGTATAGGAAGTACATTTCTGAAGCTGAAGAACTGGGTTTTCTTTTTGGAGCCTTAAAGCTTGCGTTCTATAGTCAGAGCCCCAGAGAGGAGAACCTTCAACCATTCCTCCATTCTGATGTATCCTTTGAGAATGGTGAGGCAGACATGCACATCAGCCCTTAAGAGATGCGTTAATCTGTGGATTCACTGTTGAATCCTAGGCCTCTAGAGTGCACTGGCACATCACTAGGTGTTGGTATAAAACAGTGACTACTTCATGTTTGGATGACTCTAAGCAACTCTATTATTTTCTCCTTGGGTGGAACAAGACAAAAGATTTCTTTTTTCTGCTTGCAGTAATTTCTCTCTGTCATACAGAAGCAGGTCTTCCCAGGCTAAGAGAATGCCATTGTCCTGCCTGCTTCCTAAGGCAATACAATTAAAACCTGCAAGGCCTTCTCTAAGCTATAGGATATTCTTCTTAAAGCATAAGGAAATCCCACTGCTGCAATAGCCTCACGCCAGAGTTTGGGCAACATTAATGAACAGAGTTTAACAGTCTTGCCCTTCTTGACTGGGACAAATTGCCTATGAAGAGAGGCCTGGTTTGAAAAGTGATGCTATGTGGTTATCAGAGGGATATTTACCTGCTACTAATATTGATCAGCATGATCATTATCAGATTTCTTTTGTGATATTGAGGACTGTGTTAGCAAAAAAATGTCTCGTTTGTAGAACAGAGACATCTTCATAGTGTGGGGGAAAAGTTAGGTTCCTAATATTTATTAATAAAGTTCTATTTTAGAGCCTAAGGGAAGGTCTGTTGTTAATGGTTACAGAGTTTCAGTCTAGGGTGATGGGATATTTTGGGGGATAGTGGAAACTGTTACACAGTTATGTGAAAATAGTTAATGTCACTGAACTGTGCCCTCATGGGCTGTTAAAATTGTCAACTTTAGGGCTTAGTGGCTAGTGGTTAAGAGCAGTGGCTGCTTTTCTATGGGACCCAGGTTCAATTCCCAGACAACTGTCTGTACCTCAAGTTCCACAGGATCTGATACCCTCAGACCAATGCACATTAAATACAATTAAATAAATGATAAAAAATGTCAACTTCATGTGGCATAAATTTACCAGAATAAAAACTCAATTTTTTTTTGAGTTTCTGGAGCTGTCATATTTGAAAGCACTTGTCTTATTTAACAAGAGAAGTAGAGAAGTTGGTTATACCCATTATAGTCATTAGAATTTCAAGTTCTGGGATTCTCAAAGGTCACCCAGAGGGCACTACATTCAGCAGATGCACAGTCCCTGACCACACCACCAATCTAGCTCCTTGAGCCTTCTGGGAAATAATAAGCCTCTGTGTCTAGGCAGGAAGCTCATATTGGTAACATTCTTGTGCCTTTCTGAACTGAATCCGTTCCATGCATGCCCCAAATGGGAGACTGCGCACTGTCACACTGATGTGCTGTAGATTCCGAAAGACTGTCAGCTGTGAAGGAAGCGATTTCCACCTGAGACCTGTGGGTAACTGCGGACTCTTGCGTATGAAGTATCATATCTGGAGAAAAGCCTGCCTTCTTAAAGCATTGTTTGATCTGGTTTCATTTTGTATCAGGACTGTGATTTTAGGTCATTCTGAATCCCTATAAATCTGCTTTATTTTATGGTGAAGGGGTTAAAATGGAAATTAGATGGTAATTTCTCAACTTACAAATGATTTGCCCTTTTACTAATTAAAACACTGAAAGATCCAAAGGACAATGTTTAAGGTACGACATTCAAACGCTGGGAGCATAAAAGATTTTCCTTTATGTTGAACTGAATTCGTCTTTTCAGTGAGTGGGGATATATGTGTTACAATCACAAGTTTCAGGCAGGATAGAACAACAGATAATAATAACACTAACGACCTTTGATTGGCTTAAGAACATCACAGTCATTTGGTTTGACAAATAACATTTTTTTTCCAGTTTGAAAGCTCTTTTGTACCCTTCTTTCCTCTCTCTCTCTCTCTCTCCTTCCCTCCCCCCTCTCTCTGTCTCTGTCTCTGTCTCTATCTCTTTCTTTGTTCTTAATAGCTGGGCTGAGTTCAATTTAGTATATCATCATGACAGGGAACCACCTATATTTAGACTTTTCTTTCTATCCAACTATCTAATCCAATGGAAAGCCTAACAGTTTTGTTTCCCATGGTTTAAAATTGCCTATATGGATAATTTCAGCCTTAGCAGTATCTGAATCATTTAAAAATTACAAACCCAATTTGTGTAACTTCACCTAAACTACATATATATATATGCATATGTATAAACATATATATATACATATAAACTATATATATACATATAAACTATATATAGAGATAGATATATATACAAATGCATACACATACACCAATGCATATTTTGTATAATTGTGTAATTTTAGGTAAAGATAAAATGCAATTCTTTATGGATTAAAAAAAAACCCTTTAGTGTTGTTTATGAGTCCTCTGTCCGTCTCGTTCTGTGTTGTCCTTCCTCACACCTCTCCTATTAAACACTCCCTGCTTTCCCACTTTCCCTTTCATATTGCTGGTATCGCTTGCTGTCCCCTCTCCATAGCTTCTGTTCCCCCCCTCCCCCGCCTTGGTTCCTTTTTATTTTCCCTTTTTTGTGGTTTTTCCTGGATATAATCTCACATTTGAAGGAATTTAAAAGCCATTAGGTTAAATGCTTTAATCCCATGCTACTTTGACTTGATTTTTTCATGTGGGAATTCTGAATCCTCACTGTTGGAATTGAAGTCATTTTCTTTAGGAAATAACTAGACCTATACACTAAGAAACTTCTGCTTTGTTGGAAGCCACTGAGACATATGAGTTGTGTCAGAGTCACATTTAGACTGAGTGTGTACCATATGCTTCACTTTCCTTCCTCTCCCAGTAGAATGTTGTCTCTGTATCATCTACTGTTAACATTCCTTCTAGGTTATTTGATGACTGAAGGAGTAATTTTAGAATCCATGTATAAGAAAATTAAAATATTCTGTTGTATGAAGTAGTGAAGTTCAGGATAACCCATTAATTGCTGGCTTCTTAGCATTTGCATTGCAATTTGCATTTTGCAGAGTGATGCACACCCATCCCACACTATCCCAGACTCCTGAGGATGCCCACGTGCTTAGGTGTTTAAGTGCTTTGTGCAATATGGTATGGCATTTGCATACATCTCTATACATTTTCTCTTGTACTTTAAGTCACCTCTAGATTACTTATAATATCTGATAAAATGTACACACTGTAAAAATAGTTATGGTGTGGTATTATTTGTTTAATAATAATGCAGAAAATAGTCTTCACTTGTTCACTGTGGTTTGTTCCTGGTTATTCAGTCTTGTTTGTGAATCTAAACACATGGATACAGGAAAAAGGCAGGCATGTTCTTTGGAGCATGTGTCTACTGTGTGCTGAGTCCTATGTTAGGTTTCAGAAGATGTGTGAAAAGCAAGGAAGATACCCATATCATTCTCAAACTTATTCTTGATTTCTGTGATGCACTAGATGCTAGGGTTATGGATGCAGAAGAGTCAATAGATGAGCCAGATTCTGTACATGTAGCTGTCTGTCTGCACTGGCTGTGTTTGGGGTCTTGGTGCCACCACCCCATCTTTAGTGGGTTCTTCTATCAGTTGATAAATGGCCAAGGTTTGGTTAGTTTTGGCCAATTTGTGCAGATGGAGAGTATTTGTGCTCAAAACATAGTGTAAATTTATAAAACAAGCATTTCAGTGGTCCTCTATTTTATTAGTAAGTGAAATGGACAGTCTAATTGCAGAAATTACTGAATATGGAGGAAACTATGCAGAAGAAAAATTACCTGTACTCTGGATCAGGTCAAGCAAAGACTAAAATAGTGAAGTGCCTTCAATCCACATTTGTGATCTCAAAATAGGGCCAGCAAGATGGCTCCACAGGTAAAGGTGCTTGACACCAAACCTGAGAACCCAAGTTTCATCTTTGGGACCTATATGATGGAAACACAGAACTGACCCCAAAGTTATCCTCTGACCTCCACAGGTACACTGTGACATTCATATCCTGTCACCAACAAGACACAAAATAAAATCTTAAAAAAGAACAGAAAACTCAACTGTAGAATAAGTGTAAAACTGTGCCCTCATTTGGGTATGATAATTAATTCAATGCTTTCTACTCTGTAATAATGAAAACTTCTTTAGTTGTTGCCTCTGTTCTTTGGGTGCCCTAGACCTGCTGAGGGATCTAAAAACCTACTCAGAGGTAATCACTGGTCATAGTGGATGGATACTTATAGAACTCTGTTGTCTAATCAAAATACCCTAACAAATTTGGAGTACTTAACATGAATGACACCCCCTCTTTTGATCTCATTGTGTATCAGTGGCTGGCCTGAGTTTGCTACTTAGATCAGGCACTGGACCTCATGAAGATCTATTTGTCTCTGCCTCCTAGGTAGTGGGATTAAAGTCGAGTGCCACTAAACACAGTTTAACGTGAAGCTCTTAATCTTAACATCTTATTTATCATATCATAATAGTATGCTGTTGTTGCCATTAAGAAATCTTTAAAGACATTTTCAATGTCAGAACCATGGGCCTGGGTAAAAGTTTCTGAGTAGTTTTTGCTTTATGAACTTAAACATGGATATATGAGACCCTTACTGCATATGTTCTTTAAGTCGTTCTGGGTTTTGTTTATGTATTTGAATCTAATTGTATGTTTCCTAGTAGTATTGTCTGGATACTTTTGATAATCTACAAAGGATTTCATTTTAAATGTATTTTTAACTTTTTTTATTGGATATTTTGTTTATTTACATTTCAAATGTTATCCCCTTTCCTGGTTTCCCCTCCAAAACTCTAAAATAGTCTCCTTTTATTGAAAAGTGGTACCTTGCTTAACTTTATACTGATTTGGCTAACAGCAGGCTAAAGTTTTCCTTGTTATTGTTGACCATTTTTTAATTTTTGTTTGTTTATATCCATTGAACACTTTTCTCTCATACTTTTAAAAGTTCTGTAAGTATCATCGCTCTACTAAGAAAATCATTTTTTTTCTCATAGAAAATATTTTCTTCTGTTTTTTCTTGCTTCTTAATTTTGTGGTATATTAAAAAAGAATTAAGTCATTAGCTAAATTTTATCAATAGATTCTTTTGACTTCATTTATTTCACAAAAAGCCCTTTCCTGTCCTGAAGATTGATGTTTAAGGTGACTTTCTTTTAGTTTGTAAATGTTCATTTTCCTGTTTCATTTTTTTCCCTTGATTTCTTATGTCCCTATTTTATTACATAAGTTGCTATTTGTTTACATTTACTGGATCCTTGACATCATTGTGCTTGCTTAATCCTTCAGTTTGGGGAATTAAAGAGGATGCTCTTTGATATTGGTCAAGGGGGTATCAGTTGATTGACTATTCAATCTGTCAATTGTGTGTGTGTGTGTGTGTGTGTGTGTGTGTGTGTGTGTGTGTGCTCACATCTATGCCACAATTGTGCTTGGAGGTCAAAGACAACTTTAAGGAGTTGGTTCTTGCTTTCCATCTTGTTGTTTTGAGACAGGGTCTCTCTATGTAGCCAGGGCTGTTCTGGGACTCACTCTATAGACCAGGCTAGCCTCAAGTTCACAGAGATCCACCTACCCTTGACTCTGGAGTGAGTTCCAGGTGAGTGACTAAGGGTATGTGCCAATATGCTTGGCTCTAGCATTGTTGATATTCCGTCCTTCCTGTTTCTGCTACACAGTGTACTCCTAGCTAGCTGAGTCTTCTGTCTCTGCCTCTCATTCCCCGCATTCAAGGGCCAAGGCTACAGGTGCCTGCCATTATACCTGCCTTTTTTCTGTGAGTTCCAGGAAGTGAACTTGGAACATCAGGCTTGCATAGCATTCATGGTCACGAGCTGAGCCATCTTCTTGGTTCCTATGTCCTCTGTTAGTGTTCTGAAATCCTCTGCATACTGGAATGGAAAGTCCGGTGGACTTTGATAAATATCACCTCTGCCTGTTCCCTTTCATTGCATTTGATTCCTCATCATGTCTCCTCTTGCTCAATTACCAGTTGATAACTACAAATCCCAGTCTTTGTTTTCTCATTCTGGCTCATATAAAGATCTTGGTCCTAGAGAAATCAACTTAGGAAATGTGATTGCTTTGTACCCAGATTGCCTTTCTGACTAAGAGAAAATGCTGACTCTTGTAGACATCAGAAATATTTTTCGATGCAGCTCTATTTTTCTATGTGAGACATTCTCTTTAAAAAGAAAATGGAATGGCTTATGACTGTTTTTTAAATGCTATAAAGAGAGTCAGAGTGAAGGATTGTTAAAGTTAGACTGGTGGAGAGAGAAATTCAATCTCTCATTCTGAGATTAATTGGTAGTCTTCCCAGCAGTCACCAGTTTCTCTGGAGAGTATTTTAGTCCCATTAGCTTCACCCTCTACAGTCTCTATGAGAAAGACAGGAATTTTGCAGATGGCATTGGGCCATGCTTCATTTCTGGTCAGATCACACCATAATGATGCCACTTATTCATCCATAAAAGCTTGTGGAAGTGCACAGAACATCTGCACATAATGCAGCCATTCATGGAAAGAAAGCTGAGGACCCTGTTTATCACAAGAGATCTGCAAGCTCTCTCTTCCTGCTCAGTCAGGCTCAGAAGTTTCAACCGCCCTGGGAGAGAAGTGGCAGCAACCCATCAGCTTGATGAGCCAATCTGCAGAAACATGCTCTCTCTGCCCCCATCCTCACCTCCGCCCCCTGCATGCCTGGCCTGAGCTGGGGCCCGGCCAACATGCATTGAATTCTTCTGGAGCCCCAAACAGCAGCGTCTTCCTTCTGTAACTTCACTCCCAAACCACTTCTTAGACATATGGCTTCCTGTAGTTGTGTTTACTCTTAACCACATGTTCTGCGTACGTTTAAGCCAAAGCAAATTGGGAACGTTTGCAATTACAGCAATCTTTCAAATAGATGTTTCGGGAGTACCATTTCAATGAAAAGCTTAACAGTCATTCTCCTTTGCAGCCATCTTAAGTGTTCAAACATGCATCTGGTTAGTAGATCTGCATTGACAGCTGTTGTGTGCTGCATCTTTTTTTTCTTTTAATTAGATATTTTCTTTATTTACATTTCAAATGTTATCTTATTTCCTGGTTTCCCCTCCAAAAAAAAACCCTATCCCATCCTCCCCTCCCCCTACTCACCAACCATCCACTCCCTCTTCCCTGTCCTGACATTCCCCTATACTGGGGCATCCAACCATCTCATGACCAAGGGTCTCTCCTCCCTTTGATGACCAACAAGACCATCCTCTGCTTGAGCTTCATTTGGTCTGTGGATTGTGTCTTATGGATACAGCAGCAAAGGAGAAAGAGGCTGTCACATATCCTGCCACCTAATTAAAGGACAACAAATGAACAGGGACTTTAAGAACATTATTATTAGGAAACTAGAGAAAACTCAGCATTTGTTTGTTTGTGTGTTTGTTTGTTTGTTCATTTGTTCATGATTATATTTTAATTTAGATTCTAGCTTCAGGAAAAGTCTAGTATTCCAAACAGGATAATTTTTAATTAATTAATTAATTCCCTTTATCAGCCCCCCTCCTTCCATTACTCTCTCACCCAGATCTACCTCCATTTCCTCATCTCCTTTTCCTCTGAGTAGGGGGACACCTCCCCCCCTGCAAGGTATCACTCCCTCCCTCCATTCCTCTGGCTCACCAAGTCACTATAGGACTATGTGACCTCCCACTGAAGCCACACAAGGTGACCCAGTTAGGGGAACAGGACCCATAGGCAGGCAACAAAGTCAGGGACAGTAGGACAGCAGGGTATTTTTAAGAGTTGTCCTTTGCCTTTAACTGCTTTCTTGTTTAACTGCTTGCTTTCATAGAAACATATTCCAGAATCTACAAGTACTATAATAATGATGATGCCAAAGGCATGGAGTTCAGCCCTAGGATGGGCCTTGGAGTGTTAGGTTTCTATCGTCATCATAACAAGTTCTCATGCACTGTGTCTTAACACACTGATGCTAGTACAGTACTGTAGCAAAGCGTCTGAGAGCTTCTTCCTTTGCACTGGGTTTCATGTGGCAGAAATCAAAGCATTACCTGCTGAAGTTCTTGGGAAGAATCAAGTTCATGGTTCATTTAGGTCCTTGGTAGAATACAATTCCTTGTAATCACAGGACTGAACTGTGTATTTTTCCATGCCAGGGGTCTTTGGTAACCTTAGCAACTGGTAACCACTTGCACACTTCATTCTCTTGCCACTCCCAGTCCTCAACCAGGAGCATCACCATCCAAACTTCTGACTTTCAACCCTAGTTCATTTCTGATAACCAGAGGGGAAAAAACTTTCCAAAGCAGATGTTATTAGACTCAATCCATGTTGATAATCTAGGATCATATCCCAGATCAATAACCTTAGATATGTCTGCAAATTCCCTTTTGCTATGCTAAGTCACGTATCTCATATCCCAGGGATTAGGATATGAACAGCTTGAAGGTGTCCTTACACTGCCCTTGAAGTCCTCACAAGTGTCTATGACTGGTTAAATACTACAACCTAGCTAATGAGTGTATAAGTACATGCTCATCATATAGGCAGAGAAACCAAAGCTAGTACTCACTAGAACCTTGCAGCTGTTGATTTGACATTGGGACTAGAACTAAGGCTTTCTGTAAATCTACCCTGTTTACTTTGTAAACAAACCAAATAGGTAGGAGAGGTGGTACATGCTTTTGTTCCCTGCACCCAGAAGGCTGAAACATAAAGATTTGAGTGAGGTAGAGGCTCACTTATAATAAGACCTTGTCTACAGAAAATAATAATAAAAAATATCATTGATTAAGAAGTACTTATTCACTGTTAAAATTAAACAAATAGGCAGATTAAGATTCCTCAGAATTCTTTGGGATTCCCAAATAATAAAGATGAGGGTTAATATGTATTGTTTTGAGTAGTTTCTACACAGAGACATTTTTTCTTTTTTGATTTTTAGGCAAACCAATTAATTTAACCTGTCATTATGAAAGAGATAGCAATGCCTTATTATTTGTTCATCCTTGGCCTGCTTGGTAGTTTCCAATTCAATGAGGTGCCTCGTCTCAACAAACAAGGTAGTTGGTGACTGAGGAATGACAGATTGTCCTCTGGCCTTCCATCTTTCTGCACATACCTGTGCATACTGGCCAATTTGAATACTCAAGCACATGCCCACACGTGTACCTGCACACACGCACGCACACATACACACACACACACACACACACACACACACACACACACACACACACACACACAGGAAAGAAAGAGAAGAAAAGAGAGAGGGATGGAGGGAGAGGGTGGGAGGAGGAGAGGAGAGCTAGTGCATCTAAACCAAAATTCAGCTTTTTCAGCAATGAAAAACCATGGTGCCTACTACACGAAGTGATGAAAATTATGAGTTAATATGTACCAAGCCCTCAAGCAACCCCCATTGCCATCTCTACTATCACATCTATAGTTTGCATTCTTCTTCATTATGATGGTACTCAGTCCTGTTTGGAGCATTAGAGCTCACAGAACCTGGTCGGTCCTGCTTGGCAGAGAGAAGTACGAACAGCAAAAGTTAGAAAGATAAGCCAACTCGCTGCTCCCCAGAGGAAGAAATGAGAGCAGAGCTTTGAGACTCCTCTTCCAGTCTCTTCATCCATTTTCATAGACAATGATGCTTACTGCTTTACAGGGATATCATGAGGGACAAACAAAAAAAAATGCATGCATGTGGAAGTAAATGCAAATCACTAAAATATTGTTACCAGTTAGCAGATTTTTTTTTTTTACACAGGTGCAGTGATTTACAAACACAGTAAGCAATCTGGATAAATGTGCAGAGGGTGACTGCAAATAATGGAAATCTTTGTTTTCCTGAAAGTAGGTTATTAAACAAGATAATTCAGGTGCCTGGAGAATCCTTATTTGAAGTTTTTATTTTTGTTCACTTTGAATCCTGAAATTGAGTAATCTATCTAAATATTCTTAAGGAAGTGATATGAGTAAAATTTTTAGAGCCCATTTAGCACCTGGAGTTTCTGTTTTATCACAGAGAGTTTTAACAATGAGTGAATGTGTTAAACCGAATTGTGGCTATGTTGATTATTGTCTGAACCATCAATTATTCTACAATATACTAACATTGGCTTAAAAAACAATTCTAATTGTACCCGATTCTGTTCTGTCATCAACCAAAAATTCAACAAAATGGAATTCAAATTTTCTTACAGATCTATGGTTTTTTATGCACCAGCTAGTAGTTACTGATGTGATCTCATGTGGAGGTTTCAGTCTTGGGTGGAGAAAAACATAGCAAATACAAATCAAATGCCATGATTGGGATAGTTATTCCCTATCATGCTAGATAGAATATGGTAATGAAAAGGTTATTCTAATTTGACCTGTGCATGTGTAAAGGGTTTTCAGAGATGGTGATGTAGGGATTTGATATGTGACTGTGGAACAGTTGTGACAAAATAAAAAGGAAGAAAGGCATAAAGGAACAGGAGGTCCCAAGTTTTAAGGGGACTTCCTGTCACATGATCCTAATATATGTGCACTGTCAACATGCACATAGGCTATGAAGAAACCACAGGGAAGCCATTAGGCTGAAATTTAACAGCTTTACTTTTACTCTGAAAATATGAAGACTACTGAACAGGACCTCGCCTGTTGCTGTCAAGGAAACCACTTTTTCTATGAGTTTTGTACACTTGAAACCGTAATGTATTCTTATATTTTGCCTCTCTAGTCCTACCAAACTATGTTATGACTTTTCTATTATTTTTTTCTTTCCAGTGTATGTGCCATCCATCAAATTAGTAATGTGGTGACTCATGTTCCCACACTGCATATAATTCCATGTATTAAGGGAAAGTCCTATCATTGTATACTGGACTCCACTTGTATACATACTTAGATATGTATACATATTTAGCAGTTTTGTACAAGAATCTATTTCTTATCTCACATTTCTGTGGGTCAGAAGTCCAGTGATGGAACCTCAGCTCTCTTTCACTAGGTTGAGTTTAGTTGCTACTTGGACATTTGCTTTCTAAAGGCTTTCTATGGATATGCCTCTCTTCCTTCTAGTCCCTTTCCATCCCTAATGGAATCTTCTGTAATTGTTACCCAGTAAAGGCAGCAAGTATCCCATTGTGTGTCTAAGCTCTGTCTGCACTTAAGGGAAAAGGAGTGTGATATAGACTTTGCCTATCAGAGAATTCTGTCTGTTGTATCCATGCCTGACATTGATATGTTTGGGCCTTAAATTTCAACTGTGACATTTACAAACAAAGTGGAATCTGGACCACAAAAGGGATTCACCTACAAATGGCAGAACCCTGATTTTCTGAATTCACCAGATAGTGAGCTGGTGGGCCTTATGGAGAATTTATTGTTCTTTCCAAGATGATCAAGGATGAAAATTGAGTGCATCATTCTGAAGAGAGTAAGAGACGATTTTCTGGAACTACTTAGAAGAACGGAGTCTAAACTTATATCTGATGCTAGTGGAGGAGCAGATTAGACCCAAGCAGATGGCAGTGACAACCCCAGATGGCAACAGGCTCGGTTTAAGAGTCTGTCTATTGCTGTGGGGAATAACAATCTTTAATATTTTGCTTCTACAGCCCAAACTCCCTCTGGGGTTGATTTCTTTGTGCTTTGCCTTAGAATCTGGCTCCTCTGATCATGTTTTCCTTCCTGTTATTAGAAACTAAAGACCCATTTGAGGAATTTCAGATGGTGCTATTATAATTATTGAACATACCACATGGAGAGCTTAAAATTATGATAGCCCTCAGAAATATTTGTTTGCCTTACACTTATGCACCAGCCTGAGTACCACTTACCAATTTCTGCTTATAGAGTCAACTAACAATCAACAGATCAAGTGAAAGCATTATAGTTTATTTTCTGCGTGTTGGATTGCTAATTTACACTGAAGATACTTTCTGAGTGCCAGGCAGTTATATGCATGCACTGTGCTAGGGCTTGGGATATGGCCAGATACCATGTCTTGACTCTCCTGGCTCCCAACTTCAAGGGCAGGGAATAAAGAGCTCAAAGAATTTCAAGAGAGTGCAAAGACCAATAAAGTAAAGGCCACAACCTTTTACTTTATTGACTTGGGCATATTTCCTATACGCTAAATTTATCATCTGCAAGAACTCAGGATGTCTGAAGGGTCATATTCATGGTGATTTCCCAGTGTGACACTTGGTTTAGACCATCACACCATCACCCCATTTTTAAAATACAAGGAAACCTAAGCAGAGCTGTTTGAGGGGGAGAATATAAAGCAACCATAAAGAAGAGAGACATCATGGCTCTGTTCTTCAGTTCTTTTTGCACTCTACCTTAATGCAATTGGCCAGGGTCACAGAGCTAATTAGAGGTAAGACGGTGATTTGAATCCTACAAATGATTTGAATAATTTTTTTACTACAATTCTGTAAAATACTTTAACACTCTCTATTTTTTGTCCTTTCTTCCTGTATTCTAGTGTGCTTATAATTATCTACTCAGTAAAATGACTTTCAAATGACAACTCGGTGCTTCAGTATAAATTTTATTCTCATTTGCTTAAAAATTTTTAAGTACTCATTAGTTCCACTGCATTTTCAGTTAAGACTTATACTTTACTTGTAGCTACTGAAGAGGAAATCTTCGTGGTGTTAAGGATACAGCTTGCAGATGAAAGGGTTTTGTTGTTAGAGAAACATGCAAGAAAATTTGCAATGCCCAGGAAGGAATGGTTTGGAAGAATTGATTGTTTATTTTATAGGTGATCCCTGAAGATGGAAATCATGTGCGACTGTGTTTTTGTTGATAAGCTTCTTTTAAAGATTATATACATTCATAGATGGAAATGAGTAGAAAAGACCCTTAAAATTACATTTTGCTAGCAAGGGGAAGATGTTTCCTATCTAGAGTCGTATGATGAAATCTGAGATGGTAGATTTTTCTTATGGCTCAAGAAGTCTTTTCTTCTATACCTAAGCAAGAATCCTGCTTGACAATGTTTGCTACAAACATTTCTGTTTAAAAATCCCTTATTAGTTACCATTTTAGAACATGAGTTTATTTCAGAATTGTAATTCAAATAGATTTTCCATTTGTGTTCCTAGTAAGACATGACAATTTGTTCTTCAGTATTAATGTACTGCAAGGATAAATTGTTTGTGGAAAACTTCGATATATTTTCAGAGCAGAGCTAACATTCTTGTGGCAAAGACAAGCACATGGAAAAATAAGTCAGTTTATGTCAAGAACAAACATGCTTCCTAGAACTTTTTTTTCATTACCATTTCATTAGCTTATGTCAATAGTAGATGCCAAAAAGTTGTCCTGTTTGACTAAGTTCACTTGTGTTATTTAAAATACTTGGTTACTTTTTGATGCTTTTGTTTTGGTTTGGGGCATTTTATTTTTTCATCTAAGAAATGGAAAATCCTTTAACCAATCTAGTTATTTTTCAATTTTTTTGAGCAACATGAATTTTTCAAGGAAAATCTCTCATACCACTCATTTGCAGTTTATCCTGGCCTCAGCAACTTCTTTCCAAAAATACAGACATAACCACCCCTTTCTGACTCATACCAATCCACAGACCACTAGTTAATGTGGGCACAGTGTGCCTTAAGGGTCTCACTGCACCTGTTCTGATTCATACTTACTAATTTGTCAAATGGATCCTGAAAAAAAATATCACTTAACCTTCTTGAGGTGGGACTAGCTTCTCTGTATTTGCTTTCTATAATTGAATAGGGATGGCAAGATACTCATTCCACCATCCAAATGGAAGTAAGGGCTACTGTAACAAAGCACTAAGTACCCCACTTCTGTAGAGACTCAATTGTGTCAGCAGTTCTTAGCCTGTGAGTTGTGAACCCTTTGGGGATTGAATGTCTCTTTCACAGGGGTCACATCAGATATCTTGCATATCAAATATTTACATTACAATTCATAACAGTAGCAAAATTACAGTTATGATGTAGCAATGAAAATAATTTCATGGTTGGAGTCACTACTACATAAGGAACTGTATTAAAAAGTTCCAGCATTAGGAAGGTTGAGAAACAGTATCCAGTTATCTACAGCCATAACTGCAGATTGGACAAGTACCATCTTCCGCCAATATGAACCTTCTTTGGTGGTTACTTGGAGTATGGATAGATGCGAACAGATTTTTCTTTTGAGCATTCTGTTCATTAATGCAGCAGTAATCATGAGAATAGGTCAGAGTTCTTTTAGTCTTGCATTCTTATGCCCTGTCCTCTAGAGAACAACGCTTAAGTATTAATAGCATCACTGGGAAAACATGGCAGCTATTTCTCCGTTTACTTCAGTTCAATGAAGAGTTGTTCAGTGTGGACCCCAGTGTACTGGCCTCATGAATGGATGGATTGTGAAGAAGTCATCTCCTGCTAAGGCAAGACGTGACACTGGGAACAAAGACTGGATTTTTAGCTGATGTGATGAGCTCACTCCAAGGGCCCATGTGGGGGCTTTGAAGCCTGTCCAGGTGCCAGCTCTCTGTGCACATGACATTCTTGGGGAGTTTTTAGAGGCTGGGCAGCAGCCTTTAAACATTGATCTGCAGCGTGAGAATTACAAGGTCTTATGGGGTGAGTCTCAGAATTTTTATGTTGCCTAAATTTCCCTCAGAGGAAGCAATTCTGCACAAAGGGAAATTGCAATATTTTTAATCTAGCCAAATCAATAAAGACTTTATAAAAGCATCATTATGTAATCATTTTCTGTTTGATTTTTGTCTGTGATAAGAAAGTATACCTCTCCCATTCAGGACCCACTAAACCTTAAACCACTTAAAATAGCTGTTTGATATAGGAAAACTTGGTGGAATCTGCTTTTGATTGATGGGATATCTTAAAGTTACTTTGAATGACATTTCCCCTCATTGAATTGACTGATTCCATTGTTTTATTGTTCTTTAGTCATAGCTTATTATGTTGTGTCTGTGGAAAATCCATTCGATTCATTGTGGATCAAAGTGACCTTGAATGGCATTAACTTATATTTGTACTTAGTTTCTAGGCATGCACTACATTGTGGACACAAATAGTTAATCTGGCATAAAAGTATGTTTCATACTGCTATGGCTATTATACAAATTTAGAATAAGAGCAATATAGATATAGTGTATGTGTAGAAAATCATTATAAAATAATCTAAGTCTGCAGTTGTTGCACATTGAGGAAAAGACCAGCAATTGAGTCAAACTTGGACTTGGAATGAGGTTTATTAGCTAATGCATCTTAAATAAATCAGTTGATCCAACGTTTATTTTCCTCCCATATAAAATGGGCATACTAATACTTCCATTAAAGGCACATAATCAGGCTATCATAAAATACTATAGCTAAAACACCTAGTCCTTGTGAGCACTTAGTACCTGTGACTCATTACTATGGAGATCCTGAAAAGTGCACATGACTCTCAGGATTCAGATACCATTGTTCTTAAGGATAGAAGAAGGTCAAAAGAATTCTTCATGAGAATTAAACTGGATTCCTAATGCCCTACGACACACCCTGAACCCTAAGTGGATGGAAACCAATAAAAACTGCTTGCATCTGTTAAAATACAAGAACGCATGAGAAATGAGACTTGGTAAACATGGAAACTGGATGCTAGGGTAGTCTGTAGAATTCAGATTCTGAGACTCAGACTCACACTGGTTACTTCTTATGCAATTTTCTTAAAACCAAGTTGACAACAGGTGCCTTCCAGCAATGGGGGTGGCTTTCATCTCAGGAAGAAATATCAATTGTTTTCATGAGCTACTACTTCTGGGGCAGAAGTCAGATCCTCACCTAAGAGCTCAAGAACAAAGCCATCATCTTGCACTCAGAGTCAAGAACGTGAATCTGTAGAACGGAAAAGTGGGGATGAGTACCTGCCATAGATCAAGTGGGCAGCAGAGTTGAAAACTCAATGTCTGTAGATGGAGAATCATCCAGAGGCTCTCCTGGGAGCCCTAGGACCAGCTAGCCTCCGTAGCTCTCTTGTCCTGGCTGATACATGCATGATAGAATCCTGACATATTGCAGTTCTGATTGACAAAAGGAGTCAATCGCAGAATGAACCCATCTCTCCTGCCCCTCTCTGTGCCTTTCCCTCATTCATCTTCCTCTCATTTCTCCCCTTTTCCCTACCCCTTCTTTCTCTTCCCCACTTGTTTTTATTTCTTTTGGTAAGAGTAATTCTATAAGCTCAGTTTTCTAAATTCAAGTTTCCATAATCTTACCTCAACCTTTAAGAACCAATATTAAAAGTCTTTGTTGTCTAGCCAGAAAGAATTATATCATAATTCTAAATTATTTTAAGATACTTTCCTACCTATAACCCCAACCTTCTCTAGTAGACTGAAAACCTCTTTAGGGAAAGAATTATCCTACTATGTGCTTGCGTTGGGCACTTTCTCAGAAATACGTTTGGCATCTCCAAGTACCACAAGGAGCTAAGAAGTCTTGCTGTCTGCTCAATATATCTGTATATACCTTCTTGGAAGATAATTAACAAAACTAATCTAATTTCCTTGGCATGATTTTTAAGAATAACCTATGATATGTGAATAGTTATAACAGATATTTGAAATATATTGATTTCTTTCTCCAGTTTTTCTGTTTAAAGGTTTTTTTTTTGTTTCTATGTAACTCATTTCTCCTCCCAGTAATTTTCACATCTTAGTTTTGGAATCAGTTTGCTGTAATTTTGTGAACTCAAGTCCTTAGAACATAAAACATATTTTCTCCCAAGGGATGTTTTTAAACCAGCCACAAGGAATTAGATAGTACCTAAAGCAAGTGTCCAGTTGTCTGTGTCTTGTGTATGCATACACATGTTTGTATGCACATGACTGTGCATATGTGTATGTGTTCCTACATGAGTCGTAGCACTATGTTTATATGCTACAATCTTACCCCAGTTGCTGAGTGCTGAAGGTCAAAGGACAAACTCAGATGTCATTCCTCAAGTACTTTCCATCTTTTGTTTGACACACAGTTTTCACTGGCTTGGAACATTACCAGGTAGTCTATGCTAACTGTCCAGGGGTCTGCATATCTCCAACTCCTATCTTGTCACTGCAGATAATACTGGTATAAGCCGTCAAGCCTAGCTTTCCCCCTGGGTTCTAAGGGACAAACTTATGGTGGAAATGGTTTATTAACTAGAGCATATCTCCTAGTCTTCCTTCTCTCTTAGATGCATATTTTCACAGTGATGGCATCTATTAATTTTCATTTTTGTGTCTGTATATATTTTAAGCCTTAGGATGAATAGCACATTGGATATTTATTGCTTCATGCTCAATACTTTAACATGATCTAACATTCTTTCTTGTAGAAATATCAACCAACTTAAAGAAAGGCTAAGAAAGGGAAATTCTGTAAGCACATTACTCATTTAGGAACATTATCTTTTCTGACCTGTTGCATAAGCAAGGAGCAGGATAGCCTGTTTTGCATCCCAGTCCTTAATTTGGACACATATTGCTTCCTTAAATCAACATTTTAAAGGCCAAATTGCAAATATTCTTTGCTGAAGAACATGTTTTGTAAAATGATCCTGGTTCTAGGCTTCCATGTATAGATGATGCCTTTCCCATGCCTGGTCCTTCATGGTTACGTAATGCTTAATCAATCAACATATGATTCCTAGCTGGTGTTCTGGATATTTCTTGTTTCTGAGGTATTTGGTGCTTTGTTTTGTTTTTCTTTTGTGACACAGGGTCTTTCTATCCTAGGTTGGCTTGGACACACTTATAGCCCAAGCTAGCTTCAGTCTTACTATATTCTTTTTTTTTTACTCACTGGCATTGAAACTCTTTATGGTTCTTTTTTTTTAATTTTATTTTATTTTCTAAGTTTTTTTTATTTACATTCAAAATCATTTCCCCTTTCCCGTTTCCTCCCTCTCCGAAAGTCCCATAAGCCCCCTTCCCTCCCTCTTTTCCCCATTCAACCCCCTCTCGCTTCTCTGTCCTGGCATTCCCCTACATCCAGTCTTTCCAGGACCAGGGGTCTCTCCTAGTCTTACTATATTCTTTCTCAAGTCTCCAAGTACTGATATTGTGGGCATGGGTCACTCTTAATGAATAATTTCAAAAGGAAAAAAATTCAAGTAATCTTTTCTCTTTATAACATCTCCTTAAAATATTTACATACCCCAATCCTCAAATCATGTATATCAACGAGAAAAGAGCATCTCCATGTCCAATCCCCTTGTGAAATTCTAAGACTGTTTAACACATGGGTGGTTGCTGACACAGGCCCTTTAGGAGTGTGCCAATCTGTAAAATCCCTTATTTTCTATGTCCCTAGAATATATCTGTAAAGATAATTGCTCCAAGAGCCAATCTAGAAGAGGTAAAGCATGCATAGTTATCTTGTATACAGTCTAGAATGTATATAAGCTGGTAGAGTTCTGACTATTGTCTCAGACAGGTACAGATTATGTTCAGTAGCCACATTAGTTGTAAACCTCAAGGTCTAGCCTGGAGAGGAACCACAAACATGACACCATCTGTGGTATGGTGGTGTGGAAATTATGGACAACCAGATTCCAATATGAGAGTGTTCACATGGTGTTAAATTCTCAGGGAAGGAACAAATGTACATCTTAGTCTCTTTTTTTTCTAGAGTTCTAAGCAAACCAAGGTAAGAATATGGCTTCTTATCAGAAACCTCTGAGGAATGCTTAGCTTAGTATTGTCTGTGTTATTAACTAGTAAAATGCCCTGGAATTCACAGCCGGATCATCTAGCTTCTAGCCACCATCTTCTGTTTCTGCTGACAATGATACTTAGTGAGAGGCAAAGCTCAACTTCAAGTAGAGCGGGCATTTCTAAATAATAGTGACTTGGCAGCAGCGTGAGCTCATTCTCATTATGTTTCTGTCATTCATCTGCCGTAGATCTTTTGTGGCTCTTGTATAAAATAGCTCTGGGGTATTATTTCTGCACTCTTATGTAAGCTTTGCTCGTTAAATAGAGTGCTCCCTGTTAAGTTCCTTTTAATTTTGTTTTCTAAGTTCATCATACTAAGAGAGGGATTGCACTGCAGCAAGTCTCTTTTGTGGAATACTTAATGGCAAGCTGATATAAGATCAAGTTTTTAGAATGCATCAAGTCAATTAGGCTTATCATTGCTCTACTCTTCACATTTTAAAGTCCTCCAGTATTTGCCCAAAGTGGCACAGCCACGGTTCATAGAGTGCCTCGCAAATAGTCATCAGAACATGAGTTCTTTAAATGCAAAGAGTATTCGACCTAGAACCACAGCACTTAGCAGCAGCACGAGCCTTTTGTTTTCTCTGGCCATCCCTTAGCACTTGGAATGGTCAGAATACTTCTTGCTCTACAAAGTTATTGTGAGGTTAAATGCTTGTTTCCTAATATAAGAACAAAGCATTCTGCATATTGGCAATTGCACATATTTTTTGGGGGTCTTTTTATCATTGGGATTATTGATGCCTCAAATAGCGGTACACTAAACATATGAAAACTAAAGGGTGTATATTTGGGCATCAAGAAATAAGATGGTGTAGGAACCCTTTATATTTAGTGATGATGAGCAATTGTGTAGGAAGTGTTCGACCAAAAGTCCAATCTTCTACTGCTGGTCCCATAGAACTAGTGATATGTGCCTAATGGGACTGAAAGAGAAACACTTTCCACATTCATATTGCTAGAGCACTCTGTGGGCACACTGGATGGACTAGATTTCATTGACTCTCAACTTGAGAGCTTTGAAAACACTACAATTTGCATTTTGTCATGAAACTCCTTTGCTTTGTAACAATAGCTATTGATGGAACTGCTGCCATGAAATATATTGATTTTGAAATATATTTGAAAAAAATTTTGAGTTAGATTTCAAAAGAAATTTGAAATATACATCAGCATGTTATTGAATGGGTCTCTTCAAAACCAAAAAGAGCTACTGTTTCAACATACCTTTTCTATTGTCTTGAAAAGCAATGATTTTAAACTTTGCAGATATATAATTATAACAGTTTCCATCCAAAGTGTTCTTACCAATGGATTTAAGCAAATAGTGCTTAATATCAAAATAAACATTGAATATGGACAATGTATTATATTTTATATTTTCAGTTCATTTTTATCTATATATGCATATATGTTGATATATACATTATTTACTGGATAAATAATCTTTTCTTGTCGTTTTCAGGCCAAATAATAAAGCTTACTTGAATTTGGTTATTGATTGTATTCACCATATAACTATAAGTATGAGTAAATTAAAGCTCAAAAGCCCAAACAAAATGAAACAAAAAGTTCACAAAGATAGTATTGGATTTCATTCATGTTGTCTAATTACTCTTAAGTATATGGCCTGCCCTGGAGTATGGTTGATATACTCCAATGACACTCCAGTGATATACTCCAGTGACACTTCAATGCAGGAAACTAAATTCTCATTGCCAGTGGGTATCAATTGCAAATAGCTTCTTTCTTAGGAGTAGGACCCCATTTCTACTTCCTCCTATCAGTGCTGAGATCCCATCTGACTCTGCAAAGTTTATGTCTATTGCCACAGTCTCAGCAGATTCTTATCCTAATAAGTCCTGTTGCTTCTGGAAGACACTGTGTCCTCAGAAACAACTATAACCTCTGGCTCATACAATCTTTCTGCCTCTCTTCCATATAGAACCTCCCTTTGAGGGGAGGGCTTTGAAAGACAAAGTGCTCGATAGCCTCTCTTTGCAGAATGTCCAGTTGTGCTTCTTTGTGTTAATCCTTTTCTACTGCAAGAAGCTTCTCTGATATCAGTTGAATGAATCGCCAATCTTTGAGCTTAGGAGTTAATCTTGTTTTTTAATGGTTTTTATTTCTTGCCTCTTTTGGGAGAGAATGAGATATAGAGATACAAAACTAAATAGATAGATGGATAGATAGATAGATAGATAGATAGATAGATAGATAGATAGATAGATAGATAGATAGTCAGATAGAGAATTGGCTAAATAGGGAGGAGTTGATAAAACAGACAACATGGTAAAATATATTGTATAAAGGTTTTTAATCAAGAGTATTAGTTAATATAGGTATCAATATTTGAAACAAATTAAAGTATTTCTTCTTACTTTGCATAAATGCCTTAGCACATCAGAAGATAATCAGCACCTACTACATGATGAAATGTTCTTGTAGATTCATTGAAGACTGGAGGAGTGGGAAGAGAGACAGAGAAACTTTTAAATAATTCATATATTTTTCTGTTAGTGTTTTGGAATGCATAACCCTTATATGCATGTTTCCAATAGCTTACACTTTTCTGTCTCAGTGTGTATAATGCACCGAATAATGCATCATCTTGACCTTCTACCCTTACTCCATCTCAGACTGAGCCCCATATGCAATGCCCCTCAGTAAGTTTTTTTTTAAAACTCTACACAAATGCCACAGTGTTTGAAACAATTGTAAAGGCTGGAACCTGGTATTGTAGTGAAAATAGAAGTGCAATTCCTTTCTTTTTAAGACTAGTCATAACAAGTTGTTATGGTATCTGTATTTCTGGTCACTTTCTGTGAGATGGAATTAGGACATGTAATTTTGTATTACATGTATTATAGCACTAACTACTAGTATAATACATGTATACTATATGTATACTATAATGCATGTATACTAATTACGTGTATTACATAGTGCTGACACTGAACACTGCCATTCTATAATCAGTGCAGGCTGTAAAACCAGCTAGTTTATATGTCAGATTGACTGCCCATTAAGTGCCAAGTATTATAAGTTTATCTGATGGAGATGTGGGATGATATCCACCCATAGGAAGTTTACTAAGTGAATGGAAGGTAATGGAAAAGACCACAAAGGAAGCATTTAGAACTCATGTGCTTGACGGAGTAGAAGGGGTCAAGTTCAGGAGCTAATGTGGCGAAGAAGAACTTGTACGTACAAATATTGGGAAATACATTAAGATAGACTTGAGGGTAGGAGGAGATACTGGGGAAGACCTTGATAATGAAACAGAATATATTGACTGGAAAAATGGGAAGCAGAAACTCATTGTAGACTTCTGCATAAACAAAAGAAAGTTTGTTAAGTAGCTGAATCTGAATTCACCACTTAAATGTTTAGAGGGTACAAGACTAGGGTCTCCTACTGTAATTCAACTGGAGACCTAGACAGAAGCTGAGGTGAAAGACAAATCAGAGATACTTTGAAATAAGTGTTGATCACAGAGGAACTAAGTAGGGAAGCTCACGTGTGGATTTTGGTCTACACTGTGATCCAAGCCTATCTTCAAAGCTGCAAAGGGGTTGGGGAAAAGTAGGGGAGAGAAGAAAGAGAGAAAGAGGGAAGCAAGGGATGGATGGAGGGAGGGAGAGAGAATTCCTAGATCCATAAAGCCTTGAGTTTAAACCCTACCAGATGTCATACCCCTGTCAGATTTAATTTGCCAAAGTATGTTATAAGGCTGTTTTAGAAAGGTGTGTGTGTGTGTGTGTGTGTGTGTGTGTGTGTGTGTGTGCGCGCGCGCGCGCTAATGCATGTGTGTAGCTCTACCTGTTGAAGGTAGAACTGCTAAAACTATATTGAGGTACAAGATTCGTGGATTTTTTTAAAAAAATTGCAGTGTTTCATAGAACATGGTCAGATTTTTATTATAAAATCTTATGACAAACCATTCAAATGGACATAGAAATAAAGAAGAAAATGTAGATTGGAAACAGGACTAATCAGATCACTAGGAACTGTCTTACCTAATTTTACTATTGCCTGGTAAATAACAAAAGCAACAAAAGGAAGGAAGGAAGGAGGGAGGGAAGGAAGGAAGGAAGGAAGGAAGGAAGAATAAAAGGAAGGAAGCATGGAAGGAAGAATAAAAGAAAGGAAGGAAAGAATAAAAGAAAGGAAGCAAGGAAGGAAAGAAAAAGGTAAGAAAGGAAAGAAGGAAGGAAAGAAAAAGGAAGGAAGAGTGGGAGAAAGGAAGGAAAGATGGTAGGAAAGAAAAAAGGAATGAAGGAAGCAAAGAAAGGAAGAAAGGGAGGAAAAGAGAAAGGAAGCAAGGAAGGAAAACAAGGAAGGAAAGTGTGCTTATTTTGCTCACAGTTGGAAGATAAAGTCCATTATAGGATCCAAGTCATGGCTTCAGGATCCTGAGGCAGCCGATGGCATTGCATTATCAGTCAGGAAGTGGAGGGAGATGCATGCTCAGCTCTCTTTCTGTTTTATAAGTCTAGGGCCCAAGTCCAAGGAAAGTACTTTTAGAGCAAGTCTCCTCATCTAGACTCAATTAGTCATGATAATCCCTCCAGGACAAGGCCAGAGGCTAATGGAAATCTAGAGAATTCCTAATAAGAGTGATTGGAGGCTTGTCTCCTAGGTGATTCTGGATCCTGTTAAATTGATAATCAATATTAATCACTACAGTAAACTAATACAAGAGAAGAAATTGGAATATATCCATGAAGGGAAATAGGATGAGCAAGTACAGATAGGTCCGACCCTATTGAGATGATAATGACTGGAAATTAATTTATGTGGTTAAGATTCTGGTTTAGTGAGTTGGAAAGAAGTTCACCAACACAGAGACATTGGTGAAACAGCTATGGTTGGGAAAGAAACTGACATGGGACCCAGAAATGCAGGCTTAAGTTGAGCACTTGCTAGAGAATAGAAGTTATGAAGGTTAGTGACTCGCAGTCATTGAGAGTGGTTAAGAGCACTAGATACTCTTATAGAGAATCCAGGTTTGCTTCTCAGAACCCACATGGTGACTCCTGTAATTGTGTTCCAGGTGATTTGATGCTCTCTTCAGGCCTCTGCTAGCACCAGATACAAGTGTGGTACACAGACATACATGTAGGCAAAACACCCCTACATATTAAAAATAAAGTAAAATTAGAGAGAGAGAGAGAGAGAGAGAGAGAGAGAGAGAGAGAGAGAGAGAGAGAGAGAGAGAGAGAGAGAGAGAGAGAACATACAGCCTACTATTTAGAAGGTAATCTGTGTAATTTCTTTGCTTAATAAAAGGATACATTTTTAGATAGTAATTGCTGAAGATCAAAATACAGTATCTCCAGAGGCAGTAGGCAAAACTGGTTATGTAAGTTTTGGGGAGCAATGCAAAATAATAATGGTTAATTCCTTGCATCAAATATCAGGAAAGAGTTCTAGACAATGTCAATATAGAATTAAGGCAAGTTGAGAGCCCTGTTTGAGGATGGGGTCCTGGGTGACTTTCCATGTCATATGCTCATGTCACGGCAATGGCAAAACCATCGGAGGACTGAGTGGAATACAGTCACTGAGTGTAACTTTGGGCATCTCTTCTTCAGAATCTTCTTCCTTCCTCCTTTTCTTCAGTTATACATATAAATAGCTATGGTAATAAAAATGATGGATGCCGGAGAAGTCCCATGTACGGAAAGGGTTTGGAAGCATGATCTATGTAAGAGCTGACCTTCACTATTCATCTATGTCAAATTCAAATGGGAAAGTTGATGTCTCTGGCCTGAAGTTCTATATCATGATGTCACTGTGCAGCAGCTGTGGGAGTTTCCAAGCGATATTAATATTAAAACTATCATTTTAAGCATAGCATTCCTAAAAAACTCCATTTTCTTACATACATGTGAAGCTTTCCTCAAATCTAGCTGAATGTCAGTCCTTTTGTGTTGTAAAAAAGGAAGCCTTTCTTTAGCTTATCGAAAACCATTTTCAGTGTTAAGAAACAAATTTTGAATTAAAGTTGTCTTAGTTCTACTTGCCCCCACAAGTCACGTCTTCTGCAGCACAATTTCTATAGAAGAATCAAAAACTCATGTTAATCTCAAAGATTTTTACCTTAGAGAAACTTTTGACTTACTGAGGAATCAGGCACAAATTATTATATTAGACTTTATACCTCAATACAGGAATGAATTTAGACATGTGATTGTTAATTATAAAATCATAATATATAATTATATATTAATTTATAATTTTTAAAAATCTGAGACCATAGACATATTTGTCCAAGAATCTGTTGTGAGGGTTAGGAGACCATTCTTGCAGGATCCACTCATCTTTGCTCCTAGCCCAGCCTCAAAGCAGATTACTGAATGGCCTTAAAAGAAGCAAGCCAAGAAAGGAAAGTTTCTTTTTGAGAGCCTCATGGCAGGCAAACTCTGGTGGTTCATGGATGTGGCAGCAAACAAACACAAACAAAAAATGCTTACAATTTTAGCAATAAAAAATATGTAATATCTTAAGAGTTTCAATCTCTTTCTAGTAGATTTAGAAAGAATTGTTATGAAAAGTTAAGAGCCCTACCTGCAGTCTGTATCCCTTTATTTAGAAGGACAAGTACTTCGGGCCTTCAGTTCTTTCTTTCTCTCATTACTTCTTTCTTCCCTTCTTTATATCTTCTCTCTTTCCATGTCAATACTACACAATATTAAGCCCAAGTCCTTACAAAAGGTCAGGCAAGAGCTCTGCAACAGAGCTGCATCTCTACATCTCTGAATCTTGACTTTCTCTTTTATTTTAGGTAAATCTGACCATGACCATACACTGAATTCTCTCTCTCTCTCTCTCTCTCTCTCTCTCTCTCTCTCTCTCTCTCTCTCTCTCTCTCTCTCTCTGACACACACACATCTGTTCTCTACTCTAAGTACACTCTACTTAGCTAGTGTGAGTTTCTGTATATGAATGCATACAGTAGCATTCAAGGTAAAGTCGAATTGACTATGAATCTAAGGTAAAAGAATTTGCATGTAATAGTGAAGCATTTCTTTTAAATTATACATTAAAATCAAGTCCTTAAAACAAATATTGAAAATACTAAATCTACTCATTCAGTGATGTTATCCTCATCTTTTAAATATAACTTCTAATTACTTTTAATTAGTTCTTTGAGAATTTCATGCATGTACACAATGCATTTTTTTTACACAATGCATTTTGATCTGATCTACTTCTCCATATCCTCTCCCAACTTCATGTCTTATTATTTTTTGATAACCCAGTGAGTTCAGTTTGTGCTGCCTAAATATTCATGGGCAAGGGACCAGTCACTGGAACAAAGTCAGCTTTAGGCACCATCCACTGCTAGCCAGCTACACCTTTAGAGAAGATCGACTCTCCCTCTCTAAGTAGCCATCATCATAGCTCCTTGGCTATGGACAAGGGCTGACAACTGTGCCTCATTGATGCTAGAAGGTTGCTGTTGTAGAGCCAACCGCAATACCTTGTGAGGTCACGAGTATACAGGAATCATCATGTCCAGAAGACTCTATTTTATCTTGGACCTCCACAACCTCTCACCCTTATGATCTCCCTGCCTATTCTTCTGTGATGAACATGGCATAGGGAATATGATATAGCTGTTCCATCATGGGTCAGGGTAAGTGCCCATGCTTACTTACCAGGTCAAGGTCACCTGATATGGCTGTGAGGAATTAAATCAGGCCAGTTGTAGGGGCCACAACACAACTGAGGCTGTGACTATTTTATCGAGAGCAATCATACCTTTTATACCTTTATCAGAAACAGAATATAATGGCAATTGCCAGGATCAATACAGTTGTGGTTGCCAGGATACAATGACGCTTGCAAGCTGTACAGAGAACACAAGATCAGTGTCTAGGAGCCAATCGTTCTGTCAAGCTTCTATGTGTCCTTGACTACCAAGGAAACATACAGAAATACACAAAGTAGCCTGAATGAATCCTTCACTGCCTGAGGGGGTGCATCGGTTTCTCAGGAACTGGAAGGAAAATTGTGCCTGAGGAACCAAGATGCTCTAACCTGAAAAACCTATGATGCATATCACTCAAGGCAGCTAGGCCAGGCCAACTCCAGGGTTCCCTGAGCACTCTTCAGAAACTTACTCTCTGCAGTTTGAACAGTTGTGAGGTTTTGCATTAACCACCATCTACTGCACAAAGAAGCTCCTTTTATGAGGACTTAGAGCTGCAATAATTTATGGGTAAAGAGAACATATTTAGAGAACAAGGTAGATACTTATGTCCATTTAGCAAAATAACAGCAATAGACTCCTCATTTATAGTTAACGCAAACTGAACTGATACATTTCTAATGACACGACTCCTTTTAGAAAGAGCTTCATCTGATGTAACCAAAATTTTTATGATCTAGAAAAATTGAGAGTTTCAAAATGCTTTAACATTTAACTTTTAAAAATAAAACTTACATATTTTGTGTGGATTTAAGCTAGGAAAATTGGGCTTAGGATGTAGCTCAGAACTCAGTGACAAAACTAGGGGACAGAGTGCTTGCCAAGTGGGTAGAGGCTGAAGAATGAATGAGAATGAGAATCAACAAGGATAGTACAGAGCTCTCCAGTACTCCCAACCCAGACTCTGCTTCTGTTAACATGCAACTTGAATATAGCATGATTAATGAAACAATAATGAGGCATTCTCAAGTAATCTCTATACAGCATCCAGACTTTCAGTTTTTCCTAATGTTTGTTTTTGGTTTGTTTTCTGCCCCTGAGTTCTATCTGAGGTGACATTTCACACGCAATGGTATTTCTTCATCCCCCTAGCCTCCTCTTGGTATGACTGATTCTCAGACATCGTTTTGACAACCTTGGAAACTCAGAGGAATGCTGGTCTCTTAGATCTCTTAAGTGTTTTCTCAGGATTGTACTATTGCTATGCATTTGGAGGAAGAAGACTTTCCTGACCATCCTTTTCCTAGCAATCCAACTGATGTTAACCTTGACGACATGGCTGAGGAGGTGGTCCTCAGATTTTCTTTTTCTTTTTTTTTCTTTTTTTAATTATATTTTTTTTATTTATATTTCAAATGTTTTCCCCTTTCCAGGTCTCCCCTTTGGAACCTACCTCTATGAGGGTGATCCCCTACCCACCTATCTACTCCCATCTTCCCACCCTGGCCATCTTCCTGCCATGGCATTCCCCTACATTGGGGAATCGCACACCCTCAGGCCCAAGGGCCTTTCCTCCCACTGATGTCCAGCAAGGCCATCCTCTGTCACATATGTGACTAATGCCATGGGTCTCTCCATGTGTGTTCTTTGGTTGGTGGTCCAGTTCTCTGGAGTTCCAGGAGGTCTGGGCTCTTGATACTATTGCTCCCTCCATGGGAGTGCAACCCTCCTCAGCTCTTTCAGTTCCTTCTCCAACCCCTCCATCAGGGATCCCCGCGCACAGTCTAATGGTTATCTACGAGTGTCCATCTCTATATTTGTTAGGCTCTGATAGAGCCTCTCAGGAGAAAGCCATATCAGGCTTCCATCAGCACGTACTTTCCATTGTCCAAAATAGTATCCGGTTTGGTGGCTGTATATGGGATGGATCACCAGGTCCAGTCTCTGTATGGTCTTTCCTTCAGTCTCTGCTCCACAATTTGTCTCCATATTTCCTCCTGTGAGTAATTTGTTCACCCTTCTAAGAAACACTGAAGTATCCACACTTTGGTCATCCTTCTTGAGCTTCATGTGGTCTGTGAATAGTCTCTTGGGTATTCTGAGCTTCTGAGCTAATATCCACTTGTTAGTGAGTGCACACCATGTGTGTTCTTTTGTGACTGAGTTATCTCACTTATGATAATATTTTCAAGTTCCATCCATTTGCTGGCAAATTTTATGAATTCATTGTTTTTAATAGCTGAGTGGTATTCCATTATGTAAATCTATCACATTTTCTGTATCCATTCTTCTGTTGAAGGACATCAACTTCTGGCTATTATAAACAAGGCTGCTATAAACATAGTGAAACATATGTACTTATTACACTTTGGAGAATCTTCTGGGTATACATGTCCAGGAGTTGTATACCTGTGTCCTCAGGTAGTACTATGTCCAATTTTCTGAGGAACCACAAGACTGAATTCCAGAGGGGTTATACCAGCTTGCAATCCCACCAGCAATGGAGGAGTGTTCCTTTTTCTCCACATCCTTGCCAGCATCTGCTGTCACCTGAGTTTTTGATCTTAGCCATTTTGACTGATGTGAAGTAGAATCTCAGGGTTGTTTTGATTTGCACTTCCCTGATGACTACAGATATTGAACATTTCGTTACATGATTCTAAGCCATTTGAGTTTCCTCAGTTGAGAATTCTGTTTAGCTCAGTTCCCCCATTTATTAATAGGGTTATTTGGTTCTCTGGAGTCTAACTTCTTGAGTTCTTTGTATATATTGGATATTAGCTCTTCATCGGATGTGAGATTGGTAAAAATCTTTCCCCAATCTCTTGGTTGCTGTTTTGTCCTGTTGACAGTGTCCTTTGCTTTCCAGAAGCTTTGCAATTTTATGATGTCTCATTTATTGATTCTTGATCTTAGAGCATAACCCATTGGTGTTCTGTTCAGGAACTTTCCCCCTGTGACCATGTGTTTAAGACTTTTCCCCAATTTCTCTTCTATTAGATTCAGTGTATCTGGTTTTATGTGGAGGTCCTTGATCCACTTGGACTTGAAATTTATACAGGAAGATAAGAATGGACCAATTTGCATTCTTCTACATGTTGACCACGACTTGAACGTGCACCATTTGTTGAACATGTATCTTTTTTTCCACTGGATGATTTTAGCTCCTTTGTCAAAGATCAAGTGACCATAGGTGTGTGGGTTCATTTCTGGGTGTTCAATTCTATTCCATTGATCTTCCTGCCTGTCACTGTAACAATACCATGCAGTTTTCATCACTATTGCTCTGTAGTACAGCTTGAGGTCAGGGACGGTTATTCCGCAAGAAGTTCTTTTACTGTTGAAAATAGTTTTCGCTATCCTGTTTTTTTTTTTTTGTTAATCCAAATGAATTTGAAAATTGTTGTTTCCAACTCTATGAAGAATTGAATTGGAATTTTGATGGGGAATGCATTGAATCTGTATATTGCTTTTGGCAAGATGGCCATTTTTACTATATTAATCCTGCCAATCCACGAGCATGGAAGATCTTTCTTCTTGTCATATAGATCTTTCACTTGCTTGGTTAGAATCACACCAAGGTATGTCATATTATTTGTGACTATTGTGAAGTGTGTGGTTTCCCTAATTTCTTTCTCAGCCTGTTTATTCTTTGAGTATAGGAAAGCTTCTTATTTGTTTGTGTTAACTTTATATCCAGCCACTTTGCTGAAGTTGTTTATCAGCTGTAGGAGTTCTCTGGTGAAATTTTTGGGGTATACCATCATATTTTCTGCAAATAGTGATAGTTTGACTTGTTCCTTTCCCATATGTATCCCTTTGACCTCCTTTTGTTTTCTTATTGTTCTAGGTAGAACTTTAAGTACTTATTGAATAGATATGGAAAGAGTGGGAAGCCTTGTCTAGTCCCTGATTTTAGTGGGATTTCTTCAAGTTTCTCTCCATTTAATTTGATGTTGGCTACTTGTTTGCTGTATATTGCTTTTACTATGTTTAGGTATGGGCCTTTAATTTCTGATCTTTCCAAAACTTTTAACATGAAGAGATGTTGAATTTTGTCAAATGATTTTTCAGCATCTAATGAAGTGATCATGTGGTTTTTTTCTATGAGTTTGTTTATGTAGTGGATTATATTGATGGATTTCCATATATTAGACCATCCCTGGATCTCTGGGATGAAGCCTACTTGATCGTGGTGAATGATTACTTTGATATGTTCTTGGATTAGGTTGGCAAGAATTTTATTCAGTATTTTCACATTAATGTTCATAAGGGACATTAAGCTGATGTTTTCTTTCTTTGTTTGGTCTTTGTGTGGTTTAGGTATAAGTGTAATTGTGACATCATAGAAATAATTAGGTTGTGTTCCTTCTGTTTCTATTGTGTGGAATAATTTGAAAAGTATTGGTATTACGTCTTTTTTGAAGGTCTGATAGAATTCCGCACTAAATCCATCTGGCCCTGGGCTTTTTTTTTTTGGTTGGGGGACTATTAACGGCTTCTTCTATTTCTTTAAGGGTTATCGGACTGTTTAGATGGTTTATCTGATCCTGTTTTAACTTTGGCACCTGGTATCTTTCTAGAAAATTGTCCATTTCATCCAGATTTTCCAATTTTGTTGAGTATAAGCTATTGTAGCAGGATCTGATAGGTTTTGTTTTTTTTGAATATCCAAGGCTTCTGTTGCTTTGCAGTTCTGATTTTATTAATTTGGATAATATCTCTGTGCCCTCTGGGTAATGCAGCTTAATAGTTTATTTATCTTGTTGATTTTCTCAAAGAACCAGATTCTGGCTTTCTTGATTCTTTGTACAGTTATTTTTGTTTCTACTTGGATGATTTCAGCCCTGAGTTTGATTATTTCCTGTTGTCTACTCCTCTTGAGTGTATTTGCTTCCTTTTGTTCTAGAATTTTCAGGTGTGCTGTCAAGCTGCTAATATAAGCTCTTTCCAGTTTCTTTTTGGAGGCACTCAGAGCTATGAGTTTTCCTCTTAGCACTGCTTTCATTGTGTCCCATTAAGTTTTGGTATGATGGGTCTTCATTTTCATTAAATTCTAGAAAGTCTTTCATTTCTTTCTTTATTTCTTCCTTGACCAAGTTATCATTGAGTAGAGTTTTGTACAGCTTCTAAAGTATGTGTGCTTTCTATTGTTTTTGTTGGTATTGAAGACCAGTCTTAGTCTGTGGTGATCTGTTAGGATGCATAGAATTATTTCAATTTTCTTATGTCTGTTGAGGTCTGTTTTGTGACCAATTATATGGTCAATTTTGTAGACGGTACTATGAGTTGGTAAGAAGAAGGTATATTATTTTGATCTAGGATGAAATGTTCTACAGATATCTATTAAATCCATTTGGTCCAGAACTTCTGTTAGTTTCACTGTTTCTCTGTTTAGTTTGTGTTTCCATGATCTCTTCATTCATGAGAGTGGGGTGTTGAAGTCTTCCACTATTGTTGTGTGAGTTACAGTGTGTGCTTTGATCTTTAGTAAAGTTTCTTTTATGAATGTGGTTCCCTTGCATTTGGAGCATAGATGTCCAGAATTGAGAGGTTTTTTTTTTCCTGATAGATTTTTCCTTTGATGAGTATGAAGTGTCATTCCTTATCCTTTTTGATAACTTTTGGTTGAAAGTTGCTTTTATTCAATATTAGAATGGCTACTCCAGCTTGTTTTTTGGGACCATTTGCTTGGAAAATTGTTTTTCAGCCCTTTACCCTGAGGTAATGTTTGTCTTTGACACTGAGGTGTGTTTCCTGTATGCAGCAAAATGTTGGGTCCTGTTTGTGTACCCAGTCTGTTAGTGTATGTCTTTTTATTGGGGAATTGAGTCCATTGATGTTAAGAGATATTAAGAAATGGTGTTGTTGCTCCCTGTTATTTTTGATGTTATTTTTATGTTTGTGTGGCTATTGCCTTTTCGGTTTGTTGAAAGAAGATTACTTTCTTGCTTTTTCTAGGGTACAGTTTCCTTCCTTGCATGGAGTTTTCCATGTATTATCCTTTGTAGGGGTGTATATGTGGAATGATTGTGTAGATTTGATTTTGTCATGGAATATCTTCATTTCTCCATCTATGTTAATTGAGAGTTTGGCTGGATATAATAGTCTGGGATGGCATTTGTGTTCTTTGAGGGTCTGTATGACATCTGCCCAGGATCTTCTATCTTTCATAGTCTCTGGTGAGAAATCTAGTGTAATTCTGATAGATCTGCCTTTATCTTACTTTACCTTTGTCCCTTACTGCTTTTAATGTTGTTTCTTTGTTTAGTGTATTTGGTGTTTTTACTATTATGTGATGAGAGGAATTTCTTTTCTGGTTTAATCTATTTGGATTTCTGTAGGCTTTTTGTATGTTCATGGGCATCTCCTTTTTTAGGTTAGGGAAGTTTTCTTCTACATTTTCTTGAAGATATTTACTGGCTCTTTAAGTTGAGAATCTTCACTCTCTTCTATACCTATTATCCTTAGGTTTGTTCTTCTCATTGTGTTATGGATTTCCTGGATGTGTTACCTATTTAAGGGCTTAAACCTGTTTACCTGTGTTTTCTTGTATTTCTCTAAGGGTTTTATTCATGTCCTTCTTAAAGTTCTCCATCATCATCGTGAGATGTGATTTTAGATCACAGTCTTGCTTTTCTGGTTTGTTGGGGTATTCAGTGCTTGCTGTGGTGGGAGAACTGGATGCTGATGATGCAGGAAACTGGATTCTGATGATGCAGTGTAGTCTAGGTTTCTATTGTTTATGGTCTTGCCTTAGCCTCTCATCATCTGGTTATCTCCAGTATGAGCTGATCTTGCTGTCTCTGACTGTGGCTTGTCCCTCCTGCAAGTCTGTGTGTCTGTACTGATGGGAGACCAGTTCTGTCTGGGAGGAATTTGGGTATGGAGAGCTGTGGCATAGGGTCAGTTTCTGGGTGCAGAGAGAAACTGGAAGGATCCTGTCCCTGGCTCTTCCTTGGTTCCTGTGTCCTGACGGCTATGGCCGGGTCACACTTGGGCCAGAAGCAGAAGTGGTGGTCTTACCTGTGCTCTCAGGTGTGTTGGCATTCCTGGGATACCAGCTCTCTCCTGGAGGTATTTGAGTATGGAGTGCTGTGGCACAGGGTCAGTTCTGGGTGCACAGGATCAGCCCCAGGTGCAGATGTAAACTGGAAGGCTCCTGTCCTGGGCCACTCCTTGGTTCCTGTGTCCTGAGGGTTCCAGGAGGGTTACTCTGAGCAGCAGTGCTGATCTTACCTGTGCTTACAAGCTTGTCCGCACTCCTGGGCAGCTTGGTCTCTCCCAGCGGTATTTGAGTTTGGAGCACTGAGGCACAGGATCAGCTTTGGGCACAGACAGAAACCAGAAGGCTCTTGATCCTCAGATTTTCACCCCTTTGTTTTGTATTATGCTCCTTAGAAGGATTTTTCTATTAATAACACACAACTCGGGAAGGGTATTCATCTAGATTTGTTGGAATTTGATGGCAGATAAGTGTGTTATTCCCCCAATATCTATTTGCTTATTTGGTCATACATTCACACCATTCTGGATTCATGGATACAGCTTTATAATTTTTTGGTCATTCTCTCATACAAATCATTAATTTTGTCCCATGTATTTCCAGATTTATTCTTGGAAACTATGTTGAATTAGTGTATATTTTATCTTATAGTTTTAAAACAAATATGATGTGTACTCTTAAAAATATTCCCAAATACATGTTATATTTTAGGGTAAAATTATTGTTTTCAAAGAAAATTCAGGTCAGTAAACTATTCAAATAGACTAATTTTCTCTTATTACAACAGATTTTCTGTGTTTATATCAAGGCTTCTTTCTGCATCAATTTCTTGATTTCTTTCATCATTTTTGTAAACCCAGTCCTTGTTAATTTCCATCCTTATCCACATTGATACCAAAAATGTTTTCAGTACCAGGTTAGGGATACACTGTTATGCACTTTGAATAATAAAAACCAAGTCAAGACCAGATCTAGAAACTTCCTTCTAAGAATAGAAGAAAGAGGAAGAAAAACTTATACTGCAAAATTAGAACAACTCATGGGGTTCAGAATGAAGATATTACCAAAGGTGAGCACCATGTGTGATGTTAACCTCCTCGTGGACATGTTCTGATGTCTGAATGCTGTTTCCCACAAGCCACAATTGGGTCTGCTCTATCTGCTTAAACTAAAGACAGAATCTATAAATCTCTCCTTCAAGGAAGAAGTGATATCCATTGAACTTTTCACTTGTCCCCACAGAGACACATTTATTTTGAGGAACATATAAAGTAAGTTTACAATTTTAGTGTAAAATCCAATGTGTTTTGACAGATATTCTCAGTTGTATAAAATAGTCCATTTCTTTCATTCCAATTTTTTTTTTCTGGTTTCCTTTTTAGTTACTGCCTTTCCCATTTACAACCCTTGGCAACCACGGACCTGATCTTTGTCTTTGCCTTTCCTGGCGACCATACAGATGGAACCATATGGTGTGCTGGCTTTTGTGTCTGGCTCCTTTCACTTAGTCTAATTCTTAAAGATCCAACCTTATCAATACTTGCATTATAATGAACTCCTTTTGTGCAGCAGATAGTCCATTTTATTTCTTTATCCATTTAGCACTTGACAGACCTTTAGATTGTTTCTGACCTTTAGCAGATGCATGAACTCAGGCATGTTTACACGGGCACACTCTCCCCTTAACTCCAGTAAATACTTAGGGGTTCAATTGCCATGCCAGTTTTTGGTGTTTTATTCTTTGTTTCTTATTATTATATTCAACACAATATATATTTTTCTAACAATCATAAAAAGATGAACATGTTATTAAATGAATATTAAAAAGATACAGTAATTTTGTTTGTTTTGTTTTTAGCAAGGATAAAAATCTTGGCTTTTACTGTGGTACAAACTCAAAATAAGCACAATTTTTAGATTTTGGAGTTCATTGTAATAAGGCTGTACTTCAGTGTCCCTCATATCACTAATGATTTTACCTCCATAGTAGCAAAGCTAAAAGCTGACAGTTCTGCTGCGTCAAGGAATGAATTGTAGGTACAATTATTTGGATACAGATTTCCTGCTATGATCAAAGCTATTTGACTTGAGTGATTATCATCATTCTCAGCCCACAGGGAATAGGTTATATTCATTTAAAATGGTGTATATATTAAGATGGTCTATCCATAAAGTCATTCATCAACTGTTTCAATGAACAATGGTTCTGTTTGGAGGGTGGCACAGACATTAGATGAGGATAAGATTCTGTTTCATTGGCTATGATGATTTTGAAAAGCATTCATCTCAGACAAAAAGTAACTTGTAAGGTCATTTCCTTCAAAGTTGATACAATAATTACAAATATCAAGCAAAATATTCAGTCTCACCCTCTGTTGTTCTCTTACAAGTCACCTCCCAAATTAATTTTCTATATTTTTTGACTGTATAAATAATTTTGAAATATGTAAGCTGTTACGAAAACCATAGTATAGTGTAAAACATCAAATAAAAATCCTACTAAGAGAGAGGCTGAGATAGGAGAAGCATGATTTCAAGATCATTATGTGGTACACAGAAAGACACTGTCACGTACAAATATGCTGAAAGTATATATGGATTATACAATATTAGATCTATTTCTCCAATTACCAAATTAGAGAGACCACTGGGTGACAGCTAACAAATTTCTAATTCCCCATATTTTTGATTTTCAATATATTGGGATATATTGGTAATATTAGTTTTCATATTAAGAGGCATTAAGGAAAAGTGATTGTTATTTCCTGTTATTTTTGCTGTTAGAGGTAGAATTATGTTTGTTTGGCTATCTTCTTTTGGGTTTGTTGAAAGATTACTTTCTTGCTTTTTCTTTTTTTTTTTTTCGAGACAGGGTTTCTCTGTGTAGCCCTGGCTGTCCTGGAACTCACTTTGTAGACCAGGCTGGCCTCGAACTCAGAAATCCTCCTGCCTCTGCTTCCCAAGTGCTGGGATTAAAGGCGTGCGCCACCACCGCCCGGCCTTTCTTGCTTTTTCTAGGGTGCAGTTTCCCTCCTTGTTTGGTGCTTTCCATCTATTATCCTTTGTATGACTGGATTTGTGGAAAGATAGTGTGTAAATTTGGTTTTGTCAAAGAGTATTTTGTTTTCTCCATCTATGGTAATTGAGAATTTTGCTGGGTATAGTAGTCTGGGCTGGCATTTGTGTTTTCTTAGGGTCTGTATGACATCTGTCAAGGATCTTCTAGCTTTTATAGTCTCTGGTGAGAAATCTGGTGTAATTCTGATAGGTTTGCCTTTATATGTTACTTGGCCTTTTTCCCTTGCTGATTTTAATATTCTTTCTTTGTTTAGTGCCTTTGGTGTTTTGGCTATTATGTAATGGGAGGAATTTCTTTTCTGGTCCAGTCTATTTGGGGTCTATAGGCTTCTTGTATGTTCATGGGCATCTCTTTCTTTAAGTTAGGGAAGTTTTCTATAATTTTGTTGGAGATATTTACTGGTCCTTTAAGTTGGGAATCTTCACTCTCTTCTATACCTATTATCTTTAGGTTTGGTCTTCTCATTGTGTCGTGATTTCCTGAATGTTTTGGGTTATGAGCCTTTTGCCTTTTTGCATTTTCTCTGTTGAGTCAATGTTTTCTAAGGTATCTTCTGCACCTGAGATTCTCTCTTCTATGTCTCGTATTCTGTTGGTGATGCTTACATCTATGACTCCTGATCTCTTTCCTAGGTTTTCTAACTCAAGGGTTGTCTCCCTTTGTGATTTTTTTTTTATTTCCATTTCTATTTTTAGATCCTGGATAGTTTTGTTCATTTCCTTTGCCTGTTTGATTATGTTTTCATGTAATTCTTTAAGGAATTTTTGTGTTTCTGCTTGAAGGGCTTTTACCTGTTTATCTATGTTCTCCTTTATATTTTTAAGGGAGCTATTTATGACCTTTTAAAGGTCCTCTATCATCATCATCATGAGAAGTGATTTTAGATTTGAATCTTGCTTTTTCCATTGTGATGGTGTATCCAGGACTTGTTCTGCTGGGAGAATTGGGTTCTAATGTTGCCAAGTAACCTTCGTTTCTGTTACATGAGTTCTTATGCTTGCTTCTGGCCATCTCGTTATCTCTAGTGCTACTTGGTCTCATTATATCTGACTAGAGCCTGTCCTTCCTGTGATCCTGTTGTGTCAGAACTCCTCAGTGTCAAGCTGTCCCTGTGATCCTGTGATTCTGGGATCTGGTGACCCTAAGATCTTCAGTCTGTCCGAGCTCCTAGAAGTCGAGCTGCCTCTGGGACCCTGAGATCCTGGTGTGACCAAGTTCTTGTAATCCTGTGCATGTTAGAACACCTGGGAGTGGAGCTTCCTCTGGTTGTTGTGGGGTTGGCTGTGGAGTTTGTGCCCAAGGCCTGCTCAGGACACTGACCCAGACCTGAAGGATCCTGTGCCACTGGTTGGGCGGGGTTCCTGGATCCCTGGAGCCCACTGGTCAAGGACAGATATCCTCCTCACCTTTGATCCTATAATCCTGGGCACCTTAGAGCACCTGGGAGTGAAGACCTGCCATGCCATTTTTATTTAACTTTGTAAGAAATTACCACTTTTTTTCACAGTGGCCCTCCCATTTGCATTTTTACCAGCAGTGTATGGTCATTTAGTGTCTTCATGTTCAACCTTTTGAATCTTAACCCTTTTAATAAGCTTTGCACAATGTTAAGTCAGCATTCTGTCACTGAGCCACATCCTAGTCACCTGTTTTATAATTTTTGTGTCCTATCTAAGGAATCTACTGGTCCAGCCCAAACTACTGAGATTTCATGCCTTCTTTTAGAAGTCATATGCTCCTGAGTTCAGGGGATACATTAGGCTTGGGTCTATTTTAAACTAACTTTGTTTTAAATAACAATCATTATTTTTAAATTTTATTAGATTATTAGACTCCGTATTCAAAACAAAATATGAAATATATCTGAACGTTGCGTTGTTTTCCATGGATTGACCTGTTCTGCTCTATTACTTCATGTAGTGAGAAGTTACCTATTGACTGGGAGACAAACTCCACAGGAGATAGCTTCCATTTTCATTCCTCTCTTTAAAGTTATTTTCCTTTTGCCCCTCTAAAATCAGTGTCAGTGAGATTTCTTTGAGAAATTGTCACAGTCACAGATTCCTTCAATCTTTATTTTTTTTAAACTGTTTAAAATTTTCATACAATGTATTTTGATCATATTCACCTTCCAACTTCCTCATGGATCCTTGCCCCCTTTCTGCACCCACCCATCTTTGTTTCAATACTAGCTTTAAAATTCATAGAGTCAAATCTGTATTTTCCATTTACTCCTGTACATGTGGCTCTCCTCTGAACCATGGTCAACCTAGAATGAGCTACAGCAGTACCCTCTTCTAGCAGGCCATCAATTGCCAGTAGCTCTTTGGTGAGGGATAGGATTTCATGTTCCCCTCTTTTTTGCAGTATGTTGAATGCCAACATGGAAGAATTGGGTTTGAAAATGCAGGGAAAATAGTAAAGAATGTGAATTGTAAAATAATGTTTTCCTAGGACAGCAACAGATCCTACAATGTCCTTTGGAAATAGATTCCCAGACGTAAAGCCATATGGATCCTTATAGAAGCAGAGATGAGGTATAGCAGATGGATCTCTTCAAGGACAGACAAATGGCAGAAGAAATGGAAGATGTATTTGTCCTTTGAAAGAATACCTGGTTAAAGATCAAAATCCAAAGAGCAGAAAAGAAATAACTGAAGGTCCACACATTGGAGAAGGGCTTGAGATCCTAACAATTTCCAGTCAAGATCAAGCAGAAGGAGGATCCAGAGAAGAGAGCTACACCTGTTTCTGGTGATTTTTTGACAAGCAGTGGTGGTGGGGGCCGGGGGGGGTGGGAAGATATGAGAAGAAGAAAAAAACTGTCTCTTCTCTGACAGCAATTAGTAAAAGTTACAAGATTCAATATTCTATTTATAGAACATAACAAAGTTGGTGACTTGATTCAAAATATTTCTTTTAAAAAAACTCATCAGTCTCTACTACAGTTGTTTTTATTTTTAAATTGGATGGATATTTTCTTTATTTACATTTCATAAGTTATCCCATTTTCCCCGGAAACCCTCTATCCCATTCCTCCTCCCCCTGCTTCTATGAAGGTGTTCCTCCACCCACCCCACTCCCACCTCCCGCCCTCAATTCCCCTACTTTGGGGCATCTATCAAGCTATCATAGGACCAAGGACCTCTCCTCCCATATGTAGCAATCCTCTGCTACATATGCAGCTGGAGCCATATACTCCTTGGTTGGTGGTTTAGTCCCTGGGAGCTCTGGGAGGTCTGGTTTCTACCACAGTTGTTTATGTGAATTACCAAGTCCTAAAAAGAGGAACTGTCCTCAGCTGCAACATTTCCTACTTCCTAGGCTTTGCCGCCGTCTCCTCATTATTATCTATCATTGTCTGTCTGTCTGTCTGTCTGTCTGTCTACCTACCTACCTACCTATCTATCTTTCCATCCATTTTTCTACCTTTAATCTATCTACCTACTGTCTGTCTGTCTGTCTGTCTGTCTGTCTGTCTCTCTTTTCTTCTTCCTCCTCTTCTTTCTCCTCTTCCTCTTCCTCCTCCTCCTCAATCTATCGTCTATTCATGTTGTGTATATTAGGGGTATGCCAGTGCCACAGTGCATCTGTGGATGTCAGAAGACAAATTACACAAATCAGTTCTCTCTTCTACCTTATTCCAGGCTTGTTCTAGTAATCAAATGCAAGTTTTCAAGTGAGGCAGCAGGGCACTTTTACTCACTGATCCATCTTGCCAGTCTCTTTTCTTTCAGTTTACTTATAGCATGTCTCCTCAGAGGTGTCAGCCTACTGAGGGAAGAGAGAAAGTCACCTAAGTCAGTAAAGTTTATCCTGCTAATTAATTATGTGATAAATATGGATATCTCATAGAGATGGCTGTGTAGAGGAGGGAGATACCTATGAAAAAGTCAGTTTTAAGAATGATTAGGGAAGGGTGACATACTAGGAACTTAATGGAGGCAAGAGAGAAAACCACATTTCTCTCTTGGGGCATTGCATTTTTGGCACAAAGTTGCCAACATAGCAGCCACCCTGTTTGCTTGTAGGACAAAGCAGTTTGTTACAGGGAGGGAGTAGGAGGAGTGGTCAGAGGTGTGTGTATCTGAGGTTATGTCTGGAAGTTCTTGGATAGTATGCTACTCCTTTTATTGGGCGCTTGATTTATGATTGTGTAGGGAAGGTTTGGCCTTCAGTGTTTTATATCAGCAACAGTGGGTGAGCATCTTTCATTGCTCTTAGTACTATTTTGGTTAATGTCTCATTAAAATAGGTGGACTTTTACAGACTATTTTTATGATCTGACCCATTCTGGAAAATGGGTCAGATCATAGCTTTTGTGCGGCTTTGGAGAGACAATACGACAGGTAGAACATGCCGAAGGTCGGCTAGGGACCTTTGAGAAAAGAGACACTGAAGCCCACCCAGGAGGTCAGGGACAATAAAGGAAGAATGTTTGACAGCAGAGAGGAGTGGAGAAGATGAAAATAGGTTTGTTTCCAAATAATCAGACATGGGTTGGATGACTACCTTTCTGACCAGAATCCTTTCCACTATGATTTTGAAGTCAGTGATCCTCAGTGATTGACAGATCTCCTCTTGAGGTTTTCTTCATGTCTTCATTTTAAGATCTAGTCTGTTACCTTTAAGAGCTGAGTTACTCCATGTCTCTTTTTCATTCTTGGAAAATAAATTCCTGCAAGAAGTGGTAATGTTTTTCTAATAATACATAAAAAACTTTTTAAAAAGACCTATTATTAATTAATAAACTTCATTTTTAGAGTCTCCTTAGTTTTATACTGCAACAGAATGGTATATACAGACATTTCGTGTGTGTATGTATGTGTGTGTGTGTGTGTGTGTGTGTGTGTACATGCACACACATGTGCTTCTGATGGGCAAAGTCTGCTTTTGTTGTTTTTGTGTATATAATTTCAGAGCTGACCACTGCTTTGCACAATCAAAAGGAGGGCTCATCTCTGGAAGAGTTTAATTGTCTTTCTCTCAGCAGTCATTAGATACCTGTAGCTTTTTGCAATAGCGGGGCCTTGCAAATTCCCCCCTTTTGTGTCCCCTTGTTCATTGATATTGCCATTGTTTCAGTCTTGTTCATGCATCCATTTCTAGGAGAGATTGTTTCGAAAAACTTCCAGGTAGTCTGATTCTTAACATCTTTCCACCTGCTCTTCTAAGACATCTTCTGAACCCCAGATGCAGGAGCTATGGTGTAGATGTAAGTATTGAACTGGGAGCCATTGGTCTTTACATTTTGTCAAGTTATATTTTTTGTGATGGTCTTTTTTGATGTCAAGAGAGGCTTCCTAGGTAATGGATAATAGCTACTCTTACCCATGTATATATGAATAAAATTTTGAATGTAAAAAGGAATTGTGCTGGTCTAGTAAAGTGGTGGTAGTAGATTCTTTTCTAAAGTCCATAAACTCATTACCCCCAGTAAACTGGTTAAGTTTCCAGTTCCAGACATGACTTCCCTCCTGCTGAATGGGCTGTAAGTTCAATTAGACAGCTGTTGGTTGCCGCCTTATGAACCATGAAAATTATCACGATGGCAAGATATGTATAAAGGTACCAATTCTTTTCTAAAAAGCAAAAATGAAAGGTGACACAAGAAAAGGTGAGACCAGGGTTAGATTACTGCTACAAGGACACAAATCATAATGAACCATGGGTCAATTTTGTACTAATTTGGCAAGTACATTCACTTGGAAAAATCAATTAGTCAGCTATATATGTCAGAATGTGCTTGGGTCAAGACACATGAGGAAGAATGATAAATATATATATACAAAGACATGGGCCATCTAGATGCCTCAGATTGAAACACTTCCCACAATGCTTTCCTTCCTCCTTTTTTTCCTAGTTTTTAGAAATAATAGGAATCAAAACTTAAACATTTCCCAATGTCAGCAGTTTCTCTTTCAGACTAATTTTACTGTTGCAGGTGACTGTTGTGTAATAGAATCTGTCAAGAAGGATGCTATGTGTACTTTTCTTTAGTTTATAACTTGTCACCATGTTGTCTGACAACATAGAAAAGCGACTGGCTCTAAAGGTGTCATTAAATACCTCTGTGGGTCAACTCTCTATCCACCCTACATTCTTTAGATCTTTAGCCAGTTGAGAACCTGTTACCTTCCAGTACATTCTTGAGTTTTGTGCTTTTCTTACCTGTTCCCCATCTGTCTCTTCTTTTTGGGGTCTGAGGCTGGAAAATAATGTGCTGTTGTTCCTGCCTCTCTTTTGGTAACACCTTTTATTCAAAGACAAGTTATTCTGCTATTTCTTTGGCTACCAGGTTTCCTTATGAATATGATGATCTTATTGAACCTTTTCCATGGATGTTCTTTATGGCTGGTCTTCCTCCACCTACATTTTATATTTCATGAAATAAATATATTCCAAGTACATTACCCAAAAGAATAGCCTCATTTGCATTTTGTTGAACATTTTATTCCTTTTATTAATATTAATACTGTCCTTGACTCATTTTTATAGTGACTTTTTATACTCCTTTGGATTTAGCTCTCAAATAATTGTCAGTGGCTAAGTAAATGTTAGGTAATACCTTTTCATGCATTAAGATGCATAGCCTTTGGATTTGAAGACTTTTACATAACTTTAAAATAGGGAGTTATTTTTGGATGCATTAATAAAACCTCTCAGGCATTATCTTCTGTTAATTCTTGTGTATTCATTTTTATTCTAAATACGAGACTGAAGAGGTTTCAGTTTTAGGGAATAGGGAATCTCAGACACTAAAAGACAGTTCCTACAGGGTCACGGTAGTACCTCATTTTTTCCATTGATTTGATTTTGAAAATAACTTTCTTCCTGAAGTGTACTGTTATTCCTGTATGTTATAAAAGTGAGACATTGCGAGTGCAGAGGCCCATCACACCTAATGGAGAGTATGGGATCAGCATCATCATAAAACAGTGGGCCAGGTGTCACAGGTTCACCCCATCACTGTTATTCATGTGACTCTGGTAAGACTTCTCCAAAATGACAGGCATCATCACCTAGCAAACATTTATGTTGTAAACCAAGAGGGATTCAAAGTCAAAGTTACATGTCTTGTTTATCATTATATACTGCAGATATAATGGTACTTTGTGAACGAAAATTGGCAATTGGATGTTACTGAGAATTTACTGTGTGAATAAATTTATCAGTAGGAGATAGAAACTAAATGGCAGAGAATAAAGAGGTGAGCCAGAGACTTAGTTGTTGGCAAAGTCCTCACGACAATAGAATAATAAATGAATATTGAAAAAGACCACACTCTAACAAGGATGCAAATATCTTAGGCCTGTGGGCCATATGTAGGTATTACTGCTTCTTCCTATATGCTTGTTTGTTTTCCAAGCATCTTGCAATAGCAAAAAACTTTTGTTAGGCTGCAGACAACCTCAAAATCAGAGCTGGATTGTGTTTGGCCTGTAGGTTGTAGTTTTTGCTATAAAGCAAAATCACTAAAACTTATCTGTAGGATCCCTGTTATTGTCACAGGGTCACAGCTTTGGGGAGGGCAGCATTACAAGCAGTTCCTTAGGGCTTCTCTTTGGTTAATGTCATTTATATATGTCCCAAGACGTTATTTCAGGGAAGGTGGTCATAATGGAACCTTGGTGTCTCTGTCAGCTCTGTTAAGGTAGCATTCGTTACTTGAGGTTTTGGAGTTTTGTTATATTGGTTTTATGAAACAAGTTGAGCAGTGCTTCCTTTTCTTCAGTTTTCTGAAGAAGAGATTGAGGAAGACTAGTTTGGGGAGATTCTCCCTTGGGAAGTCAATACCTATTTCACAAGTCAGGTCAAGATTAACAGTCATAGGTGTCTATAGCCAACTCTTTCCCAAGCTCCTCTTCCCTCTTCCCTCTTTCCTTTTCCTTCTCCTCCTTCCCACTTCCCCATTAAGAGTTTCTTTACTCTTTAGGATTTTTACCTTATTCAATGGCTTTAAGTACAAGGATGACAATAGCCATCATTTTAGTTGCCTATGTTGCAGATCTGTTCTGTGACTCAGAATCACCTCAGGGAAAAGAAGCTAGAAAAGAAGTTCAGGCAGGACAGTCTTGTCCACGCTGAGAATCTCCTCCAAGATCTTGCTGCCCTCCTTAGTTTTCTTGCTTTTCGTATATTTAGTTATCTCTAGGTCAGTGGTTCTCAACCTGTGGGTTGCAACCCCTTTGCAGGTGAATGACCCTTTTACAGGGATTACCTAAGAACATCAGAAAACAGAAATTTACATTAGGATTCATAACAGTAGGAAAAGTTACTCTTAAGAAGGAGCAATGAAGGTAATTTTAAGGTTGGGAGTCTTCACAACACAAGAAACTGTATTAAAATGTGACAGCATTGAGAAGGTTGAGAAGCACTGCTCTAGATAGGATGGTCCTTGTTATTACTTTTCCAAGAATTTTAAGGCAGTCAGAAGAGTAGGTTGGGTTGCTGAGAAATTATAATAATATCTGAGAACTAATATAGTCACTATTCAAGGTGATTCAGCTACTATTTGAACCAGTGGCAGAAATCTGCACTAGGATGCTGGTTTTGCAGTTGTGGAGAATGCAAAGATTGTAGAGTGATAGAGGTTTCCTCCCATTTCTCAAAAATTAGCCTGGAATATTAGGTGATCCATGATAGAGCTTACATCCTTGTACTCAGTTCCCGAGACAGCAGCACATGATGCTGTGAGACTGAAGTCTACACTGTCATGCAGTCCTGAGATGTTGGAAGTGTCAAGAAGGCAGAATGTTGGGGAAGCTACAGATATCAAGTAGAGTCAGCCCAAGAATGAAGCCCGTTTGATTAGATTGAGAGGCACCTTGGAGATTATCAAAGCATATGCCTGTGTGTGTCTGTGAAGACATTTCAACAAAGATAACAAGGAGAAGACCTGCACTCCAAAAGTGGGAAGCACCATTTTATAGATTGAAACCCTTTACGGAGAAAGCCACAGGCTTGTGTGCTCTCTCTGCATCACGGTTGTCGTGAGGTGAGCTTCGATGTCTCTACAGTCTCTCTGCCACTGCGTAGCTTGGATGCTCCCGAGACTGAGCCAAACAAGTCTTTGCTTCTTCATCCTCTCAAGTATTTTCTCACAGTGATGAAATGTTCAGCACAGATACTTTAATAAAGAACAAGACAGCAATGGGGTACCAAGAGTGACAGTTGCATTTCTTGAATTATTTGAGTACACGTTATCAGCACAGATATAATATTTACATAGTCAAATTCACTACTCTAAACATCTGCACAAGATAGAAACTTAGAAATCTGGCACTGGACAAATATGAAATATTATAGCTCTCACTTCACCATTTTATATGTCATATCCCAAAGTGAAATTTACATCTAGGTTTATTCAATCCTCATTTTAGACTTGCTATCTAATTACAACGTGTACTGCACATATTCATATGTGCACATGTCCTGAAATCATAGCCCCTATGTGTGGAGTGTGAATGCTATTACATTTTTTCCAACCTAAAATTATAACGTGTCATCAATATTCCACGAAAAAGAATACATTGATACTTGTTTACTAATTTTTTTGCATTGAATTTAACAAGATAGACTTACTTTAAATTCTGTTTATTTTGATGCAGGGACACAAATATGAATTAAACTTGGATGGTTCTATCCTGGTTTTAGAAAATATTTTATGAAGTACAGTATACAAAAAAAAATTCCCAATGCTTAGATAAGAATATAAGAAGGCTAACTGTCTTAGTTACTTTGTCCGCTTGTGATAAAGAACTCAGACAAAAGGAGCTAAAGGAAGGTAGACCATTTTGGCTCACAGTTCCAGGATAGAGTCCATCAGGTGGATCATGTTATGGAATAGCCTATGGTACAGAACTCAAGAGTAGTGAGAGCTTGGAGCAACTGATCACATCACTTTTCCAGTCAGGAAGAACAGGGAGATGAAATAAAGCCTATGCTCAGTGTACTTTCTCTTCCTTTACACCCTAGAGAATAGTGAAACCCACAGGAAGTGGCTTTTTCCATCTCAATTAACCTAACCAAGATAATTCTGTCACAAGAATGCCCAGAGGACCCATTTCCCGGGCAGCTCTAGATCTCATAAAATTGATGGTTGTTACTAACCATCATAGTAACTAAAACAAGAAAACAATGAATGGCACAATTTATGTGAAACATGTGAATTGATGATGGTTATCATTAATTGGTGGTGAAGTAAATGGTTATTTAAATGTATGTTTTAAACAAACTAATTAAAATATGGAAAATTTAATATAGGAGAAAGTTTTATAAAGGAGAACGCTTTCCCTGAATCTTCTGTTTTAAAGACATTTTCAAGATGATTTCAAAATGTCTTTTAAATAAGCATCATTTGCAATTTTGTAAATACACATACAATTTGCAATACACATACTCCAGGTCCTCTGTTTCATTTAGTTCAGAGCCCTCTTTTGCCTGTCAACCCTGAAGCTAGTCTCATCTAATACTTCAGTCTTATGGATAATACTCAGTGAATGCCAAACAGTATTGTAGGTAGTGGAGACGTGGTGATGGTATGGGGATGGGGAGACATCTTGACCCAAATCAAGTAAGTAAATAATCGAAACTTTCCCACAGACACTGGTCCATCTTTAGGAATCAAGCTGGACTAAGAGATAGAGGGTAGGCTGAGGATCCCGAGGCAGACCTCATTGAACAGATCATATTTTACCTCAATGGTAGCTTTTCTTCAAGACTCTTAAAAGTAAATGGGTAAGCATGAAAAATGCTATAAAGCACATACACGCTTGGAGTATCAGGAAGATGGAAGGAAGACTGAGTGGGGAGAGTGGAGTTAGGAACTGAACCCAGGACCTAGTGAGTGCTAGGCAGGCTTTCTATTATTGATACGTTTTCCCAGCCCATTCCTATCTCATTTTAAAAAGTGAAAGTTAAAGCCAATATTACCTGTGACATCATTCCTAACTGTTCTGGTATTATATATTGCTCTGCTTGTCTGCACACTCACTCACTCATTCTTTGAAACTCAAGCATGCATTGAAATTTTTCTTGTACCAGACAGTGCGCTAAGCACAAGAACTGTGAAGATAAGACATTATCTATGCTTTTCAAAAATCCTATTATTTACTGATGAAGAATAATGATAAAACTACCATTTAGTACTCATGTATTCTAGCAGATTCTAACAAATAAGCAGAGTAAAATTGAAGCATGCTGTGTGACAGCACAGTGGAGATAAACCCCATCTCTCTCAACCTGAGTAGTGTTTCGAAAGAGCAGATAGGTTGGCCAGTCTGAGCCTCTTAGCTTAGCTTGTTTCACAGTATTTCATAGCAGTCCTTATACATTATATAGACCTGGGGAGGGAAAGGCTTAGTGCATCTGGTCAGTTCCAGGGATTTCCTGAAGCCTTTGTGTTCTTTACTCCTTGGTATTAAGGGTCTTCCCTCCCGGAAAGAAACTTTACCTCCTTAGAAAGGCTATTTTAGCCTAAGGAACTTCCTCCAAGATGCACTGTGTCAACTCTGAGGAAATTACTCTACAGTGAAGGGAAAATGTAGATGGTTGCTATGTGGCAGTTAGAAGTACAGTCTTGGGTATGGAGAACAAGAACATAATGATGAGGTGTGTTGGATAATACAAATGGATGATGAAGTATATTTAGGACAGCAGAAGGAATGACAAGAAGCACTGGATATAAGAAACAATTCTGCCCTAAAAAACAACCAGGATAGGTGAACAGATGGATATAAAGCCTATGAAGAAAGAAAGCCTTGGTAGGACTGCTTGGATGCTATTTTGATTAAAATAGAAGACAGAGAAAGACAACCACAGTCAAAGAAGGAAAATTATTTCTGTGCTGAGCAGATTATGATGGAAGTCCCACAGTACACTTAGACACTCAGTTTGTCTATTCAGTTTACAAGTCAGTGGGTCTCTGGCAGCTGCTAAAGCACGTACTGGGGGCTGAGTCTCCTGTCTATGAGGGTGGCTTAGCTTACTAGGTTGAATGTTGGCCATAAGAGCTCAGAATCATGTACTTCACTTCCCCATATGCTCCTTAGCATCCATCATGCATATGTCTTGTCCCTAGCAGGTGCTTACTTAGTTTATTTTGTACTGCTGTAACAGATGATCACATATTGGGTACATTGCAAAGAATAGAAACTAATTTGGTTTATTGTTCTGAAGCCTAGCTTCTGGCAAGGGCCTCCATACTGCCTAACATGGCCATGGTGGAATGGTAAGTGAATATGAGAATGGAGGGAGAGGGAGAGAGAGAATAGAAGGGAAGAATAGAAGAAGCAGGCAGAGAGAGGGAGAACAAACCCACTCTCAACAGTAGATACTCCACTTCTAAGCAGCCATATGAATTCTTTGTGAGTCAGGGACTCTTAGAATCTAATCTCTTAATGGCCTCACTTCTTAACACTATTAAAATGACAATTAAATTTCAACATGAGTTTTGGAAAGGACATTCAAATCATAACATGTGTTCTGTCTCACAAGGAGATTAACTGTTCCTTGCAGCCTATATATTCCACAGAGCAGTAAGTAATCTCATCCAGTGTATCATGCCTTTCTCTGTGAGCTAGGATATTGTCTTAGGAGAAATCCATTCCTAGAGTGGAGTTCTGAGTAGGAATTTCTATTTTTCTTAAATTAATTCTGATGCTTATTTTGTTATACTTATGTTTTATTTAAATTTTTTAAAAACATGTTTTGACCATATTCTTCCCTTCCCCTGAGTTTTTCCAGATCCTTTCTTCCTCCTTACCCACTCACATTTACGTTCTTTTTCAACAAACAAACAAAAACCCAATACAACAACTTCCCTTAACCAAGAAAACAAAATACATCCAAACTTAAAACAAAGCAAAACAAAAATAACCACCCCCAAAACCTGTGGACTCCATTATATATTGGTCAACTACTCCTGACCCTGAGGCTTGTCCTGGAGTGGTTGACATAGCCAGTATTATATCATTGATAATAACTCATTTTCCCTCCTCTAGTAAGTATAAACAACAGTTCAGTTGTTAACATTTACTGTTGTGGCTAGGTTTACATTATTTAATTAATTCATTCATTTTAAAAAAAATTGTAACAAATTAAAAATAATAAGATAAAACAAAAAACTATCACATTGAAGTTGGATAAGTCAAACCAGTGGGAAAAAAAGAGGCTAAAAGAAGGCAGGAGTCAGAGATTCACGCTTTCAGATGCTCAGGAATCCCTCAAAACACTACACTGGAAACTATAATACGCACACAGAGGGCCTGGTATGTGCTGCTTTAGGGTCTGAGTTTATGTGAGGTTTGCTCATGTTGATTTGGAGGGTCTTGTTGTCTTGAGGTCCTCTATTCCCTGTGGCTCTTACGCTCTTTCTTCCTCCTGAGCTGTGAGGAGATGGTTTTGATGGAGACATCTCATCTAGTGCTGAGTGTTTCAAAGCCTCTTACTCTCTGTGTAATGTCTGTAGATCTCTATTGTCTTTTTGGGTCTGGGATACCTCTCCCAGGATGATTTTTTTCTAATTCTACCCATTTGCCTGCAAATTTCATGATGCCATATTTTTCAAATGAGAGAGTAATACTCCATTGTGTAAATGTACCATAATTTCTGTATCTCTTCTATTGAGGGACATGTCGGTTGTTTTCAGTTTCTGGTCATTATGAATAGAGCAGAATGAACATGGCTGAGCAGATAAGATGAATCAACTTTAAAGGGCATGCCTCAACATAGTAAAGGAAGTTTACAGCAATATCTCTCTCTCTCTGTTTTTTTGTTTTTTGTTTTTTTTTTTTTTTTTGATTTTCGAGACAGGGTTTCTCTGTGTAGCTCTTGCTGACCTGGAACTCACTCTGTAGACCAAGCTGGCCTCGAACTCAGAAATCCGCCAGCCTCTGCCTCCCAAGTGCTGGGATTATAGGTGTGTGTTACCACTGCCCGGCTTACAACAATCTCATAGCCAATATTAACTTAAGTAGAGAGAAACTCAAAGCAATTTCATAAAATCAGGATGTCCACTCTCTTGATATAACTTCAAGTACTATAGTGTATCAAGAGCAATAACACAACTGAAGGAGATCAAAGAAATTTGAAAGGAAGCAGCCAAAGTATCTTTATTTGTAGATGATATAATAGTATATATAAGTGATCCAAAAAAAATCCCAGCAAGGAACTCCTTCAGTTGATAAACTCTTTCAGCAAAGCAGCTAGATACAAAATTAAGTCACAAAAGTCAGTAGCCCTGCTATGTACACAGGACAAACAATCTGAGAAAAAAAACCAGGGAGACCATAGCTTCAAAAAACTATCTTGAGGTTTCTCTAACCGAGCAAGGGTAAGGCATGTGTGATTAAAAACTCTGCAGTTTATGCAGCAGATGGCAATGTGAGGATAGCATTTTGGGGAATGTAAATGGAACCTTTTTAAGATTCTGAATAAAAGTGGGAGGAAGGGACCTAACCTGTTTTATTTTCAACTCTTACCTGGGATCCAGAGCTATATCTGAATTATTTTTTTTTAATTTTATTTTTTTAATTTACATTCCAAATCACTTCCCCTTTCCCGTTTCCTCCCTCCCCGAAAGTCCCATAAGCCCCCTTCCCTCCCTCTTTTCTCCGTTCAACCCCCTCTCATTACTCTGTCCTGGCGTTCCCCTACATCCAGTCTTTCCAGGACCAGGGGTCTCTCCTTCCATCTTTTTAGAAATCTATTGATATGCTGATTGTGTCTAGGGTATTCTGAGATTCTGGGTCAATATCCCCTTATCAGTGACTTCATACCATGTGTGATCTTTTGTGATTGGGTTACCTCACTAAGGATGATATTTTCAAGTTCTGACCATTTGCCTAGGAATTTCGTGAATTCATTGTTTTTAATTGCAGAGTAGTATTCCATTGTGTAAATATACCACATCTTCTGAATCCATTCCTCCGTTGAGGGACATCTGGGTTCTTTCCAGCTTCTGGCTATTATAAATAAGGCTGCTATGAATATAGTGGAGCATGTGTCCTTATTGCATGCCATAATTATTAAATGTTAATAAACAGTTGGAAGATGATGAGTGGAAGAATATAGATTTTTTTTCTGTGTTTATAATTCACTGGGTATTTTTGTGACACACAGTGTTAGGCATGTTCCCTCTCTGTCTTCTACCTCACAAAGTGATCTGAATATTTGTACTTAAGCACTTTTTGGACATTTAGTTTTCTGCCCTTTGTCAACTTCTCTAGATAGGCAATGCTAAAAGCTAAAATCCTTTGTTCACAACTACAAGAGGAAAAAAAAAAACAGTTTTTCCTTTTGCAGCTCCTGCCAGAGCTGGTTTTAAATCAGAAGTTGTAGCAGAGTCTGATTTGGTCTATTGTCTGTTCAGGATGAGGCTCATTCAGGCTTTGATGATTACTCATGAAGGAGGGCAGAAATGGTTTCTTAATTGACAAGAATGGAGTGAATTGGTGGCACTTTAAGATGCCAGAATGGTCCCTACTGGTACCCTCAGTAACACCTGCTAAGATGTGAAGAAAGCCCCTGTTCAGCCACCAAGCAAGTGGCTGCTAGCCTTTTATCTCAGTCTTTATTGTCTGTGTTTGCACCATGTTCCCATGGAGGAAATAGAGCTGATATAGTCTCCTGGTCACTCCTCTCTTCACCCTAGCCTTGCCTCTGCCCTTGACTCCTACTTCTTCCTGGTTTCCCCACCTCCCACCTTCTACACTTCCTTCTGTTTCTCAGGATTTATTTATCTGTAATATGTGCTTGAAGACCATCTCCAGGGACAGTCCATCTGACTAGGGTTAGGAGAGAGTATGTTGCAAGTCACATAGGTCCCAGGTCCAAGTCTCCATTTTTCCCTGTGTCCTTTAACATGTCCAGATGCAGGCACCAGTCAGCTTCATGGGTTCAAGCACACATAGCTAAAGAGTGCAAATATTTACCAATTAGCAGTCAGAATAACCAGTCCTGTGGTTTTGAACAATTGCACTTCATGGCTACATTTAGGTCATTCTGCTTCTGCCCAGACCATTCTCTCAGATCCATGTTCTTTGTAACTTGCCTACTTTCATTCTCAGCACTTGATCAAGAACATAAATTCCGCTATTTGTCTGCAAACCATCACCCTTCTAATTTAGGAAATGTTGGACAGAATGAGATAATATCTATAACAGACATTCCTGAAGTCTCTTCATGCAGTAATTTTATTATATAGCTAAATATATGTAATGTGTTAACCATGTAGTAGTATAAAATATATTTTAAATAAACACTATAAGACTAAGTCTTGCATATGCAAGTAGGTGTGAGAAATTTTCAAGAAAAAGTTAATTTATTTTATTATATTTTATATTATATATAAATAATTATATTACATACAATAATTATATATGATAGTCATAACATTATAATAACATTACAATTATATATTATATTATTTCCCCATAAAAGTAAAATGTGAAGTATCTGAAATTTCTCTTTGCTTGGCAAACTTATTCTTGAATAGTTTGCCTTGTTATTGGGAATGATGGCTCACATCCCTAATTCCAGCACTTGGGAAGTAGAGGCAAATTTAAGGCCAGCCTGGTCTACATAGTGAGCTGCAGACTAGCCTGGGGTACACAAGGAGATATGGTCTCAAAAATCAAAACAAAGAAAGAGAGACAAGAGGAAAAAACTATTGAAATCATGTTCCAGCATTTTATCCTCCACCAAAGGCCTCATCCTTCATAATGGAAAGATGTTTGAAATTAGACCTTGAAACTAAGGAATCTGCAGCAATACATCACTGGAGAAGTTTGCGGCCAGTCCGGGCAACACAGTGACACCTTTTTTTTTTTGTTTCAAAAAGACAGAAAGGAATAAAGAAAAAAATTATTAAGAAAGGAGTTAGATATACTATATACAACTGGAAAGGAGAGAACCTTTAAGATTGTGTTCCTAAGCTTGTAGCCACAAATACAGCACAGTGGATGTCTAAGATCATATTGAGTTCCCTAGACAAATGGTGTCCATAGGGAGGAGGAATCTCAAGGGCACAGTCCAGAACCGGGCTTCAGGAAGCTCTAGATGGATGCTTGTTTAGTGAACGGAACTATCACATAACTTTACTGCAGAGTACTGACCGGCAACAGTGCTTTGTCTTAGTTTCATTTGGTTTCTTGAGACAGTTTCACTAAGGACTCCAGGCTGGCCAGGAATTCAATATGCAGCCACGGCTGGCCTGAACTCACTATGTCCACCATGATAGCCTCTAATTCAATGGCATTCTTCCTCGCTCAATCACTCTAATGCTGTGTAAGTCACCATGGCTGGTTCAGCTAATTGCCTTTTTTTCTAAATGTGAGTTTTACTTTTCTTTTTTTTCCCCTCAGTCACATACTTTCAGAGTTGAGCAACTGATTCTCACATCTTTGGGATTTACTGAGGTGATCTACTTCCTGAGAGCCCGTATGTTAATGAACTTCTGGGAGGAGGATGGAAGGAATGACCAAATTCCAAATTCGTGGAACTTGTCTCAGAAGCTTTGATACATCAATGAAAAAAATTCAGAGCTCACTTCTGGGTTTCAAAAACCAGTCAGTTCTTGATCTTGAAAACCCACAAATCCCTGAGCTTGAAATCCCACCAAAACCAAAACCAGGCTTGAAATCCTACCAAACCCTCAGCTTGCCCCAAGCTTAGGACTTGAAATCCTACCCATCCTCACCCTGGAAATTTCCTCATTGGAGAACTTTCCCTCCAAGAAATTCTATATAAGCCTACCTCCCACCTAGTTCTCTGCTCCTTATCACCCAAGCAGAGGCAGCCACCCTCTTTCATAATTAATTTATAAAATCTTAAATAATTTATTTATTTCCAAATAAATCTCTTGTGTGAGGCTTGTTGTACAGTGTGACTTTGTGGTGATGGCCAGGATACCTTTCCCTTCTGAGCTGTAACTTTTGCAGCATGTGCAATGGAGAAACCTTTCCCCTTCAGAGCTGTAAGACAACATCACATCTTATCAGTGTTTTTAGATGATTCCAATGCATTTATTGCTTTTATTGTAGGGAAAGGAATTGAAGTTCATACTATTTTTTTTTTTATGATTTGACTAGTTAGTTTTTGACATTTTTTATTACCTGTTTTCCTAGATATTAGTTATCCCTGAATTGAAGCTGAAACAAAACTGAAGAGGAAAGTGGGTGGACAGGTGGAATATATATTTTTTTCATATAGTTGTAGTTCAGTCAGATGAATAAAAACTTGTTATGTTAGGAAAGTACTCTCATTACTTACAGACAATTGGCTAAAACGCACAAGCCTCTAAAGAAATGTGTGATCGTTCTTATAAAATAACTCAGGGATCTGTCGATGCTTTTTCTTCTACAGAGTGAGTTGGCTTTGTAAATCTTGACATATTTTAAACTAGACCCAATTAAACTAAACTCGTACCTTTTCATTCAGTCCTCATTACCAAAATAATTTTTACTCCAGTCTCATCTCAGCTCTAACCCTATTCAAATAGCAACAGCACCACGTCATCTGTAAGAATGGGATGCCGGCCAAAAATGCAAGATGCTCTGAAGCTAATGTCAGTTCTATTCTTGAGATTATATTTTTTTTTACTCTAATCTCATTACAAATACTTTGTATCCATTTCTTAGACTCTCCTCTCCAGATTCCTAGGTTATTTCCTAGATCTCACTACTCTTTGGCTGGTGAAACAATGCCTCCCTTACCCTCTGCTCCTCAGTATTATGCAGCTTTAGAGGATGTGAGGCATATGAGGTGTTGATATGCTTAATACTAACCTCTTTTGAGTGATGACACTCCCTAGGACTCTCAGGTCTTTTCCACTTGAAATGTGCATGTTGAGGAGGACAGAATGGATGATGCACAGAAATAGGCGGGAAAGGCAGCCTAGGCTGTCTTGCCCTAGACTATTAACCTCTGAAAGAACCAGTCATTTTGGAATTTCAGATTTTAGGAGAGATGAGCTGTATACTCTAACTGGGCAAGGTTTTGTCCTTGTTTGCGTTTGGTAACCTGAAAGTCTTTTGGATGGACCCTGTGGGCTGCAGGCAAGTACTCGTGCATCTTCAGTGTGAATGCTGGAATCTAGTGGAGTCACAGATTGGCATTTGCTGACATGGAGAGAGGATAATGACTATCCAAAGCTAATTCCAAGAGAGTAGAATGTGGGTATAGAGAGGTTATTTAAAAGCTAATGATTGAATCGAGGGGGGGGGAGGGAGAGAGGGAGAGAGAGAGAGAGAGAGAGAGAGAGAGAGAGAGAGAGAGAGAGAATGTGACTAGGACGAGGCATTTGAGAACATGAATTAAATTCCTAGGGTTGGGTGGCACTTGAAAACGCCCCTTAGACTACTCTCAGCATTCTGAGGAGGTGGGAAATGTAACTATGGTTAGGGAACTATAGTTTGAGGTAGGGAGCTTTGGGTTACAAGGAACGGTCATTTGAAGCTTCAATAGGTAGCAACAAGAAGTCCAGAGGATCAATGGTAGATACAACTCACCATTTGCCTTTTTTAAAAGAGCTTAGGAATTTTGTCCGTGGGGGGATCTTTCTTGGCCTTATACTGACAATTAAGTCAATTTAAAAAATCTGAAAAGAGATGATTATGAGCCCCCGATTCAAGATGGCGGTAGCTGCTGATTCACGGAAGCTTTGAGGGGTAGAGACAAGGCGGTAGAGGATGCAATATCTTCAGGACAACTGGAAGAAAATGGAAAGATGCTTTTACAAAGTGGTTTCATCGAATTGGAAAAGATGTGGCAGAAAGGAGTGGAGAGAGCCACAGGCATGGCAGCGGAGCTGTGGTAGACACAGGAACATGTTGCGGAGCAGGACTTGTCCTTGGGCTGCTGGGAGGCTGGGGGCACCACTAGACCCAATTGCCATCAACTAAGCCAATTCTGCTACTCTGAGCCCTGCAGATGCCACTGTTTGGTTTATAGTCCTAGCTTGTGGCATGGAGCTGCCACCTGTGCTGCTTGCCCTGCTGGGAGGAGAGGGCTGAGGGTAGAGTGATGTGTAACCACCTGGAGTTAGCAAAGCCCCTGTCCCCAGACACATTGCCCAACCACAGAATCACCTCGATTCTGAGCAACAAGACACCTAAGGAAGAATGGTTCATTTTTTTTGTATTACATTTCCTCAAGAGACTTATCAGGTCTGTGCTGCGGCTGGAAACCATGCTGGTGTCCATGCTGCTGATGAGACCATGTTGCTTCTGGAAGGCATGATGATGACAGTGATTTGTGCTGCCACTGGGGACAAGATTGAGGACTATGATCTGAGCTTTTGCAGTGGTATCGATGACCACAGACTCATAACCGAGAATAAGGGATACTGACGGCTTCTCTGACCACCCCTCAACCCCTCACCACCACCATCAACAACAACAACAACAACAACAAACAGTCTAGACAAGAAGCTATTGAAGAGAGTTTTTAAAATCGTGATAAAGATGCTGAGGTGTAGCTCTTCACAGTTGATGGCATCTGGTGAGAAGGTGGGGAATGACAGTTTTCTTAAAGGGGCTGCCCACTAGGAGTTTGAGTATGCTCCAATGACATATTCAAACATAAATTGAACCTACCTTGGTTCAGAGTGTTTGGAAGTTCTATTGTAAACATATTGGATAAAATGTGGCAATATTTATCCTATTGTTCTTTTTACAAATTCCACATACAGAAAATGTATGACATCCTTTCCAGATGCATAGAGGAATTAGTTTGTAGGCATGCCGGCTAGTGCACTATCTCATGTACTTGGTGCCTCCTCTGTAGAATTTGAGTGCTGGAGGGATGGCTGCAATCACTATGTGTTTTTAGGACAATAGGCTCTATTTGGAGCATTTGAGCAATTTTTTTATAGTTATGAATATTTTGAGGCATCTTTATTGATATCTTGGTAAAAAGTAAAATTAATTGAACAAGCTCAATAATTTGTTTCTTCAAAGACAAAAGTATACTTCTATGAAATCAGATGTTGTTTCCTTACTCTGGTCTTTATACAAATGTATGTAGTTGTTTCCGCAGATCAGTCTTTCAGAAACAGAGGTTTCCATATTCCAGTGCCATTGTGTTCAGATCATTGTGATAATCAGAAGGTGAAACGGAAGTTGGAAATGATAGCAATAAGAAGAAGGCTCCTGCCTTTATTCACTGGTTACTGGTGGGGGGACCGAGTTAATCGAGAATTATGTTATAGTAAAAGAATAATTTTATAAGTTTATATAAATGAGGCCTGGCTGGAAAAGAGCCACTAGTTTCCAAGAAAGAGGCATAAGAGTAGGAGAGAACCCTTGGAATCATAATGGTTAAGCAAGAACAGGAATATTCTAGCAAAGCATGGTTTGGTGGAGTACACCTGTAATCCTGGAGTCCAGGAGACAGAGACAGGAGGATCTTCAGTTTGAGATCAGCAAGTCTAGGCACAAAGCAAGGCTCTGTCTCAAAATGAAACAAGATTTAAAAAGTAAATTAATAAAGGAAAAGAATTACCCAGGCAATGCAAGAATTAGGTCGAGTAAACAGTGAGATTAATAGACTGGAGGAGACTGAGGAATGGACCTGAAAGAAATTCCCTATCAGATCCTAGATAAGAGAAGAGCTGGGAGGAGCAGAGACATGAGAGGAGAGGAGAGGGGAGGTAAGGCACCAAAGTACAAAGATGGAAGAAGAGGTCAAAAGGGAGGGCAGGGAGAGAACAAGATTGGGTAGTGAGTACAAGCAAGATATGGGTCCTCAGCAGACTGCTAGGGAGGAGGAGATCACTAGTAAGCAGTGAAGAAGAGCAGAGAGAGTGCAACAAAGTATGTATGTATGTACGTATGTATGTATGTATGTGTATATATATGTACATATATATCATATATATATATATATGACAATCAGTTGATTGGTAAAAAGGTAGAGCTAGATCAGGACAGATTTCATTGTGGGTCACACTAAGGAACTTGCCCTTTAGGCTTAGAAGTGTGAGCGGTGGGTGACATAGGGCTTCTTAAGACAGAGCATGACTTCTCCCACACCTTAGCTGTTGAGCTTTTATGGAAAGACATGAAAGAGTGGACATAGGATCATGTGGCTTCCAGCTGTTATATGTATGTGTGGGGCTAGGGATAGAAAAAATAGCTTGAGCTAACAACTTATGAACTGATTGTCCTCTAGAACGTGACTTTAAAGATGAGCACATTGGCATCTAAATGTCTCTTCCCTGTACCAAACACAGCCTTGCACTTGGCTATTGCTCAGGATGTCCCACAATTTCTGAATAGCTTTCTCGTTATATATTTTAGCATGTGATACTTGTGTGTGATATTTTAGAAGGTAAATGAAAGAACTTTCCAAATGTCTTCACTAGAAGGAAGACAAGTTAATAATAAATATAATCTCACACTTTGCCCACCACACAATCATCACCATTCAAGACCCAGGATTCTATCACTGTGAAAAAAAATAGCTAATACATTTCTCCGGAAGCCATGAAGCAAAGATATGGTTTTTTTGTTTTTGTTTTTGTTTTTATTTTTTGGCATTTTAATATGATGGTCGTAAAGATTTGGAAGTTAAAAGTAAGACTGGACAGCCCTGATGGTTTAACCTATGGTGACAGTTGAACATTGTGTCAGGAGCCTCCAGGAACAAACACTTAGTGGCTTGCACCCAAGGTGAGGGTGTGGTGGATGAGACACTGGGGCCTGCCTTCCCTGTCAAGAGCAAACCCTCAGTGACCTTACAGCCTCACTCAAGGCTATCACCTCCTACAGATCTTCAGTACTTTCAGTACCACCACCCTGAGAGCCAAGTCTTCATATCTAAACTGTGGGAGATGTTTAACACCACACCTTAGCAGTGGTCTAGAAAAGCATTTCAGGGTAGAATACTCTTTTAAGCAATTCATGTCAGTAAGAAATGGATCATATCTGGAAAAAAATAGTCATACAAGGTTAATGTCAAGAGCTTAGAGGTGTAGTTGAATTACTAAATGTAGTTGGTGTGCACGGATGGTCCAGAATATTTTAGTAAGTTGTTGTTGTTGTTTTCCCTATGAGGGAGTCTGATGCTCAAATGTCATTCTCTTACATTTTCTTTCCTAAGTCAGCAGTGTGTCACAATGGTACCCAAGAAACACTGATCATGTTCTGGATTTGCCAGGCAGTGTCACAGACATCAATGTTATGTGCATCAATTTTGTGAGTGAATTCATTTTACAAAGAAATTTTATCTTGTTAGGAAACATGGAAACAAAAGATTTCTTTTAAGGAGTCTGACCACTTAAATGTGGTGAATTCCAGAAATTTTAGGAAATAGCAACCCAGTTATGAAATTCTTTGCTTCCTGGAATTCCAAAGAAAGAATGCATGTTTTATGCATCCTTAAGACTGATAAAACTTAAATGAATAAGAAGTGAATATATTGTTTGAAAAGGAAGTATTTGGAACTTCTATAAGGACCTAGGCTAGGGCTCAGGGCAGAGCAGATATGAATAAAACACAGCCTTGGCATTTAAGACCTCAACTCTGATGTCTAGGAAGTACAGTGTTTTTTCTTATCCTCCAAAATCTTCATATGTAAAAATATTATTATGACAACATTACTATTGGGTCATTAAATAAATCCCTTGCCTCCCTATCTTCTTAACATATTTAATTATGTTTCATAATATTTTACTTCCAGTTTTTGCTTCTATCCAAATGATTACTTTACCAATTATAATTATATTGAGCATTCAACTTAATAATTTGTTGCTTACTATTCTACGGGTAGTATTTCCCTTATGTTTGTTTTGATTTGCTTTCTTCCCAATCCTACTGCCTCTGACAAGCAAAATCTGGGATTGCAGGAGAGTACCCACTATTCCTGGCTCCCATATTTTATAATGTTTATATTCATAATTTCAAATATCTGAATGATATTCTCTTAGATTCTCCAGATTTTATATAAAAGTTAATTTTATATTTTTATTATGTGCTTTATAAGTATTTAAGATAATAAGCACATCCATGAACATGTTCGTTTTGATTGAAAAGGTTCTAAGGATAAATTTTGTCCTGAGTGTGTCAATGAGGAAGAACACTTTTATTATCTAGAACACATATTGCCACATGTGTTCCAAAGAAAGAAAGCACAGTTATTACAGTGTTGTCATTATCAACATTTCTGGGTTAAGCTACATTGACGCCATTAAGAAATTTTGTTGTTTTAAAGTAGGATAAGTGATCTTTTATTCTTATTGGAATGTGTACTGTTTGGTAATTAGTAAGGCTGAAGATATCTGTACTTGCTTTCATGAAATTGTAGTAAATCTTTTGGATTCTTGGTTTTTTGGAATCACCACAACTTTGCAGTTGGTTAGCAAGGAGCAAGGCTTTGGACAGAAGAGCTTTGAAAACAACGGTGCTTTCAGAGGGAGAGAGAGAGAAGGGGGGAGGGAAGAAGGGAGGAGAGGCACCTGGGAACAAGATTTATTTCACTGTGTTGAGATGATATAATAGAATTCTCTCCTCTGAATGTCTGTCCATTGCAGAGATGAAAATATATAGTTTTAGTCACATGTCCCGATGCAATTTTTGAATCTTTGAGGGATGCTTTTTGAATGACTGGTTGAAATGTCTTACTTTGGGATAACACATGAAGCTTATTTTCCATCTGGGAATATAATTCTCTGCCCTTGACTCAGGTACAATCTGGGATCAAAGAAAGAAAATAATTTTTTTAGAACCTTGCACTGAATAGATGTCGTTTTGGCACCAAAGCTGACACAGGACACAGGTCCCTATGTGCCTCTGGTGTTTCACATTTCACGTAACCTCATTCTTCCTCTGACACTGCTTCACCCTCCTGTGTCAGAGCTGATGGGCTGGTAGCAAGTTTGACATTTTTCTTCAACTGATGAGAGAAGCCTGCTGCTGGGTAGATTGTGTGAATTTCATTTCCTGTTCTTTTCAACCATTGAAGAACGTGTTCGAATACTGAGAGAGTAGGAATTCAGATCTAGACTAACTACTAATGGGCAGTACTGTATTAGCTCTTCACGATTTGCCAAATACCCACCCCTGATTGCAGCTGTACATCCCAGAGCGCTCTCTCTCTCTCTCTCTCTCTCTCTCTCTGTCCTCCCACTCCTGACCTAGTCTATTTCGTTCCCCACCTACACCCCTGTCTAGTTCTCTCCATCCCCACCCCCATTCACCCACAGTATCTATTCTATTTCCCCTTCTCAGTGAGGAGGAATCTAATATTAACATGATAAATTATTTTTTATTTTATTACATTTATATGCCAATCTTAACATAAACAATAAGAATATCTTGTTATTTTGTAAAATACATGGGGGGGTGGAATCTTCAATCTAGTAAGTTTTTGGAACCATTTCCATTTTGGTGACAAATCTTGGGATCAGAAGAAGCCTGAGCCAGAGACTTTAGAAGGTCAAGGTCTGAGAAAAATGTGATTCACAGACAAAAACAGAGACAAAGCTTAGACAAGCTTGAGCTCAAAGCTGTGTTTGGTCAAGAAGGCCTCTGGTTCCTTGGCCATTGACAGGCAGCACCAAGACAAACCAAACTGCTTGAGTATCATATACAAGCCAGGTTTGCTTCACTTCGCAAACTTTGGATGAACTTTGGTTCACACACAGGTGTCAGCACTGTAGACACAGTCATGAAGAGCTACTTCTGTAGCTTCCAGAGGAAGAGATGTTGATGGGGCCTCTCTCCTGGAATGGCTCAGTTCTTTTTGTCAGGTTTATCCTTGGGATTATCTGAGACATTCAAAACCTCAAATCCTAATTCTCTATGTAACTAGGTTAGTTGTTTAAGTCCTTACTTCTGTCTGAATTTTTTACCCAAATGGGAAGGACTAGAGGCAGCACTGGAAAAAACAAAGGAGGGACTCATCTCTGGCCTGCTTCACACATTCCAAACAATAAGAAAATGGGTGCCAATCAGTATAGAGATAGAGCCAAGCAGACATATGTGCCACGCCAGCCTAAAGGACAGGAGGGTGTTTCAGCAATCTTTAAAATGACAGTTTTTTTCTCTATCCCAGCTACTGCCTAATAAATGAGACACAGACTATTAGATTTATATAATCAAGCATTACAGCACAACAACTGAGCAGTATTAATCTATTTTAGTCCTCTAAGATTATCTGGCTACTTCTCAGACAAAATTCCTGAGATACTTGCATTTTAGTTCTGATCTGGCTCTCTCGGCTCCGCGCGTGTTGTCATAGAGTCCCTCGATGATGCTCTCCTCACAGCAAATCCTCTCTTCCTCTCCCTCCCCTGGCTGTAATCTGAATTCCAGTCCTATTCTCTTTTCTGCTCAGCCATTGATTGGTTGATCAGCTTTTACTGAAAAATCAAAGAGTAAATGGGAAGCAATGTTTATCAACATTGAGTCAGGAGATTCTTAGAATAAGCATTACAATGCCATGTCCAAATTGCAATCAGATATGGGGCATGGAAATCAGCATTTTAATAACAAAAGGATAATCTTTACACGATACAGAATAACATTATGCATACAGGAAGGGGGTAGAAAGGAAGCAAAAAATTCAGGAACAAGAATAGCTTCAATGCCTGGTAGCCATACCTGGACATTCCTAAGTTGCTGAGGAAAGGCATGTTTAAAAGGTGCCTATATTGACCTCTGGCTGGTCATCAGCATATTAGAACTCGTAGTCATCTCACATAGTGCTAGACAGTGAGAATATTGAGAGTGTTTCACTGGAGAACATTGATCCTCATATGAATGAAGACCAACAAGGGCTGTTTCCTTAGGATGCCTTATCCACTGGTTGAAACTTATGACTCAGGCACAATATGAGAGTCTTATTTCTCCTAAGTCAAACCCCAAATCTCAGAACTTGCCATCACTAGTTTAATAAGATGAGGGCCTCTCCTAGTTTCCAAGTAGGGAAGTTGACAGGAAGGGAGAATGTAAAGGTGACTCCAGGACTGTCCTTAGGAGAAGTCCAAAGAGAGTTTTAATCTATATGCAAGGAAGAGACCTATGAGGACATGTGTGAGCTCTGATACATTTACTTATTAACCTGGCCTGGTCAGTGTCAGGCAGGAGGGCAGAGAGAGACAGAGGGAGGGTAGAGTTATCAGAGTTCTCTAAAGGAACAATATGTATATATATACACATATATATATACATATATATATATTCACACACACATATTTTCACACACATGCATACATATATATATTCACATACATATATAATCATACATATATATAATAACACACACATATATAATCATATATATATGTATGTATATATGAATTTAGTAGAGTAGCTTATAGGCTGTTGTCTGGGTACAGTGACTGTCTGTCTCCTCCATACCTAAAGGCCAAGTATCTAGTAATTGTTCAGGCCATGAAATGGGATTTTCCAGCATTTCCAATCAAAAATACCTCACAGATGTGCCCAACTGTTTGGTTTTAGTTGATTCCAGATGTAGTCAAATAGACAACCAATCATAGAGGGCTTTAAGCCTGGTGGAGCTCCAGTGTTCTCTGCCTGCAGTTAGCATTTCAAGATGATAGTTATTTTTCTTACCTGTCTTTGTTTCATTGTTGTTTTGAGATAGTCTCTTATTACTCAAACTGACTTTTAAATTTATACATCACTAAAGCTGGCCTAGACTTCTAATTCTCCTGCCTCTACTTCTCAAGCATTGAGATTATAGGCATGCACTGCCCTTAAGTAGTAAAGGACTTACACCTGTTCTGAGTAATGAGCCTGTAAACGAGGCACTATAACTACTGGAAAGTCAATGCATTATTTGAACTGTCCGCAAAACATTCCCAATGTATTTGTGGTTCCTCAAATACTGTTTAGCTTGAACTAATCATTTTTCTAACCTCTTTTTTTTCCCTCTAGCATATATTATTTTCAGGTTTAGTTTATTTTCAGAGTATTCTTAGATTAAAATATAGGTTCAAAATATAACTTTAATTTTTATATAATTCTTAAAATAATATTCTTTCGTTTAACTATAACATCTTTAATCTAGTTTCATTTCTGTTGTGGTAAAATATTCAGACAAAAATCAATTTAGACAAGACAGAAATTATTTTAGCTTCCAATTCCAGGTTACATCCAGTCAGGGTGGAAGGAACTTTGCGGAAGCTGGTCACTTTCACAGACAAGATTAGAAAGCAAATGAATGAATGAATGATTTCCATTGGCTTGTCTGCTTCTACTTCACTCAATTGCTTCTCTCCTCGGTAGTTCAGGAAGCCCTGCCTAATGGAATGGTGACACCCACAGTGGGCTGAGTCTTTCTCCATCAACTGATTAAAAATAATCTCCTGCAAGCATGCCTACAGGCCGACCTAATATAGGCAGATACCTGCTAATACTTTATTCCTGGAGGATGCTAGTTTGGGTCAAGTTGACATTGAAGCTGTTCTTCACGATCATATTATTTAACATTTAACACTTAACATTTCAGATAAAGAAAACATTAAGAAAAAACATTTTGATATTTGAATTCAAATGAGCACAGGTTCCTGGAAGAAGGCTGTATTTTCTTCCTTCCTTCCTTCCTTCCTTCCTTCCTTCCTTCCTCTCTCTCTCTCTCTCTCTTTCTTTCTTCCTTCCTTCCTACATTTGGCTTAACACCCTGCAACTATGACCATTAAGCCAGAACAAATTGAATTTGTAGCCGCTCTTTCAGTTTCTCATATCAAATTCAATCATAGTCTCTGGAGTAGACAAAATAACTATCACAATATATGGTGAGACTGATGCTGGGCAGTCTTGTTCAGTGAACCTGAGAACAGGGGGTATGTACTCAAGTGAAAAAGAGAAAAATGATTTGCTTTATACAAAGACTTCTTGTAGGAATTTCCTTGAACCCCGTCATTATAGTCTTGGTAATTATAGCTCAGATAGAAGGTCTTAAGGTTGTACCTGCTTTACATCTTGAAAATGACAACTGAGAGTGTTAAGAACAGTTTATCCTGTTTTGATGATTAGATCATCTTGTTTCTCAGGGACAGCGATCAAGAGAACTTTATATGTAGGCATCAGTAGCTGTTTAAAGAGAACAATCAGACAAGCATAGAAGTGGGGAAGTGTTCTGGTCGCAGTTGAGTTTTCCTCATATGGATTAGGTGAGGAGAAAAAAATTGCATAAGGGAGCCATTACCTCCACCTATGTGCAGTTCAATCTCAGACCTGATGAGAGGGCACTGTCTAAGGTTGACTATCACACTGAGGAGGTGCAAATGAAATTAAGCAGAGTTAGTCTGATTAGTGCTTGCTGCACTGCTGAACCAATGTCGTTATAGAGATGTTTACCTCTCTCTATTCAAATGCCTTAACTCTATTAATGACATTAGATGGAATTGCTGCCTGGGTATGAGATCCAACTGCTTAGATAAGAACACTCTTTCATGAACACTTGAGAGTTGTTTCAATGGTTCTAAATAGAAGATAGAATACTCCAGGAGTTCTAAGCTTAACATCGAACACTATGTGATTCTTGCAGATGAGTTACATGGTGAAGCTTCATAAACTAACATAAAATAGTCTCTAGGAAAGTGGAGTTAAATGAAAAATTTCCTCCTTCTCAATTTGATGAGATTGATCTGCTAAATAGAATTTGTCTTATAGATTGATTTCAGCAAATGTGGCTTTGAAATGCACCTGGAGGTTGCCATGGAAAAAGTAAAATCTTGATGGATTAAAAACTTAGGGAAAAAAAATAAAAATAAAATGTATGAATGGAGTTCACTGGTTGTACACACTATGTTTTGTTAGAAAAGAAATTTAGAACTCTTCACAGGAAAACCATTGAGAAATAGAAATGGATGGGCAGCTGAAAAGGAAAGATAGTTGGGGTGTGAAATTCTGTCTTTTAGAAAGAGGAAATTTGTAGAAGACACTCAACTTTGATAAATGTGTGGAAGCAGGCAGATCCAAAGAACTCTGAGATATTTAGGAGAGTGAAAGATGAGATTAGGCAGTGTGCCTCTCTTTAGGACTGAGCAAGAGCATCAGTACTCTGCTGTGTCTCACTAGGTGGTGTGCCTCAATTTAGGGGCAAGAACATCAGGACCCTTTGCCATCATGGAGTGGCAGGCTGGCACAGGGGAGCGGTTCTGAGAGTTGAGATGTAGAAAGAAATACAACTTTAATTCTTCCATATATTTTATCTTTGTCATAATTCAAAAATATGTGTAATATATTGGCAGAGTTTTTTTTTACCCATGCAGTGCATGGACAATTATGTGGGTGTCTGAAGGTTCATATTCCACTTTTGTTATTTTTATGCAATGTGGCAAAAATCCAGAATATTTAAAGATTCAGTTTCAGCCTGCTTTATTTCAACAATTCTGGCTATATTGTCAAAAGTTTACCCCCATAAACCAGAGACCCAAAGAACTCATTTGTTTTATAACCTAGGCTCAAGATTCCTAAACTTTGTCTTGTTTCCAAACATCTGTTTACTCTATTATTCTTTTGAAAACTACTCCTCCTCTGTATGCATTCCCATTATAACCTGGAGATTTTTTTTTAATGAAACAAGAAGGATATATATATATATATATATATATATATATATATATATATATATATATAGTCGAAAATGCATGATTCATCTTGGCATTTTTTCCCCCAAAGTGACATCATAATGACCAGGTATTTCTTTTTTTAAAGATGTATTTTACTTTTAGTTACAATTATGCATGTATACTCTTTGTGGCTGTGTACAAGTAAGTATAGTACCCACTGAGACCATACGAGAGCATTGGATCCACTGGAGGTGGCTACAGGCTGTTGTGAGCCACCTGATAGGGGTGCTGAGAACTGAACTTACGTCTTCCTGCAAGAAAAGCAAGTACTCTTAACCAATGAGTCATCTCTCCAGCCATGTAAATGGTTGTTTCTATTATAAAATATCTAAGAAGCTTGAAATAGTCAACTTATTAAAAGTGCTCTTTGTCTTGATAATCACGTTTTTCTAATAAAGCTGCACTTTGCTGTGTTTCTACTGGACTCTGATATTACAAGGTGTAATTGAAAAAGGAAAGTTCTTAAAATAGAATGCAATTCTTCCTCTATAATAAGATCAGCTTTAATTTGGTTTCAGTGCAATGAAAAGTATAATAAAAGCTCCAACTTCAGACCATAGATTCTGGAGAGATTTGCTGTCAATAGTAAGAGGCAATTCATAACCTTTTCAAGATATAACAAAATATTTCACTTCTCTCTGAAATTATTTGTGGGGCTTTAAAATTTTTCTCTGATACTCAAGCATGTCACAAAGTCATCTCAGAGGGATGGTTTTGTTGTAGCTCATCATTCTGAGTAATTTAATTAGCTACTCAGGATGAGGCAAATCATGCACTACAATATTTAATCACCATGTCCAGTAGAAATGCCTTCTACATATTTGAATAACCTCCCAATTTTACCATAGCAAAACGAAAATCTTCTTAGCTACTTCCTTTGTGAACACTGGACTCATTTATAAGAAAACTAAGAGTTACATAATATTTAGGACAGTGTTCACTTAAGAGAATTACTTACGTATATTAGTCTAATGATAACTTCTTATCCTCACCCAATTTATTCCTGAAAAAAATAACAAGAAGATGAATGGGGAGTGAATACATTTTAAGAAAAATTATGTTTTGGTGTGCTCTTACCCTGTAAACTTTCAGAAAATGCTAATGGTAACATTATATTTTTTTCAAGAGGTTAGCCTTTTAAATGTCCAATTGGAACCTTAAATGTTTTACGGTAAATTTAGAAATGTAGAAAGCCCATCTCTACCCATGATTTCAGGACTGTTAGCAAATGAGAAAGGGGTCATGGAAATTCATGTGCTGACTTAGAAAATTCAGATAGAAGTGAAGTTCAGTGTTTTACTGTGGACCCATAGGTTTCAGGCAAACAAAATTCCAAAGTTCTACCATATACTCAGTGCAAGAAATTTTTTCTTGGTAAGCAGACTGCCGCAGAGGCCACTGACTGACAACATTCTACTAACAAAATGGTACTATTGTTTTAGAAAGATGAGAGAAAAAAAATCCTTCATTTAATAACACTTAACATGTTTGTAAACTGTGAAGATGGCTGGATAGTTAGGAAAGAAAGAAAGAAAGAAAGAAAGAAAGAAAGAAAGAAAGAAAGAAAGAAAGAAAGAAAGAAAGAAAGAAAGAAAGAAAGAAAGAAAACATTGTTAATGCCCTTAAGTAGCTTATATTCTGAAGGGAGGAGTTAAGCCTATAATTACAGATAATGGTATATGGTTAAAAGAAAAATAAATTATAAGAATCAAAGCCAGAGGACAAACAAGAAAAACACGTATTTTAGCATTAGACTTGAGTTTGAAGATGCTCTCTTTCTCCTAGTCACTATATGATTCTACCTATATGTATCCATAAATGGGGAATGGTATCTGTGTCATTGCCTTATTTCAAGGATTATTATATGGGAATTACAGGGCTGGGGATGTAGCTCAGAGGTAGAGGACTTGCCTAATATGTATGAGTCTCTAGGTTCAGTCCCAGAACTGAACCAAAACAGAGGCATTATAAAATGCCTGCCAGCTCGCAGGGACTTGACCAATGATAATGATTATCAAGACACCTACCTACTGTACAAAATACTAAGCTTTGACATAGTACGGTTGTAGGTAACGTGCTTTCTAATGGACTTATCCACACATAATGAATTCTTATTTGCTGTTGTTATTGTTAGCTGTCTTGTAAATTTACTGGAAGACATTTACAGACATAAGATATTAAGTTCCTCTGATAATATATTGCATCTTTTAGAAACAAGAGAGAATTAAAGGACACAATCATGCATGAGTGAACAAATTGTAGAAAACCCGATTTTTGTGAAATATGATGCCATTGCATATTTTGCAGATTTGAATTTAAGATATTGAAAAAGACAGATACAGTATGATGGTTAGCATGCATTCATTCACTTAATTTTCATGAGGTCAGTACTACTGCATGAGACCCAAGGGACCTGAGCAGTCTGTCCATGTTTGCACTGGGACTAAGAGCCAAAAGCAGTTGGAAAACATGATGTGATCCTTAACGCCCATGCTCCCACATGGTGCCCTGCTATTGAATTCATTCATTCTGTTTTTCCTTTCCTTTATGTCTAATAAAATCTGAGTCTTACAATTCAAAATACACTGAACTTCTCTATAAACTTACTCTCCAGCTCAGGACAAGTAACAATTACAGCTCAAGTGTCTTCCCATCCCACAGAGAACATAAAAGGAGCAGAACAGACCATTCGTTCCCTGAAGAGACTGGAGGCCACCACTGTGGACATGAAATAGCTTTTCACATGCATCAATTGAAATGGCCTCCACACAGCAATTAGATTTAATGAAGGGAAGCCGCTGATACCAAGGCAGGCTGCCAGACCTTCTGTTGGTTATTTTTAGAGGAAATAGATTGTACAACCTGTTTGGCCCCAATTCCTGTCTCTCTAAAATTGCTTTCTCTTGATAGATTTTGCTTTTTTCTCTGAATTAGAAAACAAGAGCAAACTCCTGAAGATTGCTTGACAGCTTCAAACAAATGCTATTATCAAAAAAAAAAACCCAAAAGTCACAAGATACTTTTTATACCAATAGAGATGATGTGCATATTTATCTCTCTCTCTCTCTCTCTCTCTCTCTCTCTCTCTCTCTCTCTCTCTCTTTATCTCTATCATCTATATCTATATATCTATATCTAATCTATCTCTATCTCTATCTAAATCTATATCTGTATCATCTATATCTATATCATCTGTATCTATATTTATATCTATATCTCCATATGCACACGTACGTGTATTTTTATAGGTTGTTACTTAAATATATGATTGGGGTCATCATATTATAACATTATCTATGATTAGATTATAGTTGTATTCATACTTTATTGCTTCATGTTTAGAAACAGGTGGTAGAAGTAAAGAATCCACACATAGCACATTCAGGATCAGTTTGATTCTGGGTCTCAGTACACAATCTAACACATTCTGAAATATTCTGTAGTTCAGGTCTCCCTCAAATTCATGATCCTCTTGTCTCAGCCTTCTGAGTACTGGGGTAACAGCAGCATACTCTTTTGTTTGCTATGCTTTGTGGGGCTGCATATTTGGCCTAGGGTCTTTCTCATGTTAGTCCAGCACCAAAAGCTCTGATATCTTAGCTACACCCACAGCCCTTTTATTTTTGCGACAGGTTTCAATGCATTTCCCAAGATTGACTTGAACTCAGTGTAATACAAGCAGGTCTCGAAATAGTGACTCTCAATCTCAAACTCCTGGTAGCTCAAATTGCTTGCCTCTACCTCCCTCCCTACCCAGGTTGGTTTTTCATGGTTGAATCCATGACTGTCTGCAGGTGTGTGTGTGTGTGTGTGTGTACACATGTGCACACATGTGTGTAGACAGGTGCATGTCTTAATTAGGATTTCCATTGCTATGAAGAGACACCATGACAAAGACAACTCTTATAAAGGAAAACATTTAATTGGGGCTGGTCCATTATCATCATAGTGTAAAGCATGGCAGACATGGTGCTGGAGGAGCCAAGAGTTCTACATCTTGATCAGGCAGCCAAGAAGAGATTGTCTTCCACAAGCAACCAGGAGGATCTCTTCTGCATTAGGTGGAGTTTGAGCACCAGGAGCCCTCAAAGCCTGCCTATACAGTGACATACTTCTTCTAACAAGGCCACACTTCCTAATGGTGCCACTCCCCAAGGGCCAAACATATTCAAACTACCACAGTACCTAAAGCTCCACCAGTACATGCTGCCAATGAAAGCATAGAACTGACCAGATACAACTTTCCACTTTACATATTTCTCATAAGAAATCTAAAAAGAGATTAATCTAAAGGGGCTTATAAGTTGACAATCATTTTTACCAATTTCAAGTTAAGTCCCTAAAGCTAAATAGGGATGTTCTTCGATGAGCTAAGTATGGCACTGTAAAACACAATTCTAATAAATCTCCAGAACCTTTAAAATACCTTTTTGTCTTTTAATAACAAAATCAGAGATTTTTGAATGCATGAAAAGTATAAAAAAATAAGATGCAGTAATTCTACAGCATGTAAGACATTGAAGATAAAACTTTTTAATAATCTCATGAACATTTTGGCTTTAATTAAGGAAATTTTTGTAATTGATTGTAATGTGAAAATGACCAAATATCAAGTAAAAAAAAAGTCCAAAAGCCATACTATTTAATAAATCCTTGAGTCTTAGCAAAAAGAATTAGAGGAAGCTGTAAATCATTTTAAGGATGAGTATTTATTTTTAAAGGCATTTTATGTCTCCCGTTTTGGAGCCTGGGGCTGTTTCTCATGTTTGTATGATAGAAGAGAGCAAATATCATGTAGTTACCAATGGGTTGGAGAAGTAGGATCCATCCTTAAGTCTGAAATAAAACTGGCCTTGAAGAAAATGTTTGTAAATCTGTTGTTTAAATATTTTCTCATATTTTTTTCTCCTAATTTTCCCAGAGACACATTCTAAATAATTTTCACTCTATTTTGCAATAAAGGAAGGTTCATGACACTGTTGTGGAAGATTCCAAATAGAACTGGATGGTCTTATCTGCAGAGAGGTGTCTTATCTCTTCTTTTCACTTCAGGTGCAGTCTATGTTTTATCAGTCCCTCTAAGACTTTTATCTTAAAGGTGAAAGAACTTGGCATGTAGCCAAAATTTGAACAAAAGAAATTACGTAGCAAAGTATGTAATTTTATTGACGTACTTTTTAATTACATGCTTTATAAAAGGCTGATTGTTTGGAGATTCATCATTGGGTCAAAAGGAATCCTCCGTTTCCACCCCCAATACCATGACAAAGTTTTGATTACATCTGGGCACACAGCGAATTCATTCTTCCTCTCTTTAATGACCACTGAGTGCTGACTATTGTGAGGGACTACAGACATACCCATAATCCCTTTCAGCCCCATTCAAGAGAGGGAATTATAGCTTGCTGTTTATAGGATTTCTGATTTCACTCTGATGGGTCTGACCAATGGTACTTTTATTAAATGATTCAAAGAAACTTGAGTTGATTTTAGTATAATTTTGTTGAAAACTTAGTATCAATGTAAAAAAAAATGCTACAATGAATGTGTAATGATAGGTAGCAAGGGATAAGCTACCTGGACTGACCCTTTCTCTGTACCCAGGTGGATCTCCAAGTTGTGATTTTCTGCCTCAGTTTCTCATATATATCTCTGTCACCAAGCTGGGACATGACAATTTTAATTTATAGATAGTGGAATATTTTTGCTTTATAACCTGACATATATTGTCATAGCTCCTAAGTTCAAAACTAGTAAGAGTCATAACAGTATTCAAGAACCCTAGAGTAGCTCAGGCATCCGATTATTTAGATAAGTGGCTTCTGAACAGCTCTCTGCCTCTGTGCAGGTGACAGACTGAAGGACAATTGGAAGTCAAGAGTGAATGTATCACATTGCACTTTGGTAGTCTTAATACTTTTTTAGAGAACACCTCTGTAAGGATGTCTCAGATTTCCATTCCATTCTGCTAGAGAACTAGAGTGCCTCGAAATTTTAGACCTAATATTATTTGAACATCTATTCAAATTCTGAATTTGTGTCTAAGCTTAATTTGTCTAAGCTTTATGTCACCCAAAGGAATTTATTGTATTTTCCATTGCATCTCACACATGTTTTTTATCTGCAGCTGTAGGTTTTTCATTCTCTTTGTAAATGTTAAGAAGTGCATTCCAATGTGTTCTCATTCTCCTTGATGTCTTGGGCTTATTGTCTACTCTGTGTAGATGTGATAACTGAATTACCCATGACACAAGAATGCAATGGAAGGTTATGCCCCCAATTAAAATATAAGAGAATCATCACAAAGCTAATCCTGGCAGTTTGAGATGGAGTCTATAAGGAAGACTGACACAGATACTGAATCAGTTGCCTTTACATTGAGAAATAATCTTAAATTATTGCATGGTCTTTCACTAGACCATGTAATGAAGTACAGAGGGACAGGAGTCACATATGTCTCCATTGTCTGGGTTAGTGTTGAGTGTGACCATACTGAGCACCTTAGAAAATCCAAGAAGAAGAACAGCCTGCTTCGGCTATCTTAGGACAAAGCAGTAAGCTTAGAATATGAACTCCTATTTCAATAACCATAACCTACTTAGAAGCAAAGGCACACAAGTAAACTGGGCTGAAATAATTCTCAGCTTCATTTTCTATAGACATCCTTTCTTTTCTGGTCACTAGTCATTAAAAAACTTATTGTGCACTGTGTTGCCTAAATCATAGATTATCCCCAACCAAAACATTGTCTGAATATAAAGTTGGAATGTAAAAAAATTAAAGTATTGCTACTGAGCAAAGTTTAACTAGTTCTTTGCAGGAAGATTTGTAAAACCTGGCTGAAGTTTTTTCAGCTAATTAGACTAAATGGAGCTTTAATATTACAATTCAGATAAATGCTATAAAAATTAGATGAAGATCTGTTATTATGATTTTTATTTACTCTGCAAAATAAATCAGTTGAACTATTCTTTTTTGCATAATTTTGAAAGTAGATAAGTCATTGTTTGTAAAATAGAAACTCTTTTCTTTCATACATATATTATATCTCTAATCAAATAATTTGTTTACAGTCCAAAATAAAGCAATTAGATAACTTAGATTACTTTTAGATCTATGATATAGAGTAATGGCTCTGGTATCCTTTGGACATCTGGTTTAATTTGTGTGAGGTCCTTAAAAATCAGGGCCTAGTTCGTGAAAATTTGGATGGTGTTCCTGAATTTGCTTTTCAGAAGTACCATTTGAGACATATTTAAATTATCACAGAGAGTGGAAATACTATCTTTGTAACTTAAGTTTAGAAAGCTACTTGGTTGAAAGTGTTGAGATTTGACTTGTTATGCTTTGTCTTATTTTTTTTTTGACTTCTTTTTTTTATTTTCTAAGTTTTTTTAATTTACATTCAAAATCATTTCCCCTTTCCCATTTGTCCCTCCCCGAAAGTCCCATAAGCCCCCTTCCCTCCCTCTTTTCCCCATTCAACCCCCTCTCGCTTCTCTGTTCTGGCATTCCCCTACATCCAGTCTTTCCAGGACCAGGGGTCTCTCCTTCCATCTTGGAATAAAGATAGCCTTTTCAACAAATGGTGCTGGCTCAGCTGGAGGTCAACATGCAGAAGAATGCAAATTGACCCATCCTTATCTCCTTGCACTAAGCTCAATTCTAAGTGGATCAAAGATCTCCACATAAAACCAGACACACTGAAACTAATAGAAGGGAAACTAGGGAAGAACCTTGAACATATGGGCACAGGGGAGAATTTCCTGAACAGAACTCCAATAGCTTATGCTCTAAGATCAAGAATAGACAAATGGGACCTCATTAAATTACAAAGTTTTTGCAAGGCAAAAGACACTGTCAAAAAGACAAAGCGGCAACCAACTAACTGGGAAATGATCTTTACCAACCTTACATCCGACAGAGGGCTAATATCCAAGATATACAAAGAACTCAAGAAGTTAAACTCCAGAGAGGCATGTAACCCTATTAAAAATGGGGTACAGAGCTACACAAAGAGTTCTCACCTGAAGAATATCTAATGGCTGAGAAGCACCTAAAGAGATGTTCATCATCCTTAGTCATTAGGGAAATGCAAATCAAAACAACCCTGAGATTCCATCTCACACCAGTCAGGATGGCTAAGATCAAAAACACAGGAGACAGCAGTTGTTGGCGAGGATGTGGAGAAAGAGGAACACTCCTCCACTGCTGGTGGAATTGCAGGCTGGTACAACCACTCTGGAAAGCAGTCTGGCGGTTCCTCAGAAAACTGGGCATGACACTCCCGGAGGATCCGGCTATACCACTCCTGGGCATATACCCAGAGACTTTACCTGCATGCAATAAGGACACATGCTCCACTATGTTCATAGCAGCCTTATTTATAATATCCAGAAGCTGGAAAGAACCCAGATGTCCCTCAACGGAGGAATGGATTCAGAAGATGTGGTATATTTACACAATGGAATACTACTCTGCAATTAAAAACAATGAATTCACGAAATTCCTAGGCAAATGGTCAGAACTTGAAAATATCACCCTTAGTGAGGTAACCCAATCACAAAAGATCACACATGGTATGCAGTCACTGATAAGGGGATATTGACCCAGAATCTCAGAATACCCTAGACACAATCAGCATATCAATAGATTTCTAAAAAGATGGAAGGAGAGACCCCTGGTCCTGGAAAGACTGGATGTAGGGGAACGCCAGGACAGAGTAATGAGAGGGGATTGAATGGAGAAAAGAGGGAGGGAAGGGGGCTTATGGGACTTTCGGGGAGGGAGGAAACGGGAAAGGGGAAGTGATTTGGAATGTAAATTAAAAAAATAAAATAAAATTAAAAAAAAAAAACCCAAACCATAGGGTTCTCAGAAAAAAAAAAAAGAAATCTATTGATATGTGAATTGTGTCTAGGGTATTCTGAGATTCTGGGTTAATATCCCCTTATCAGTGACTGCATACCATGTGTGTTCTTTTGTGATTGGGTTACCTCACTAAGGATGATATTTTCAAGTTCTGATCATTTGCCTAGGAATTTTGTGAATTCATTGTTTTTAATTGCAGAGTAGTATTCCATTGTGTAAATATACCACATCTTCTGAATCCATTCCTCCGTTGAGGGACATCTGGGTTCTTTCCAGCTTCTGGATATTATAAATAAGGCTGCTATGAACATACTGGAGCATGTGTCCTTATTGCATGCAGGTAAAGCCTCTGGGTATATGCCCAGGAGTGGTATAGCTGGATCCTCCGGGAGTGTCATGCCCAGTTTTCTGAGGAACCGCCAGACAGCTTTCCAGAGTGGTTGTACCAGCTTGCAATTCCACCAGCAGTGGAGGAGTGTTCCTCTTTCTCCACATCCTCGCCAACAACTGCTATCTCTTGTGTTTTTGATCTTAGTGAGACAAGGTCTCCTTATGTAGTTCAGGCTGACTTAAAGCTACTACTCTTCTTCCATTAGCCTCCCAAATTCTGGGATTGCTCCACTACGCCCGGTCCCAGGATTTGGCTTGTTTCTAATCATTAAATGACTTAATTGCTCCAACTGAGATAAAATATTCAATTCATAGCAGGCTCATGAGACGTATCTGAAAAGGCAAGATGAATGGGTGTTCAGAAGTTATCTTAGACTGAAGAAGTGGAGAAACAGAGATGAGAAGGTAGAGACAGGAGAGTGTTGTCCAGGATTTAGAAAGTATCATGACCAACAGGGATGTGTGATGGGGCCATTGATGGGCTCTGTTCTGGTTTACTTTCTGCTGCCGTGTTAAAACGAACTCAGAAGGAAGGGTTTATTATATTATATAGGTTAGATTCTATCATCAAGGAAAGCCAGAGCAGGAACATGATAACTTCCCAGAGGATTTTACCTTACTGATGATGCTGATCTTTTATTAATCAAGCAGACTTCTCAGCCCTGGCTAATTTGCATCCATTGTCTCAACAAAGTACAAAAGGATTTACTTTCCAGATTCTTAATCCAAAATATCTCACGAATGGCTTTTATAGAAACTTTGCTTTCCTCTGAAACATCATAAGCCGGTCTCCATTGTCTGTGTTGTTTTGAGCATTATCATCCAAATTTCCACAATATCTCATTAGGATCTGAGAGCTTAATTGCTTTTCCTGCTCCGAGCTCCAAAATTCTCCAACTTCTTCACATAAAACTGTCTAAGTCATAAAAGTCACATGGTCAGAGGAATTCCCCCCCCATACCCAGTATCAATTTGTTTCTGTTTGATTTGTTTTTATGATAAATACCATAACTAAAACTAACTTTGGAGAAGAAAGGGTTTATTTGTATCGCTATCAAGGTAAGTCAATGCTAGAACTGGAATCAGGAACCTAGAGGCAGGAGCTGACAAATGAACTGTAGCAGAACACTGCCTACTCGATTTCTTCCCCTATGCACACACAGCCAACTTTCTTTTAAAACCCAGATTACAGGCCCAGAAGGATTGTCTACATCAATCAAATCACCCTATAGATATACACACAGCTTGTGTGTGTGTATATCTGTAGGAGTTAAGTCTAGAGTTGAGATTTCTTCTTCCTAGGGATATAATGCTGAGATTAGCAATCATATACCCCATTTCTAAGGTTTCTGATTATAGGAACATCTGGGCTGAGGTCTAAGAATTTGTGGCTATTTGTTCGCTATAGGTTTGTATATTTGAACACATGGTCTCTAGTTAGTGGTGCTGTTTGGGGATGCTATGGAACCTTTAGGAAATAATCTTTCTGAGGGAAGATTTCATTATATCCCCCTTTCAGTTCCTAGAGATGCCTCATGATCCTTGATTCTTGTTTTCCCTTCCAGTATTCTCAAACCCAGCCATGTGGCATGTCTATTTGGCCAGTTTCACCCAGTCCCTGCTCTATATTCTTTTCACAGATTGGACATATTTGGAAAACAAAAATTCTTCTACATTGAGTACATAAAGTTGTTTATCTTGTCCTCAAACAACACAGCAACTATTTACATGGGATTTATATTATATCAGATGCTGTAGGTAACCTGGAGATGATTTAAAGTATGGTAGGACTGAAGAGATTATATGCAAATTCTGCAGTATTTTGTATAAAGGAACTTGATCATGTGGATTTAAGTATTTAGAGATGCAAGAGAGGACTGTGCCATATGATTGATCAAACATAGGCAGGAGCATGCATGTGCATACACAGAGACAGGCAGACAGACAGATACACACATGCACCCACATGCACACCTTAGGCAGCAATAGATTAATGTAGCACTGAGTCTGAGGGACCATGGGGTTCAGAGGTAGAAGATATATTTGGGTGGCAAATGAGTATTGAGAAAGTTTTCTTGACAGGAAGAAAGAGAGAACACAACACTGAAACAGAGGGCCGGAAGAGTAGCTTCATTGCTGAAGTGTTTGCTTTGCAAATACAATGACCTGAGTTTAACCTCTAGAACTCACAATTTTAAACAAAGCCAGGTTTGGCTATGCGTGCTTGTACTGCTAGCACTGGGAAGGAGCAATACAGGCAGATCCTTGGGTACATTGTCCAACTGATTAGTCTTCTGGGTGAGTTCCATGCCAGTGAGAGACCCTATCTCTTTAAAAGCTGTTAAGGTTACCTGAAGGGTAATAACCGCAGTTGTCCTTTGTCCTCTATATGCCCATGGATACACATGCTACTACACACAGACATGTGTACATACAAAATTACACACAACAACAACAAATTAAACATCGATAAAATATTTTTATCCTAATATGCTCTTTTTTTTTAAATTTCAGATTTTGGTGTTTCTATACTTTTAACCTAGGGTAGATATCAGTCAGGAGTCTTCAGAGAGACAGAAGTAACGGGAGGACAAGACAGACAAATTAGTATATGAAATGGGGATTATCAAGGCAGTTGGCCAGTATGGTTATGGAGGAAAAAATCTAAAAAAACAAACAAAACAAACATACAAACAAACCCTCAAAAAGCTTTTTGCAAGGTGGAGACCCAAAAAAGCTGGTAGTATGGCTAACTCCAAGTGCGAAAAGCTTAGAGTCAGGGAGCAGGTGTTCCAATTCCCAGATAGAGTCAGAATTCTAGAGAACCCAGAATTCTAATGCCTAAGGGCAGGATAAGGGATAATGCCCCAGTCCTGGGGAGAGTGAGACAACATGTCTTTGCTTGACTCTGGCCAGGCCCATACATGCAGTTTTCAGATCTTCCCTAGCCAGCCTGCTGACACATGGGTTAGTTTCTTGGAGAAACATCCCTGAAATCCCTCTCATAAACAAAACTTGCCCAGTCCCCTCTGTACCCCTTCCCCTTGTCAAGATGACACTGGAAATCAGATGTCTCAGAAGTCACAGAGAATAAACATAGCAGTGGCCACAGTAGTTCCTATGAATGATAGGAACACCTGCAAGAGGAAATCTATTTCTTCCCTCTGAAGAAGAGAAGCCAAAAGAGATCTGAAGTAGCTCTCCTCTATTACTACCTGCAGCGAGATCTGCAGATCATCCTTCATTCTTTCTTTTTGCTATTTCTAAGCAGAAGGGAAGGCAAGGGTGATGAGATCTATTCTAGGAGAAGTTTTCTCTTGTTATCCCCCAGGATTATTGGACTTAATTGGTCTGTTCCTCATTCCCTAGGCACCCATTGTGTGTGTTAGGAGTCCCCCACGTAGGATCCCATTCAAATCTTATAGCAAGCTTGTCATCAATTAAAAAATATACTTTAGCTCGGAAGTTTAATTAGAAAGGAATCATATAGAACCACTAAACAGAAAAAAACCCTCACCATTTTCTTAAACTTCTGATTAACATTTATGTTTAAAAGTATGGAAATTAAAAGAAAAAAATTATTAACAATACATATAGTCCATAACAAAAGGCTTTGAGATTCATTACATATTCAAGAACTGGTGTTGAGTCCCCGTATCAGGTTGAGACAGTTGAAAAAAACTCTTTAAAATGATGATAGAAAATTGTTTCCCTTTGATAAAATTGTTTGTCATTTTTCAGATAGACCTGATATTGACCATACTTTACTCATGATAATTTGTCATATTTCCTTGAAGTCAATTAAAGCTTATGGGTAGAAATTAACTGCCCTATGTCCATAAGACATAACTCTTCTCTGGTCCCCTTTTGGGAACTATTTCTCCATTATGTCAAGACCACATTAAATTCTTAGTTCAAATTTAAATTCTTCACATCATCTTTATGAGAGTCTGTTTTGGGGACTGACCAATTTTTTTTTCTTTTCATCTGAAGACCAAGTTGACTTGAATAAGACAAACAATAGAAGTCTGGCATGTTATTTAATAATTTTTGGACAGACTCCTTCCCTCTAGAAAATGTCTAGAATCTATCTAAAGATGTAAGATGCCCTACTAAAAATCTCTAGACTAGCAAGAGCTGTTTTTTTTTCTGAAGCTCCATCTTGCCAGTCAACTTTGACAGCTTTATGAGACACACTCATAAATTAAAAAAGAAGATTGTCATAGCAATGATTTGTAAGCCTCTTCTTTGGCTTATTATATATCTAGTTATTAAAGTATTTTCTGCAGCAGGAATAATTGTGCTCATTTATCAGTTCTGAATGATTGAGAAAGTACAGTTTACTTCATGTTGAGTACTTATAAATGGACTCTGCCTTTTGTGCCTGAAGGAACAAAGACTTCCAGTACACAGCAAGTGAGATTTATTTATGCAGGAATTTTCATTTAATTAAAGCTAACTTAATTGGAGCATAATATAATATGCAGCAAGGGTTAAGGGAATCTAACAGAGAATGACAAAATGTAAATTTCATCTAGCTTCAGATAGAGAAAAAAGCCAAAATTTCAAGGCAATGTACACTAAATCTTACCAAGAGAGTTTTATTTCCAAGTGGCATTTATGTTACTTCTGTAGCACAGAAGGTATGAGAACATAAATCTTGCATCAAGAAGCTGAAATATACTTTTTAATATGATGGTAAATTTGATGTTCTTACATATATATATATATATATATATATATGTATATTGAACACATGCACACATTTACCTTAGTCATTATAATACTAGGAATTCCTTCTTATTTCAGCAGTGCCCACCTGCTAACCTGCATGCCTGCTTCCCATGTTATGTTTTTAATAGTTATAGATGTTTCTTCTAGAAGCTAATTCTATATCTCTAAATAACCCAACTTTCTTGTTATTACCTTTTTGGACAAATTTAAAGATATCATCTGAACTTCTTGTTGTGAGGGGTGAAGACTTATCATAATCCAATTTCAGTCTCCCAGGCTTAGAATGTAGTGGCATTACTATATATACTGTAGATGCTAAACTAATCTGAGCTAAAATTGAGTTGCTTATCTGCAATGGTGACTGGATGAGGGATGCATGCCAGTAGCTTAGTATGCTATTGGAATACAATAAGCTCTCTGTAAGTTCTTAGTATTATTACATTAAGATAGACATACCTTAATTATGGTATTGTAAGAATTAATAAATGAGCACACTACTAATTATACATTTAGATAAAGTGAATAAAACAATTATATAATCTCCCACATTTATTTATGTAACCTAACATCCAAGTGAGTGTAAGTGAAACTTTATGCAATCAAATGGATAAATATTAACATTACTAACAATATTTGAAAGTATTTCCTGCTTTTATTGTTTGAATAATGGTTATATATTTAATGTATTTTTACATGTGGCTGTACAGTGTATTAAAAATATAATTTACTCCCTACTAACTTATCTAGCACAAGTCAAATTCCTCTTTTATTTGTTAAACAGGTCGACATATTTTAAATATGAATATTAGTGCCACAAAATAGTTGATTATATTGAAATTTAAGGAAAAAATATGGCCAATATTTATTGTTCTGATGTCAGCAAATCCAGAGAAAATCTGCCATCAAAGGTGAAATCTTTCCTGCTTATTATATAAATCTGATTAATTTAGTTTTTCCCTACATCGAAATTTAGTTTGTCCTTTATTGTAGCAAGTACACTCTCTAGGAAGCAAATAGCATTGCACCAGAAGTTGTGAAAATTGCATTTTATTCCCACCTCTGTTGCAGACTGTCAATGTGTCCTTTCTATTCCTTGGCATTTGTCAAGTGTTACATCATAAGTGGCTATTCAGATTCACTATCATTGTCCCATGCTATCATGTGGTAATAAAGGTGGGCTGAGTCTGGTTTGGCAGTGCAATGCTATTGTATTGCTGAGAAGAAGTGTCACTAGATTGTGCTTCTTGGGCCTGATGCCAGGGTTTCTCTGCAAATCCTGTACCTGAACTACTACAAGGTTCATCAAAACTTTGACCCACTGGATGCTTGAATACTTGTCTTTGTTGGTGGTAAAGTTATTCAGCATTTTTTTGTCATCAGTTCGAGAGCATTGGGCCTGAAATTATACATTTGAGGTTTTAACAATTTAGCATAGTATAAAAGAAACCAATCTGGTACTTATTCATAGACTCTGAGGCCCACAAAAGAAAGACATGAGTACTTGAGGCTCTAAATCCAACTCTGATACCCAAGTGTTGAGGCTGGCTTTCTAGTGTGTTGTTCACACAGTTCTGTTCTAGTATAATTTTAATGAATGCAGTCCTGGGGGAAGTGTTGCTCTGTCTTAGGATGTGTGATTGCTTGGTGAGATTTTTAGATCTATAAACTAATTTAGTTAAGTTACTCAGTTTTGAGTTCTTTTCGAACCAAGGTTGGGATCTTGTCTATGTTGGTTAGAATGTAAATGGGCTCGGAGCACTTCTCACTCTAATTATACAATCAGTCCCCAAGCTGGTTTACTTTCTTCAGTGCTGCTAAATTAATAACAATGCAATGAAAGCTTCGATCTACATAAAAATAGAAGCTAGTGTTATTTCTAAAAAAAACCAAAAAAACAAAAAACCTTTTATCAATTCTGTTTTGGCAGTTTGTAGCATTATTAAATAGTCTATCAGAACTGTCTGTGGTCATACTTTTCTTCTAGATGTGTTTAAAAGCTGTAAACATAGAGGTACTGACTTAAATTTGAAAATTAAGTTGACAAATATTGTAATTAATTCACAAATAGCTGCAAAATCCCTATCAATATAATAGTTAAAACTGTGTTTGTACTTTTGTTTGTGTATCAGTCTTTAATTTGCAGGGTATACTGTTACGCTAATGCAATGTTTAAATTTGTAAATAACCTGTTAGACTTTGGAGCTGATGTTACAGTATGTGACAATATACAGAGTTACAGGTTTTGCTTGTGCAAGAGAACCATATTGTCTTATTCATCCATATTTTCCTCCAAGACAAAATGTGTTACATTAATGTTTTATATTCATCCACCCTGTGTTTTTGTGTTTGTTGTTATTGTAACATGTATCTGACATAAACAACAACTTAAGGAAAGAAGATTTATTTTGGCTCATGGTTTCACAAGGATCAGTCCATAGTTGCTTGGTTTCATGCACTTATACAAAGCATCATGGTGGTAAGAGTGTGTGTGTGTGGAGAGAGAGAGAGAGAGAGAGAGAGAGAGAGAGAGAGAGAGAGAGAGAGAGAGAGAGAGAGAGAGAGAATAGTCCCACAGGGATGTACCCAAAGTAGAAGGCTCCCACTTCCTAATTTCCCCCACCTCAACAGTGACATCTAACTATGACTCCATCAAGTGTTTAACCATTGACTAGATCAGATCATTTAGGATCTATGTACCTCCCCAGAGTTCATAATCTGTCAGATAAAATGTCAATCTACCAGCATCTTCAAGCCATAAATCCTAGTCTACCAGCCATATTCAAGCCATGCTCCAAGTCTACCAGCTATATCTAAGCCATAGTTGCCAGTCTACTAGCCATGTTCAAGCTATAGATTCCAATCTGCCAGCCATATTCTAACTGTAATGGGTTTTAAAAGCTCAACAGTAGTAAACATGCAATTTTCTTTAAAAATGTGAAATATTTAACACTGAGACCCTGGAAATGGTGTCACTATCTTCATGTCTATACACCCCCAACTGCATGATCTTTTTAACACAGAGTCCTAGTGTCACCTTCCCACTAAAATATTCTGTGGGAGGATTCAGAGTTGCTTGCTATAATATGTAATTGCTCAGTTAACGTAAATGTTTGGACCCTATACTTGCTTGAATTTTGTGGGTTTTGTATAGTGCTTGAAAAACTGTTCCCAACACCAAGTTATATTGTTTTCTGTATCTTCTTTGGGTATTTTATGCCTAATGTTTATACTTAAATATTTGCTATGCTAAAAACTTATTTTTCACCTCACATAAGCTAAAAAACTTTATGTAATTGTTATTTCCAGTATTGTTAAGTCATTCATATTCTCACCATGAACTGAAAATCCTGTTTTTATTATGTAATAAATTATTAGATGCGATCATGTATGCTGCTTCATAGGTAAGCATTCTTTCATGGTTTAATTTTTGCAGGCTTATAAGCCTTCTCACAGTTATTGCAATGTAAAGTCACCTTTCTTTTATTTCTAAAACATATATTGTTGATTTTTGTGCAACTATATTTTAGGTTTATTTTTAAATTATTTCTCAAACCTCATTTTCTCATTCATGTAATAACTCTGTTCCCAAATTCTGTCTTTTTTAAAAAAGGAAAAAATTAAAACTTGATATTGTCATGAATTGATAGAGATAATCTTTAGAGACTGCAATCTAGCTTTGGGTATTCATAAATCATTGACACATTCTTCATCATGAATAGAAAAATACTAACAAGATAAACCCTCAGGACTGCCCAGAGGAAAAGTATGTTCAGCGGCAAGAGCTAGCCCAACTCAGTGTCAGAGGCTAAGGAGAGTCTCTACAAAGATTCTTTTCTCCTCTGAGGCTTATAGGTGAATTGGTGCATGTATAAGCAAGACAACACCAGTACAGAACTCATGGACCATGGTGTGCTGTAGTATTACAACATGTCAACCGGGCAAGAACGAAACCAGACATTAATATTTGACTGTTTTATACAAAGGATTAGGAAATGCTTTTTAGAACCCAAGTAGAATGAAGTTTATAGGTGTGTTTGATGGAAATGAAATGAAAAGAATTCTGTCATAGTCTTATTTTAATGACCCCTCCTTTTTTTTATATGAACTGACTTTAGGGGATTTTACTATATCAGTAACAGATATGGAAACTGGTATCTAATGCTCTACTTAAACAAAAGTGACATGTGATCACCAAATGCTAGGCAGTAGACTGAGGATTAAGATGGTTTGTAATACAGGTACAGTAGCACACTTTTCCAAACCAAAATTCAGGAGGCTGAGGCAAGAAGAATGTTTGAAGGTAGCCTTGGTTACATAGACAGACTTTGTCTCTCTGAAGAGTTCACTTTGTGGTACTATCCCCATGCTGAAGACCACACTAAAAATGCAGATGGCCTCACAGCTTCCCGTACCAGGAAAATCTTTAGATGAGACATAAAGAAACTGCATTAAGTAGTGAAGAATTCCCAAAAGCTCTGAAACCACAAGAAACTACAATCTAAGGCCTTGTTCTTCCATAAATGTATCATATACGGCACTTTCCTTCTAGTCTGGCTGTGTTTTGATCTTCTAGCTCAGCAAGTCTTTCATAGGAGAGGGTTAGGCTTACCACTGATAGTCAATTTAAGTTCTGCCTCTTGAGAGTAAAGCGTTATGTCAGATGGTAAGCATCTCTCCTTAATTGATGTCTTACAAAGACTGAAGTAATGGAACCTGGGGTTGTTTTTTGTTTGTTTTTATGGCTTCTTATATGGGGATGTAACCTCAAAGTCATGGCCCAGATAATGGAACTTTTATTTTATTTTATTTTTAATTCCTGGGCAAGAGAAATAATCAGAACTCACACTTTCCATATTAAAGTTGATAGAAAGAAGTAAGGCCAAAAGTGTTTCCCAATATAAAGATAGTTCAAACTGAATGCAGTTAAGATAAAAGAGTATAGGTCACTAAAGAGAATGCATGGAATCTAGCAATTTAGAAGGAGGCACTAAGTCATTCTGCTTTGGTGGTTTAACACTGCAGAAAGTGTTTAAAGCATTAAATGTGTTGAGATAGTAAGAGAAAACAAAAGCAATGTATACCTGCTGCTAAATGAACTTCAGGCCTTATAGCCACCCTACTGGGTTCACTAGGAGACTGGCAGTATTAAAAAAAAAACAACAAAACAAAAGCGAGCAAGCAAACAAACAAACAAAAACCCTTATACAGCTGATCTTATCCTATCCCTTACAACTTTATTCTTCAATTCTAGTTAAAAGTTTGTCATTTGGAAATATCCTACTCAAGAGTTTTGGCCAAATTTACTTCACCCCAGATGGCTTCAGGGCTAGCACAGGAGGAAGCCATGCATCTTTTAAGCATTGGTGCATCTTGATGGGAACATTTCTGGTGTCATTTACCCTTGCTGGCATGTTTTGAATTCCTATAGGCCTCTGTGAAAATGTCCATCAGCCTACCTGAATGCGAGATGTTCTGAGCCTTTTGGTGCTTGACTTTTGGCATGTTTTATGAATATCCACTGCTACTCTCCACTGTCCCTGCTCTGGATGTTGGACATTTCATCTTCTGTTCCTTTTATGAGGCCACTAGGGTCAATGTTAAAATGTATATGTGTGCAATAAAATAATACTTACCATAAAATAGCCACTTTAGCGACATTTAAGTATATAATTCAGTTGCATTGAGTAAATTCAATCAATATACATCTGTAACTATTTCCAGAATTTTGCCCTTGTCTTAAATATAAACCCTGTACTCATTATTTCATACTCTGCTTTTCTCTCAACTCTATTAACCTACATTTTGCTTTCTCTACATCTGAATTTGACTAAGTATTTCATATACGTGGCTCTTATAATATTTAATTCTTACATGTTTGCTTCATTTACTTAAAACAGTATCTTTAAGGCTTATGTGTGTGGCATGTATCAGGTTTTCATGCCTCTTTATGAGAGGACACTCTTCATTTGAATGTATGTAGCATATTAGGCTTATCTGTCCATCTTGGTTGTTCCTACTTTGTGGCTATGGTGATAGTGCTATTGCCAATGGTAGTGTACAAGAATCCATTTATGTCCCTGGTTTCACTTCTTTTAATCATATGTGCAGAGAATGTCTTAGTTAGGGTTTTACTGCTGTGAACAGACACCATGACCAAGGCAAGTCTTATAAGGACAATATTTAATTGTTGCTGGCTTACAGGTTCAGAGGTTCAGTCTGTTAACATCAAGGTGGGAGGGAGTATGGCAGTATCCTGGAAGGCATGGTGCAGGAGGAACTGAGAGTTCTGCATCTTCATCTGAAGGATGCTAGGGGAAGACTGGCTTCCAGGCAGCTAGGAGGAGGGTATGAAAGCCCATGCCCAGTGACACAACTACTCTAACAAGGCTACCTCTACTCTAATTAGGCCATACCTCCAAATAGTGCCACTCCCTGGGCCAAACATATACAAACCATCACGGAAGAGAATTACTTTTTGTGCCAGTGATAGTTTGTACCTATTAGAGACATAAAGCCTAGCAGCTGCTGACTCTATACTTGGCTGAAGCAAGCAGTACATCATGATGTTGCCTTTACATCTGTTCAACTACTTATTTTCTCCCGTCTTTTCTTGGGTGCTCTTGATGCTGGCTGAATGAGAGTACTTAAGTGCAACTGAGATGTTCTCTGAACAAAAGGGCAATTTACTATGTCGTGTGATTCTGTCCAGCCTTTTTTGTTTGATGTCATTTAGGAATGGGTGAGTGAGCCAAGTCACTCCCATCTCTCCATCTCTCCCATGTTCATCCTTATTCACCAGTGAGAAGACATGCTGGTTCCTATTCTTGTTGTCAGGGATTTTCTTTGTACCACATACTTTGGCCTTTTAGGTGGATGCTTACTAAAAGGTATACTCATATCTCCATTTTGTTTTTAATATGTAAAGAGTGCTTAAGATTTCTAATACTTGTTGTTTCCCCAAAACTCAGGTCTAAACATTAAAAAAAAGCTTCAGATTTAAAGCTGGAATCTAACTCTTTACTTCTTAGATAACACCATAGCTCCTGAAATAACAACATCAATTCAATAAGTGAAGAATTGCAAGACGAGAAAACTGCATGAGTGCTATATTGAAATGTCTGCTTCTAGGATATTAGTAATACTTATCTAGCCCATTTCCAGCCAGTTTCTCCTGTTTGCTCCCATTTTCTAGTGTACTAAATGAGGTCTGATTTGAGAACACACACCACAGGGGACAGGTGCTAGGGCCACATTAGTTATGGAAGTTTCTGGAGCGAGCCTTCAAGTGTGTCCCTTTCATTGACATACACACGTACAATTTTATTTTCAAATATGGAGTAGATTGCAGGTCAAAACACATTGTGGTTCAATCTTCAATATACATATTAAAGTAGCCTAAGAAAGCTAAGGATGACAAGTTGAACGCTTGTTTTATCTATCTCTATCTCTATCTCTATCCCTATCTATCTATCAATAATAGTTTATAGCTTGAAATATTATATATGATAATATATTACATATTTCAAGCTATAAAAGTTCAGATGACTATTTTGTCTGATTGTTGATTTCTAATGGTATTGTTATAACCCTAATTGGGCAATTAGAGGCTAAGCCAGGTTTGAAATAAAATCGTGGTGCTTTTAGCATCCACAAGCTTCTGGGCTGATAAAAAATAGTGATTGAGAAGGCAGTGGGAATCCTCACAGATGTGTTTGGGTTCCTAGTGGCTATAGAGCCATAATGCATCATTACCATGCATGCGGGCGAGGCACTATCATGAGTTGCATTTCCCCTGCCTTCAGTCCAGAGAATAAGAAGAAAAAGCTATGAACAGTCTGAGCAGAGGAAAAGCTAATGGGAAAATAGCAGAGCTGCTCCTATCACATTAGCGCCTTCTACTTACATTGCCAATGTTTGCCTGCAAATTCTGACTTCTAGACCTACTTGTGACTTTGCTTCATCCTTATTGTATACTATGGTTTACAATTGGACCAGAAACCTTGTTACAACTGAGAAGATGGTAAGCCATTGTTGTTGTATTCCAACTTGGGGCCCCTGGTATCCCAGAATAACCTTGAATTTGCTGTGTGGCCAAAAATGACCTTGAAGTCCTTGTGTCACTACCTTCACCACCCTGGGAGTGTTGGGATTACAAATGTGGGCCACAGTGCCCATTTTTTTGTGTGTGTGCTGGGATTGAACCCAGGGTTTCCTAAATGCTAAGCAAGCACTCTACCAACAGAATATCTGAAGCCTGAACCAAAGTCTCTTGTCCCACCTCTTTCTAATGGCTAGTTTTCAAAAGTTGAGAGCTTTAAGTGGAAACTTACATTTAGGTCAAAACATGAAATTATCTAGCACTATTTCTATCCACAAAGTAATATCCAGGATGATAAAAACCCAGCAGTATAGTTGTAAACTTTTTACTACCCTGTACATTTTGTTTACTTGAAAATACTGAACTTGTTCTTATCATTTGCAACCTGGTCCACACCTCAGCCTGTTTTGACCATGCTCCATGCATGTTATAGTACAAGCAGGTACTTTTCAGTGCCCAGCCTTCTAAAGCCCATATTTTTTTCTCAGGCTCTCTGCTCTGATTCTGCAAAGTGGCTGGAAATATTGATTCACAGAATGTGCTTTGGTTCATAGTGTAATTTGGAGTTCTTACACTTGACTGGTCATGAGTATCATCTGGGGATTCATAAAACCTTTTAAAGATTCATTAAATGAAAATCTTCATGATGCTCTCTTCTGGATCTGTGTTTAAGGATTGATTCCGACTATCAGCCAAACTGTAACCTTTCCTTATCCTATGTTAAGGTAAGATGCCTATGTAACCTAGGAAATGCCCAAGTCACAGGTGTGTGTGTGTGTGTGTGTGTGTGTGTGTGTGTGTGTGTGTGTGTAGCACACACAACTAATTCACCATTTTTCTATGTTAGAGACTCAGTCTCTGAACTTTCCAAATGGATCCTTAGGATTCAGCTCTAAATAGCTGTCATATTTGTGACAACTGAACAAATGATATTTGTCTCAGAGGAGAAGCACTGGAACACTCAGTGCCTACAGGTAAGAACATAGCCTTGTTTTAAAGCCTTTCCTAAAGATGATGTCTTGAATTACACTGAGCATCTTTTTATTGTGCAATTCTAGTCATAGGTATGGCTGAAATTTACAGGCTCAGGGAGTTACTTTCGAAGGATATAAAGCAAATATGTCTGGGGTTCATCTCTTCTGGGATAGCAGATCTAGAGAAATTAAAGGCACACTGATAATGAGACAAATGTGGAATGCCGGTCCCCTCCTCAAAGAACTATGATCTAGCATCTTTTATGATCACAAGTGTTGGTTTTGCTGTTTAACTTAAAGCACAACACTGAAAGTTTCAGCCGAAAGTGCAGTTGCATGCAGAAACTCATTAACTGGCAGTTCTCTGTCTCATCATCTCATTCTCTCTCCGCTGCTTTTCTCTCTGTATTGTCTTCCTCTTCAAGCAATCTCTTCAAATGGCAAGAAAAAATGATGGCTGCTGACCATATCAGATATATTGGTTTAAACAATACAAAAAAGGAAAAAAAAACCCTCTCTGGCAGTATCAAGTCTAAATGCCAAGGAAATCATTGATTAGCCTTGCTTTAATCACCTTTTTCTCCCTGAATTTGTTCTGACAGCATGTGGAATCATTCACCTACATGACACTCCCCTCCGTTTTGAGGACATTATCTATCTATTAGGACCACTGAAGGCAGAGTACAGGTGTTCCCTAGGGGAACAGATGAGAACTAATTGGTGAAGCCAAAAAAATAATGTTCTCTAAAACAACAAAGCAAAGTATTTGTTCTATGAATCTGTAACCCCAGCAGACATCAAACTCTGTAATAGGCAAGGAGGCACACATCATGCAGTTCTCAGGCAAGAGCAGTGAAATTCCTATCTTAGCATTTCTAGTGGCCTGTGGTAAGGATATGTGACTAAAATGGAACAACACCTTACCACACATTTAGTGTTCTCAGACTGCGTTGATATAGTAATGAATGTGTAGACAGCTATTTTTAAAAAGGGCTTATAATATACCATCCTAAGATACCTGCGCTGATTCACGTGGAAAGTAATAAAGACTATATGACTCTCACATATGTATATGCAAAAGTGCTTGTACAATGAGATTATGACCTTGAACTTGAGCTGTCCACAGTGTCCCAAAACCTGTTTAGTGATGGTTAATAAGAAAAGAAGTAATGAGGAAATGTTCAGGCTAAAAATGTGTAATTCAAAACTCATTAAAATCACCCCTGAAGTATTTCTTCTCAGATATCAAAAGCAAGTAATTAAAGCAATCCTTTTCATTGACTCCAAGGATGCCTTCATGACATCATTATAAAGTCAAGGTCAAAAAATCATTTATAGTTTGGTCCTGTAGTGTATAATATGCCCTTTAAAAATGTGCCATAATAGATTCTCACTGGTATTTGGCAATATATGTTGTACCTAAAGTCTGGATACAGATGAACAATAATTTGCAATTTAGCTATCACTAATTAGCATCATCTAAGGGAGATCATCATTGCCTCTTCACATTATGAAAGTCATTGTTTTTTCCTCAGCTCTGCTATACAAACCGTCTTTGCTGTTTTCAAGACTGAACTATTTGTATTTAGATTATTGGAAGGAAATGTCAAGCCTCCAACATTTTGCATTCTCTTTATACATGACACATGGTTGAGCAGTAACTGTGTGACAGACACCATTCTGAGCCTTTACATGTGCACTGTGTTTCAGTTCAATGGCATTCTGAAAAGATAAATGCTTTAACTGTCTTCCATTGCATACGAGACTGAGTCTTATGGACTTGCAGAGTCACGTGGCCAATAAATGTTGGTTACAGAATTCCATCCTACTTTTGTTTGCTTTCAAAGTCCCAATCTGTGACCCCCAGTCTTTCCCTCTCTTTATCTCTTGATAAACCATGTTTTTTATTAAATTAAAAAAAGTAAAATGTTAAAGCCTCCAAATTAAATGAGGAGTATGACCACATAAATCACCCATTTTCCCAATCTAATTTTTTTCTGTTGTCCTTCTTTTTTTTTAATTTTATTTTATTTTCTAAGTTTTTTTTATTTACATTCAAAATCATTTCCCCTTCCCTCCCTCTTTTCCCCATTCAACCCCCTCTCGCTTCTCTGTCCTGGCATTCCCCTACATCCAGTCTTTCTAGGACCAGGGGTCTCTCCTTCCATCTTCTCGGAAATCTATTGAAATGCTAATTGTGCCTAGGGTATTCTGAGATTCTGGGTTAATATCCCCTTATCAGTGACTGCATACCATGTGTGTTCTTTTGTGATTGGGTTACCTCACTAAGGATGATATTTTCAAGTTCTGACCATTTGCCTAGGAATTTCGTGAATTCATTGTTTTTAATTGCAGAGAAGTATTCCATTGTGTAAATATACCACATCTTCTGAATCCATTCCTCCGTTGAGGGACATCTGGGTTCTTTCCAGATTGTGGCTATTATAAATAAGGCTGCTATGAACATAGTGGAGCATGGGTCTTTACTGCATGCAGGTAAAGCCTCTGGGTATATGCCCAGGAGTGGTATAGCCGGATCCTCCGGGAATGTCATGCCCAGTTTTCTGAGGAACCGCCAGACAGCTTTCCAGAGTGGTTGTACCAGCTTGCAATCCCACCAGCAGTGGAGGAGTGTTCCTCTTTCTCCACATCCTCACCAACAACTGCTGTCTCCTGTGTTTTTGATCTTAGGCACTCTGACTGGTGTGAGATGGAATCTCAGGGTTGTTTTGATTTGCATTTCCCTAATGACTAAGGATGATGAACATCTCTTTAGGTGCTTCTCAGCCATTAGATATTCTTCAGGTGAAGTTAAACTCCAGAGAGGCAAGTAACCCTATTAAAAAATGGGGTACAGAGCTAAACAAAGAGTTCTCACCTGAAGAATATCTAATTTTTTAAATATCAAATTGTATTAAAAACTTTACAAAAATGTCAGCTTCTATTTTAGCTTTGGTTTTATATCTACATATTTATAGATATTTCTTTTTTTGTTTTATTTTTAATTTATCTATTTATGCACTTCATATCTTAATATCAGCCCCGCCTCCTCCCAGTACCCACCCCTCATGTAGATCTTCCGGTCATTTAGTTGAGGGACACCTAGATTATTCCTAGTTTCTGACTGTTATGAATAAAGCTGTTAGGAACATAGTTGAGCAAATGTCCTTGTGAGATAGTAGAGCATCTTTTGAGTATAAGCCCAGGAGTGGTATAGCTGGGTCTTCATGTATAACTATCCCCAGTTTTCTGAGAAACTACCGAATTCATTTCCAGAGTGGTTGTACAAGTTTGCACTCACACCAGCAGTAGAGTGATCACAAAAATGCTCCACATCCTCACCAGCATGTGTTGTCCCTTGAGTGTTTGATCTTAGCCATTCTGATTGGTCATTGGCATTTCTAAGTCAGGCAAAGCTCCTCTTTAAAAGTCTCACATCATTCCTTGCTTGCTAATCTGTAAAATTAAATATAAAATAATTCCAGTACAACATTTGCCTTTAACATTTTACTTTATAGTTGAGGAAATGAGACATTTTTGCCTGACCTAGGGTCACCCCAAAGCAGGGTAGGAACATTTTATCCTAAGAGAAGAGTATGTGAATATACTTCAAGGTCCAAAGAAAGGGGTTTTAAATGACAAGGTGACAGGTTCAAAGCATTTACTGGGGGGAGAGTTCTCATAGTCTAATGCTTCTGTTTCATGGACAGTGAAAGAGAAGAGCATTCTACCAAGGTACGTACTCATCCAGTATAGTGATGCTTAACACTGCTTGTCAACTTGACTGGACCTAGAATCACCTAGGAAACAACCACCTGCTCATGCCTGTGCTGGATTATATACATTATATTAGACCCTGGGCTCATCTGTGAGGGCTTTCCTGGAGTCTGTTTAGATGTGAAGATCCAGTCTTACACTGGGCCAAATATAAAGGAGAAAGAGCTGAGCACAGACTAGCTTTCATTGTTCTCCACTGCCTGACTGTTGATACAGTGTGAGCAGCTACCACAAGCTGCTACCACCACACCTTCCCACCCCCCATGGTGGACTGGACCCTCAAACTGTAGGCCAGAATAAACTCTCTCTTCTATAGGTTGCATTTTTTCCAGGCAGTTTATCACAGCAAAAAGACAAAAATCCAATATATTTGGCTTAGGCTCAAGCCTGCTGGACAAAACCTACACCTGCCTCTGTCAGAGAGCAGTCTAGGTCCCCAGTAATAGTTTTGATCAGGACAAGAAAAGTGTGTTTGGGGATTGGAGACCTGAAACCAAGTACAAAATAATTACTATAAAATATAGTGTGTTGTATGCTTCTAAGTGGCACTATTATAGTAATACCCATAAATATATGGGATCCTGTGTGTGGCTTTGTTGGTGGTGGAAGACTGAACTTTAGGGACTTGGTTATTAAGTTATTGGCAGATGATGACAGAGAAATTCCAGCCTGTGCTCCAAGGTAATCAGAGCACCACAGCCACAAGAAAACTCACTCCTTCCCCTAGCTGTTATCATTGCACTGAGGTGATGCTCATGGCTGGCTTATCAATTCTAGTTTGGATCATGTTGCCTGGTGTCTTATTTGCTGTTCTCCTGCTGTGACAAAACTAAGGCAACTTATAAAAGAAAGCATTCAATTGACGGTTTGCTTACAGTTTCAGACAGTCCAAGAACGTCATGGTAAGAAATAGAGCAGCAAGCACGCAGGCATGCATGGCTCTGAAAAAGTAATGGAGAGCTTCAACATTGAGCCAAAATGTGGTTGCACAGACAGAAGCAGTCAGAAAGAGATTACTGGGAATTTTATGAGCATTTCAAACCTCAAACACTCCAACAAGGCCACAGCCCCTAATTCTAAGCAGCTCCACCAACTGCAGACCATGCATTCAAATATGTGAGACTAAGGTCTATTCTCATTTAAAACACCATACCTAGTATCTTCCTGGTATAAACTAAAATGAAAAATAACCTTTTACAAACCAGTGTTTATATATTTGGTTCACTTTATCAAGCTGTAGATTAGCTGTGTATGCCGTCAGTGGGACTTATTCTCAAGATCTGCCATGCCAACAATAAAACAGGGATTTACAACTCACCTCAGATGAATGTAGTGGAATTATGTCTAATAGAGGATTATGTTAATAAGCAGCCTTGAAAAGTAATATTTCTCATCATGGGATAAACTAAGTCACAAAGTTAAGCATTTTGATGGATTTGGGGTCTGAGTTGCCTAAGAGACCCTTTCAATTATGATATTCTACAGTTCCGTATAATTTGATTTGTACATCACAAGTATGCCCATGGCAGCAAGAAGAGGGTATTAAATCCCTTGGAACTGGAGTTACAGATAATTGTGAGTTTCTATGTGGGTTCTGATTATTGAACCTGATTCCTCTGAAAGAGCATCCTAGTGCTCTTAACTGCTGAGCCATCTCTCCAGCCCCAGTTCTGTGCATTTTCTTATAATGACTCCAAAAAGATTCCCATTTCCCCCCTAAATGCTGACAGGTTCCTATATGGGGAATCCCCTTGGGATTGTTACCAAATGTACATTTCTGGCTTATAGAGTCTTTTTTCTTCCAATTGGTAGAGATCAGGCCAGCTTATACCATCTCCTTTCTCATCTGCCTCTTCCATTTCCTGTGCTTTCTTGATGGCTGGTGCCTGCTGTTCTCCTGCCCATTTGTGAGTTATGCTGTAACCCGCTAGATGTGATTTGTTGCAGTCAGGCCTCTGGAATTCACTCGGATGAGCACATGCTCTTTGTAATCTTTCACTTCCCTGGAATGTCAGGTCTTTCTTGCCGAGGCTCAGTTCCTGCCACTGTATTCCTGGTCATCTCCACAATAAACAAAGAAACAGAGCAATGGCAGCTTCTCCTTCAGCTGTTGTTGGGGAGCACTGTAGCATTAGCACAGAATGGGCCCCAGCTTCCTCTGACCTTCACTATTGCCATGTTAAGAAACTTCTGTTGTTGACTCAAAGTTCATTGTGGCCTTTAATCTTCCTGTGCTTGTGTCTATCAGATTTGGCTTTTTCCTTGCCCATATGTTTCTTTCTCTCCACATTTGAGAACAGCACTGACCTCTGTCTAGGGTATCTGATGACCACTGCAAGCACTTACTAAGCTAAATAGCAGGCGTGGAGTGATTTTTGTTGTTTGGTCTCTTTCTTTACCCTTTGGAGGTAAAATGTCAGCAAATAGTAAAGATTCTCTTAGCTAGCTCAGCCCAGCATTTCAGGACTGGGCTCTACCTAGTCACCTGAAAATAGCTCAGGCACATGCCCATTCATTCCTACAACCTTCTTACAAAATGCTCCGCATCCAATAAGCTTAATTCAGATACCACCATGATATCCTGGGCCTATCCTGATAACATAATTTGTCTATGAGATAGCTTGTCCCAGGTAACGGCAGTTATCAATTTAAGACACCTGGGAAGAGAAGAGCTCAATTGAGGAATCATCTTCATCGGATCATCCTATGGGCTCTCCTGGGTGACATTTCCTCAATTTCTAATTAATATACTGGAGAGAATACACCACTGTGGGCAAAGAGCCTGGGCTATTGAAGAAAGGTAGCTAGGCAAGCAAAAGGAATCAAGGCAGTTCCTGCAGTGGTATTTCTCAGGAGATGATGGCTTTTAACCTGTAAGACAAGTAAATAAATGGTTTCCTCTCCCAAGGTGCTCTTGTTCGGGGATTTATCTCAGAAACAGAGAGAGGTACATTGGGACCAGGAGACATAGGCACTTTATGTTTCTGCTGTGCAGTTGTTTATCCAGCGCTTCGCTTCTTACTCACAGAAGATAGTGAGTACTTGGTAGACACTCTTTGTCTTCATGTTCACCTTATCTACCCCAAAGCACCTAGCATTTGCTTTTCATCTGCAAACGTTGAGGTGGTTTAAATCTTGTAGACTTGAAATGATTATCAAAGCAATAAGCTGCATTCTACTGTTGCACATATCCTTAAAAGTATAACTGTATAACAAATCATTGATAATGCTAATAGAATCACCAGCCTATTTTGGTAAGTTTACTTTTAATGATAGTTAATGTATCCAAATTAAAGTGTGCATCTTTTCCTATGTTTTTCATGGTAGCATTTATTCTAAGTGTTAATTTTGCATTTATTATTTTTGGAGGATTATCAAAATCTTTTGATTCATTGATTCATTAATTGTTCCTTCCACATTTATTTCCATTTATCTCCAAATGAACAAATGTGATGGATATTACATAGTCCTATCCCTGGGTCCCTATAGTAGACAGTAATTAACATAAACCAGGTCATAGAAGATTCCTTTTACTCCATCTTTGTAAGGTTTTCATCTGACCATGCTCACCCAAGTGTTTTCCTGCAAAGTAGCCCATTTGAAAGAAACATTAAGTCTAGCTATAGGGAAGCCTTGCTTTTAATTTATCTTATGGTCCTTTCTCCTTATACTTCATTCACAGAAGGAATTGTCCATTCATTTTGACTTATAGTAAGCACTGACTGAGCACCATCATTTAAATATTTTCTTAAACATAAAAACAATATGGTGAAAGGGAATAAGATGACAATGGATGCAAGGCAGTGGACTGGGCCACCATACAGAATAACTGGTAAGGTTGCAGCAAGTTCAGAATCCTGATAAATCTTATAATTAAGAATGGCATGAGTTTGAACTAGCTCCTGACCAGATTCTCATCCTAGAGCATGTGACCACTAAGAAGGCCATGACAACTGGTCACATAGCATAAAAACCTAGAGTTCTCCATGCTAATGAGATATCAATATCGGCCCTGAGTGTTTAACCAATAAGCTCCCCTTCTTGGGCATTCCTTCCTGCAAAAGGTATTTAATCCTTGATTCACCCTGAGTAAGAAATTTCATCTTCATTCTCCATGAATAAAACAGTTTGGCCAAGCAAAGACCTTCTTCTTCATCAAAGACCACTGTGGAGGGGAGGCTTTGTCACACAGAGCACTGCCTAAGCCTCCCATGATGGCCTGTCTTTAAGCTCCTCCATATATTTGACACTTACTTGGAGCTAAGCACCTTCCTTCTGTGCTCATGGCAGGGCCCCCCAGTCTCCTGTTCCCAACTCCTTGTGGTTCCCAGTAGTGTCTGGGTGCAGAGGAGTTTGAGAAGTTCCAGTTCCTGCTAATTTCACCCTGAGAAACATGGGTTGGAACCTGATTTAGCATGTGTTTTACCTTCAACAACTGGCACATCGGTGTTGTTCTGCCAGCAGCAAGACAGAAATGCAGAATGACAAATGGAAGGTACTGGGAGTGGTCAGGGAAATGAGGAGGATTTTTTTAGGTTGTATACTGAAAAAGGGGTATTCAACCAAAGGAGTCATATCATGAGAATGACATCAGACTAATCAAGCATTATCAAACCATGTGCCCTGGCATAAAATGGAGCAAGCAAAGAATGGAAAGCCTTTTCTAATTACCATAAAGGCCTTCTTCATTTATCAAGCCTTGCATGGAACAGTTGCATCTACTCTACATGGATGCCATTTTCTTTTGCAACTTAAGATGTTCTGTGGAATGTCAAAGGTCAAGGAAATGAAGTAGCAATGCACCTGGGGTATATGTACAGTTGTCGGTAAGACTAGGATCAGAAAAGTCATTTAACAAAGTCCTACAGAAATGAAAGAAAACTTGATGGCACCTAAGATATGATAATGTCACTGAAGATGTGACTGGAAGGCCTTTTAATTAACTAGAAATAAGTTATATGAGAAGATGGGTAAATTAAGAGGGAGTCTAGATCTCTTGGATGGCTATTGCTTTATCTATAAAGACATGAAATCTTGGAGTGAAGTCCAGAACATTACGGGAGAAAATTAAGAGTTCTGTTTTGAGGGCCTGACTGGCTATTTCTTAATTGATTCATCATTGAAGTCCCCCATAAAGTGGTCATGACAGGGCTTATCTTTCTGTGTCCCAAAGTCTAAGAGAAACAGAAGAGCCTATACTGGGATTTGCGACAAACCATTCAACATCTCTGGGAACTTTGCCAATAGAATTAGGTCCTTATCACCCCAAAAGTCCTTTCTTGCCATAAAACATGGATATTAATTTCTATTTTCTTTTGTTTATCTTGATGACATTCTCTGTACAGCTCTAAGATAGAGGTTGACAATGATATCAGTAAAATAATGCAGATTCTCTAAGCTAAAAATACCAAATCAACAACATATAAAAAGCTACTTAGGTATTTTAACAATGGTCATAGATACCTTGAGACCTCAGAATCCAGTTGCAAACTTTTATTGATTGTAAAATGCTGTCTCTCCACCATGGATTTAGTGGGATCACTGGTTACTTTTCCAGATAGCCACCAGCCTTTAATTTGACTTTACAAAATTCAAAGGAAAGTCCTTTTTTTCATGAGCCAATTTCTTAAAACACAAAACACAAAATACAAAACAATGCCTTCATTCTTGACTCAAAGCCGAAAAGCTGTAATGGCCCCATAAATGGTTAAAGCAGCAGCTGTTAATGTCTTGGAAACAGATTGATCAGTTGGAGTGCTTTAAATATATCTGGGTTCTGTATGCCTTTGAGCAATATGAACCAATTTTGATGTGATACTGAAAATGAGGACTTGGAACCTGAAGATATCAAAAGAATTGTGAGAGCCCTGGCAAGACCTGTATCTCTCTCAGGTCATTATTAACATATTTTAATACTTTAAGCAATGTCATGAAATTTACAATGTTGTGTGTGTGTGTGTGTGTGTGTGTGTGTGTGTGTGTGTGTGTGTCTGTGTCTGTGTCTGTGTCTGTGTGTGTGTGTGTAAACTCATAGTGGCCCACATTTAATGGGACAGAATCCTTGAAGAAAATATTTGAGTATTGTTATCTACCTAAGGTAAATTAATTCTGTGCACACAATATCTGTCTGCTATGGGGTGGGCAATGGTATATGAAACAAGGTTCCTACCTTCATTAAACCTAAATCATGATATAGAGAAACTGATAAATACCTATTAAGTAAATGATAAACAGTAATTTACACAACAGTAAGATCTATGTTGGAAATAAAGATAAAGTGTTGGGAACCTATTGTAAAATATTCACAATGACCTCTCTAAAAGACACCATTTAAATAGAATGGTCAGAGAAAAGGTGCTGACCCACGCATGAAAAAGGCTAGAGAAAATGGCTTGGCATGGTTTCAGACAAGAAGAACTAGAATCTGGTGAGCAAGCGAAGAATTGTGGGAAATAAATATAAAAGTTTGGCAGAATCCAGGTAAAGTATTGCCTTCTAGCTCATAAAAACATTGGGTATAGTCCTGTGGGAAATCAGTAGTGGGCTGTAACAGATGCTAAAGAGGAACAGGACTGATCAAATTTGTTAAAAGATCCTTCAGTGTTGCATAGAAAGTGGGCAGTGGAAACCACAAATGGAAGAAGACAGGAGTAAGCCCAGGGAAAAGCAGATGGAGGGCTTGAATTGGTGTAGAAGTGGAATGCTGCTCAGAAGTTGGCTAAAATGAGATAGTATGTAGAGGAATAACTGACAAAACTCAGATTTCAGACACGAGGAAAAGAGAGAAAAATGTGTCTATGGAGGACTTAGAGGAAGGGAAGGTGAAAAGACTGTAAGAGATTAGGGAGAATCAGTATAAAACAACGTCTTCTGGATATGACAGAATTGCTGTACTCATGAACTCACGACTCTTGTGGTTGACTGTACAAGACCCGAACAAAATCAAGACAATCAACATTCCAACAATGAGTGTGTGGTGGGGACTCTGATACCTGTCTCCCACCCCCCCATCTCAGTTGGGAAATTATTGACTGTTGATGGCTTCTGGGTAAGGAAAATCAGTTCCTCTAAGAGTATGAACTGTTATAAGGTGACCATGCTCCTGTGGATGGCATAGATAGGCAACATACACTGGACTCAATTAGCAGCAGCACCACAAGTGGAAGGGGAAGTGGAAGCAGAAGCAGAAGAGGAAGAAGAAGAAGTTGGAGGGTTTCAGATCTGGGAGTAGCTGGGAAGGATATGAGAGTGACTATGATTAAAATACATTGAATGTACATATGACATTCTCAAAGAAATAAAGATGTTATAGTTATTTTAAAAAGAAATAGAAATATCTTTAAAGTATTACCTTAAACCATTGGGTAAATTGGTCTTAACTGAATGAAAGATGTGAGTTTCAAGTGAAGAATAGATTTGGATGCAGTTGGAGGAAAATTAAAAATTTACGTTGGTTGATGTGAGATTCTTACTAGATATTCATGTGGTGTTGCCAAATGGGTAGTAAGATATTCCAGGTACCAGGAGATAAGTGAAGATCAGAGTCTAAGACTCTTCCACTTCTATATGTGTAGAAGAGCATACGAGAGGTAGAAAGAAATCAGGAGTACCCTGAGATCCAGAAGCGAGGAGTATCTATAGGATACTGTAAAAAGGGGGCTAACAGTTGACCATAACCTTTGATACAAAAAAAACTCATAGCTCTATTTGGCCATAGGATTTTTCTTCAAGAGGTAGGGACAAAACTGCAAAGTAGATGCCTGCAACAAAGCTAAGTCTTTTTGCAGAGATGCATGGGGAGATCAGGGGATATTTGAGGGGGTGAGATTTTTTTCTTTTGTTGTAGCTTTAATATGGCAGTTGCAACATGATTCTATGGTGGCAAGTTGCTTCCAATTTGGAGTGAAATATGAAGGAAAACCATAATCTAAGTATTGGTATTTAAATTTAAAAATAGAGGGGAAATTTTTTTCCAGGAAGGTAGTAAGATTAAAGGTAAAATCAAGAGATATATATATATGGTCATAAATATGAGTTTATATCTGTCATTTCAGACTGATGCAATACTGAATAAAGAGCGTGATATTGGGCAAAAGGGTGTGTAGAGACAAGCTGCATACATTTGAGATTCTAATGAGTTTTATTTGTAATGGTAGACTGTTTTCTTCTATTGGGAAAGATGATAGTACACATCAAATTAGATAGCACGCTGGATAGGAGTTTTCCTGTTGTAATTTTTGAATGTGTATATGTGTATGTGTTTATGTGGGTATATGCATGTGAGTGCAGGTACCCAAGGAGTCCAGAAGAGAATACTGGTTCCCCTGTAGTTGGGAGTTATAAGAGGATATCTGGTTGTATGCTTCCTGATATGGATACTAAGACCTGAACTCTGGTCTTCTGCAAGGGTAATACACATTTTTAACCACAGAGTCAGTCCTCCTGCCATGATTTTATTTTATTTTATTTTATCTTATCTTATTTTAAAGAAACTTGTGATTGGTATTCTTCAACTTGTTTTACATTGGGTAAACAGATGTAGAAACCACTTATTTTTTAGTGAGGTCATTTACCAAAAGAGTTACATACTCATTGCCTAATGTGACAATTGTAGGTTTACTCCACAGTGAGTCCTATAGACCATGTCTGGCTCCTCTCTATAATGAGGTAATCCTTTGTTGTTACCCCATTCCAACCCCACCCCTCACCTCCAGGACAACTACACCTTCCCCTTTTCCCTTATTCCCTTCCTCATCTCCCTCTTCCTCTGACTCTCATTTTTGTGTCCTATTCCCTGAACTTTGTTCCTTTGGTGTAAATAATTAAACTTTCTTTTGTGCTGAGAACTTGGTCTTGGGGTGTCCTAAGCCAATATAATTCCCTACACTAGTCATTGTTCTATTGATGTGAAGTGACACCCTGACCAAGGCAGAAAACTTTTAATTGGGTGCTTGCTTACAATTTCAGAGGTTAGTCCATTATTATCATGGCAGGGAGCATGGTAGCATACGAGCACACATACTGATAGAAAATTAGCTCAGAGTTCTGTAAACTGATCTGCAGTCAACAGAGGAGAAAGAGAGAGAGGAAAAGAGAGGGACGAAGGGAGGGAGAGTTGAAGGGAGAGAGGGGGGGAAAGAGACAGAGACTGGACTGGCATGGGCTTTTGAAACCTCAAAGCCCATGCCCAGTGTCATCTTTTCTAACAAGGCCTTACCTCCTAATCTTCCTAATCCTATCAAAGTGGTCCACTCTCTGGTGACTAAGCCTTCAAATATATGAGCCTATGGGAGCCATTCTCAGACAAACCAGCACACAAAAAGAGGTTGAACTTATTCCTAGTGGAATAGTAATGTAAATATGGAGGTAGGGTTGAGAGAAAGCAGTTGGCAGATACCAGAAGAAGTGAATCAGAAAAGCAATAGAGGGACCAGGAGTAGCAGAACTTGGACTAGATGAGGTCACATGCACAATTCCACATTCCTGCTATAAGCTGAGTAAACTTGACAAAACTTCACCATCACTAATAGAGTTGTATGTACCAGACCAGGACTTCCAATTTACAAAATTTAACAGAGAAGTAATGTAAGATTTTGGGGTCCATATGAAAGGCATGGTTTTTGGTTTTCCTGTACTTTCCCACACATGGGCAAGTTACAAGATTAATATTAACGAATAATTGGCATATAACTGATAGATCCTGAATTTTGTATTCCAATCCTACCCTGTCAATTCAATCAAGCAAGTTTCTGATCGCAGCTGAATAAATAAAAGCAAGAAGACACTAGAATATGTGGGCAATGCGGACACAGAGACAGGTAAACTTCAGTATAGTTTGGCCTTTGAACTTTGTACCATATAGCTGTCCCCTCCTCTTGTGTAGACATCATAGAAGACAGCGGACATGATTTGTAAAGAACAAAAGCACCCACGAAACAAATCCTTGTAGACAAACTGCCATTTTATCCACCTCAGATCTTTTTTTTTTTTTTTTTTGGAAAAATCCAGGCTGTATATAAATGGCCATAGTATTTCAGCTGAGTTTCTAGCAGTTGTGCATTCAGTGTGTGGATGGACACACACTGAGCATCTCCTGGTCATTGGGTATTGTCGTGGCATGGCATTCAATCATACAATGGATGTACTTACATTATACTTCAAAAGCTTGTCAACTTACTGCCAGGGATCACACTCTCCTATCTTCTTTATTCTCAGGCTTGACACAGAGAAGCTTTCGATGTGCTAAAGAGGATGCAATGCCACCTTGCTTTTGGACCATTTATTCATGTGCTGCCTAACTGTCGTCATGAAATAACAGAACTGCAAATGTAGAACCATGGCAGAAAGTACATTCTCTTATTTGTGATGTTACTGACTTCTGCCCTAAATGCGCTCTTTTTCTCTTAAGTTGACATTTCCTGACCTAGTTCATGCAAAAGACTCATTTTTTTCTTTCATTCCAAGCAGCACTGGTCATGAAGTTCTATCAGTTGTACATCTTGCATTTGCTGAACTGATTCTTCTTCTGTGTCTTCTATGCTTCTGTTTAGGATCAAAGAAAGTTTCATTTTTGGTTGCCTGGCCTTCCTTATTTTTACTTTTAAACTTTGGTATTTTTATAGCTTAAATAAAAACCTGTCTGTCTGTCTGTCTGTCTGTTCATCCATGTGTGTGTGTATGTATGTATGTATGTGTCTATCTATGAATCTATGTATCTATGTATCTATGTATCTATGTATCTATCTATCTATCTATCTATCTATCTATCTATCTATCTATCTATCTATCATCTATCTCTTCCTTGATTTAATGACTTAGTCTGTGTCATGATGTGTCTGTGTGCATTTGTATGATTAGTATGTGTGCATATTTGTGTGTGTGTTCTGTATGTATTCATGTGGGTGTGTACTCACATGTGTACATGAATGTGAAAGTCAGAGTCTGATGGCAGGTGTCTTCCACTCTCCCCTTCATGCTAGTTTTTGAGCCAAGATCTTCCCTTGAGTCTAGAGCTCCTTGATTCCACAATGTCCGCTGGTCAACTGCACAAGGCTGCATCTCTACCTTCCAGGGGCTAGGATGAGAGACATATACCAACCATGACTAGCTTTTGTGTGGGCACTGTGGTCCTAAGCTCTGTTCCTAATGCTTGTGCAGCAAACACTTCACTAATTGAACCATCTTCTCAGTCCCTGTAAGTTACCTTTCAAAAAGTCAAATTTATAAACAAACTGCAATAATATACACATGTGAAAATGCTATAAAATGATTATTTTGTATACTTAATAAATCTTAATAATAGTTACATAAAATATAATCCACATAACTGGTTCTAATTCCTCAGGTGAAAGTCTTACCCTGAAATTGACTCATAAGTCCCTTCCTCTCTCCAAGGACTCTCATCTCACCTCCCCCCCTTCTCCCCACCTGCCTCCTTGTCCAGTCCAGCTCTCCTTTTCTCGGTGTCCAGACGACACTGCAAGGTGGATAACTGTGGATAATACATAGGGTTTTAATGCTATCCTGACTCCAGGGCATAGAGAGTCACAGTTGGAAAGGTTACCTGTTTCTTTGTGACATCTCCATTTCATTTCTGGCTGTCCACAGTCTGAGTATTAAGTCTTTTCCACTTTCTTTTAAGGATATTTCCAATCACTTACGTCTCAGGGATGTGCACATATCTCTATTTTCCTATTGGACTAACCAGCAGAGATATGGAAGCCATTTTGGTTTAAATGTCAGCTGTCATGAACCGGAAGTTGGAGTACCTTTCTAGAGCTGACTACTACAGAGTGGTATTTGCTTTTATTGGGAGATTGATTTATATAGAAAAATTCACTCAAAACACAAATCTCATTTAGAGAATTATTTCTTTTACTAACATCAGCTACAACTGCTGATAATGTCATGGTGGTCATTCTTTGTAACAATTAACCAAACTATATCAATCTACTAAAAACATGGTGCTTAAGTCCACTCTAAGCCTTCAAGACACTTACCAGTACCCTAGTAATTATTATGGAGTGAAGTTTTCAGTCTCACAAAGTGTGTAGGCGCATTTGTGTGTGTGTGTGTGTGTGTGTGTGTGTGTGTGTGCATTTGTATGTGTGCATGTTTGTGTTGTATATATTGTGTATGTGTTCGTGTGGGTGTGGATTCACATGTTACATGAATGAGAAAGTCACAATTTGATGGCAAGTGTTTCCACTTAGGTGTTCCTTAATCTTTTCACATCTAATTATAAATAATACTGTTTATAGAGTTTCTTCTTTCTAAAAATAGGTCTAGTCTAGCCATGTGTTTCCCATGCATCATGCCTTGTAACAGTAATAGTAGATGAAAACTAACACTGATATCAGTTCTCTTAAGTTATAACAAGAAGACATCGATTCACTCAATATATTCTTACTGAGTATTACCTGTCATCACAGTTTTAATGAGTTCATGGTATTACCTGCTAGTAGTAAAGGGTTGGTGGATGCACATACACAACTAGTTTAAAATATCATAGTAACATCATGAGATAGACAGGGTTAAATAATGGTCATCCTTTCATAGTTAAGGTAACTTGGGCTCAGACTGCCATGATAATTGAAATAAAGGACACCTCACTTGGAGATAGATGGAGGAGCCCAGTGCATGAGAGCTGGTTCTGGTTGCATTCTCTAGCTCTCCCAATGGCCACAGTTTCTTGAGTCAAAAGACCTGCACTGGGCAGCAATGCTCCTCCTGTGAGGAGATGCCCTGCTCTTCCCTTGGCTTCTTGTTCTGCATATCTCTGACCAAGGCTTTCTGATCTGAAAGCAGCCCCACTTGGTGTGACACTGTCACAGAGCACATTCTAGAAGCACCGTGCTTCTAGAATGATGAAGCAGAGTCTCTGAATGGAGGCCTGTTCAAACAGACTGTGGAACTGTGCCTCACAGTGTCTTGAGTCAGAGACTGATGCTGTCACTTGGGAGATTTTTGCTTTGAAAGCTATTATTGATTTAAATGGTACAACTATCAATTAGTAAAGAAATATAACCAGAAGACAATATGTATTAGGTTGGCTCTTTTCCTTTACCTGTTTTCCTCCTCCTCCTCTTCCTCCTCCTCACTTTCCCCCCGTCTCTTCCTTCAGAATACTTGAAGTTACAGCTATCTTTGATGAAGAGTCATCCATGCAAACTTCCCCCTCCTTTCTTTCTTCTCCTCTCCCTTCATCTCTCCCTCCCTCTGCCCCTCCCTTCCATTTTCTCTCCCTCCCTCTCTATCCACCCTTCCTCCCCTTTTCCTCCTCTTTCTCTTCCTCCTTCTGAATATTTGAATCCAGGCCCTTGAGAATATAGTGTTTTATGCTTAGACTGTATCCCTTGACCTGGAGGTTTGTTCGTTTAGTTTTGTTTACAAGACAAAGGTCTTGCTGGGCAGTTCAGACTGGACATTAACGTTTCACCATCCTTCAACTGCTGAGTGCTAGGATAACAGCTGCATGATATCATGAGCACAAATAGCTTATGCAGTTTTCTTATGTAAATAGATTTTAGGTTACAAAATAGTTAAAGGGATAGACCTAAAACTAAAAAAGTTCTGCATGAACTCAAATTCCAAGAAAAAAGAAAGACTATGTTTAACACTTATGTCAAAGAATTTACAAGGTAAATTGACTGAAAAGAATTTCATAATTGTGGAGAATTGGAACATTGCAAATCCAGAACCAAATTGTTTCTGCTTCTTTAGTACCTTTAATAGTTTTTCATTGCCCAATTCTGCATCTGACTTAACATCTTTTCAAATATCAGATGAAACCTTTTGAATATTGAACTTAAAGAACACTAGTTCTGGCCAATCCAAAAGCTGAGGTTATCATCAGACAACACTGAAAACTCATAGTAGAGTTTCTGCTGTAAACTGCCTGCCTGATGTTCCCACCCATGTGCTTGGAGAATGCCTTATTTATGTCTTATTTCTTTACTGTCACATGTTATTTGTGCCAACCCAAATCTCTTGTTCCTGGGCCATCATCATTCTTATTGGGCTCAGATTCTATTACTATTCCCTTTAAAGTGAAATCTCTGCTTTGCAGCCACATCCCAATGGCCAGAAGCCCATCTGAGGTTACTCTGTCTATCATCTTGTATATCCACAGGGAGTGGATGCTACATGCAGAACTCTGGTCTACCAACAGGAGTAAATGACTTGTGTGATGTTTTGGTTACTTTTCTATTTTGGTAAAAACATACCATGACCAAGGCAACTTGGCAGCCTTTATTTGGGGCTTACAGTTCCTGAGGACTTTAGGCTCCATCACCATCGTGGCAGGGAATCATGGCAGCAGACACCAGGTATGGCAGCTGGAACAGCTGTGTGCTCACACCTACAATCACCAGCAGGAAATAGAGAATTCAACTTAGAACAGTGCAAGTCCTTTAGGTCAAAACCTGCCCCCAGTGAAATACAACCTCCAGCAAGGAAGCACCTAGTAAGCGTAACCAAACAGGGCCAGCAACTGGAAACCAAGATCTCAAATGCCTCTGCCTCCCAGGTGCTGGGAGGTGTGCGCCACCACTGCCAGGCCAATTGTAGTTTTCTTAAGCTCCTGTTGTCCTAGTGGACCTGTCAGCCTCTCAAGATCAAAGTGTTGCCAGCCAGAGAGACTCACCCCAGAACCCTGGTGTTCTGAGTTTATTTACCATTTTCTCTATAGTTTTGTTGCCTTGAATCTTAGGTTCTAGTTTTTTCTATTCCCTGGGGTTACAGCTGATATGTGCTGCAAAACCCAGGCCCAATGATAATCACATTTTTGCTTGTTTGTTTCTGGTATGTTATGCCTCCCTCCCAACTGAAGTCCCTGAAGTCCCCTCATTAACATAGAGCATCACTCTTGGTCCAGGGGCCCCACCTTGAATAGTAAGACTTCTCTCTGTTGGCCAAGGAAATCACAAGGATTGAAAGAGTCTCCCATGAACTTCAGAAAAGGCCAGTTAAATTCTTTATTATACAAAAGCACAGCCCAAAGAAGTTGTAGAACTGGATGGTGGTTCAGATGCATGACATCATTTAGGTCAGCAGCTCTATTTTTGTGCCAGGCGATAGTCTCAGTCTGGTGGGCAGAGGGAGAATTTCTCCTGGAATTCCTGCAAGTGTGCAGTGAGCCAGGATAGGTAACCCTGGAGGCTAAGTGTTTAAATCAGGAAGCTGGTGAGTTCCGCGCTGTGGAGGCCCATTTACAGATGAAGAGAGTGGGATGGTGGCCTTGCCCTAGTGAGGCATATCTGCTTTGTGATAGGGTATCTGCTGTGTGAACTGAGGCCCACAGGACTCTGCCTTGTCCAGTTTTTATACACCAAACATGTAAATCACAGTGTATGTGAATGGGTGCTAGTTCACATGTAAATGAGAAATTGTTCAGTTAATCAAGTCTGGCCTCTGAAAAGAACAGCTATCTTGGAACTAATGACTGTTCTGAGGTACTTATAAATAACAGGGATGGAGGGAATGTTGCTCTAATTCCAAAGGACTCCTACAATTGAAAATAATGAGGGGTGAGAAGAGGGGCAGGGGAGGGTAACACATCACAAGAAGCAATCTTCAGTGAAAACCCGCCTGGGTGCTGTTAAAGCATGTCTTTCCAAGTAAGAAACAAGCAAATGGGAAAGGAGCAGAGAGGTCTAAATACAAGCTGGGTGAGTGTAGAGGGGGTGTGCCCTGCATGGATGGAGTCTTTACATGTAAAGGGCTGGCTCTGATCGAAATCTTCATGCTATGCACTTGTGTTTGTGACACCCCTCCCCCCACGTATGGAGTTTCCTATTGTGCTCAAGGTCTCTTGCTCTTCTCGGAAGCAGAAGCCCCTGGAGCCTGAGTTTAATCAGGATTGCAGGCACAGAGGAGGAAAGGTGAAGGAATGCTTGATTTGGCCTGGCTTGTGCAGTGGAGAACCCTGGCTGCTGCCCAGGTTCATCAGAGCTGCCTTGTCATGGGCACGCCTCCTCCTCTGCTCTTCCCTTGCTCCCTGCAGGTTTGGCAGGGATGGGCTTTGATGAGAGCTAGGGCGGGCTGCGGCTGAACTGTTTTATTGGCCCACCCTATCAGGTCAGGTGTTGAGTAGCTGGTTTAAGCAACACTAATTGGTACCCAACAATCATGAGCGGGAAAAAAAAGGAATATTAACTTTTTTCCCATTTTTAAAAGAAAACAAACCAAACAAAAGAATAAAGAAAAAGAGAATTGTGCTTGGCATGATTATTCAACTCCACCATCCAAGAGGACCCCAGCACTGAGGTAGGAGGGTCTTGAGTTTGAGGTCAACCTGAGCTAGTTAGTGAAGAAATGTCCAAAATACAGTTGTGGGGGTGGGGATGGGAGAGGAAGAAAGGAAGGAAGACAGAAAAAGGTTGTTAATATGTAAATAGCAGACAGCTGTGATTTGTGTGGCAGACCCGTGAAACCTGGAAGTTGGAGAGGCAACTCATCAGTTAAGAGTGCTTGCTATGCGCCCAGAGGACAACCTCTTGTAACTCCATTTGTAGGGAACTCAATGCCTTCTACCTCTTGGGGCACCTGCACTCATGTGCACATACCCACACACAGACAGACATTTTGTTGTTGTTTTGTTTTTTAATTAAAAAAATGTCTGTGGACCCTGAGTGAGTCTTTTATGTCTTGATCTGGTCGACTGTTCTCAAAACTGTGGCTTTTGTAGAGCAAGCTACCACCATGGTACCTGGCAAGTTTATCCCTGATCTTTAAGGGTGAGTTCCTCCTGTCCTGAGTTCTTTGCCAAGGTCTGTTAATATCAGTCAGAGGCAAAGCTAAGTAATGGACAGAAAGGTAGGTGTCTCCCTGAAGGCAAGGGCCTTATTCCAGACAGGCAGCTCTAGGGCCAGTTCCTGACTAGGCAGCCTGGGGTCATGTCAGAAAGCCAGGTGAGTGGAGACATCACGACTTGGGTCTACTCAGGTCTCCATTCACACCTTGGCATTGCATTTAACAGTCTGGGCATGTTATCTCCTTCTCAGTCCCCCACATTCATGTTTATAAAATTGAGTGATTGATAATATTGCTTCCCAAAGTTGTTTTGGAGATTAAATCAACATTTCTGCTGTTCCCTGGAAAATCAGGCACCTCCTTCCTGAGAAGTCTATACAGAATGTCAAGCGTATGGAAACCTAAGACAAAGAAGAAGCAGGTAGAGGTTATTCTCATCTTCAAGATGATGGGGCACCTACACTCACATACACATACCCACACACAGACACGTAGCCATTTTTGTTGTTGTGTTGTCTTTTAATTAAAAAAAAATGTCCATGGACCCTGAGTGAATCTTTTATTTCTTGATCTAGTTGACTATTCCCCCAAGCAGTGGCTTCTGTACAACAGGCTACCACCATGGCACCTGGCAAGTTTATCCTTGATCTTTAAGGGTGAGTTCCTGATGCCCAATGTGTCTCTTGAATTTTCAGGCTATTGCCTGCTGTCTAGGAGATGCTTGGGCCTGTGTCAGTCTGACCCATTACCTGCCTACGCAGAAGGCCAAGTCAACACTGTGGTTGGGAAAGAAGCCACACATATCAAGATTATGAACATCCAGGTCTAGGCCATCGTGTTCTATGTTCAGGCCTGGTGTGCTTGAGGGGTCACATTTAATCTGCTGATCGAACACACTGCCCCAGGGACAGCAGGGGTGCTAGCCTCTCTCTGCCTGTTCCTTTCTTTGTCAGAGAAGGTAGGGCCCTCTGACTGTCATTACTGCCCCTGGGTTAAGGAGTACAGCTTGTCCCAGCTCCAGCAATTGTTCTAGCAGCCTGAAAGTGCTTTCTAAATGCAAGGACTTCGTTTTCCATCATTCAAGTCAGCTGGCAGTTATTTGTAACTGATACTGCCTCTAAAGTCTGTAGCTGATTACCATATTTTACTGGTAGGCACTCTCACACAGCCCTGGAGTACTGCAGATTCCATTAAGAGCAGGTCATAGAGTCTGTTCCAGGGTGTTCATGAACATACCAGAGCACCAGTGTATCTGTTTGTTCTTTCCTTCCCACATCTCTCCCTCTTTCCGTTCATTTTTCTTTCTTGCTTCTGCCTTTCATTTTCTTCTTCTTTTCCATCATCATTTGGTATTTGTATTTAAATCCTCCATTGGGATATTTAGATATTATATTGTATAACTGATATGATTCAAAGGCAGAATGGGCTACTAGCATAACATAACTAGAATAATACCGACTGGGGTCAAATCTTGAAACCATCACTTATTAGCAAATCCTGTGCAAACTATTTAACTTTCTCTATTTTCTGTAGCAGCATTCACAGACAAAAAAACCAATGTAACTACCATTGTTCCTATAGAATCCTTGTGAGTCTTTGATAATGCTCGAAGCACAGTACCAGATATGTGGTAGATGGTCCATGAACATCAGATGATAGTTTCTGTTTTCACTCAGAATTTTGTGTGATTCCCTGGCACTATGTTTTGCGGTATGTGTTCCATGGTTCCTCCTTAGGCACTACAGTAAAAGGGAAAGGGAGAGGCAAATGTGATCTCAGGTATCTTTTACTTTTATGTTTTGCAAATAAAGTACTATAAATAAAGAGAATATATAATTCTGGAAAGTCTAGGTATTTCTCCTGAAAGAGAAGCTGCAGAGCTTATGGGCCTGAGCTACATCACCCCTGAGGAGTCACTAGCTCAGCATCCTTTAGTTAGACAGCCCTATGCTTGTTCTTTCTCCTCTAACCCCCCCACCCCCACCCCCCAAAAAAACCCAAAACACTTCTAAGTCCGACTCTTCTTGTCTCTGTATGGCTAAGATGCTGGAAAGATTCTTTACTCATGGGTGGCTTTCCTGCCCCTCCCATTGATTCCCAGAATGCCCTGCAAAGTAGCTCCTTCATTCTATCTCCTCAGCCCATGCCCAAGGCCGTCCTTTCCCCTGCCTGCCTCTTTCCCGAAGCCACTGCTTTGCTCCTATGCTTTTCACGGAGCAGCTGAGTTTGACCTTCTGTCTCTGGTTTTGCGTTTGTTTCACCACAGTGAGCTGTGAACAAATCCCGTCGAGCATGCCATTCATAAGTTCTCCTCTCTCCCTCCTCCTTTCCTGTCTCCTGAACAGTCTTGTTCATGCATTGAAGCTGTAGGAAATTGATTCACAATTCATCTCCATCTCAACTAAGGACCTATTGCTGAGTTTAGTGTCCATCCACCCAGAAGCCTGACACCTTGAGCATCATCCTGGTACCTATTTATCAAGTCTTTCTTGGTGTCCTCTCATTCTAGAAATTTATACATGTCTAGTCCTAGATGTTGCATCATCCCCAGATGTGGATGCTCTGTGGTCATATGGTTTTATGACTGGTTCTGGTTAAGTAAGCTTTTAGTCACTATAAAAAAATTTGTGATAATCACTTGATAAGGGAATATGCATTTTTGAACTGACAGTTTTAGAGATTCTGGCCCACGATAGTCCAGAACCATTGTATTAGATCTTAGTGAATAAATTCCAGATGGTAATGATAGGATGGGGCAAACTGCTCACCTTATAGAGAGGAAGCCAAGAACAACACCAGCAAGGAACTGGCATATAGACTTGGAGCACACACCCTGAGTGAGCTAAGGACCTTCCATGAGGGCTCACCTTTTAGCATCTAATATCTTTCAATAGAATGACTACTGAGACCATGCCTTTAGCATTTTTGGATAACATTCAATATACAAGCTGTAATGGGTTCCTTCCTATCAATTCAGACTCCACTAGAATGTCACCTTCTCGTGAAGCCCTTTGCTATCCATTGTATATTCACAAAGAAAAAGGAAATTCCACCTTCCAACAAAACTTTGCATTGTTTTCTTTATTATATCATCAACTGAAAATGATATTTTAATGTATTTAATGTATTTGTCATCTATTTCTGCTTTCCCCACATAAATGGAAAGATTAGTAAAGAAAGGTGATCTAGCCCATATTTTTTTGTTGCTGCTCTCTGGTGTTTAGTATATAGTCTGATATACAGTAGATGCTCAATACTTACTTTCATTATTCATATATTTATCCATTTACTTCATCTTGATGTTGTTTGTTTTGAGACACCATCTTGCCATATAGCCTTGGCTGGCCTAGAACTCATCAGATAGCTGAAGATGATTCCAAATTCACAGTCTTCTTGCTTCAACCTCTCCAGACTGGAATTACAGATATTACAGGATTACAGCACCAGCACCCCAGCAAGATTTTTTTTTTATTTTTTTTTTATTTTCTAAGTTTTTTTCTTATTTACATTCCAAATCATTTCCCCTTTCCCATTTCCTCCCTCCCCGAAAGTCCCATAAGCCCCCTTCCCTCCCTCTTTTCTCCATTCAACCCCTTCTCATTTCTCTGTCCTGGCGTTCCCCTACATCCAGTCTTTCCAGGACCAGGGGTCTCTCCTTCCATCTTCTTAGAAATCTATTGATATGCAAATTGTGTCTAGGGTATTCCGAGATTCTGGGTCAATATCCCCTTATCAGTGACTGCATACTATGTGTGTTCTTTTGTGATTGGGTTACCTCACTAAGGATGATATTTTCAAGTTCTGACCATTTGCCTAGGAATTTCGTGAATTCATTGTTTTTAATTGCAGAGTAGTATTCCATAGTGTAGATACACCACATCTTCTGAATCCATTCCTCCATTGAGGGACATCTGGGTTCTTTCCAGCTTCTGGCTATTATAAATAAGGCTGCTATGAACATAGCGGAGCATGTGTCCTTATTGCATGAAGGTAAAGCCTCTGGGTATATGCCCAGGAGTGGTATAGCTGGATCCTCCGGGAGTGTCATGCCCAGTTTTCTGAGGAACCGCCAGACTGCTTTCCAGAGTGGTTGTACCAGCTTGCAATTCCACCAGCAGTGGAGGAGTGTTCCTCTTTCTCCACATCCTCACCAACAACTGCTGTCTCCTGTGTTTTTGATCTTAGCCATTCTGACTGGTGTGAGATGAAATCTCAGGGTTGTTTTGATTTGCATTTCCCTAATGACTAAGGATGATGAACATCTCTTTAGGTGCTTCTCAGCCATTAGATATTCTTCAGGTGAGAACTCTTTATTTAGCTCTGTACCCCATTTTTTAATAGGGTTACTTGCCTCTCTGGAGTTTAACTTCTTGAGTTCTTTGTATATATTGGATATTAGCCCTCTGTTGGATGTAGGGTTGGTAAAGATCATTTCCCAGTTAGTTGGTTGCCGCTTTGTCTTTTTGACAGTGTCTTTTGCCTTGCAAAAACTTTGTAATTTAATGAGGTCCCATTTGTCTATTCTTGATCTTAGAGCATAAGCTATTGGAGTTCTGTTCAGGAAATTCTCCCCTGTGCCCATGTGCTCAAGGTTCTTCCCTAGTTTCCTTTCTATTAGTTTCAGTGTGTCTGGTTTTTTGTGGAGATCCTTGATCCACTTGGAATTGAGTTTAGTGCAAGGAGATAAGAATGGGTCAATTTGCATTCTTCTGCATGTTGACCTCCAATTGAGCCAGCACCATTTGTTGAAAAGGCTATCTTTTTTCCACTCGATGGTTTTAGCTCCTTTGTCAAATATCAAGTGACCATAGGAGTGTGGATTCATTTCTGGGTCTTCAATTCTGTTCCATTGATCTACATGCCTGTCACTGTACCAATACCATGCAGTTTTTAACACTATTGCTCTGTAGTGAATAGATAGACAGAATCCTGCCTCTCCTATATTGAAAGCTGTTTAAGTCTGTTCTTTTCCAAGGAAAAGGAAACCATAAACATCATATTTCTTTCTAACAATTTCTATCAATTACTGCTTTATTTTCTTCTTTCCAATTTTCCATCCTCCAATATCTTCTTATAAACTCTTATTCTCTTGTCTGGCTGCACACAGAGCAGGAAGAAACATGGAGCACATGGAAAAATAGCCACTTTTTTATAGCTGTTTTTCCTCAAATGAAATGCTGCCAGACCTTGTAATAGTATATGTCAGGGAATATTGTATTCATTGTTCAATAAAGCTAGAAAAAAGTGGCATATGGCCTGTTGATGTTGGATTCAGTTGGGTATTAGATTTAACAGGATAAAAACTTGACCAGTTTGACTTTTTTATTTCTTTGTTTGCTTGCATATAAGACTGCTTTCTTCATGCTCTTGACCATTTTTTGAACTAGATTATAAGGCAGACTCAGATGCCTATACAAACACCTTATATAAGATGTATATGTTTTATGTATATGTGATGGGAATTACTTGTGTAGGACTAGTTAATGGAGAAAGTAGTATGAACAGTGTTGGGGATCAAAGAAGGAGTTTAGACCTTTCCAGGGTCAAACAAATCTCTAAGTCTTCCCTCAGACAGCAAAGGATTCTGACTTGTCTACAGCTTAATCATAAGGAGATCACTGTCTGCTACTATTTTCCACAGGACTCTAACTCAATGAGAACATTTGATTCTGAGGTGCAGAATTTGTAATGCTTTCTGAACCATGGTCAAGTGGTGGAAAATTGCGTGGATACAATCAGCATCACTATTTGGGGAATGGCAGTTTGTGTCTGGTGTACATTGTAATTCTAATTTTTGATTCACAAAAACTATGCTGCTACCCAAAACAAAGAATTCATTCTTTTCATTTTTTCCCCCCAGGCTGGCTTAATAGCTTGTTGGAACTTGATATTTAACTGGGAACATTCCATAACTTTTTTTTCCATTAAAATACAAAGTAAGTGAGATTTTATCATAGTCAAAGCTTATGTATATCATCATTATATTGACACTAGTGCCCAATCATCTTCTGGGTAAATATGAGTCACTGAGGGATTTTTAAATGTTGATTTGTTCTGCTTTTTGGCCTTTGGACAGACTGCCTGTTTTTCTGTAGCTTCCTGTGGTAGGAAAAGCCAAAAACTCTTTATTAAACAAAACAAAACAAAAAAACCAAAAACCAATGACTCTCAAAAACATCAGCAATACCAGAAGGCCTTTGTGTATCATTTAAATATGTACAGATCGAACTAACTTGGATGTATGAGGAAAAGGAAGGCATTACTAGACATGCACTTTGTTTAGGAGAGGTTGCCTCCCTGGAACGCTGCTTCTGTTTCAGTATTGTGCTATTGCCAGAGCAGGCTGGACAATTGCTGGAGCTCATTTAGACATGCTTTCTCCATGCTGAAAACTACCAATCAACTACTACCCATTACTTTTTTTTTCTTAGCAAACAAAAATGAAGGAATGAGTTTAGCTTATATTTCAGTGACATTTTACAGGCATATTATTTCCTCAGACTGGGAAAATGAAAGTTCTTGTAAGATTAAATTACAAGACTTATTGCTTTTCTTTGTTTTGAATCATCATAAAGTCCTCTATGCCTATGCTCCTTTGAAATTTCTTCAGTAAATTATAGCAGCTTCGAGACAAGAAAATGAGAATATGTAGGGGGAAGTTAATGAAGAAGAATGTCCGAGGAACAGAGTAATTTAAAATGGTTTTCACATGTAGGCACAACTTCCTCATTAATAAAGAATCACAGTGGAGGAAAGAGGAGAAGGCGCAAAGTTTTGAAATGACATTGGAGGATTTGAAACAATGAGATTTAAAAAGTCTGTCTACTTGGATGAAAGAGATAGTGTCAGTAGATGTGGAAAGTAGAGAAATTCACTTCTCCAAAGGCTTATAATTGTGTCAGGTCCTGACCATGGTGAAGATGGCCAGGAATGGAACTACTATTGGAATTCCCACAGCATGGCCAACATCTCAGACACCATGTGCTTTACCACCTTGAAGACTTTATCCCTTCTCATCACAGTGGTGCCAAGGTCCAAGATTCATTGTTAGGTTTCTGAGACAGTGTAAAGGGAAGGAAGTCAGAAGGAGATCAGAGTCTGACCTTCAACAGATGTGACTATTTATTAGCACACGCACCAAGGAACAGGCTCTCTCCCATGGGAAACTGAGGGTCTGCCAGAGGAAAAAGTTGGCTGCAATCTTTTATAGGAAAAGTGTGGGAGCTTGAGAATAAGGAAATTATTGTAGCCATAGGAGGCTACTGTGTGTCTCTCCTTCCTGAAATTGTTTGCCCAAAGGAAGGAAGGCTACCCTTGAACTCTCAACAAACTTTCCTTTCTGTGTTGATACATGAGGCAACAAGCAAGGTCATTGGAAATCTCACAGGAATCCTATTTTACAACTCATCATTTAGCAATAAATTTTACCTAAAAACTATCTAAAACAGAAAGTGCCAGATTCTCTTTAAATAATACCCACATTCAGCTTCAGCTGAATATAGACATTACATTAGACCTTCAATAACTATTGTTTAGAATTTCAGATCTTGGAGAGCATACAAACATTTACTGGTAGAAAACCAGACTATAGTTGAGCCAAAATCTTAAGATGAGTTATATGGTTAAAAGAGGAATTATCTTAGCTTACTTAGTCTTACCATAGGAATAGCCCACCTAAAGTCAGAGGATCTATGGTGTTCTCACCCCAACCTTCCCACACAAAATATCACCAGGAATACATGCAGAGTATTCATTCAGTATTACATTTAGTATGTTTTGGAATTAAAGAAGTCTATATTTCTAAGACATTAAAACCTCACAATCTCTCAGAGGTGAGTGAAGCAAAAGGAATGTAAAGTGTATTTGGAAAATTCACAAATATATATGGCAAACTCTAGGGCAACAAGTAAGCATATTTTAAAGAAATATAATCAATGTAATTTAAAAAAGCCAGAATATAGAATCATATAAAATGTCCATCTAACACCAAAGAAGAGACATGAAGGTATAAGGGGTATAATTTGAAGGGAGAAAGGGGACTAGCAAGATGTAAGAAGTGAGATAGAAGAGCGTAGTAGTGGTATGATTATGATATATATATATATATGTCTATATATACATATATATGTATACACACACACAGACACACACACACACACACACACACACACACACACACACACATATATATATATATATATATATAGAGAGAGAGAGAGAGGATGTCATAGTCATAATGAAATCTATAATTTTGTATGCAGACTAAAAACATTAATAAAATAATAAGTTAAAGGTTAAAATGGAAATGTTAGAAAACATAAGAATTATAAATATTAGCAGTATTGGTTAAGGAGTATAAATGTGAATGATCTAAATAGTATAATTAAAAGGTGTATGTTGCATAAAATATTAATCCATGCTACTACTGGCATGGCACTGGTGGACAGGCCGGCCTGTTCTCAACTGGGCAGACTCTCTGACTCAGTTTCAAAATCTCTCCACCAGGCTAGCTAAGTTCCCATGGCGGGCTGTTGCCTCATATGTCGCTTGCTTCCAAATTCCCTTGGCTGGCTGGGGTGTCCTGCTGCTGTACCTTTCTCTGGAACCCAGTTGAGTTGCTGCGTGAAGGAAAGCACCACAAAATCTTAGTTTAGAATCAACGGGTAACATAATCGCTTGGCACAGAATCCAGCATCCTAATTTTATAAGCTATTCTATGTTAAATCCTGCAGTGGTGTATCTCAGTGGATCTGCCACCTAAGCTGGGGACATTCGGCTACCGACCACGTGCCTCCAGGCTCTCCCAGGTCCAAAAAGAAGTAGTACTCTTCTCCTGCCTCTCCTCTTCCTCTCTCTGACCAGGAAGTCCAGCCTACTCGCCCAGTGATTGGTCCCTTGAAATCTTTATTCATTAGGAAAAGGTTCCGCCACAGTATAGATTAAGCTGAGGCTGTAGTTTGGTGGTAGAGCACTCCATCCCTATATTGTCTGTTAGAAAGTCACTTTAAGTATAAAAACACAAGTGGTTAAATACAAAGAAAAGGATCTTTAACCTCCGCAGTAGGAGAGAACTCTAACATAACTGTGGACGTTTGATAGTCCACAGTTATAGTGACACAGTTATAGTGTGTCACTGTAGCCCACCATGAAACAAATGTGCCACTCGGGTGGTGGTGGAGGATGTGTATATATGTGGTAGTAGGGTTATCGGAATATTTCTGTAGCTTTGCACAACTGTCTTGTGAACCTATAACTGCTCAAAAAATACAGCATAAGCTCTCACTCCAGACGATCTAATGTCCTCTTCTGGCATACCTGTAGTCCTATCGACTTTGAAAGCTGAGACCAAAGAGCTATGTTCTTTCTTCCATTCTGCATCGAAACTGTTAATGTATTTGAAATGCCATTATCTGTCACCTGTTAGATATGTTTCATGACCCGTTTGTTACCTAGCATAGAAAAATGCATGATGTCACAAAAGTGCTGCTATTAGCTAACTAATTGGAGCCCTTTTGTATGAACTCTATCATTTCATTTCTATAATAGATGAATGCTAGTATTATCTCCATTGTACCGGAGAGAAATTGAGTCTGGGAGAAAGTGTGGGACGTATCCATGTTAAGGTGGCAGAGTTCAGACTAGAACTTGGCTCCATTGGATTCCCAAGCCCAAACAATTAACCACTCTGTTACTTTTTCTGTTTATAAAAGGTGTGTTTTTCACACATACATATTCTATTTTCAGTTTATCATCCAGCTTGTGACACTGGAATATTTTAGTTACCAAGTGATTTAATCTCTGTATTTCCCCTGGTTTCTTATTTTCAGCATTTCCTATACTGTGTTCTTTTCTTCACTTGCAAACTGCTTCTACCCTTCCCCAGTGGTTCTAGTTCATATTCCTGTTCTCTTATTCACCCGTTGAAGTATTTAACTGGTGAATATAACTTATAGTCTCTAATTTTATTCTAGAGCTCATCTGAAAAGGCTGCTGTTATTTTAGATTGGAATCACAATTGATTAGATATATCACAGAAATACCACAGTTAATTAGAAATATCTGGTGTTTTCATTAAATGTGAGCAAATAACCACCTTTCAAAATGTACTATGGTGTTTTGGTTATTTTTAATGGTCAACTTGACACAACTTAGAAACACTGAGAAGGGAGTCTCAATTGATGTAGTATCTAGATCAGGTGGGCTAGTAGGCATGGCTAGGGGAATGGCCTTGATTATTAATTGAGGTGGGAGACGAATCCTGAATGTGAGCAATGCATTTCATGGTTGGGGACTGAACACTTTAAGAATGATGGAAGCTACCAGAAGCACCTGGAAAGCAAGGTTGTGTTTATTTTCTTTCCTCTTGTGAGTGTGATGTCACTTTCTAATTGAATCCCTCTGTTGACATCTGGGAAAAGATGGACTTGAACCTAGAATTGGTATATAAATAACCCTTTTCCCCATCAATGTTGCTTTCAGTAAGGATACGTTATCACATCAATGGAAATGAAACTCAAGCAACTGCTATAGGAACAGTATAATTTGTGTCAATCTTTAGGTAAGGCTATTCATGGGGATAGGTAGAAGCCACTTGTTAAAGAGGTTCGTTGTTCTAGGTGTGTGTATTAGTCAGGGTTCTCCAGAGTCACATAACTTATGCAATATCTCTCTATATATTAAGGGAATTTATTGTAATGACTTTAGGTCTGCAGTTCAAGTAACCCAACAATGGGCAGCTATGAATAGGAAGTCCAAAACAATTTTAGTTATTTCAGCTGGCCTTCTATATAAGCTGGAATCCTGAAGGAGTAGGTTCCAACAGATGTTCTGGCAAGTAAGTGTGGGAAGGCAAAGAAGAGTGAGTCTTCCTTTTTCCAATGTCCTTATGCAGGCCTCCAGTAGAAGATGTGGCCCAGATTAAAGGTATGTACCACCACACCTGGATTTGGAACTTGCTCTGTCCCAGGCTGGCTTTAATTCAGAGATCTGTTTGCCTCAGTCTCCTGGAATTAAAGGCATATACTACCTTACCTGGATTTAAGCTTTTCATGCCCACTATGTCTTAAGATCTCCAAGTCAAGATCCGAGTCAGAAGCCTGTGTCTTCCAGCCTCAAGATCTGGATTACATGTGTGCCCTCCATTTTTGGATTGTGGTTCATACCTGATGTAGTTAAGTTGACAACCAGAAATAGCTATCACAATATGTCTGACTTTTACTTTCAAATGGATGTATGGAGTTATCAGTTAACTTTTAACCTGGCATTCTGTTTTGGGAACTCTTGCTCAGACAATGATGAGCACCAATCAGTTGGATTTCTTGCCTGCACAGCATCAATATAAAACAGGAACTAATAGTATTTAAAAGTTGCTCCTTCTTCAAGTTTGTGCTTTATCAGTCAGTGTCTTCTAATTAAGGGTGGGTGCATGATTCAAAATGTATTTCTTTATAGCTGTAGCTCACCATAAGTGTCATTATGGGGAAGCAATTTTTTAACCATTAATGAGGCCAAGCAGTGACTCTCATCCTTCCTAGTGCTGAGACTCTTTAGTTCTTCATTTTGTGGTGAACACCAAACATAAAATTGTTTTCCTTGCTACTTCAATTGCTACAGTTCATAACAGTAATTTGCTATTGTGATTAACTATAATGAAAATATCAGATCAATAGGCAGGATATCTGATATGCAACCCCTGTGAAAAAGTTGTTTGGCTTCCAATGGGTTTGCGACCCACAGGTAGAGAACTGCTGGGGTAAATTACTAACAGGAGCAGCATCTCAGATAAGTTAACATTGTTTTGGTGAAACAGAATTGCAGAATATGTACGACAGAAAAGGCCACCCTTGGCCTTGAACATTGTCATTAAGGCCATTAGATATTTTTCAGAGCCACAACTTTGTTTCAAACCTTGTGGCTAGTCATCTGAGTCTTCCAGCCACAGCATTATCCATAATTTTTTATTCAGGAGATTGCTGAGGAAGAATGATGTAAGCTTGGGAAGTGTCAAAGTTAACTGTCATCTATGTGTAGTGATAGAGGAAAAGGGAAGATATGTTCTGGAAGAGCAGGTACCACAGCTGGAAGGAACAATGTGCACTGAGCAGAGAGCAGCTGTACCCTGAGCACTTGTCAGTGGACAAACGAAAGGGGAAGGAGAATAGCAGACGTAGGCTTCCATCAGGAACAGCAACTGAGGAAGTAGGGGAATCAGGGTGGGATGATAGTTTTAATGACTGTCATTCATTTTGTTCTCAACCAAAACCGTCTGTAACTGTACTATTTTACTTTCTGTATAATATTTGGCATCAGTTACTTGTTTAGAGATTCAATGCCAGCTTACAATAGAATGACATGGTTTATAGACATTGCAGATGGCTGATTTTTTTGTCCTCTACATCGGGCATCTTAAATTTGACATGTACAACTCTATATGACAAATTCAAATGCTTCTTAACCTCACCTCTCACATTTCCCTCTCAAGCTTCTCATGCTCCTGTGTAAGAAAGAACAGAGAATCGTTGACAAAATGACATGCTGTACTCAACAGAGGAAGACATGTAATTTATCATGTCCAGTAATCATTTGGCTTTTGTAGTTATTAAAGACATTGATGTTAAATTCTAATTTAAGTCAGGTATGGTGGCACATGACATTAATCCCAGCATGGAATAGGCAGAGGCAGATGGATCACTGTGAGTTTGAAAACAGTCTAGTCACAAAGCAAGTGAGTTCCAGGACAGCAACCCACAGCCCTGTCTTAAAAAAACCAAAATAAATAAATGTAAAATGTTAATTTAAGAGTTTCTCGTAAGTCTGAATGTAAATAAGCTACATTAACTTATTCTTAACATGGTTCAACTGAAGGCAAACGAGAGAGACTGGAAGTAAACACAGGCACTTGCACTTCCTGTTTGAAATAGGTTGAATATGCGACTGAGTGTTTCTTGTGCCTTGATGAGGAGTTTCAACCTGTTTTTTCATGCGTGGTGCTGAGCATGCCTTTTAGCCAAGGGCTCTGTCTACTGTAAGGAGAACAGTGTTGGTGGAGGCAAGAGAACCATTTCCAAGTCACCAGCTCACCAGCAAATCCAGTTAGGAAAGCAACATATGAAGGCTGCTGCTCTGTGAGTTGATTGTCTTCAAATTGGCCATCCTTTTGAACTTTAAGAATATTCCCTTGGGTATAGATGGCACATTTTGAAGATTGCAGTATGTTAGGACAAATGGCTATGTGCTTAATATTTTACAACCTTGTGGTAAATAAAAGCCCAAGAAACATTTATAAAAATAAAGTCCTTTTACCAAGGACATTAAATATGTATTGGCTAAATGTAATAACTACAGCTGTAATTGAATTCAAGGCACATTTACTAACAGTTAAGACACAGAATAAAGAATGCACACTAAAATGAAAAACTTGAGAATTTATATTATTAAAGAAGTTTATTAGTCTCTAACTCATTCTAAATGTAAGAGATGAGTAAGTTAAGTTTCACTAAATCATGGCTTCACTTTTCTCTGAAGACTTTTGTCCTTTCCAAAGCAGAGTTTCACTATGTGGTCCAGGCTGGCTTTCAACTCCCAATCCTGCTGCCCTTTCCTATTCAGTGCTGCAATTACAAATGTACACCACCCTAAATGGTACCTTTTTTTTAAAAAAAAATAAAGTTTTGTGTTGGGCAAAATAGTGCATTTTTAGAAAATTCATCAAAAACACTGAAGAATGGCAAGGCCATGTGATGGTTAATGCATTATAAAGGAGAAACAACTGCTAACACCTTTCATTGTGAGCCTAGACATTAATGACTGAGCTTTCTCTTCAGCTTAAGGAGAAACTCAAAGTGCCTAATTTCATCATAGGCTTGATCCCACTGAACAGTTTCTCTTCTGGAGCTTGTGCTAGATCTCTCTTAATTCACATGTATTGCATTTATTTTAATACACACCTACTGTGAACTGGGTAACACTGCTGGATGCCATGCACAATGAGGAGAAGAGGGTCTGCTAACCATAGACAAGAGCAGCATGAGAGGACACAGAATAGAACTGTTCGTCATTAGAATACTTGATTCACATCCCAGTCTCATTGAACCTTGCCATCTATCAAAAGTCTTTGGTGTGCCAGAGCTTCCGTTTCCTAATTGGAAAATGACAAGATGATTCCTGAATTATTGCCACATTTAAATCCACCATGTCTGTTGCAAATCCATGTTTGCAAACACGTGAACCTTGTAAACTATCAATGTTCAGTCTGTTCTGGTGTTTCTTCTTCTCTACAGCCTCTGAGCATCTTTACCTGCATCATCAAGTCCTTTTAGAACTCTCAGCTCTTCTAATTATATTGCTTTAATGAAGCCCTTTTCCCATGGATTTCTCTTCCCACTTTTTCAACGTCTACTCCTTACCTTCAGATGCAGGCTGCCCAATTTCTTTATTTCTGAACTTTCAGGAAGATGCCAGACATATGACTAACTATCTGAGGCAAGCCATTGTTGACACTTTTGTCTGCCCAAACAGCCTTTTACCATCCATTCTGCACCGTGTATCTGTAAACATTCAGTTGATCATCTCTGCCCTGGAAAAAACTCTTTTTCACTCTTTACTTTTAGAAAAACCACCAAATGGCATGATCTCTCTCTCTCTTTCTCTCTCTCCACACACACACACACACACACACACACACACACACACACACACACACACACATCATGGTATTTCCTTCTACCCCATCACTGTTATTTCCCTTTCCAGCACACATTTGTCTTGTTATCTTCAAAACTCATCTTCTTAAAAGTAATAGGAGGAATTTTGTGAGGGCACAGAGATACTACCATGCTCACAGCTGTAGTATCTTTCTTTTTGTAATGTTGAAAATATATTTTCTAATTAATTATTTTGAAACAGAGGGTCATGTTGCCCTGGCTAATCTTGGACATCTGATTCTTCTTTATCTACCTCCTGAATGTTGGGATTACAAGAGTATGCTAACATCACATCTAGTTTATAATTTATTAACTGTTTTTATTAAAAATTTCAGAATTTTTATGCATTTGAGTGATTTTGCCTACATGCATGTATGTGCGTCTTGTGTGTGCCTGATGCAAAATCAATGGAAATCAAAAGAGGGCATCAGATCCCCTGTAGCTGAAGTCACAGAAGGAGATGAGTCACCATGGTGAGAGCAGAATATTTATCCTGAGCAAGAACAACATGTGCTCTTGCCTGCTGAGCCATCTCTCCAGCCTATAAACTTATCTTTTAACTGATGTAAAAACGTAACAATTGTTCATATTTATTGAATACTGTGTGATATTCTAAAATACATATATGTTCATTGTATAATGTTTAAGGCAGGTTAATCACATCTATCTTTTCAAGTCCTTATCATTTGTTTCTAGTGAAACCATTCAAAACCTTTCCTTTTTGGCATTAAAAAATATACTGAGCCTTGTCATTATCAGTGATACCCCCACTGTGCAACAGTATTTTCTCACTGTAAGTTTCTTTTGTTCAGGCTATCCAACCTTTCCCTTAGCCCAGCTTCTTGGTTCTTGGTGGTCAGGTCAACTTCTCAGACTTAACAAACCAAATACATGGTGACCACTGGTTCATTTCCTGTACAGTTTCAACAATGGGTGCTGAAATTGCAAATGAGAAGGTTGTTGTTAACAATTTAATTGAATACTAGTATGCCAGCACTGAGTGAGACTTTGGGGAGACAGACAATCTCACATACTGCTGCATCTGTACTAATACCTGTGATCTTGTACTCCTGTGTGTCTAACCTCTGCATCATTATTTGAATGAAAGCAGCTAATTCACAAGGACATCCATTCTAATTTCAGGGCTCATCTTGGTACCTATGTAAACCCTATAACTTGAGCAGTTGATCCTTATTCTGAGTTCTGAGGCTCATACTATTGTCCAACATGTGAAGGATGAGTGATTTCGCCTTGTTGCTCCAACAACTCTGTTTGCACAGTTGATTCTAAGCATTATCATCTTTATAAGGGTATACATTTTCAGAAGACACTTATGAAAAATGCTAATCAAATGCTTAAGTGAATGGATATCCATCTCTGGAGAGTTACATACTCCTCTAGTGACAATGTGCTTGTTGTTTGTAACATAAGGTGGAGGGAAAATACTAGAAATGCACACATGCAGCATGTGCATCCTCACGACATAAATAGAAGGAAAAGAAATGGTGTGTTTCATAAACACAATGACAGAAGGGACCTCTGAGATTATCAGCATTATTTCCTTGGTAACAGGGGTCAACAATTTTATTTCAACCATATTGCTCTGTATAAAGTGGAATGAGTGAGAAAGATAGTTCAGGGTAAAGGATACTTGAGTATTATTCACATATAATACACTTATTTTTATAAAGTGGAGTCTGATAACTCTGGAAAATTGTATGCATTCATACAACCATTACACAGACTATTTCCATGTGTTCCTTTACAATGAATCTCCTTTTCAGAGTCACAGACTAAGGAACACACTGGTTTCCCTTTCTGGACTTTCACTTAAGTGCGACCCTATAGTGTGTTCTCCTGGGTTAATTTCTTTCATTTAGCATCTTGTCTGTAATTCATTTATGTTGCTCAATGCATTGATCTTCCATACTGTTCTCTTGCTGAGTAGTAAGGTTATAATTCAGCTTGTTCATTTGCCAGTTGGTGAAGATTCAAATTGTGTCTGACATGTACGACAGCACTATGAACACTCGTGCATATAATTTTGTGTGGCCTCGGGAGTGAAATACTAAGAGTCAAAATTGAAGCTTTGCCTAGAAAATGCTATTTTGCATTCCCATCTGTGACACATGAGGTTTCTAGTCATTCTGAGTCCTCCCTGACCCTCTGTTTCAGTCTCCATAACCTTGAGTTGGCTAGAGTGGCATCTTCAGTTGTATTACTCTGATGGTTAGGGTTGCACACATCTTCACATATGTGTCTAGCCCATTTCCCCCTGCCCCCTCCCAAGATAGGGTTTCTTTGTATAATCTTAGCTATCCTGGAACTAGCTCTCTAGACCAGGCTGGCCTTAAACTCAGAGATCACCCTGCTTCTGCCTCCCTAGTGCTGAGATAAGTATAGACCACTAGCAAGTCTTTAGTCTTTTTAAATTGCCTTATTTTATTTCTTAAAAACAATTTTGTTTTGAACAATGTTTGCTTTGTGTAGTCCTGGCTCTCCTGGAACTCACTGTCTAGACCAAACTGGCCTTGACCTCACAGTGAACTGCCTGCCTCTGCCTCCCAAGTGATGGGATTAAAGGCAAGGACAGCCAGGCCTGGCTTAAATTGACTTATTTTGAAAATAGATATGGGAGTCTCTGAATTTTTCCAATACTTTTCTGTATGGAGAAGTAACAAAATAAAGCAGAACTTACTTCAGGAGGAGACCAAGCAGGAGCTAATGAGCCCCTAATAGGCCCCACTGTGACCAATGGCATACTTATGCACACTGAGCTACTTATGCCCGTGAGAAGATGCCAATAGAAGCTACTATAATATCTTTGGTTTTTGTTTGTTTGTATTTATTTATTTATTTATTTATTGGTTTTTCGAGACAGGGTTTCTCTGTATAGCCCTGGTTGACCTGGAACTCACTCTGTAGACCAGGCTGGCCTCGAACTCAGAAATCCGCCTGCCTCTGCCTCCCAAGTGCTGGGATTAAAGGCATGCGCTTAACCACTGCCCGGCTATTTATTTATTTTTAAATCTATGTATGGTTGTACTTCTTCATTGCCTTTTCGCTTTTGTAGAGTCCAGAATAGGACCATGTTGAGCTAAAGAAAACACGTAAACTGTTTTGTGTACTAAGGTAAATTACTTTAACACAGAGAAAAGTGACTGTCAGACTTAAGCTTAAGTAGATGTGAAGAGCTATGTGAGTATAGATCTCAGAGCACAAACTGACCTGACATTAGGTAAATGTTGCCTGATAGTTATCACCTCTTATGCCTGAAAAAAAAAAGAAGCATATCAGCTTTTCATATTGAAAATAGGATATTTGTGTGTATATGATGCAATGTAAACTAATCCCTCAGTAACAGTATTTCTTATTACAAAGAGCACAAGGACTTCCACATTATTGGCTAGTCTGTAATAATGCTAATACAAAGTAATTTTCTACTAAGGTGTTATTACTACACAATATTTATGAAACATCATTCTGTAAGTTATATTGTACCCCTGGGAACTACTCAGTATGATTTTAATAATCTCATCTATTTTCCTAAAATGTATAGGATATATAATATTATGTTCATTTTTACAAAATGGAAAGATAAGCACATATTCTTTTGAGGGACATTCCAGATTAGAGTGCCTTTTCTTTTGTAGGTTTCCAATTTAAATGACAATAAATAGCTTTCATTTGGTACTTGGGTAGCTTAATAGGGTATACAGTAGATAGAGTGACTTGAGATAAAATGAATTGGGAAATCAAACATAATGAAAGACTTTGTGAAAATAATGAGGTCATGTATTGAAAAGGGCCATCTTGGAATAGAAGAACCTGGAGTGAGGGTAGGGATGACGTACAGGTTATAGCCATAGCACTGACAATAATTTGTACTCCAAACTAATGTTGGAACATATGAGGCTCCAGTTTCAGGTGAATTTCTTCATTCTTTTTTTTTTTTTTGCATTTATTTGGCCACTAATAGTAAACACACAAATGCTCTCTCACAGTGCCTGGCATAGAGTAGGCAGTCAGCATAGTTTGGTGTGCTACATGGAAATCCCAAGAACCTAAAGAAAAGAAAAGCATCTTAATCTTTGTTGTTATTTTGTTCTTTGTTTTTGTTTGGTTTTGTTTTGTTTGTTTAATCTCTTCATCTGGTACAAAGTATGGTATCAACAATCAGAGTTAGCTGCAACTGGGCTAATGTTATCTGAAACATGGGGCATTTCTGAAAATCTTTCTGCTTTGGAATGCCTTTTTATAAGATGTATCTGTCTGTAGTAGCTTGTATAGGAGTGGACCCCGTAGGCTCATGTATTTGAATGCTTGGTCATTAAGGAGTTGTGATACTTGATAAAGATTACCTTGTTGGAGTAGGTATGCCTTTGTTGGAGGAAGTGTGTCACTGTGGGTGACCATAGGGTTTCAAATGCTTAATCCAGGCCCAATGTCTTTTTTCTTCCTACTGCCTGTGGAACTGGCTGTAGAATTCTCAGATCCTTAAGTACCATGTTTGCCTGTGTGTGGCTAAGCTTTCTGCCATGATTATATTGGATCAAACTTCTGAATTGTAAGCAAGCCCCTTTACAAGACTTTTCCTTTATAAGAGTTGTTGTGGTCATAGTGTCTCTTCACAGCAATAGTATACTGTCTATGACACTACACTGTTCAATGGCTTTTTCATCATACAGTCACATTTTCTATTCGAAGAGTACATGAGAATATGTACTGTGCCAGAAGTACCAGTTGTTATGAGATAAAATATTCTGATGATAAAAGATCTCAAAGCTAGTTACATCCCTTAATATCTGTCTAGGGAAACTGAGAAGGGAAAGATTTGATCAAGTTATCCCAAACCTTTCCAACCCTTTGTTGACACAAACAATTCTTATAAATGTGTTTTGGTTGGTTTGTGCTTTCTGCTTATGTGAAATTCTCACCTTTTCTAAGCATAAATTCAAGATAGGAGCAACAGCCCCACCCACAAACTCATAAAGCTTTAATAGTGAATACTTGAATGTAGAAATTTCGATGACTGAAAGTGATTGATAAGTTGAAGTTTCTGGAGAGGATCAGCAAGCCATAGGAAGATTCCGCATGGTGATAATGCAAGTAGAATTAATTTAATAAGATTCTTAGGTAATTTGTTAGGGAAAAGAGTCCTTTGTCATGGCTACTAAGACTCTCAAGTTAATTTCAATGTCAACTGCTGTAACCAAATGATTCTATTTCTGGCACAACAATTATTTTTTTCCTTTGTATGTCCTTTAATTCTCTTTTTAGTTTACAATCCATTTATAATCCTATCAGAAATACCTTTTTTTTTGCATTTTATGTGATCTCAAATTTCTTTGTTGAAAGTAGAATACTAGATAAAAATAGCAAGATCTTCTAAAGATGAAAAGAAGTTTGCAGCTCTAGAATCCTCACAGTCCCAGGCCAGTGAGAAAGGCAAGGAGAGAGAATAAGACAAAACCCAGCCAAACGAGGGCAGCAGGAAAAGGAGCCACAGGAAGGAGAGTCTTTCCCGTTCCGGAAGCCAAACTTCAGTTCCTGTTGACTTCATGGACCTCTTCCAGAGAGGCAGTCTCCATGCTAACCCATTGAATGTGCCACACCTATGTTCTTAAAGGGCCAGTATTGCAGACCTGGCTGATGAGGAAGCCCACAGCAATGGCAGGTTATATATAACCCCACAGCACGTGGACAGGGATGAAGAAAACTATACAGCTTCATTATCATTTTTTCTTTTTGTTTGTTTTTCCAAGACCAGATTTCTCTGTGCAATAGCGCCTTGCTTTTCTGGACTCATTTGTAGACCAGGCTGGCCAACTCACAGAAATCCCCCTGCCTCTACCTCCAGAGTGTTGGATTAAAGCATGCACTACCACACCTGACTTTCATTAACATTTTCTAATGATAATTTTCATTATCATCTTGGAATCATACTAAATCTCTCAGAATGAGACACCTCAACCCAAGAAGAAATGCTGATACCCATACCTAATAGGGCAGTACGATGGATGACTTCAATAGCTTTCTCTAGTCTCCAAAATCTTCCCTAAATAAAGGAGCTCATCACCTTGTTTAAATGCATGCCAGTGGTTCTGTCGCCTCTCACTCTATCATTTTGAACCTGTGTAATCCTGGGCAGTCACCCTGTAAAGGATCAGAGGCATGGGAGCATTAGTCAGCATAGACACCAGCATCTGATTTCCAGGACATAGTTTCCAGTGGCAATGGAGTAGGCAGTGTCCATGATAGGGTGATGATAGTTTTGGAACATTGTAAATGGACACTAGATTTTAACATTAATTGTCTAAGATGGTGAATTTTACATGAACTTTATCTAAATAGAAAATAAAGCAAAAACAAAATTTTCAAAATGGAATGAAAAAGAAATTCATGATAATAAGCTACAAAAAAGCTAAGGGCTAGGCAAATCTAGCTTATCACTTATTTATTTTATATCTCCACTCATTTATGATGATACTATCAGCTTGGGGGAAGCTTACCACTATTTTTATTAGATTCCCAGAGAAATTACTTGAGATATAAGTTAGACGATCTGTGATGCTCCTCTACTTTTAGAAAGTTGAACAGATCCTTATTAAACATATCTTCTAAAAACACATAGTGATCTAGACAGTGTGTGAAGCACTTCTTACTTAGTTCCACATCTAACCTTTATGAAACCACTAGGCATAGTCACCTTCATCATGTTACACTTGAGAAAATTAGATCTCAAAGAAGTTGTGTGCATCACTTAAGGTCATCATACCAGTTACAGAGCAGAGATTTGAACATTGTTCCTGGTTTTGTTCTTCTGCACTACAAAAATCTCTTTAAGGAGCATCTCAACCAAACATTCTCTCACACATATTCATATTGAAGTTATTCATAAAAATATAATTTCAAAGACAAACCACTTTTTCCTTAGGGAATCATGCTGATTAGTATCCCCCTTCCAACGTACCAAATACTTCTTTATGTCTACATTTATTTTATATGCCTAGCCAAGTTCCTTTCTCTTTTATCTTTTTCTCCATTGAAGCAGGGACTTTCAGGCATATAAACAGCACCTGCCTTTCAGAATCAAATATTGCCATCAAATCCATTGAGGAAGAGACTTCTCTCTTCAAAGTTATATTTTCTCTAAAATGGTCTGTTACCCTTAGTAAAATGTGAACAACCAATAAAAATGAATTAAAATGTATTCCTAGTGTTCAGTGATATTTTATTTTTGTCCCTCCATTGATGCAAAATAATGATGGTCCATCTTAAATGAAAATGTAGTGTGGCATTTTTTTGCATGTATTGTTTGAAAGCATCTTTGTTCCTTGAAATTTCCCACAGCTCCACTTTATTAATTCAAGGGAAGAAGCTGGAAATGCAACTGAAACATCAACTCCAACGTGAGTTGGCACTGCTTTGGTTAACAGTGTGGTGAATTGGTGACAACATGGTACTTTGATTTCCTGGCAGATTGACTGCCCTGTCCTTATCAACATGAAAAAGTTCAACCCCAAGCAAACCACTCATTGGACAGGCTTTTCTGCCACAGAAGAAAGCACCCAGTACAATGCTGGCAGTTTCCATTTCAACATGAGGAAGCTTAGATTTATTGTATGTTTTAAAAACTTGCCTTTGCTAACCAAAGCTTCCAACTAGCAAAGTAGATTTCAAGTTCCTAGGCATTTATCCCTACTTCTGTCCCTTCTCTACTCAGGAAGGAGCTAGAAGGAGCTAATAAGCTGTACTGTGGCCAAAAGGCAGGCAGCAGGGAAGAAAAAGGGGGAAAAAACAGTCTACTTCATTCCAGATCCTGGGTAATTGGCATCTAAATAATTTAGAGCTGGCTTTAAGAATAGCCAACACCTCATAGAGGCTCCATGATAAAATGATGAACTGGACACAGGGAAGAGCTCTGAAAAAATTTGGAACATTGATCATCTAGTGAGTACCTGAGACTGTGAGCTAAAAGCAAGAAGTGAGACAGAGGCAGACATTCCCCAATAAAAGAGAAGAAATTAACAGCTGGCTGCAGCAAACTATCTAAGAGTTGGAGTGTGTGTGTGTTGGGAGTGGGGGGGAGGATTCAGCTTTCACTTCCAGCGAAGGGATGGCCAGTAATTGGTAGTTTGAATGGACATGATGCTTTATTCTCAAGAGACTTTAAAAAAAGGCTTCAATTGTGTTCCATTTATGTTATATAATAAATATCTATCTGTAAACTAAAAATAAAATCATATGCAAAGTTTTTCTTTGGCTATGTCTCCAGGTAAATTAAATTCAATTAAAGTGGAGGGTGACAGCAATTACCCAGATTTAAATAAAAATAATCTTATGTTTGCTTGTATCAACAGGCAAGTTCGACTAAAAGTTACACTTCCCTTTAACTCCAACACCTAAAGATCATTGAGTAGAATTATCCTACAAAGGTACTATATTTGGCAAGCCCAGATAAGATCCACCTTAGAAATTTAATAGTGAATAATGGCATATTTTACAGTTACCATGCAAATAGATTGAATGCAAAACAGGTAAAGTATTTAATAAATGGTTAAAAAAAAGAAGCAGTTGCCCCAATATATTAAGTGACTACTTCTCTCCAAGCTTCCTAGTCTACATGCTAATGCCTTGGAAAATGCCAAATTTAGACTTGATGCTTCTCTACAGTTCTTGGAGTTCCCTAATAAGGGTAATAGAGACTTGTGTTTACCATAGAAAACACTTCTGAATGGAATCATAGAGCACACAGGAAGCTCCCCTCTCTCCTCAATACAGTGACTATTCTCTGAAACAACTTGCTTATCTGCTTTTGTGCCTAACATGAGAGGTTCTGGAAACTACATCAAGTGGAAATCTTGTTTCTACTTAGTTTTAATTACTGAATGAAAAGATTTTCAGAAACCTGCTCAATGGACTCAGGGTAAGCATTGTTGGCCAAGTATGCCACCATCATTTGGTCCTATGCACAGTAAACTGACTTCTGAAATTGCATCTCAAGCACATTCACAAAGCACCCAAAAGTAATGACTTTCCAGTAGAATTTATCTAACTCGTGAGGAATTTGTGGTCTTAGGTTATTTCTTTTGTTCTCAAATCCCCAGAACTCAGGAATACATCAAGAGATGATTTCTGAACTACAAGAAAGAGTACTAGGAACCCAGGACTAGCAATGCCACTAACAAGGTGTGACCTTGAGTTTTTCATCTAGTCACTTAAACTTTATTTTCTTCAGCTTTAAAATGAAGAGGTTTGACAATTTGATTTTTGAGGTCACCTAATCTCTTGCTCTTACATTAGTGTATAATTACCCTATGATCTCAGAGGCTCGAGTTGTTAATGTTGAATGAATTAGTTTACAGGATAAAATGATGGAAATTCTGGTGGCAATTTTCTTCATGTGAACTGTGCTATCTGGGTTGGGAGTCTAAGATACTGTTCTATGGTCCTGGGCTCTTATATACCCATCTTTCTTTAGAGAGGGAAGAACAAGATATAAACCATTGTAGTAAAAATAATCCTGGAAGATGGAGTCTTCATGCTCTCTAACTTCTACTTCATTGAAGTCTTTGCTTCTTTGTTGTCATTGAGCCTGGCCCAAATCACATGACTAGCTTCAAGCGATGCATTAGGTCACCTGCCATAAACACCTGAAGTCCCATAAAAGCCTATAACCTTGTTTACAAAACTTGAGTAGGAACCAAGCACATATTTTCAAATTTTATATCCAGAACAAACCAGAAAAATGTTAAGGTAGAACTAAAAACCTAAACAATAAAAGTGGCCAGCAATTACAGTGATAAATGTAATTCTTTGGCTTCTGGCCTATTCTTTTCTACAACTCATTTTTATCTTCATTTATGGATCTTTGGTTACATGTTGTCAATGCAGTATGCTTTTATTGTAAGACATAATTATTCAGTGAAATTTTTTTGCAAGATGAAAATGAGTAAATTATGTTTTAAGAAAAGCTTTAGAAAGAGCAAACATTAGACTGTGATTGTCCCTGCCTATTTGTGAGAGTGTTCTGAGAATTCTTGAGTTTTCTTGGGGAATCAGTCTCATGCCTCGCCCAAGAATTATCTTCTTTGTTAGCATTCACAAAGTATTAGAAATTTCCCCAATACACAGTAGGCAGACAACCTTGTGTGTCAGATCCCATGCTGGATCTGATGCTGCCTGTTTCCAAGATGAGGGCTTTCCCAGTGCACCCGAGGTGAAACAAGCCAAGCCAGGTGACACCTGGGAGTTGATGAGATTTGGAAGAAAAAGCATATTCAACATATGACCTTGTTAATATCATTAATGCCCATTGTCAGTTGGACAGCTCGGTGATGGAAGAGGGCTGGCAAGTTTCAGGATCCTGGAGTGGCTCTTGGGTTACTGCCCATGGATAATTGCTATTCTTTCCCCCTCTAGTTCATTTGGCTTAGTTCCTAGGGAACTAGATATTCATGCTGATGTTTTCCCATGGAAACCTTAGCAGAGTTAAAACGTAATGCAGGACTTGCTGGGTCGAAGGAAGAAGAATGGTTTTAATTTTTGAGATCAAATATACTTCTTGGTAAGCAGAACTAAGGTTTGAGTAATGTGCATTTCAGTATCACTGAGAATAAATTTCAAGTGTTCTTATCACAAAAAATTAGATATTGGGATAATAGATATACTAAATCAAACATCATTTTATAGTCCATGAATATGTATAACTACAATTTGTCAGTTCATAAAATAATAAAAATTCAAATTTTAATTCAACAAAAAGTGACATTTGATAAGACAGTTTTTACAAAATGAATTCTCCTTTTGCTTCAGCAGCACATAGACTAAAAATGAAATCTTTCAGGGAAGGTTAGCATGGCTTACATAGAAGGATGACATGTACATTGCAGTACCCCATATTAATTAAATTGGGGGCAAGTCCAGACCTTAGTGGTAAAGCAACTATTTAGCATGCACAAAGCTTTATGTTCAATTCTATATCACAGAAAAATATTATTCAGAATATATACAATAGAAACCTTTCCAGAGATGTAAAACAGTTGACATTTAAGCCTTCAAAATAGTGGCACCACTCTACCCTTCCCTGGGAGGAACTTTTGGAGGGGCCTCATGTATCATCAGTTAAAGGAGGATTTAATTGTACTTTCTTCCTCTCTTAGGATTAGATGAACTCATTCATGTCATTTCAAAAATAATGTGCCACATAAATTCTGCATTTGAGCACATTTGAAATGTTATCTTAGAGTTTTAGTGTTTTAACATTGGGGATTTCATGATAAAAACAAATAAGTACTATTTCAACACACGGCTCGCTATCTAGGATTTCTATAGGTTGTTACTGATTTATTGAGATAGTCATTAGATTTTCCCATGTGAGAGCAAGGTTGAAGGCAGGGTGAATTACAGATGCCTGACCTCTGCCATCCAAGCCCTGAGTGTCTCCTTGGGATGACTGAGAGTGAATAAACAAGCAATAAAGAAACCTCACAGTGTTGGGTAGGCATAAGAACCTTTGAGAAATCACTGGAAAGATGGTTGGTCTCTAGTTATGTTGAAAACAAGATAAGGAATCTCTAAGGGGAGATACACGTTTTTGGGAGGGGGAGGTGGGATATTGAGCACCAGAGCACTGGACTGGGCAACAAAGAAAGTCTCCAGGAACCAAAATGGCTGCAGTCAGTGAGAAGGTAGAAGAAACAGAATTCCAACAGTTCCAAGGAAGGCATTATTCTATATAAGGTACTTCACGTTTCTTAAAGATCCCTTCAGCTGCCACATACACAAATTGAAAGGGACTGTGGACAAAGAATGTAGATCTGGAAGCTGGTAGTGTGGACTGACACTATAGTAAGGAACAGCACAGATTTGTCAAGAGGCTCTATGAATGAGTCAACAAGACTTGCTGCAAATACACCAAACCCCCTGTTATGAGAGAAAGAAGACAAAGACAAGAAGTCCCTACTTTAATGTTTGAAATTATGAATATAATGAATAACAAATCAGTGAAATCAAAGGAATTATCTTTACCACTTAACAAATAATTGACATATGGTACATTATGATCATCCACAGTCAATTATAGGACCCCGTCTAATAGATGTGCAAGTGATAATGTAGGAATCCTTTATTTTAGAAATTTCCTCATCAAATATGAGGACATTGGATGAGTTTCAGAAATTTTTCTCTTTGCTTAGTTTCAAGTTGCCTTGCTGTTCATCTTACCAAACTCCCCATGCCCTGAAAACAGTGTATTTCTACATACTAAGATACAGGTGTAGACATAGATGCACATGTATATAATGTATATATATATATACAAAATTGATTCTAAAAGTCTTTTAAAGCATTAGATGCCTTGCCCTAACAGCTTTACATTATGAGAAATTGAGGTACTTATCTTTCAAGCTGCAGACCAAGGTCACTCTGGCTGTTTTCTCATCTATAACCTGGAAATTAATGGTAGCATCTTGCACAGAGGGGTACCTTGAAATTTAAATGAGAGTGATTATAATATTCTATGTAAATATTTGCCACATATTATGATTACAATATGTTTGGAAAATTGTTTTTGTTAATCTATCCAGGCTTTTTAGAAAGCGTGGTTCTTAGTGGTTTTCATCAGCAAAATGAAAATAGTTTCTACCACCTAATCTAGTGAAAAGTTTGTTGCCTGTGGAATACCATGTCCTTTTGAGGAGTACGTTATTTTAAAACCCAGTTTTAGGCTTTGAAATGAATTACAGCAAATCCATAGCACATCGTACTATGTCAAATGTTCAGGCCTGGGAATATACACACACCCTTTATGGCAGTGTCTCCCCCCAGCTCCCATCTCAACTTTGCCTGTACTTTTGTATTCAAAGAACTGCCTAACTACATCTGCTTAGTAAGCAAGAGGCACCAATTTTTCTTACCTATATATATTGTGCTAACAATTTGAAAGAATTTGAGCTGAGCTACAGAAAGGCATTAGAGCTTATAAATCATCTTAATAAAAGTTACAAAATTAAAGGCAAAGAAAAACTATGTAAAATCTTTCAAAGATTTTGTTTTTGATAACTAAGAATTTTTCATGCATTTAATTCAGAATATTTTACAGTCGTCCAATTAATATTCATAAAATATTTCCCATAGAAGTAATAGGAATGTGATATCCTAGCATATATATTATAATGTGCTGGTACAAGGTCACCCTTTCTCCAAAACATGCACAGTGAATTTTTTAATCTATCACATTTTCCTGTCATTTTGAAGTTATGTCATGATTTAACTCAATATGCAAGAAAATATTTAATAGTGAAATATATTTATTGATCAATCTCTGTTTTGAAACATACAAAGCAAAAATAAGGCAAAGATCTGCTGTAGTTAAGACCCAGAAATAATTTCAAAATGTTTTTCAGGTGGTATTATGTGCTAGTCATTTTTTTATCTTCACAATTTTTTTAGCAATCATATGAAATTGCTGTCTACTATTTGATCATGTCACCCATGATTTAATGAAATATCAAGTTAGGGCAACATTTTGGTCATTTCTAAGATTTTAGCATTATGTACAATAATCATGACAAAAGCCTAGTTTCCCATCTTTTGATTTCATTAAATTCTCATAAATGACATGACCAATTGTAACAAAGAACACCACCAACAATGTTGTTTCTCAGTTCATGCTGCTGTCACTAATGTGAAAGTATGCTAGCGCTGTCCACCTGTTAAACCTCAGTTCTCATTTCCTACTTTAGTGACTGTAAATAAAGGAATGTTTACATGTGCTGATAAGTAACTTTAAATTTTACATTTGGACACTCAAGAAAGGAAAGCTTACTCTTTCTCATCCTTTCTTTTTTTATATAATTATTCTCACTCATGTATACCCAAGTCCTTAAAAATACCTATTAGTAGCACTTACCAGCTTACTGACAAATCATTTTATTGCTGTGCTAAAGGCCAAGGCTTTGTATGGAGAGGTGTTTTAAGTATGTGCTTTTCTAGAAATAGGTAATATTATATAATATTTTTAGTCTTTTGTTAAGAAACCTCAGAACTCTCTGAAGAGTCGAGTGCACACCCCATCCTGTATGTGCTCTTCCATAAGGGCCTCAAGAGGTGGAGATGCAGAGGTAGTGAATAATTTAAAGGACAGACTGTGCTAACAGTTATTTTAAGAAACACAAGCAGATAAACCAAGGGTTTTCAGAACGAGTGGTGTCTCCTTACTCCTCCCCAACTTCTCTCCTCACCCCTTCCCATCTCACATCATTTTGTATCCAAGGAACATACAAATTCTAGGAGGGAAGACTCGTGAGAGCAAAACATATGATAAAAAAAAAAGAAAAAGAAAAGAATGATGTGAGGCTGGAGAGACGGCTCAGTCATTGAGAGCACTGACTGGCACTGCAAAGACCACAGGTCCAGTTCTCTGCACTTACACGGGGCTTTACAACCACCTCTAACTCCAGTTCCAAGAAACCAGCGCTCTCTTCTGGCCTCTCCAGGCTCATGCCGTAGTGTGGTAAACAGACATACATGTGGACAAACACACAAATAAAACAAATACAAATCTTTCATACATGATTGGTGATTTGTGTGGCTGATGTTTCTGTGTACTTAGGGTGTGGTGTGTGGATTTATTGGTGTGGACCATGACAAAGAAATGCTGGTTTCAGCTTAAGTTTGGATTTCCAACACTTGTGTTTACATGTGCAAAAGATTTTTATGTGCACCTTATACAAGTTACTAGTTGCTTTGTATCCATGTTCATCTACAAAACGAAGAAAGTAAAAATGCCTACTGTATTATTCAGACTTTTAGTCAGTATGAAAAATACCAAGAAAAATAATTTGAAGAAGGAAGGATTTCTTTTGCTCAATAGTTTCAGAGCTTTTGGTCCACCATGACACAGAGGTTTAGAACATGACATAGTAGTACAGAACAGTTTACCTCAGAATGATCAGAATGGAGGAAAAAGAAAGCTGACAGTAGCCTACAGGATGGTTCCCCTCACATTCACATTGGGTTCTCCTTTAAAGGAAATTAATCCTGTCTGGAAATGCCTTCACAGATACATCCAGAAATGCATTTCACTAATCTCCTAAGACTCCTTCAATCCAGCAAGCTGCCAATCAAAATCACCATCAAACAAACACTAAGAGACAGTAGGGTCAGCTCATGTAAAACCTTTAAAGTGTTTGGCGCTTTCTAATTACTACATAAATGTTAATTATGATTGTTGTTATTGTCTCTGCAAGAACTGAAATCTTCAAAATGACTTATTTTCCTCAATCAGGAATGACAGAGCTTGCATCTTTCTTGTCTTTTATTGTTTGGCATGTCTTAGATGCTCCAAGATATTTGTTCATAGGGTATGATTTGAGCACTATCTGGAAGGTTTTTCTGTCTTCCAATATATCATGATTTGTCAAGCTCCACAGTTGCATCCATTTTCCTGTTCAGTTATGCTCTGCTCATCTTCAGAGATATACATGGCGACACGTTAGCGTGTGATCTCCTTGGCATTGGTTGGATACTTCTTATTTTCTTGAGTGGCTAAGGACCATGCTGCTTCTCAAGGCAAACACAGGTGGAAAGGGAAGGATTAGAAGGACTGTGAGGCTGAAGTGCTTCTTCTACTGGAGGAAAGAGAGGGGTCGAGAGTTGGTTCTAGAAGTTTCCCTGAATATTGCATCTGGATTTAAGTTGTGCCAGGAGTGGATCAATATCTCTGGGAGGGACTGATCCAGAAGTGATATGGTTTATCAGAACAAGATCTAACTGTGTTACTATGACGGATCCTGTGGAAGATTCGGATCCACAGAGCTCCGTAGGCAGAATCTGTTTGATGGCAAAAGAGAAAGATAGAAAGAACTTGGGGGAAAACCTACTAAATGACAGCAACTGTAAAAGCATTCTCCTGCAGTGCTGTGAATGAACAGAAAGCTGTTGCCTCAGTCTGGAAGCCTTTCCCTTCCAATTTTAGAGGCAGAGCTATATTTAGTATCAAAAAAAAAATCCTGTCATTTATATCCAATAAAACTAGTTTTTTAGATGCATAAATGGCAGCATTTCTAGATAGAAAAAAGTGAATTTTAACAAAGAACAAGTTTATAGAAAGGTTAATCATATTGTTAGAGCAAAATAGGCCAATCTTTACTGCAAATGAATATTCTGGAGCTCAGGATTACCAAAAGAAAGATAGTTTCTCCTGATTTTTACTCTGATTCAATTTTGCATAAAACAATTTTCAAATCTCAAGCAGAAACAGTTGGGTTGTTTTCTTTTTTCCTTTGTATAGTACATATTTAGAGTATTATCTTATATTAGTATTCATGGCTACAAAAGTTTAAAAATATTTATTCTTATGTATCTCTGAATGTGTGTATTAGTTTGTTTATTATCACTTAAACAAAACACCCACCAAAAGCAACATGGGCAGGAAAGGTTTTGTTTTTCTTACAACTCTCAGGTAACACTGCATCACTGAGGAAAGTCAGAGCAGGAATTCAAGGCAGAAATCTGTAAACAAAAACTGAATGTGAAGCTACGGAGGAAATTTCCTTACTCCCTTGCTTCCTATAGCTTACTCATCCTGCTGCCTTACGTGTCCCAGGAGCACCTTCCCACAGTAAGCTGAGCCATCCAACATTAATCACTGATCAAGAAAACAACCCATCCCCCAGACTTGTTTATAGGCAAGCTGATAGAGGTGTTTTCTTAATTAACGATTCGATTCTCTCTTCTAGATTAGTCTTGGTATGTATAAAGTTGACAAAAACCAATGGGCACAGTGTACATATACATTGTGTGTGTGTGTGTGTGTGTGTGTGTGTGTGTGTATTTTCACGTGTTTGTCTATGTGTGTGTGTGTATATATTTTTATGCCTACATGTATGTGTGTGCTTGTGCACATATGTTTGTGTGTGTATGTGTGTCTCTGTGTCTCTGTGTTGTGAATGCTGGCTATCCACAGCACACTGTGAATGGCGGTGGACAAATTTGTCTGTCAGTCCTTACCTTCTACCCAGTTTGTGGCTTCTTTACACACTCCAGTCTAAAGGGTCTGTAAACGCCCTAGGAATTCTCTTGTTTCTGACTAGAGTTTCATTTATAGGGATGCTGGGATTCCAGACATGACCATACCATTGTGTCTGGTATTTTTCTGAGGACCTGAATTCAGGTTGTCAGGCTTCTGAACTTTTACCCACTGATCCATCTTCTCAGGCCCTGGAGTTTTAAAATTATTAAACAAATGGGTTCTCTAGTTTACTTATGGGTTCATATACCTGCTGTCCTGGATAGTTTTTGTCAGTTATGCAAACTACATTCATCTGAGAAGAGAAAACATTAACTGGCAAATCATTTCCATCAGATTTGCCTGTGGCCATACCTTTAGGGCATTTTTTGATTACTGATTGGCATAGGGTCTAGCCTGTTGTGGGCAATGCCATCACAGAACAGGTCGCCTGGGTTGTATAAAAAGGCAAGACGAACAAGCCAGTAAACAGCTTTCTTCTTTGGTCTCTGCTTAAGTTTCTGCCCCAGGCTCCTGTTCTAGTTCCTCCCTTGGCTATAACTCCCTTGGGGTTAGAGGTTAGATTGCTTTTGGTCAGTGTCGTCATTTCAGTAAATTAGGATGCCTAGGTTATCACTTCCTCTATGTCTAGGACCTTAGGATTGGGAGCATACCCTAGATGTCTGGTACCCGGTACTGAGCGGTACACAGTAGGACACAGTACCCCCTTCCTAGAAATATCACCTTTGTCTTCATGGAGAGCCTTCTTGGTTAGCACTTGTTCCTTATGACTGGGTCCCTTTCTTTTATAGTTATGTCTGAGACCCTCAAAGCAGTCTAACAATGAGTGTCATATTTTTATTTACATCCCTTCTACTGCCTCTACATAAGATAAAATGACTCATTCTTGAAAGTTCAAAGTCTTATGAAACCTGAAGTTAGTGACGATATTCCCAGCATCATAAGAAGAAGAAATTGCCAATGCAGGACAGGACTTTAAATTGTATTGAAAGGTGAATTGCTTAAGGTGATGGTTGGCACTTGGAGAAAAGCACCTAGCATGATGCACCAAGAAGAAAGCAGTGTGGCTGCACCTTCCCATGAGTTAGCACATCACTGACTAAAATATTTTTCACTGGCTGTGGAACACTTGCTGTCAAGTCCAGTTGACAACAGGGAATTAGCAATCCTGCCTGCCTTAAGCCCTGATTCAGCACTTCAGAACCTGAGAGTCAGGAGAAATGTGTTAGTTCACAAATGAGCTGTCCAGAAGAGCAGGTGGTTGATGAAGGCTAGTCTGTGAGAAATGCTGAGTCCCATGGTAACGTGACAGGGGAGATAGAGATGAATAAATGCAACCCAAAGGTGAATTTGGAAGTCACTTGATGTGGTCAATAGCACACAGAAAGCTGGTTGTGGTTTCCTGGGTTTTCTGCGGATGACCATGCAGGGAGACTTGACCTGGGGTTAGTGTCAGCGATTAGATTCCCTACTTTTTTTTATTTTTATTTTATTTTTTAATTATCTTTAATCTTTTTTTCACAGTCCAGTCATTATCCCTATCCCAGTCCACCCTCTGACAGTTCTTCATCCCATTCTTCCTCTCTAGTGTCCAAGAGGATAACCCTACCCACCCCCCAACCTCACCAGGCCTCCCCACTCCCTGGGGCCTCAACTTTCTTAGGGGTTAGATAACTCTTCTCTCAGAGGCCAGATCAGGCAGTCCTCCGCTGTATATGTGTGTGTGTGTGTGTGTGTGTATACACACATGTATGTATATATGTTGGGCCCTTGTACCAGCAAGTGTATGCTACCTAGTTGGTAGCTCAGTATCTGAGAGATCTCCAGAGCCCAGGTAAGTTGAGACTGCTGGTCTTTCCATTGGGTCCCCTTCCTCCACAACTTCTTCCAGCTTTTCTCTAGTTCAACTTCAGAGGTCCCCAGCTTCTGTCCATTGGTTGGGTGTAAGTATCTGCTTCTGTCTCAGTCAGCTGCATCTTGGGCCTCTCAGAGAGCAGCCATGCTAGGCTCCTGTCTGTAAACACACCGTAGCATCAGTAATCGTGTCAGGTTTTGGAGTTTCCCCTTGAGATGGAACCCAATTTGGGCTGGTTACTGGACCTCCTTTCCTTCACTCTCTTCTTCATTTTTGTCCCTGCAATTCTTTTAGACCAGACCAATTCTTGGTCAGAGTTTTTGACTGTGGGATGGCAACCCCATTCCTCCACTTGATGCCCTTGCTTTCTACTGGAAGAGGTCTCTACAAGTTTCCTTTCCAGACTGTTGGGCATTTCATCTAAGGTCCCTCCCTTTGAGTCCTGAGAGTCCCTCACCTCTCAGGTTCTCTGGTATATTCTAGAGCCCCTCCCCATCTCCACCTCCCGAGGTTGTCTGTTTTCATTCATTCTGCTGGCCCACAGGGCTTCACTCCTGTCCCCATCTCCCACCCTGCAATACCTGATCATGTTCCCCTTTAACCCTCCATTTCCTCTCTCCCACCCTTCTTTCCCCCTCCCTCTGCACCCCCCTGTGATCTTCCAACACTGATACACCTCACTAGTGTCTTAGAAATGAAGTATGCAGTTTTATAGACTTGCTGTTCCTTCCCTTCAGAGTATAGCAAAAATGAACAGTAGGGAGGTTTAAGTAATTCCATCTCTTCATCTCTTTCCTTTTCTTTTTCACTGTTTCTATTCATCTCAAACATAAAACTTCCCTCTTCCATGTTGTTTAACCTGAGATTACAATTGGAATATTTACTTAATCTTGTGTCATAGTGAAGGGAGGTTGGAAAGCCTCCTCCTTAACCTGGCTTTTACTGAGATCATTGGTAGTCAGAGCCTAGTCTGTAGAAAACATCAAAGGCATCGCCTTTCCATGGGATTATAAGTAAATAACTATTCTCTTTATTATTAGCTATAGCTCTGAAATAGGAGGACACTTCACAGGGTTCTGAGAAAGTACACTGACCCTACCACTGTCTTTAGTATTCAAGATACTGAAGACATATAAGCTCACCTGTTACTACAAGTCAAGATACCCAACTTTCAGATCTGATATGGATATGCCAGCAACTCAAGAGGTTAATAATTATATCCTTTAAGATTATTCTTCACGTTACATTCTCTATCAAGCATAACATTTTCTCTAAATCATTGTTATGAACTTCAGTGCTATTTGGTTCTGTATTTTATTTTGTGGAGGACTATTGTATATCTTGCTTAACCAAAAGTTTCACATGAAATAAAAGAGAGGATTTAAATGTTAGGAAAGGTCCATTGTCAGAAGCATTTAGATATAGGTGTCAGTCGTCTGTGTGGGACACTGCCCAGGTCCTTTATGTAACTTAGCTGCTACGCTGAAGTTTCTGCTCACTGTTGAGTCTAGCTAGATCTTTGCCTTTATCTCTGAATGCACAGATTAAACATCTGCTGGTTTCTGATCTCTCAGAAGACATCTGTTGCTTGTGGAATGGGGGGGAAGGGTTGAAGTTTGAACAACACATTTGGATGATTTCTGGTTCTCCCCACAACTAAATATATAAAGTATGCAGAATTTATACTCTTGCCAAAATGTTTTCATTTCCAGTGTACTCCAGGTGTTTCTGTAAAGGAAGGAAAATGCCAAGTGTGTTTTCTTGTGCCTCCTGGTTGTGACAAAGTCCTTAATCAAGTCTTTCTCATAAGCTTAAAAGCTAGATTTTCACTTCTACCTGATATCCTATCCATGTGGCTTTCGAAGTTACCACTCTATTTGTAGAACCCATGGGAAACCAAGATGTGAAAGGCCATAGGCAGTCAGATTATTGCTATCACTTTAATAATGTGGTTTGTCATTGATAATGAAGCATCAAGGAGAATTTCACCCACACTCTACTTCCCAACATGCTATGCTATCTATATGTAGATTCCTACCCTTAGCTACCAACAGTGTAAGAATCAGAATACTTTGGATAACCTTCCTGGTATTAGTACTGGCCTTCATTCACCTTAGAGTATTTGTAAAAATATTCAGTAATTTCTCTCTCCTTGTCTTGCATTTAGTCTATATTGAGCACATTGTTCTACGTTTGCATATCAATTCATCTCTGAAGTGATGTGGACTGTTCCTGTGTGCTGAAATGATAAACGTGAATCAGGTGCAATACCTCCATGTTTGTGTAATTGCCTCAATCTGTGGGTTTTTTTAACTTTCCATGCTAATGTGTATGCATTGATAGGAATAAGTCTTTTGATATCCCTTGGCTTCTGATGTTATTAGAATTGGAACATAATATTTATATCTTCAAGGAATGTGCAGAAGTAGAGGATGGAACCCTATTTCTTCTTCATAGTCCCATGCTATGCTTTAGATCCTTAAGTCTCATGTGTTGAACCTTGGGCTCCATGATGGTGTTACTGGTAGGTATTGTAGAGGTGGGACCTGATGAGAGGTTTTCAGGTCATATAGGTTTTGATTTCAATAGAGATAGTATGACTCCAGTTTCTTTCTCTTCTTTTTCCCTTTGGCTTCATAGCTGTGAGGCAAATGTTTCTGTTCTTTCCTGTGCATCTGCATGAAGCTTTGTCTCAAAGTTTTGGCCCAAAGCAATGGGATCAATTGATCATAATCTGCAACCTCTGGAACATGAACCTTTTTTCTTCACGTGTTGACTATACCCAGTGTTGTCAGAGTAATGGAAAGTCAACACTCACAATCTATCTGTTTCTACCTCCTCATTCATTTATTCTTAAATACTTATCTGTAGTCATGTATTGGTGCATGTGTGTATGTGTGTGGTGTGCATGGGTGTATTGTGTAGGTACGTGTGTGTGGTATGCATATGTTTATGTTTGTGGTGTGCATGTATGTGTGTGAGAGAATGTGTGTTATCTGTGTGGTGTGGATATGTTTACGTATGTGGGTGCACATGTATGCACAGTTGCATGTGGAAACTAGAGATTATTGATTGTGTCTTCCCTGATCGTGTTTTACCTGCCTAGATAGCTTGCTCTGGAGATCACTATCTATACCCAGCTTTAGTGTGGCACTGGGTATCTAAATTCTATTACTTATGATTTCATGGCAAGTGCTTTACCCACTGGATTCATTTGCTATTTTTGGAATCAAACACCATGATATAAACAACTTAGGGAGTAAGGGATTTATTTCAGTTTACAGTCGTAGTCCATCATCCCGGGGAAGTCCCAGGTGGAACTCCCAGCAGGAATCTGGAAGAAGGAACTGAAGCAGATGCTATGGAGAAACACCAGCTACTAACTTATTCTTCCTATAGTGCTCAGTTTGCTTTTCTATTGATCCCTGGACAATGTGCCCAGGGACTGCACTGCCCACAGTGAGCTGAGTCTTTCCAGATTAACCATTAACCAAGAAAATGCCCTCAGGCTTTCTTACAGCTCAATCTGGTGGAGGGCATTTTCTCAATTGAGGTTCCATTTTCTCAGATGGCTCCAGCTTGTAACCAGGCAGATCTACTAAGCTATATCCTTAGTCCCTGCTAGTTAGGAATTTTTAGTGAATATTTTCATAAACACAAGATGGGAAAATGCTAAACAATTCGTTCTAGTGCTGTCAAGTAAACCAAAGATTCACTTGAGAAACATGAAAAGACAAGTTCACAAGAAAATTGATGTCTCTGCTCTCTCTCACTAATGTGTCTCAGATAGAACTTGGAATGCAGAAGAGAATACCACAAGAAAACATTTATGCAATATGTATCAGAGTTGTGCCCTTGATCTGCTCCTAAAAGGGCTTGGTTTTCCCACATTCCTTAGATTAGCTATGAATGTAGACTGTACATGAGGTACCAATGCATTAGGGGCCAGATAACTGATTCAGGTCCTTACTCACTTGGCTTTGATGTTATATGGTTGTTGTTTTGTAAGTCCAATGTTTGTTATAAGAACAACTCTCTTTTTCCTGGTTCTCTGACAATGTGATCTGTTACTCTTCCTCAGTTACCCTTTCTCAATTCTATTTTCTTTTTTCTCGAAACCTTTCCTTTCTGCCTCTTTTCTATCCTTCTCCCACTTCACTTATCCTTGACTCCAACCCCAAAGAGCTTGTCCTTCTCCACAATAAAATGATAAGCATCTACAAAAGGGTTAGTGGGGGAAACAGGTAATTTTGCTTTTTGTTTTGAGGGAAGCAAGATGCTTCACATCTATACAACTTACAAACTAAAATGGAAATAAACTTTTCCAAAAGTGTAAGTACAGTGGTCTTTTGTTCTACAGAATTTCACAAAGCGAATTTAAACCTGATTCCAAACTCTTGATTCTGTACTCAGAAGAAATCTTTAACTATTAGGGGACAGGAAAGGCTGCCTCTACTCCCCTCCCCTTCCCTCTGCTTCACTTCCCTCTGCTCCCCTCCCCTCTGCTCCCCTCCCTTCTGCTTCCCTCCTCCTTCCCTCCCTCTCCTCTCCTCCGCTCCCCTCTTTTCCCTTCCCTTGCCCTGTCCTCCCCTTCCTTCCTAAACAATTCATCCTAAACTGTTTCATTCCAATTCTACCTACTCTTTTAGAGTAAACAGATTAGAATCTTATGTCTAGTGAATCCTGTGTACTAGCAGGATGCATATTTTCTAAACCCAAACTGTCCCTTGGAATTAAAGCTTTGCAAGTTTTATGGCACCTTTAGGCAAAGGAATCTGTAGAGGCTGAGAACCATGATGTTGGAATACAACTTGCCTAAATGGTCCATCAAAGCATTCTCCTACACATCTGTAACCGCCCCCACCAAGTGACATGAAAGGATAAATCTAGATGCTTCCTCCCTGTGAAAGCTATCATAGTTTCGGGACTTCTCCCAACTGTGCTGTTCTCTTTCTAGGATATCCTCCCTCCTTCTGACATAATCTCCTCTAAGGGATTCTAGAAACAAGGGGAGCACCCTGCAGGGAACATTCATCTTAGGGCAGTTTCCTTCTTATAGACCATTTCAAAACTTGGGAACTCAAAATCTTTGAAGAAAAAATATATAAGTATAAACCCATCACTAAGTGTCTCAGTAAGTTATGTTACCATCAATATAAAGTATGGCCAATTCTCTTTTCGGCCCATTCTTCTGAGGTAATATAATATCTGTCTTCCTAAAGGAAGGAATGACCCAAGGTCAGCCTGACCTCTTCATCACTCTAAGGTAATATATCAACAACCAAGTCATTAAACAAGGCTCATTCCACCTTCTTCGCTTACAGAACTTCATTAAGTTTATCTGAAATGTGCTTTAAAAACAATCTAATTCATCTTGCTCCAAGTAATTTAATTAGGATTCAATTAAATTCAGCAGAATTCATACATCATTTTACACGTTGCACCTTGATTCATTTAATTTGCAATTTTATTTTAAAGATGCAGACTAGTTATTTGCCTTCACACTATTCTATCCAAAAGAATCCATTTCATGCATAAACTAACTGGTTCTCAGGGGTGCTGTGGGAAACAAAATATGTGCTCATCATTATGCATGCCACACACCACTAATTTGAATTTCATATCCTGGGCAATGTGTGCACTTATGAGAGAGATACTTTATATCAGTCCACTTTTGCTTACAGAGGGATACTCACTTGCTGTCTGTTGTTTTTCCTTCATACGCATAGGCACGAATGGATCAATAAAGAAGAGATTGTATTCACATGCAATTTAAATCATTTTCACCATCATGAACAAAGTTCAGAAACCAAGGGAACCAAGGATAGAGTTAGAACTCTTTTTCTTTAGAGACTGTTCAAAATAGTAAATGGCTAGAAATGGCCTTTTTTCCCCCAGTAGAAACACTGTACTGGCCAGAGAATTTGGGAAAGTCAGTTTTCTTCTTTCAGAGTGTGGTTATCTGAGGAATCAGACTCAGGCAGTCAGGTTTGATAAGCCATCTTGACAGTCCTATTGCTTCATAACCAGAACCAAAGTAAGCTAAAGGGTTTTTTTGGGGTCCTGCAAATGTATGTATGTATGTATATATATATACACACACACACACACAATTTACTTTATAATGGCGGTATATATACCACTATGCTCCTGGCTCCAGCCACCAAGTCTCCTTTCTATTCCTAAAACTGCCTCAAGTCTTTTCCATCTTCTGGTTTGCAGTTCCTCTGTAAGGAACTCCCACTGAGTTTCAGCTTCAGAGCTTACAGACCTTACAGAGGCTCACCCTACTGAAATTCTCCCACTGATTTGATGTGAATTTTATTGTCTGTTACCTCACCAGCTAGAGACCTTTTCACTCTGTTTTCTTCTGTACCTGTGCCTAGACTACTACTTTGTGTGTGTGTGTGTGTGTGTGTGTGTGTGTGTGTGTGTGTGTATTTGAGACAGGGGACAGGATCTCTCTACATAGCTCTGGCTGCTGGACCAACCTGGCTTCAGACTCACAGAGATCTGCCCGCCTCTGCCTCCTGTGCTGGAATTAAAGGCTTGTACCACCAGAGAAATAGTACTTTATTAATAATAGGTACTCAAAAAACATTTACTGGATGAACAAAAAAAAGTAATAAATGATTGCAAGACCTTAGTAGGGATAAAGGAGAAGAGAGATAGGAAAATAAAAAAAAAAGACAGGGAAAAGAGAATAGCTACATTTACATTATAGCATTTGTGTTAGCTATTCAAGTATTACTTCATTTCTCCGTACTAGGATTTTAAGGCATTAAATTCAGCCATCTTTATTTCTCATCCAAAAGGTGAAACATCGTAACATTCTTTTGTTCATTATTTCACTACATCTTCTTCGAGGTTGCTTTTTCTGAGGAGTTATAAAAATCTAGTCAGTCTAGATAGGTCAGGATTGACAATCTAAAGAATTGATTCCACCCGATCCAGCTTGATGAACTAAGGGGCTTATCCTGCTTGTGTGCAGCATCATGGGACCATGAGAGGAGTAGGAATTAACCCCCACAACCACAGTGTAGAAAGATAATTATCCCAGCCAGGAAGATGACCTCTTCAGAGCTGAATTGATGGATCTCCTCTTCGGTTAACTTCCTACCCAATGTCCCTTCTAGCACCTCCTAGATCATGAGTAACTGAGACAAAATGACATGTAGCTGGGAGGGTGAGTGTGGGACAGAAGGAGTGGCTGAAATCTCAGAAGAGACATGAGGATCTCCTTACCCTCTCCCTCTATACAGGAATATCATAGGTTCAATCTTGTAGGTTTCCAATAGGCAATCACCACTGCCCTGGACAAAATAGTGAACAGCCATTTAATGCACAGAGGACAACGTTCTGCAATGGATGTGCTCTTGGACAGTTTGATGGCTTGGAAAAATTATTATAGGCTTTAGTGGTGACATGGTTGTGCTGGACAGAGTATATCAAAGATCTAAAATGACTTTGATTTACCAATCTTGACATAAGAGTAAAGAAAATAAATGCATGTCTTAGTTTAAGATATATTAAATTGCTATAGATTGGGAAGCTAATAAACAACAGAAAGGTGAAAGTTTAAAATCATGATGCTACTATGGCTGAGTTCAAAAGAAGAGTACTCTTGGCTGGCTGCACACTGCTGCTGTACTTCATATGGCTGAAGGCAAAAGACCCCTCAGATTTCTTCCATACTAAGTGAATTCCACTCACAAATGTTTTGCTCTTGGCATACTCATCTACAAAAGACCCAACCTACTAATATCACTGCATAGTGGTGATTTCAACATACGAATTCTGGGGAGACATAAACATTTTATCCATATCACTCTGGTTTATAAATGATTTTACTCAAAAATTGTGGTAATTGCTTCCTCTAAAAGACCCCTGTAGAAGCATAGCATACTGAAGCAAGGTTGGTTAACAAGGGACAATGGCTTGCTCTTTTCTTTTTTTAATTTAAATTTCAAAAGTTAATCCCTTTCCTCTTTTCCTCTCTGAAAACCCCCTATCCCTTCCCTATGTTCACTAACTCACCCACTTCCACTACCCTGTCGTGGCATTCCCCTACACTGGGGCAGCGGGCCTTCACAGGTCCAAGGGCCTCTCCACTCATTGATGTCCAACAAAGCCACCCTCTGCTACACATGCAGCTGGAGTCAAGGATGCCTCCATGTGTACTCTTTGGTTGGTGGTTAGGTCCTTGGGAGTTCAGGGGGTACTGGTTGGTTCATATTGTTGTTCCTCCTTTGGGGCTGCAAACCCCTTCAATTCCTTGGGTCCTTTCTCTAGCTCCTCCATTGGGGACCCTGTGATCAGTCCAATGGTTGGCTGAGACCATCCACCTCTGTATTTGTCAGGCACTGGCAAAACCTCTCAGGAGACAGCTATAACAGACTTCTGCCAGCAAGCATTTGTTGGCATCCACACTAGTGTCTGGGTTTGGTAACTGTATGTGGGAAGAATCCCCAGGTGGGGCAGTCTCTGGATGGCCTTTCTTTCAGTCTCTGCTCCACATTTAGACTCTGTATCTCTCCCCATGGGTATTTTGTTCCCTCTTCTAAGAAGAGCCAAAGTGTCCAAACTTTGGTCTTCCTTCTTCTTGAGCTTCAATTGGTCTATGAATTGTATCTTGGATATTCCAAGATTCTGGGCTAATATTCACTTATCAGTGAGTACATACAGTATGTGTGTTTTCTTTTGTAATTGGGTTACCTCACTCATAATGATATTTTCAAGTTCCATCCATTTGCCTAAGATTTTCTTGAACTCATCATTTTTAACAGCTGAGTAGTACTCCATTGTGTAAATGTACCACATTTTCTGTATCTATTCCTCTCTTGAGGGACATCTGGGTTCTTTCCAGTATCTGGCTAAATAAGGCTGCTATGAACATAATGGAGCATGTGTCCTTGTTATATGTTGGATAATCTTTTGGGTATATGCACAGGAGTGGTATAGCTGGGTTCACAGGTAAAGCTATGCCCAATTTTTTGAGGACCACAAGACTGACTGATTTCCAGAACAGTTGTATCAGCTTGCAATCCCACCAACAGTGGAGGAGTGTTCCTTTCTCCACATCCTCGACAGCGTCTACTGTCACCTGAGGTTTTGATCTTAGCCATTCTGACTGGTGTGAGCGGGAATCTCAGGATTTTGATTTGCATTTCCCTGATTACTAAGGATGTTGAACAGTTCTTCAGGTGCTTCTTGGCCATTTGATATTCCTCAGTTGAAAATTGTTTAGCTCTGTACCCCTTTTTGTTAACAGAGTGATTTGTTTCTTTGGAGTCTAGCTTCTTGAGTTCTTTGTATACATCGGATATTAGCCCTCTAAGGGATGTAGGATTGGTAAAGATCATTACCAATCTGTTGGTTGCTGTTTTGACCTATTGACAGTGTCCTTTGTCTTACAGAAACTTTGCAATTTTACGAGGTCCCGTTTGTCAATTCTTAATCTTAGAGCATAAGCTATTGGTGTTCTATTTAGGAGATTTTCCCCTGTGCCCATGTGCTTGAGGCTCTTCCCCACTTTCTCCTCTATAAGTTTCAGTGTATCTGGTTTTATGTGGAGGTCCTTGATCCACTTGGACTTGAGCTTTGTACAAAGAGATAAGAATGGGCTGATTTGCATTTTTCTACATGCTGACTGCTGGAAATGAACCAGCACCATTTGCTAAAAATGCTGTCCTTCTCCCACTGGATGTTTTTTTCTCCTTTGTCAAATATCCAGTGACCATAGGTGTGTGGTTTCATTTCTGGGTCTTCAATTCTATTCCACTTATCTTCCTGCCTGTCTCTGTAGAAATACCATGCAGTTTTTATTACTACTGCTTTGTAATACAGCTTGATTTCAGAGATGGTGATTACCCTAGAAGTTCTTTTACTGTTGAAAATAGCTTTTGCTATCCTGGGGTTTTTGTCATTCCAAATGAATTTGCAATTTGCTCTTTCTAACTCTATGAAGTATTGATTTGGAAATGTGATGGGGATTGCATTGAATCTGTACATTATTTTTTCAGCCAGATGGTCATTTTTACTATATTAATCCTGCCAATCCATGAGCATGGGAGATCTTTCCATCTTCTGAGGTCTTCTTAAATTTCTCTCTTCAGATACTTGATGTTCTTGTCATACAGATCTTTTACTTGCTTGGTTAGAGACACACCAAGGTATGTAATATTATTTGTGACTATTTTGAAGGGTGTTATTTCCCTAATTTCTTTCTCAGCCTGTTTATTCTTTGAGTACAGGAAGGCTACAGATTTGTTTGAGTTAATATTATATCCAGCCACTTTGCTGAACTTCTCAGGTATAGGAGTTCTCTGGTGGAATTTTTGGGTCACTTAAGTATATGATATCATCTGCACACAGTGATATTTTTGCTTCTTCCTTTCCTTTACTGCTTTTAATATCCTTTCTTTCTTTAGTGCATTTGGTGTTTTGACTATTATGCTATTGGACTATTATGTGAATTTCTTTTCTGGTCCAATCTATTTGGAGTTCTGTAGGTTTCTTGGATGTCCGTGGGTATCTCTTTCTTTAGGTTAGGGAAGTTTTCTTCTATAATTTTGGTGAAGATATTTACTGGCCCTTTAAGTTGAGAGTCTTTGCTCTCTTTTATACCTATAATCCTCCTAGATGTTTTGGGTCAGGATCTTTTTGCATTTTGTCTTTTCTTTGACTGTTGTGTCAATGTTTTCTATGGTATCTTCTGCACCTGAGATTCTTTCTTCTATCTCTTGTAGTCTCTTGGTGATGCTTGCATCTATGACTACTGATCTCTTTCCTCAGTTTTCTGTCTCCAGAGTTGTTTCCCTTTGTGATTTCTTTATTGTTTCAACTTCCATTTTTAGATCCTGGATGGCTTTGTTCAATTCCTTCACCTGTTTGTTCGTGTTTTCCTGCAACTCTTTAAGGGCTTTTTGTGTTTCCTCTTTAAGGACTTCTACCTGCTTACCTGTGTTCTCCTGTAATTCTTTAAGGAAGTTATTTATGTCCTTTGTTAAAGTCTTCTATCATCATGAGATGTGATTTTAAATCAGAGTCTTGTTTTTCTATTGTATTAGGGTATCCAGGACTTGCTGTGGTGGGAGAACTGGGTTTTCATGATGCCAAGTAGCCTTGGTTTCTGATGGTAGGGTTCTTGTGTTTGCCTTCCGCCATATGGTTGTCTCTGGTGGTAATTGGTATTGCTGTCTCTTGCTGGAGCTTGTCCCTCCTGTGGGCCCATGAGCCTGTGTCAGCACTCCTGGGAGACCAGCTCTCTTCTGGAGGGACCTGTGCAAAGAGGCCTGTGGAACCACCCCATCTTCTGGGTGTAGATAGCACTGGGTGGCTTGTTTTTTTCTGTTCTTGAGAGAGGATATATGAAGCTGGCTATGTCAAAGTGTCTCTAACTAAGCTAACAGGTTATTTTTCAATGACTTCCACTAGGAAAATGATTGATATATAATTAATGTGTACAAATGAAAGAACTCTAACTCGGTTTTTTTTCATCTTTATTTTTGACATGTCAGTGGTTCCTAGTTAGGTGGGGGTGTAATACTGGTGTTCAGTTGAAGCCTTAGCAGTGGCTCCTCCTTGCCAACATCACCATTGCATCGTTGGTTTTCTCTTGTTTCACCTGACATTATATCAGTTTCAGACTTGATAGCTTTTTCAAAAGTTGAACATTGTGTATCATATGAAGGGTCCTAAGTCATCTGTTAATAGCCATCAGTTTAATCAGCAAATTCAGCATCCATGCATATCCTTGTCAGCCTCCTCCACCTTTAAACACCCTCTTTGGACAGCCCTCCATTAGAGAGCCATCCCATTGGTCTTTTCTTCTGTTCTATTAAGTTCTAGAGAAAGCCTTTGGAGATCACACACTTTGGGCTATCCCTTTCATCTCTTCAACTTGAGCCTGGGGTGACAATAAGAAAATTTCCCGATTTTGTTATATTTACCTATTCTTTAGAAAGTTCAATAAATCAGTTTCTTCCCAGTCATTATAATATTTAATTATAATAAATACCTAATTTTTATTCCTACAGGAGGTCCTTTCCTCTACAATTTTTTTCTCCACCCATGCTATGCACATTAAACTTTGACATAATTTTTATGTTTTGTTATAGGCAATATGTAAAAAAAATGCTTAAATAAAATAACTCCTTTATTCATATCAATAATGATTGATATGATTTATTATTCATATCAATAAAGAAGGGAAATTGCAAACACTTCTTGATGCCTAGAAAAAAAATGTCTACAAGCCTTTGAACAGAGGGTCCTTTTTCTTAGGGGCAAAAGTCAGGTATTGTGTCTTCTGAAGTGAGGCAAGACTTAGCTATTTAGCTGTGTCCCCAGCACATTCTTGCAAGTAAAGGAATAAGCTGTGATCTTGGTTGATTACACATTTCTCAAGTGAGGTTTCACAGTGTGCAGAGGAGTTTGGCACTCAGAGGAGTAGAATTAATTTCCTTTTACTCATGGATAGGAATGTTACATGTGGAATAAAATAATGAAATCTAACGTTGGTTTTTATGTTAAGATGCAGTGAGCCAGTCTGTCTGTATGCTGCTGCCTTTGGTTTTGTTCATTCAGTGGATTTCAAAGTTAAATGTTTGCCTTTTGGCCCCAGGGTTCACTAACGTAATTCAAAATGCAAAGCTAAAAGCATTCTGAAATGAAAAATGTCAAAATCATTTAAAATGAACAAAGCAAACAGTAACAGTCATCCTAAAAGGTTACACTGCTTCTCTGCTCGCCAAGAAGATGTTACTGAGCGTGGGAACTAGTAGGAAGTTCATGCTGAAAACCTGTTAATTCCTTCCTCTTCTGTTCTCTTCTCTTCTGTTCTCTTCTCTTCTCTTCTGTTCTCTTCTCTTCTCTTCTCTTCTCTTCTCTTCTCTTCTCTTCTCTTCTCTTCTCTTCTCTTCTCTTCTCTTCTCTTCCTCCTCCTCCTCCTTCTTCTCTCTCTCTCTCTCTCTCTCTCTCTCTCTCTCTCTCTCTCTCTCTCTCCTTGTCTCCCTTCTTCCCTCTTCTGCTGTCATTTCTGACTTTCTAGAAGACAATAATCCTGAAGGCTTTCTTAATTTGAGGATTTATTTATTAGTCATTGGAGCAATTAACTCGAGATACATGTTAGCAATTTTCTGAAAGTATCAGAACATTCATATAGGTTGATAGCTCTAAGTGATTGATGAGCTGGAACTTACAAATGGACTCCACATGGGGAAAACTGTTATTCTAAGTATTTCCCATGAGTCAGATATTACAGGAAGCAGTTTATATGAACTGCCTTGTTAAGTTATCATGATGACCTTTGGGAATATATATTACTATCTACATTTTTTATCTAGTTTAATCTTTATTTCTTTTCATATATATATATATTAATTTTTTTGCACTCCAGATTTTATTCCCCTCCTGGTCCACCCTCTGACTGTTCCACATCCCAAACCTCCTCCCCACGCCCTGTCTTCACAAGGATGTCCCCATTCTGATCCCAAATCCACCAGACCTCCAAACTCCCTGGGGACTCCAGTCTATTGAGGGCTAGGTGTATCTTCTCTGACTGAACCCAGACTTGATAGTCCTCTGTTGTATATGTGTTTGGGGCCTCATATCAGCTGGTGTATGCTGCCTGGTTGGTGGTTCAGTGTCTGAGAGATCTCAGGGGTCCAGGTTAATTGAGACTGCTAGTCTTCCTACAGGGTCACCCTCCTCCTCATCTTCTTCCAGCTTTTCCCTAATTCAACCACAGGAGTCAACAGCTTCTGTCCATTGGTTGGGTACAAATATCTGCATCTGACTCTTTCAGCTGCCTGTTGGATCTTTCCAAGAGCATTCATGATAAGTCCCTTTTTGTGAGTGCTCCATAGCCTCAGTAATGGTGTTAGGCCTTTGGACCTCCCCTTGAATGGAACCAACTTTGGGTCTGTCACTGACCCTTCTTTCCCTCAGGCTCCTCTCCATTTCCATCCATGCAGTTCTTTCAGACAGGAGCAATTATGGGTCAGAGTTTTGACTGTGGGATGGCAAGCTCATCCCACACTTGATGCCCTGTGTTTCTGCTGGAGGTGGGATCTACAAGTTCCCTCTCCCCCCTATAGGTTATTTTATCTTAGATTCCTCCGTTTGAGTCCTGAGAGTCTCTTACCTCACAGTTCTCTGGTACATTCTGGAGCGTCCCACTAACCTCCTACACCCTGAGGTTGCCTGTTTCCATTCTTTCTGCTGGTCCTCAGGGCTTTAGTCCTTTTCCCTCACCCAATACCAGATCGGATTCCCCTCTTGCCCCACCCCTGTCTCCTTTCCCTCCCAGGTTCCTCCCTCCCTCCCTCCTTCCTTGTGATTTCTTTCTTCTCCCTCCCAAGTGGGACTGAGGAGTCCTTACCTAGGACCTTCAACTTATTTACCTTTGTGAGGTCTGTGGACTGTATCTTGAGTATTCTATAGTTTTTTTTTTTGCTAATATCCACTTATTAGTGAGTACATATCATGCATGTCCTTTTGGGTCTGAGTTACCTTACTCAGGATGATATTTTCTAGTTCCATCCATTTGCCTGCAAAACTCAGGATGTCCTCATTCTTAATGGCTGAGTAGTATTCCATTGTCTAAATGTATCACAATTTCTGTATCCATTTTTCTGCCATGGAACATCTAGGTTAACAGAACACCAGGTTCTGTCCATCACAAACATTTTATAGGTGAATGAAATATCTCGAAGTGACAGGATTGGGATCTAAATCCAGATTCGTTAAGTTTCAAATTTGTGCTTGAATGTAAAAAAGAAATAAAAAGGAAAGGGCATAACTGATTCTAGGTATGACATGGGAGAAAGGCGTTTTTTTTTTGTTTGTTTGTTTTTGTTTTTTGTAGATAAAGAGATAGCATAGCCAAAGGCAGCAATATCTTCGAGAATCCAGAAGGAACATGATACTGAGCCAAGTGAGGAGAAGTGGGAAGGGAGAGTGAGAAAGTAGCTGCCAACCAAGAAGGGCTGCCTGGGTCAAGAAGCTGTTCAAGAGTAGACCAAAAGGTCCAGGTGACCAAAATGGCTGGATTATATAGCTAAGAACAGTCTAGCCCCTGAGCTGGAGAAGGTTTAAAGTAGGATATGGAGTGTGCCATCTGCATTGCATCTGGATTGTAGAAGAGGTGTCATATATGCATGCCTTTCTTATATCTTATTTCATATTTCATGTTTCATTTATACAAAAGACCCTAAGCCCAAAGTGAGAGATAGTCAAAATCATGGTACTTACATAGTTGACCTGACAGGGCCAGAAAGTTACAACTCTCTCCTTAATGCTTTCTGATCCTTTCTTTGGAAAAAAAAGCATGAAGCCAATGTCCCAGTACCAAATCAAGTCTTCATCACCAGAATAAAGACTCTTACTATTTGCTCTCTGAGAAATGCTTTCATATTAGGATTGTCAAAATATAAACACTAAAATTATCCATGACTCATACTATTATACTAAAGTTCAAATATTTTCCATACTTAGTCCATCAAAGATACATAACAGGAAGACCTCCTGTGACTACTTGATTTCTTCTACTTAATGGCAAACACAATTCAAAATGATTTCACAGAGCCAATGAATAGATTCAGCCCAGGAATTCAGATTTGAAAGAATGAAACCCCAGTCAGTGTCAAACCTCTCAGCATACTCATTTGTTTCTGACCTAATAATCACTTTATGTAAAATACTTTTAATCCTTGGTTACAGGACAAACCTTTTAGCCAAGAGCTTCTCAGAGTCAGCGGTCTACAGTCTTATCAAAGAATATAGTAGATGCTTCTCGTACCTCCAAGTAATATTGCTTTTACACTAACCCATATGCTTAAGTAGTCTTTATATATATGCATCTCTGAATGCATGTACAGACTCAAATCTGATGAGACTTGCCTGAGACTCATTTTCAGAATGAAGATACATCAACAAGAAGGTTGATTTGTTCTAATTCAAGATGACGGTATAATTACTCCACTGTCATGGTAAAAAAAATTACAGAGCAATATGATTATATAACCCTGTGTTGACATTCTTGATATCTTTTAAAAGAACATATTTTTATGATTAAAAGAAAGAAACAGATTAGAATTTATACCTTATTTTTCATCTTATTATTTTGATTGTTTAATTTCTACCAGAGGATTATCCCCAACCCCCAATTCTAAATTCTGTATCTTTAACACAACACAATGCTGTTGATAATAGGCATGTCAGTATTTATGAGTACAAGCTCTGTTGTAACAGGTATTCAGCTTCCAGCAGCACCATTTTTCCTGAGACTCATGCATTTTTCATTGTCTAGTCTGTCTGCATTTAAAGTGGATGAGATGTCCTTTTAAATGCACAAAGAAGATGAAAATGTGTATCATAGCCTCCTTTCCATTTCTGGTACTAAAATTATAGGAACTATGTATCTATGTTAGAATGCATCTGCTGTGCTATTCTATGTACGACATGAATAACCAACAGCTCACTCTGCAAAATTTCACCCAGCACCATTTTTAGCATCATTTTTTTTTGCAAGATAGCACCTTTCTGGGCTTGTTCAGAAATGCACTAGAAAATAGTTTATTAATCTCAGTTTCTAACTGGCAGATGGGTTACAGTAAAAACAGAGTGTCTTCTGTTTCATTGCTGGTACTTTTTCCAGCTAGGATAAGGCACCATCTTGTTAAACTTCTAACACTGTACCTTTTCAACACATAGATATTAACTCCTTCAGACATTCCTTCATTATGTGTTTAGTGAACATCTATTGCTTCTATCAGTCATCAATCTAGCAGTCATCAGATTCTAGGAATAGAGCATAGAAATTATTAAAGGTTCTGTTCTTTTGGGGAGCTCATGAGCTATACAATACGGTCAATATAAGTAGGAATAGGAAAACATACTTGAGAAACTTGACTCAGATTGAGTACCAGGAATGGCCAATGGAAGGCTTTTGAGACAAATTGGTATGTCCAAGCCATGAAGAGTTAGGTAAAAGAACCACAGATCAATTGCAAGGGAAAAACTTAAGAGGAATATAATGTAAGGAACTAACTCAAGAGATTCTACAATGCACAGAACAGGTTCCTGTGCAACAAGCCACCAAATGGATTCGTCCTGTACCAATGACAAACAAATAATTTGAGGGAGGCAAAATGGCAGGGCAGGGGTCAGAGTTAGAGTATGAGCATTTAGGTACTAGGAGGATTTATATTTACTTATTTATTTTATTTGGTACCTCTAAGTCTCTCGGGCATGCAGGCTCCAGTAGCTCTGATATCTAGCTCTCTTTATTTAAGAATGGGCTTATGAGCTCTTCTGGTAAGGGATTCATTGCAAACTCCCTGCCATCCACATGATGTTTATTAGCATGCCCTATAAAATCATAATTTGCATTCTCAATTCAATCAGACTGGCAGTGGCTAAAAGACATGACTGATAGTTGAAAGCATATACTCAACATGTGTGTCTACAGCTTTGTTTAGCCAACTAAACAAGGTAGAATTGTGTTGGTCTCTTGTTGAAAGGTGCACATCACAGGGCCCTTGGTAGAAAAGTTGTCAGTCAGACCAGCTGTGATTTTTGTCTTTACTGTTGGAAAAATGTTTCCAAAACTCAGCTTGTTAGGTTAGCTCTGTGCTCCATATACTCACTGCAAACAGAATATTTTTACAACTAATGGTGGCACAGCATAGTAATTCAGAATTTAGTACTTGAAATCGTATCACCTAGCTTCAGCCTAATGTCCCTCTAGTTTGGCAAGTTCAGAAATATAGTTCTGTGCAATCAAGGAAGTCTCCTGATGTCAACTTCTCATTTCCACATGCATACATATAAACACATACAGGTGAATGTGTGCATACAAGTAAACACATACAGGTGAATGTGTGCACACAAGTAAACAATGCACACAAATATATATTCAAATTTTTACCTCTCGTTTCAGTTTGAACTATTTCATCACATAAAAAGGAAGTAAAATAGCTTTGTCAGCTTTTTACCTTCTCTCCTCAATTCTCCCAGCCCTAGGTAACCACTAACATATTTTTTATTTCTGCAGACTTCTGTTGCTTAGGCATTACACATAAATGAAATCATGCTCATAGTGGTTTGGTACTAGATTGTTTTTAGTTCAAATATTTACAAAATATGGTCACAAAACAGTTTACATCTGTGTATTATTCCTTTTAATAATTTTTATTATATAGATAAACTAGGTTTTGTTATCTATTTATATCAGTGGGTAGTTCGGACAGTTTATATCTTTTGTAACTTACGTGGTCACCGTGTAATATATTTTGCTTGGTAGGTAAAAGACCAAAGGTAGTAGTGTACCAATTTTCATTGACTAACCTCTGTCAGATGACATCTGTGGCTCAATGGACTTATTGTGCATAAAATGTTTGGAGAAAGGACACACCTACTGTAATATCTGATGCATTGTGTTCCAGTTCCCAAATTGGTAGCAAAGATTATTTAGACTGTGTACCTATTACTCTCCAATGTATGATATTCTTTCTTTTTAAACAATTTGAAATTATATGCACATACATGTATATATGTATATGTATACATAAATACATAGAAGCATATACACACATATATCTACAATTTTAAATTATATATACAATTTATTAATTTATATTTAATATATAATATATATTAAAAGGCACAATAACAGCATTTTCTCTGTAAGATTTTCTGTGGGTTAGAGAAAATTGTATAAATTATTCCCAATTCTTTACAAACATGAACTATTGTTGGCATTTCCATGTATTTTATATTTCTTCATTTTGTAACAAGCTTCTTGAAAATTCAGTATCAAAAATTTGGTTAAATGTTCTCCCAATGACAGACTATGTCTTGTTCATTTTTTATGTCTTACATGCAGCATATAGAAGGCTATTTTATGTGTTTTATGTTGGAGTCAGTTACATGATAGGTTAAAATTACATTATTTTGTGTATTTGGTAGTCTTGTGTATCTTGATTTGGTTCAGTATGCTACCAAGGTCTTAAACAGTATTGTTATAATTTAAGTAGGTTATAGTATTGTTTTAGTCTTGTCCAACAAGAAGGGACACTCTATAAAACACTCTCTAGTGCATACTCAGCAACAGAAGCAACCATTTAGTACACTAGCTGTAATTTTACCAATATCTCTTCCATTTCAGTATGTATATTAGGCAAATGATCAAGCATTACCAATCATAGGATTATTATTAATCTACTGTTAATTAATTATTTAGTTACTGTGATTAACGTTGTGCCACATGGTGATTAGATCAAATATCATCAAAGAAGTCTTCAAAGTCAACATGTTTTTCTTTTTATTTCTCTCACCATTTTCTTTCAGTGCAGTCACCATTAATAATACCACTGAAGAAACTATGTACCTTAGGTTCCCAAGACAAGAATTGACAGACAGGGCTACACAAAATTAAACAGCTTCTATGCAACAAAGGAACCCATTAACAGAATGAATGGATAGACTACAGAATGAGAAACAATCCTCGACAGCAATATTTCAGACAGCGGGCTGTTACCAAAAGTAACTAAAGAAGTGTAAAAAAAAAAATCCTCCAATCAATAAATGAGGCAAGTGACCAAACAGAATGTTCTCTAAGAGTGAAATACAAAGCTAGGGATATAGAGCAGTTGACAGAATCCTTGTCTTGCTTGCATTATACCCTGAGCTTGACTCTCAGCTCTGCAGAAAACAAACAAACAAACAAAACCTAAATTATGAATGATTGGAAATTCAAGGTCACCCTTGACCACATAATGAGTTTGAGGCCATCCTGAGCTGCATTAAACTCTGCCTCAAAGAAGAAGAAACAGGAGGAAGAGGAGGAGGAGAAAGAAGAGGAAGAAGAGCAGAAGGAAGAACAGGAAGAAGAGGAGGATTCAGCTAGCACAGTTAGCTAATAAATATTTAGAAAGCATTCAACATTTTAGCTACTCAGGAAATACAAAGTAATACAAGTTTGAGATTCCATTTTACTTCTGTCAAAATAACTCACAAATGATGAGGATGTGGGGAAAAGGAAATCTCCTTTTTTTGCTGGTTGAAATGTAAATAGGTGAAATCATTATAAAAATAAGTATGGAGATTTCTCAAAAAACCACATACACAAAAAAATATAGAATTACTATATGAGCCACCTATAGCACTCACATATATACACCTAAAGGACCTACCACAGAGATACTTACACATTCATATTCATTGTTTCCCTAAGCACAATAGCTAAGAAATAGAACAAGACTAGATGTCTATCAACAGCCAAGTGGATATGAAAATGTATTATTTATATAAAAATAAAATCATAACACAGCAAAATGGATGCTTAAAAATGATTGGGGGGGTCTAGGACTGGAGAGATGGCTCAGTAGTTAAGAACACTGGATGCTCTTCCAGATGACCTGCATTCAATCCCCAGTACCCACAGGGCAAGCAGTTCATAATTGCCTGTGACTCCAGTTTCAGGGGATCCGACACCTTTGCAGAGACATACATGTAGAGAAAACATGAACATGAAATAAAAATAAATTAATTGTTGGAAAAGCAGAGAGAGGATTGGGGATGGGAGAGAAATGGTGGTGAAACTTGAGTGGCATGAAAACAAGGTGTTAGAGGAAGATGGGGCAGGAGAATGGAGGCGTAGAGAAGGAAGAGGGCCAAGAAGAACAGATGTGCGTCATAATGTTATAACAAACCCTATTATCCTAGTCTTTAAAAAATTACTTTACAAATCTTTCAGGTTATTTGCATTCTTTACGTTGTTTTATTTTTCTTCAGTTGGCAATCGGGGGGAAGTATTTATATTATTTCTTTTGTAACCTTGAGGGTTGAATGCAGGACCTTGCCAATACTAAATATATATACTACCATCCCCCATATCCTTAAGCCTGTTGATCTTTTTTTAAAAGCAGTGATATTCTTTTTTCCCCTTTGAGACAGGGTTTCCCTGTATAGCCCTGGCTGTCCTGGAACCTGCTCTGTAGACCAGAACTGGCCTCAAACTCACAACAATCCTCTGCCTCTAGCCCTGATATTCTTATATATTCAGTGCTGTTTATACTTAACCTGTGATTGTCTTTTATGCCTTCCATTTCATAGTCTTCTGAATGGTATTATCCTGCTGTAGGTATACTCAGAAAACTTACAAAGTCAAAATCCAACACAACAACAGACTAAACAAACAAGCAAGCAGAAATGACAAGGCTATGTGCTAAAAGTAATACATGAGATGTGTCCTAAGGGAAAGAGAGCAGGGAGGCCCCTCAAAACTAGTGACAGAAGAGCCCAGTCTTGGGGAAAAAAATGAAGAGGAGTCAGGCTGGAAAAGGTATAATGGATGTTCTGCAGAGGCATAAGAACAGAGAAGCCCACCAGGAGTGGAGGAGTGTTCCACTGCTGGTAGGATTGCAAGGTGGTACAACCACTCTGGAAAGCAGTCTGGCAGTTCCTCAGAAAACTGGGCATGACACTCCCAGAGGATCCGGCTATACCACTCCTGGGCATATACCCAGAGGCTTTACCTGCATGCAATAAGGACACATGCTCCACTATGTTCATAGCAGCCTTATTTATAATAGCCAGAAGCTGGAAAGGACCCAGATGTCCCTCAATGGAGGAATGGATTCAGAAGATGTGGTATATTTACACAGTGGAATACTACTCTGCAATTAAATACAATGAATTCATGAAATTCCTAGGCAAATGTTCAGAACTTGAAAATATCATCCTTAGTGAGGTAACCCAATCACAAAAGAAGACACATGGTATGCAGTCACTGATAAGGGGATATTAACCCAGAATCTTGGAATACCCTAGACACAATTTGCATATCAATAGGTTTCCAAGAAGATGGAAGGAGAGACCCCTGGTCCTGGAAAGACTTGATGTAGGGGAATGCCAGGACAGAGAAGCAAGAGGGGGTTGAATGGGGAAAAGAGGGAGGGAAGGGGGCTTATGGGACTTTCGGGGAGGGAGGAAACAACGGGAAAGGAGAAATGATTTGGAATGTAAATAAAAAAAACCTTAGAAAATAAAAAATATAAAAATAAAAAAGAACAGAGAGGCTCACAGTTCCCTGTTGAAATATAAGTAGCTCCCCATTCTGCCATCATGAAGGAATGCCATGGGGCTGGAGAGGCAAGAGTTAACAGCTCAGAGGCCATTGGAGAGAGAACTTTCAGAGCTTCCTTCCAGCTGTCTGATGTCCTTTTCTTGGAAACTTGCATGCCCCAAAGCAACAGCATTTCATTTTTCTCATAACTCTCCAAGTTGGCCAACAGCCTCTAGGGATCGCTCACCTTTTCTCCTATGTGTAGACTGGCTTAGTATGATGGAAGCAGGAGGATCCCAAACCCTCACTCAGATATTTGGCACAAGGGCTGCCCAGGTTTCTTTCTTTATTTCCCAGGAGTTTCTCATGTTCAATAACACACCTCAAGCTCCTTACTGAGAAGCTGTTTCTTAGAAGGAAAACATAAATGCAGCAAAACGTCTCAAAGGTTAGGCCTAGAAGGCTCATGGATTCACTTTCTCTGTACTCTGGTGATCAAAGCAAGGCCAAATCAACCTAGCTTCTAAAAAAGCAGAAACAGATTCATGCTCCATCCAGAAAAAATGGAATTGTGTCTTCCATGGGGGAAGAAATCTATACTATCACATATCCTCTGCTTAAGGTCTCTGTGTTTATACCACAGCTTTCACTTTTTACGTTGCTGTTTCTACAAATAAACCACAAAGGTCAGAAGAAACTTTCGGAGAAAAGTCTGCCTCTTATTTCCAGAGGCTTTCCTGTGTCAGAGAAGGAGTGTGTGTGTGTGCGTGTGTGTGTGTGTGTGTGTGTGTGTGTGTGTGTGTGTGTGTGTGTGTGTGTGTGACTGACTATAAAGCTGGTGTGGGCCTTTCATTTCCATGGAAACCGAACACTTTGACTCTTGCCTCCAGTCCCCACTTCAGTGTCTACAAGAGCACTGCCTATGAAAATGGCAATGAAAATATTTGCATAATTATTATACTACCACAGTCCTGAATCTATTTTAGGCATAATAGCTTTAATATATAGGCAATTGTAACTTAAGAAACAGAGAATAAAGACCTTAAATAAAGCTTCTTAGAACAGAGTTCCAGAGTCTAGAAGGGAACAAGAGGTGCTCCTTGTGCATTTCCAGATGTACAACCCTTTCAGTCAAGAGTTTCTGCATCCAGGAGCTTGATCTGCAAAGCAAAGTTTCTCCCATTATTGATTAATTATACACACGGTTGATGCTGGAATATATTTCTGCTTGCAGGATTGGGATGCTCTCTCAGCATCACTAATCCACATACTGTGCTTCAAGATGATAGTCCCTTTCCTCAACAGCTTCTGGTGTCCAGTGACTGGAAGCCAGGTTCCCACGCTGAGACTCAATCTCATAACCTGGTTTTGCTTTATCCTCACTGTGTGTTCTGTGAGCAAATTCATTACCCATGTCAAGCATTAGTTTCCATTTCTATAAAGTTTCAGTAATAACTGAATAGGTCCCTAGCATGACTTCAATGGCTTACAATAAATAGTATCTACTGCCTTTAACTCAGTGTCTGCTATGAATTACCAATGGATTTCACTATCCTTGTCTTCATGTGTTTCCTGCTGACATTGCTGTGTTTTCTTTCATTCTCAGGGAGATGTTAATCTCTGTGGCTTTGGGCCAAGTGTTATCCCTTCTTGTTTGTGGAATTGGTTTGACCAGCAAGTACCTGGCAGAAGATTTTCATGCGAACACACCAGTCTTCCAGAGCTTTCTGAACTACATCCTCCTCTTCTTGGTATATACCACCACGCTAGCTGTCCGACAAGGTAAGCTGCCCCTAATCCCAGGAATTTGCCATTTACAAACACATACAAGAATATGAGCCATGACTAGATATCATTTTATCATTTGTTGCATCAGTAAGACGATTCAAATTCCCAGACTGCACTTTGCTATTTTGCAGTAATGCTACAAAGAAAATGCATGAATATATCACAAAGAAATATTATGTAAATTCATCAAGAAGCAGGAACTATATGCATTGCAGAAAATTACAATTGCTCATAATTTTGAATCCCTGGTAAAGGTTATATTCTTTTCAATGAATCTAGGTAGAGTACCACCTGAAACCTGGAACAGCCCTAGTGCAACGTTCCTAAACATGGTATCCCTGAGTTGTGTAAGGGGACTACAGACAAATGTATGTTCTTTAGGAAAGTGACACAGGTATGAGTATGGACAACTTGAGCAATGCCACAAGAGGAATAAAAGAAAAGGCAACTCCCATAGGTGGCCACATGTGGCCCTATTTTAAATGTTAAAGAAATGAAGCAATGAAAACACCCAAGAGTTAATAAAAGAAAAATGTCCTTCAAAAGAATAAGTCCAATAGAGATTGTGGGTGGGGGTGGGGTCATCTCAGAGGCTCCTTTAGAGTCTTTATCCTACACTACCAAAGTTGGTAATAATCCTTTTGTCTGTGGCCCTAGAAAAAGCTCCAGGTTTTCCCCTAAGTTGTAGCTGTTTATCAGGATCCATTGAAAAATAACCATTAAAAGCTTTGAAAATCATCATATATATTGCTAAATGTCAGTTCTAATAAGTATACATTTTTGAAACTTTCCTAAGAACTATTGGTATTTTATTCTTACATGTCCTTATTTGGATTTCTGTCTAAAATAAATACTGCTCGGGTATAATGACTTACCCAATAGCAGGCTTCAGCTTAGAAGAGTAATCAAATGAAAGTGGCTGGTGTCAGGGATGGCTTACTTGCTAAAGGCCTTGCCTTGTAAATATGAGTACATGAATTCAGATACTCAGAACCTATTTAAAATTCTGAGCAAAGCAGCATGTATCTGAATCCCAACACTAGGGAAACAGAGACAGGCAGATCCCTGGAGCTCAGTGAGCAGCTGGCTGAGCAGAATTGACAAGCTTTGGGTTCAGCAAAACACTGTCTCTCGTAAATTAAGTTGGAGAGTAATTGAGTGTGTTACCTGATGTCAATCTCTAGTATTTACATGCACATACACACACATGCACATGTGCACATGTGCGATTACCTATATATACACATGAACACATCCACACAAACACATGAATAAATAACCCTGTCCCCCCTCCACACACACACATACACAGCACATTACCACACTATAGTCAATTGAGTTTTCCATTTGTTGAAAATATATTAGAAGCTAATTTAATTTGCTTTCCCCAAGTTGATGTTACTCGTTTTTTTTAAACCTTGAATATTAATGGCTGTAACTACTGTTAAAATAAACTGCCAGTCTACAAAAGTTATAGACACTAAGTCTTAGCTGTTTCCTCAGTGTGAGTCAGAAGCCAGTGAATGTGAATGATATAAGTGTCTTGAATAGTGGTGCTTCAGGCCAGGAAAAGACTCAAGGAAGTGAGGCAATGGGGGAGGCATACGATTAGTAACTCATTTCAGCAAAACTGTGGGAATGTATCAAAAAAGGAGAGACAAGGGATGAATGTAAAATTCACTTGATGTGAGCTTGAATCAGCATCAAAAGACCAGTAGTATTATTTAAACTAGTATAAGGAATATAATTAGGAATAATAGGATTAAACAAAATTTCAATAGCTCAATCCTGAAGAAATTGTTCATATGAAAATGTTCTTCAGCAGTGATTTTTAAGCACCTCTGGATTTTGAAATGGCAAATTGTTGCTCCCCCTTGGATTCTGGTCTTTGTTATTTTCTAAGAGTCCGGAGATTAAGTAAGAGTCTATATCTAGGGAAAATAAACATAATAAAAATTGGAAATCATGATTATACTAGTTATATGTGGAAGCTAGAAAAGTTGTGAAAAGTGTTAGTGTTAATAATATTAATAATGCCATTTGTAATGAACATTTATAATTGTCAGCTACAGATGGGACTTATCCCTTCTTGCTTCTTCAAAGCAAGGATTTATATCATCTAAAATTTTATAAATGAGAAAACCAATAAAGCTACTAAGAAAAAGATGGAGGCTGTGACCAGATAGGGCTGGAAGAGCAGGGTTACCTTTGGCTTGTGAAATTTGGAGGAGGCGGGAGGGATGAGAGACCCTTTACAGTACTTCTCAACCTTCCTAAAGCTGCAACCATTTCATAAAGTTCCTTATGTTGTGGTGACCTCCAACTGTACAGTTATTTTCCTTGCTACTTCATAACTGTAATTTTGCTACTATTATGAATTTGTAATGTAAATATATGCTTTGCTACCCAAGGTATCTGACATGTGACCACTGCGAAAAGGACATTTGACCTCCAAGGGGGTCATGGTCCACAGATTAAGGACAACTGCTTCAGAACAAAAGGAGACATTCACGTTTCTTAATTTTGGAAACCCTACAGAGGAAAGTAGTATGGGGTGTATGGTGTAGTGCGACCTAGCAATGAAATCAGAAGAGAGTCATAGAGACTACATGAGAGGTGTGTCAGTGTGGGTAAGGCAAAGGAACAAAGAGGCTAAAGACTGGGAAGTAATACGCAAGCCCTTTTGCAGGAAAGACTGAGAAAATACTGTCTTCCCAGTGAGTGGAGGAACCAGTTTCCACAATACAGTGCTCTTTTTGGAGATTCTTCTCTCTCTCTTTCTCCTTTTATTTCATTTTTATTCTTTTACTGTCACCCTGGATGACCACTGAACTTGTTCATGTATCTGTGTTGATGTTTATTCACATAGACTGGTATTTACCTAACATCTTGAAATCAATGCAGCCATTAATTTTGTACATGCTGTGTCACTGTAATGTGTTGGAAGCATCATAACTTTTCTGTTCAGGTACCACAAGACTTGGGAATGAAAAAGCAATTGAGAAGAGAGGGCAAGTCTGTGTACAAAGGAGGACCACTTACATCCAATTCTCCTTTCTCAGTGTTCCATAGCCTGCAGGTCAGATCAAGTGCTGAGCTTCACATCTCGACTACCACAAATATCACCTACCCAGCTGGGCGTCCATATTAGCGATATGTGTATGCCTTGGACTACTTGACAGTAAGCAGTTTCCTGACTGTATTTTTTTTTCAACAGATCACTGCCATTGTACTCATACAGCTTCTAAAACTATGGTTGTCAAACTGGAAACCCTCTGAGAATATTTGAGCATTATGTCATTATGAGTAACCTTGCCAAGATTCTGACTTCAAAGTTAGAACAAATCCTCCCTATCAAATATGCATTAGATCAATGACCAAAAGATATGAAGGTAGCAGGTTCCAGTGTAGATTCCAGCAAATGACAATGTGAAATTTCCCTGGGGTATTAATTAATTCTTTTGGAAACATGGGCGTTATCCTTTAAAACAGTGTGTCTTGCTGAACAAATTCTAGGTGTGGTCTGAAAAGTTGAAGCTCTGTTCTCTTCCAACTGTTTCTGAAATTGAAGATTCTACTGTTCCTAACAGAGCCCTTCAGGGATAGAACTCCATAGAAAGAAGTTTAGTTCTGTAATGTCCACAAATGTATCCCATCTGGGAATTAAAGGAAAACTGAAAGTACTGTCACGTTAACCCCACTGAGAAATAGATAGGAAATGAAAATGCATCCATAAAGAAAAATCAGACCTTCAAGAAATTCACGCTCTGTGTTCAAAATAAGGGCCTTAAGAATATGGCTAAGAAAGTGTATGCTGCTTCAAGCAAGGCTTCACACCCGACTATCTGCCTAAGAATTACTCGAAGATTCTCCTTCATCTCTACATAGTTTCTCCTTTCTTAAAACTACAGGTAAATCTAGCTGAAATTCAAAAACCAAGAGACACAAAACTGCAAATACCATGCAACAAGGGAAGACAGTCTTCAGCTTAACTGGAGACTGTGCTCTTGCTTTTGTGATACAGAAGCAAGAAATATGACTGGATTTTAAAATCAAAAGTGAAATAGGATGCATTTCTTTTTTTCTATTTTATTTTATTTTATCATATAATATTATAATCAAACTAGAACTCAGTAGAAGAAGAGTACAGAAACTACAAAACCATTTGGAATCCAACAAGAAACTTTTGAAAGAGTAGTCAAACATTGAAAGGATTAGGAAGTAGTTTGAAAGCTCCTAGAATTAAATTCAAGTGAACACACAACTTTCACAATTTTTAGCAAACACACAAATTCACTCCTGAGTAGGATGCATTTCTTGCCAAGAAAATATTTATCATCAGTTTTTCTGTCCACAATCATTTCTTACTTATTACAACTCTTTCTCAAATCTGCTTTTAGTACTCCCTGCTTAATGGATGAAGTCAATTTTATTACTACCATTTTTCTACATTTGTATCTAATTAAAGCAAATATAGACAGTAAGGTAAAGACAGGATACTCAGGGAGAAGCAAAAGCAGGTTCAGAGCCTGTGTTCTTCCTCCAGCCATAATATGGAAAAGGACATGGAAATATAATAGAACTCAAAGGATGCACCACTATATAGAAGCCTGCGGTACCCCTTCAATTATCCTTATAGCAGGCTTTACAAGGGTTACTTTTACAGTGAAGAGTATTTCTTTAAGCTCTTCTAATTTTGAATAATAATAATCATCATCATCATCAATCTTCTGGATAAATCAATTCAATAAACATCTCATATCTTGCTTTCCAGAAAATCCTTGAAGATAGACTTTTGCATATTTTCTATCATCTCTTGTTTTGTGTGAGCATGAAAATGAAATGAACCTCTAAATGTACTAATATAATATCCATAAGCAAGTTTTTAAATATTCATCTACTTAGAAAAAACATAGTGCAGAAGGTCATATTCAATGAAACAGCGTTCTTGGCCAGATGACTTGGCGACTTGCGTGTCTGCATCTTGCAGTACGTCAGATTTGGCCTTGATCTCTCGAACCAGCAGGGTCTGGTTCTCTACATTTGGGAATCTCTGTCCTCGAATGCATTAGGATGTTTTTAGTGCTTACCATATAGGTGTTCTCAATCCCAAACCAAAGCAGCAAAATGAATTAAAGCAAGAAGTCCAGAGTTTTTTCAGACTAGAAGACCAAGGAGACTTCAATGCACACCCAGTTCCCAGCTCTCCAAATAATCCTTACTAAAGCGCTAAAGGGGAGGGAGTGTCATGGGTTGGCAGGATAAGAGAGCACTTACAGAATGTAAATATGGAATCATACATCTCCTGAGAGCCATGGGGAAACTAACACCATCAATTCCCTAATACTGGTGAGGTAATTTCTATTGGACTCTCTTCAGTTCTCCCTAGTGGTAAATTACTTGGCAAACTTCTATGCCTATTCCTTGTCAGGTCACGTTTATTTTTTAGTTAAGTGTGTCTGGAGAGTTGTAGTCACTATGGTAAAGAAAGATTGTACTTGAGGGGTTTCCGAGATGAATTGTTGTAGATGATCCTTGATAAACACTTGACATTGTCATGGAGAGGAACAAAACAGGCTTAAGTTTGAGGAAGCAGATAACATCCTGTTAGGAAATTGGAAAAAGGAAAATTACACACAAAAAATTAGAACCCACTTCTAGCAAAGCTGCCTGTTTACACATTCAACTCTCCTGGAACACTGGTGGAAGTGCAAACTCTCAATACTACTTTTGAATACAGCTTGGTATTTTCTTATAAAATTAAACATGCACTTCCTATATGATCCAACAGTTAATCCTTTTCCAAGAGAAATGAGAAAGCATAATCTTGATACACAGAAATGTATGCAAATGTTACTTTGTCTTAAATGCTATAAAAGCCTATAAAAACAACAGCAATGACCAAACCTGAATGCTCATTAGTTTATAGAAGGGGAGGAAAAGCTGATTGTGTTGGTGTACACCAATGATCCCAGTATTCACGAGACTCAGTCAGGAAGATTGCCACAGATCCAAGACCATCTTTAACTATCTTGCTAGTCAGAGCTTTGTAGCAAGATGCTGCCTCAAAGAAAAGCAAGGAACAGTTGGTGATGTTTTGGGGGGGGGCAGTGAGTTGGTTTACAGGGTAAAAGCATTTTTTGCAGAAACCTGATGACTTGAGGTCTGTCCCTGGAGCTCACTTTGTAGAAGGAAAGAACCATCTCCTTTAGGTCGTATTCTGTCCTCCACATACACAGCATAGCCCACATGTGCCTACACTCACACACATACATACAAAATAATAAATGAATGAATGAATAAATAAATAAATAAGTAGATAACTTTAATGAGTTTGTATAATCCATTACCACTCCCTAAGGAAAAAGAATAAGGTACCCATTCGTTCAGCAATGTTAACTATTTTTAAAAGCATTATGCTAAGTGCAAAACTTTATGCTCTGGATAATTGCATACTGTATTGTTAAATAAGGTTTTGGAGAAAACAAAAAAATAATGACAGAACGTAGATCCACGGTTGGAGGCAACTGAAAGTGAGGGCAGGCTGCATAAACCACCAAGGAAACCTTTGGCTCAATGTGTTCTCTGTATTTCAATTGTTACAGGCATTATATAAGTGTATATGTTTGTCAAGACTCTTCAAACCATACACTTAAAGAAACAGGATTTATTGTGTCTAAATTATACTTGGTGGAAAAAGAAAATAGCCTAACTATAGGCAACACTGTGGTTTTCTGGGTGGAATAATATATTATTGAGTTTCCAATATGTGGCTATTCTTTAGGTCTCTTCCAGGTATTAGGAAATGCTGTTGAAAGCATCTTCCTTCACTGTGGCATTCTTCTGGAATACCAAGGAACTTGATCCATCAAGCTCCAAACCATGCATCAAATAGTGCCAAACACACACATTCTATGTATATACAGTGTTTACAGGATAGATCTGCAGCAAATGGAGCATCCCATAGTCTTAATAATACTTAGAGAACTCAATATAAAGCATCATATTTATGCTGCAGTATATCACAAATTCTGTGTTGTACACAGATCCCTCACTATCAGCTCAATAAATGACATTCAGATTGAAAGAAATGGATAAGAATGTGTAATATCATCTCCATTTAATGAATCCTCATATAAATTCACACACATGCTTTTATATATCACATCCCTCTGCATTCCTCATGCTAAATACTTCATTAATCAGTACCCTTTGATTCGTTCATTCCAAACAGCATCTAAGCTTGCAGGAAGGGATTGTCTCCCTGTTGTATCTGGAGTCCATGTTGACTGTTAATTCGGGAAATCTTTAAGCATTCATCTCTCCATGCTGAGAGCTGGCAAAGAGCAATACTCATTCCTGGCACGAAGCTGCAGTGTTCATGTGGGAGATTGAAGGGTGGTTACAAGATGATAACTGTATTGCCTAAAGCAGATAAGTCCCCTTCTACCAAAATAGTGCTTTGTATGTAATTAGTGTAAAAATTCAGAGGAATAGAGTTTATCCTTACAATCATCTTTCTCATTAAAAACGAATCATAATGGAGGAACAAAGCCATCCCTGAAATGAATGGAACTGCTTCCCTGAAGTTTTCATTAAATCAAAGACTCAGCAGTTGGGACTCATGCAGGCACCATTGCAAGATGCTGCATGAGATCTGCAGGAGAAAATCATTTTTTCCCCTCCAAGGATTAGAATTGCATTGCAGTGATCTTCAGATCAGAATTCCCTGCCTGTGCATTTTGCGAATGTTCCTGTTCACTGGTTTCTATTTTTGAGGCTTCTGAGGAGCAGGGGGAAGATCACTTAACTAGACACGTTTAAATGCAATACATGAAAATGGGGGTGCTGCTGTGGGCCAGAATCAGAAAGTGTCTTCAGTGACCTATATGAAGAAAACCATAAAGGGAATAACTCCAAATACAGAAACGCTCAGAGCCTATGTTGCTTCCCCTCATGCATTGCCTTATTATTTAATGATTCCAAGACAGAATGTAAGCATCACTATCTTTCACTTCTAGCTTCCTAATCAGCTATTTCTAAGAATGTCTTTTTTTCCTTTAAGTTTTCTTGAGATATATTTTCCTTAGAAGAAATTAAAATAGCTCTATATTTTACAGTAAAGAATAATGCCCCTTTGTGAATTTGACTATATTAAATATTGCATTATTTGTTCTTGATTATTTGATTAAAACTTCTTTCCTTTAACTTAAATTAAACATTGCTTTTCTAATTAGTAGGGGTGTAGTTTTGTTGTTGTTGTTTAATTCCATTTACATTTTTTCCATCTATTGTTGCTACATGCTCATTCTTTCTGCTAAACAATTCTTAAAAAAGAAATATTTATGTGAACTTCTCATGAGTGAATCTTTTCTATAGTCATTTACAACAGTTATGAATGCAACTATATAATGAATTCAGTCAGTTTTTCCTCCCCAATATCCTTCTAAAATCCTGCTGCCTCTCTTACTGAAATCGACAAGTCCCCTTAAAACTTTCATGACTTATTTTTGTATGTAACCCACTGACTTTATTTAGATTCTTGCTTGAGCGTCTCTAGGGATCCAATACCTCAGGCCTCTTTGAGCCCTTGCACTCATGTGTACATACCCAAACACAAACATACACACATATACATAATTAAAAATATTATTTTAAACCATTGTGGTTGAGACCTTTTCTGAGTTCAATTAAATCAAAATTCAGTATGAGGTTATTCACTGGAGCAAATGCAACTTATTTGTGGCTGAATTACTGAAGAAAAATCATGTACAAACACACACACACACCACATACACACACACACCTGAAAGAATGGGCAACTGGTATAGGTCCTCAGGAACATGTAAGGTCTCCATGATTCCTCTCCCTTCATGCATGATGAATGTTGATGGGCCTGAGTTTCTTTAAGTCTTATGCAGAGACCCACTGGTGAAAAGAAGTCATGATCGTAACAGATATACTATGTGGAGAAGACATGTTTTTACTACATATCTCCCAGTTCCTTGGAACTTACATTCTTTCTCCCTGCAAACTATATTCCTTGAGCCTTGGGGGTGTTGATATTATTGTTCTACTTAGGATCAAACACTTAACAATCACTTATTATCAGCATTTTGGCCAATTAAATGTTTCTGCATTAATAACTACCCATTGCAGTAATAAATATCTCTGATTATGACGGGGTAGAGCACTAATCTATGAGTATAGACATTAGTATTTGGAGGGAATTTTAATAACATGGTCATTGTTATGGCATGTCACATCCCACGTGATGCCATGGCTTTTGACATGGCTTACAATAACAGTCATTGAGTTTCTTTCCATGGAATGGACCTCAAATCCAATCAGAAAGCAGTTGGTTATCCCCATACTGAGCATGCCACTATTGCACTGGAGACCATACCTTCCCTGGTGATCATTATTATAAGCTGGTAGAATTCACAATCAGATAAGTCTTTTTATAATTTTTCTTATTCATCTGCCTAAATACCATCTTTTGACTCTATGTCAGCTAGCTAATAAGGAGGAAGCTTCCAACTCAGCTCCAAGCTTGATTTTTCTATGTCCTAAGACATAAATGGGCAGTATCTTAAGCAACAGAATCATACAATCAAGTTCAAGTGGGAAGCCAGGAACAATGACAATATGGTGTAGTATTTGGGAGTCTCTGGGGCTCACCTAATCAACAGTTTAGAGGAAGATATCTCACATGTGGCACTGGAAGAAAATATCTGTCTCTAAAATTTGTTTCTAGAACTGACTACATAAGTCTATTAATCTAAAATATAATTTAGGGCTTTAGAATAGCTCAGTGGTTGAATAATACTGTTCTCCCAGTAGCCTCAGCTGTGAGGACCAGAAATGACATGTGGTGGCACACAACCACTTGTAACTTCAGCTCTAGGGAATGAATGTCTCTGTCCTCTTGCACTCCTATATACAATCTCACACACAAACATACACATGCACATAATTTAAAAAAATAAAAAATTAAAAAAATTATAATTTTCAACTATTGGGGTTGAGAACTTTTCTGGATTCAACTAAGTCAAAATTCAAGAACCATTGCAGAGTTTACAGCTCCACAGTGGTTCATCGCTTCACTTCACAGATCTGGATAATAATGGTAATTGTCTTAGGAGTTTATGTGAGCTAAATAATATACAGTATTGATGTGAGCTATCTAGAAAGCATTCAATGAAATGACACAAATCATTAGCATTAATTTACTCAATAAATACCAAAACTTCTCCCCATCAGTTTGAGGTGTTTGTTTTTGATACAAGGTCTTGTTCTGGACCTCAGGATGTTCTTTGTTCAGTATGGTGGCCAGTGCAAAGGGGAGTTCATTCATGTATTGTACAGTTGTGTGACTAATTCTAAAGAGTCACACGTGCTAAAACACCCCACTAGTTCACAGATGGGGTTTTTCTGCCTAAGCGAGCTAAGACAAGGGAAAGAGTAAGTACCCATCACCTTTGTCCAGATGGATCCAGAGGGTGTCCTGAATCTTTTAGCTGTGAGTGCATCTACATAGTTCTCTGAGACTGAGGAAGACAGCTAAGGAAGGTGCTAGAGGTGTGTGAGCATTTTTTAAAAAGCTTTTCCTAGGACTCTGGGTTGGCATAACATTGTTGTTTGTATAAAGGTAGAGCTTCCTTTGGAATCCAGACTGGCCTCTAATGTACAACTCTGGCCTCTGCCTTCTCAGTTTTGGAATTGTAGGTACCTGACCCCATACCCAGCCATCACAATGAAAGACAAAGGGAGAACTCCTTCTCATCTTGCCTCTTCCTCTTAGATCTATGTGTGCTTCTTGTTCCCTGTCTTTAGTCTATCCCTTTTCTTCCCACATAGCTTTTTTTAAAAAAAGGAATTATTTATTTATTTATTTTATGTATATGAGTACACTGTAGCTGTCTTCAGACACCAGAAGAGGGCATTGGATTCCATTACAGATGGTTGTGAGCCACCATGTGGATGCTGGGAATTGAACTCAGGACCTCTGGAAGAACAGCTAGTGCTCTTAACCACTGAGCCATCTCTTTACCACCCCCCACATAGCTTTTTAACTTTGAAACAAATAGGTAGAAATGAGAATAAAATATTCCTATTGCCTTGTCAGAACAAAAATGTTCTTACAAATCTTGGACAAAGGAGAGCAAATCCAGGTTCCATTCTGACTTTTCTACAGATAACTTCCACAAGCCACTCTGTTTTGTTCAGTGAAAGACTACTAGCACAGATGCCCATTAAAGTGTATGCTAAGCTAGATGGAACTGTTTTCTTCCCTGGATGGTTTTTCTTCCACCACACTCTCAGAATGCATCTGTGAACTGCATCCAACAAACACTGATGTTAAATCAAGGCAGATTCAGAGCAGCTGGGAAATCAAACACCCTACTGACTGAGGTCCATGCCAACTGGAGAAACTGAAGAAAAAAGAAATGTAATTTGGTCAAAGTAAGGGGACTGCATGTCATCAGCAAGCGATCAGTTCTTGGGATGACTACCACAGATGCTTTAAAATAATCTTATCACTCTTAAATTGTCAATGAATTCCAGGATTGAGAGCCAGGTCACTGTTTTATAATCAAAATCCTACATTTTCCTTAACTAATTATAATGACACTAAGTCTATCTCATTTAAGGTCATCTCAATGAATGCCACAGTATGAAATATGCAAGGAGTAATGTAGGCTTACTTCAAGAACTAGAATTGTTCTTGAATGATTTCATTCAAAAGACTCTTAGATACATATTTCCTTTTCTTCTTCTCGTCTTCTTCTTCTTCTTCTTCTTCTTCTTCTTCTTCTTCTTCTTCTTCTTCTTCTTCTTCCTCTTCTTCATCTTCTTCCTCCTCCTCCTCCTCCTTCTTCTTTTTCTTCTTCCTCCTCCTTCTTCTTTTTCTTCTTCCTCCTCCTCCTCCTCCTCCTCCTCCTCCTCCTCCTCCTCTTCTTCTTCTTCTTCTTCTTCTTCTTCTTCTTCTTCTTCTTCTTCTTCTTCTTCTTCTTCTTCTTCTTCTTCTTCCTCTCTCTCTCTCTCTCTCTCTCTCATCTTTTCTGGCCAGGGTAAGATCACTCTATTTCAGAGTTCAAATATAACACCTGGGTGGGAACAAGAAAATATAATATAAGAATCCAAGATGAAAAAGAGCTGCAAAGTATCCTAGGAGACCACAAAGCATTGGAGCCAACAAGCTAGAAAGTGGCCACCTATACCATCATCCTCTGAGAAAAGGGGAACTATGCTACCGGGGATCATGGGAGTGTTGCATAGCAACTGTTGAGCAGGACACAATCTACAAACTCAATGGACTACTCACTGGTCCCTCCCAGATTCAAAGCACAGCTGCCTGATGGCCTCTCCTGGCCTTCTTTTGATGGTATATATGGCCGTCACACCAAGACTCCACCTTTGCTTTAAGGAAAGCAGCAATCAGCTTTTGCTCTACCTATAAGAACATTTCAACTTTGCCTTTGGTGGCTCAGGTTGAAACTTCCAGCTGTGCAGTGTTAAACCTATGACCAATATAGCACAGCTTTAAGGCAGCTATTGATTTTAGACTTTTATTTGACTAAAAGAAAACTAAGGCAGATCATCCAGGAGCGAGCAAAGAATGTCTAAAAATAAAGTCAAGGAACTTGGTAAGTAATTTCTCACAAGGAAGTGTGTGGGCACAGCTTATGTAAGTGACAAGAATGGGGAAGTCTTCCTACAGTTAAAATTATAGGTTATTTACTATATGGAGACTTATTAACCCACAGCCCCTGGTTTCTACTGTTTTGACCTCAAGTATGCTGATTAACTGTGATAAGTGAAGAAAAGAAATCTTGTGTTCTTATACTGAGTGTGGAGGTCCTTAAGGGTGTCAAACTGGTACACAAGGTGAGAATGTGACCCATCTCCCAGAGATGTTTCATAGTGTTAGTTCTATCTATGATTCCTTTACAGAGAACCTTCCAGAAGTCTCCAGCTGAGCACATGCCATTCAAATTTCTATTACATAACTTCCAGTTCTCTTACCTGCCCATTCTTTTTCATTTCCTATGGATACTTGTTCATCATTCAATTCATTATTCATTTCTTTAGGAAGTGTTTTGGGAATGCTCTCTTTTCCTGGGCACTGTTCTGTGGGATTGCATTCAGCCCCTCTGCTGGGCATGGCCACTAGGGAGGTGAAACATGGGAGCTTGACTGTGCTTGTCTCATGTTGCCACAGAGAAGGTGCTGGGCTTCGGGGAAGCACCAAGACACTGCTCTAGGGGTGGGAAAACACAGTCTGAGATGTGAGAAGCCAAATCTGGTATTCTCTGCCTCCATGGCATCTAATCACCACTAGAAAACTGCACCAAAAAAGTCTGGAATGAAGGATTGGGGGTCCACGGGCCTGTGAAGAGACCAGGACTATTGGAGGCCCTCAGGCTGGGACTGGGGTTGGGGCTGGGTGTTCTGCCTTAGCTCATCTGGCAAAGGTAGTGGCAGTTATCTGGGGCCACAGATAGGCCTTGTATGGAAAATTTAGGCAATGGCTCCTCCATGCTCCCCATGGCGGTTCTTGATGAAAGAGACAGTCCTTGGTTCCAAAGTGTTTATTGGTTGTTCATTATGGAAAATGGGCACACACCAACTTCTCAGGGTAAACCAGAGATTAAATATCTTTTATAGGGAGGGATGGCTGGGAAGGGGAGCTTATTTGCTAAACCCTCAAGACCTCTAGGTACCTCATTAGCATGGAGAACTCTCTTCCTGGATTATGTAACCACAGGTCATGTTTCCCCAGCAAATACCTACCAGTTTTTGCAGTCATGCTCAATTTCAGCTCATGCCAAATTTCTAAAAACCCCATAAAATATTGGAAACTGTAATAATTCTAAGTTATAAGAGGAAAAATGTCCAGTGGAGAATAACAGAGTTCTGGGATTTTGTCCTCTTTCTCCTGACAGAACAGAAATTTTGAAACCATTCAGAGGAATCATTAATAACTGCAGAGAATCAAGAAGGGAGAACACAGGATGTACTCTGGCATTTAACCAAGCAGGTGTCCTATTTCCCTAATGTACACCATGCACTGTTCAGCAAATGGTGAAGATATCACTCGAGCATCAGAGCTCCATTTTGTAGAATTCTGGAAATATAAATCAAAGGTACCCTGAGTGGCAGCATGACAATGTATGCATTTACCAATAGATCTAACTCTTTACACAGGTGACAGCCAACTAACTACAGTAATGTCTGTGATTTCTTGGAGATGCCTGTGCTCCATTCTTTAAATGGTATACACAGATCTCAGATGCATTGTCATAGACCTGCATAGATTCTCTAGCAAGGCAATCTCCAACTGTATCACCTTGTGTATCTGTGTCCACCTCAACTACCACTTCAGTGTACTCTCCATACTAACTTAGAAAACACACTTCATGGAGGTAGACATTTAATGTGCTTATAGGATATTCTGACTGATACACAAGGTTGTCTCCAGTTTAACTTCACTAGCATCTGTTAATTACACTGTGTGCCCAACACCATGTGAGATCCTTCCAGCTATACCCTCTATGCATGCATGGGCTCTAGCTCTGCCCTAAACCAGGCCATGGCTGGTGTTCTCCTGGACCACTACCACCATTCTTTTTGAAGCTTTTGGTCTGTTTCTGATGCCTGTCGCATTTCCATCTCAGGCATCCCACATTTAAAACTCTCATCTGTTCTAAGACGAGGTTCATTGGCAAGCCAGACCCTGGATGGCCATGTCATCCATTCTTACAATTCTGATTGAACTTGGGATTTGACACTAACAGCTGGGGGAAGGAATTAATTAAGAAAAAGTTTCTCTATCTGGCGAAATCACCCTCTACTTCACATCTCCATCATTATGGGAAGGAAATAGAGTCATGTTGTAAGGACTCAAAAAAAAAAAATCTCAAAATCAAGGTAGTAGGATGTTGCTAATGCTGCTTCCTAATTAACTTGTCTATTTCAGGAAAAGAGGCCAAAGAAATAACATGCTAATTTTAATCCTCCTAGCCAGGGGCCTCTTCTCAAGTGTAAACCAAATTCCCTTGGAATTTTGAGTTGATGACTCTGATCCAAATATGAATGAATGAATGAATGAATGAATGAATACATAAAAACATAAATACATAAATAAATATTTAATATTTCAGGCACCAATTTCATCTGAAATGACTTTAGCTGCTCCTATATTCTACAAACAGTTTTACTGCTAAACACTAAGAATCTTCTTATCTCTTGATATAGAACCTCCAATTCAAGTTTTATTAAATCCAATTTGATTTAAGAGTTAAAACAATAAAAGAATTTAATAATCAATCTAGGTAGCAAGCAGATGTATTTATTATACTGCTTCTAAGGCATATGTCCACACTATCAATACTGATAAATATGAGGAAAATGCGTGAAGGACTAAGAGCCAAAGAGAGATAAGGCTAGAGGCCATTGTTTTATTTTTATTTTTATTTCTATTTTTAAGTTACTTGGGTTACACATTAGTATAAACATTGCTTGTGTAATATAAACATTTCAAATGCAAGGCATAAATATAGTTAAAACTAATTGCACTCCCTATCGACCAAATAAATACCACATAATTCCAAGGAAATCTTCATTAAAATACTCTTATTTTTTCCATGGCATTTTTCTATGCATTTACATTCATATGCAGAGTTACTTTGTGTTTTTTATGAAAGTGCTACAAATTACAAGTTGCTCTGCAGTTTGGTTTTTCTCATGTATTAAGTAATATGGCTCAGGAAACTGTCTAGCTCGATACATGTACAGTTACTGTATAGTTTTAATTGCCACAACAGTATCCAGAAGAACCAAATTAGTACTCATATAGATTCTTGTCAGTTTTGAATTTTCCTATCTATTTTAAAATATTTATTTATGTGTGTGTGTCTGTGTGCGTGTGTGTATGTGTGAGAGAATGTATGTGGAAGGATGGGTGTGAGTGAATATATGTCATGTGTGTGGTACCCAGGGAAGGCAGAGATGACATAGGATCATCACATACAGCTGGAGTTGCCAGTGGTTTTAAGCTGCCCAATGTGGATGCTGGAAACTGAACTCTGGTCCTCTAGAAATGCAACAAGCACTCTTGGCCACTGAGCTATCTCTTTAGCACCATACTCCAACTATTTTAGAAGAAAAATCCTTACAGATAAGATTTTGGACACATGTGATGGTATTTTGTAGTTTATATTTCTAAAAGTGGAAAGACTGAGTCAGTGGACAACCTAATATTGATAAATATCACCAGATTCTCTCCATCCTATGTGCCCTCCCAAAAAAGATAGTCATGGGTCAAAGCCTGTCAAGAATATCCAAGAGTACCTTTCCCCCTATTTATCTTTTACAATTGGACATTATCATTGATTGTTGTCACCTAGAAAGGTGGGAAATATTACATTGCCTTAATCCTTATTTCCTGAAGTACCAAGGAAATGTTTGCTGCAAACCTGATATAACTTCTCTTCTGAAAACTCAAAGCATGTAGCAGCGGCAGCCTTTCACAGTCTGCTCTTGCTACAAGTGCACATTCCAGTGGCTGCAGGGCCTCTGTCATCCATCCTCCTGTTTTCATTTCCTCATGAGTCAGGGCAAAGAAGGAAAAACAAATGAGCCCTGTGATACCTCCCTTTGGAAGAATGCCACACCAGAGCACCGGATAATAATACTGAAATTTATATCATCCATAAGCCTTTTATAGTGGTGTAATTAGTAGGGTTATTTAATACTACCCAAGCCTAGCTTTCTTTATTGCTATAAACACAGCTTGTAATCACATAAATGACATCAGTAATAATCCTTCAGGGTATCGTGTAAACCTAAGCACTTGAATTGGTAGAGTTAGCCCTTCATCATAATCTTCATTCAAAAAAAAAAAAAAGCTTAGAAAGCCAAATAGGAGGGACTATTGGGCACTTTGTAGCATTTTGAATTTTGGATTCAAGGAAAGCACACGATTGTTATGTGGGAACAATGTGTGGGGAGGCACAGAAGGATCATGTTCCCCTGGCTAAATACTTCCTGTCTTTTGTGACATCAAGCCACTTACTTATGATCTCTGTACTCATTAGGTACTCTTCTTAATATTAATCCAAAAAATGCTGACCTGTGGAGTATATTGAGTATATTTGTTTCTCATTTCTTCAAGAAGTAACGCATGTACCATAAGACAGTTTCCAGGAATCTCACACTGCAAATAAGCAGCATGTTTTAGAAGAATACCGTGGGACTGAGAAGAAAACTGCAGTCAAGAACAGTCTCCACCACTGTCTACATTCCTGCCTTCAGCAAGTCACCTTGTTATCTCTGTGACTCAGATGGCTCTACCCAATAAATTGAGAAATCTATCAAATAAAATTATTAGTCTCTATTTCTCTTCTTAGGTGATCAGAAATATGAATTCGTAGCTAGTGGTTCTATTAAAATATCCTTCTTTAATGATGTTGGAGAGATGATATTTGATTGTACATGACAGTTTAGAGTTGGATATTGTCTTAGTTAGGGTTTTACTGCTGTGAACAGAAACCATGACCAAGGCAACTCTATAAAGGCAAACATTTAATTAGGGCTGGCTGACAGGTTCAGAGGTTCAGTCCACTATCAAGGCAGAACTATGGCAGCATCCAGACAGGCATGCTGCAGAAGGAGCTGAGAGTTCTACATCTTTATCTCAAGGCTGCTAGCAGAATACTGGCTTCCAGGTAACTAGAATGAGGGTCTTAAAGCCTACACCCACAGTGCCATACCTATTCCAAAAAGGCCACACCTATGCAAACAGGGTCGTACCTTCTAATAGTGCCACTCCCTGGGCTGAGTATATATAACTATCACAGATATTAACTGACCTTCACCAATTATCTGAATAAATGTGGTATATTCTATGAAGTGGGACTTTCAGTGAAATAGATAAAGCACTGGTTCACTCAGCCAGGATATACACAACAAGAAAAGCCCACTTAACCAGTGAGCAAGAAACAGTGAACAGCTAGTTTGATTTTAAAACCACCATGCAGATGCTTGCAAGGATCACTCCAAGGAAAAAAGTGAAAGAAAATTTGAATATGCAATACTTTTATATCATCTTCTAGCGTCATGGTAATCATGTGCTGTTTTACAGTTGGAGAGACTAAGGCTCAGAGAGGTTAATTAACTGATTAAAATGAACTGGTGGTTTCTGTTTAATATATCAAGTCCCAAAGATCACCATGTTCTAAAAACAAAAGCATGTCTAGTAAACCATACCATAGAAACTGTAGTTTCTACCCATAGCTAAGGGTAATAAGAAACCTATATGTGCAAAACTTAAAAAGAAAAAGTTCATCATAAAGGAACCAGCAAGAGAGATATTTATGGAATCTTAGTACAGATTGAAATGCAAGAAGAGTTCTCTATTAACTGAAACAATAGTCAGGTGAACTGTAAGGATACGTAAGGAACAGATCAAAAATGTGGCTGGAAAATACAAAGATCTTCAAAACTTCAACAGTGCTTAGACTCTTTGTCTGAAGAGAGATGGTGTTGATGATGCTCTTGGGGCCTTGAAAATGTGCTTGGGGCCTTGAAAGATGCACAGTGGTGAAGAGTGTTTCTGGCTGTTCCAGAGGATTTAAGTTTAGTGAGCATCTTACCCACAGGTGGGCCTAAAACCACCTATTAACTCTACCACCAGGTGATTCTATGGCTACTTTAGGCCTCTGAGGACACATGTCCACAGCTCGCTCTCTCTCTCTCTCTCTCTCTCTCTCTCTCTCTCTCTCTCTCTCTCTCTCTCTCTCTCACACACACACACACACACACACACACACACACACACACAAACACACACACATACATTAAATAAAAAACAGTTCTTTAAAAAGCAACAAACTCCAGGAAGTCTTTATTTCTTTTCTTATTTCTTCTTATTTCTTATTTCTTCCCTGACCAAGTTATCATTGAGCAGAGAGTTGTTTAGTTTCCAGGAAATTCAGGACACAATGAAAAGACCGAAACTAAGAATAATCAGAATAGAGGCAAACAAAGATTGCCAGCTCAAAGGACCTGAAAATGTCTTTAACAAAATCACAGAAGAAAACTTTCCCAACCTAAAGAAAAAAATGGCCATCCTACCAAAGTCAATCTACAGATTCAATGCAATTCTCATTGAAATTCCAACACAATTCTTCAAAGACATGGAAAGAAAAATTCTCAAATTTGTCTGGAAAGGCAGAAAACCCAGAATAGCAAAAACAATTTTTAATAATAAGAAAATGGCTGGGGGAATCACCATCCCTGACCTCAAGCTTTACTACAGAGCAATAGTGACAAAAACTGCATGATATTGGTAGAGACAGACAGGTTGATCAATGGAACAGAATTGAAGATCCAGAAATAAAACCAAACACTTCTGCACACTTGTTCTTTGACAAAGAAGCCAAAATATACAATGGGGAAAAGAAAACATCTTCAATAATTGGTGCTGGTCTAACTGACTGTCTGTATGTTGAAAAATGAAAGTAGACTCATATTTGTCACCTTGCACAAAGCTCAAGTCCAAGTGGATCAAGGACCTCAACATAAAACCTGATACATTCAATCTAATAGAAGAGAAATTATGAAAGAGCCTTGAACTCATTGACACAAGAAGAAATTTCCTAAACTGAACTTTAATGACTCATGCTCTGAGATCAAGATTTGATAAATGGGACCTCATGAAAATGGAAAGCTTCTGTAAGGCAAAGGACATAGTCAATAAGACAAATCAGCAACCTATAGATTGGGAAAAAATCTTTACTAAGCACTCATCTGATAGAGGGCTAATATCGAAAATATATAAAGAACTCAAGAAGCTAACCACCAAAAAACCCAAACAACCTAATCAAAAATGGAGTACAGAACTAAACCGAGAATTCACAACAGAGGAATCTCAAATGGCTGAAAAGCATTTAAAGAAATGTTCAAAGTCCTTAGTGATCAGAGAAATGCAAATCAAAATGACCCTGAGATTCCACCTTAAACCAATCAGAATGGCTAAGATGAAAACCTCAGATGACAACATATGTTGGTGAGGATGTTGAGAAAGAATAACACTCCTCCATTGCTGGTGGGATTGCAAACTGGTACAACCACTCGGGAAATCAATCTGGAGTTTCCTCAGAAAATTGGAAATAGATCTACCTAAAGACCCAGTTATACCACTCTTGGGAATATACCCAAAAGATGACCCACCGTGCAAACAGAGGCACATGTTGCACTATGTTCATAGTAGCCTTGTTTGTGATAGCCTAAAGCTGGAAACAACCCTGATGTCCTACTACAGAATACACAAAGAAAATGTCATTCATTTACACAATGGAACACTGCTCAGCTATTAAGACGAGGACATCCTGAGTTTTGCAGGCAAATGGATGGAACTAGAAAATATCATCCTGAGTGAGGTAACAAAGACCTAAAAGGAGATGCATGGTATGTGTTCACTAATAAGTGGATATTAGCTGAACAAAATTACAGAATAATCAGAATATAGTCCACGGAACTCAAAAAAGGTTAACAAGCTAAAGGGTCCAAGTGAGGATGTCTCAGTGCCACTTGGGAGGGAGAAGAAAGCAATCACAAGTTGGGAGGGTGGGAGGAACCTGGGAGGGAAAGTGGACAGGGATGGGGGGAGAGGGGAACCTGATCTAGTATTGGGTGAGGGAAAAGAACTGAAGCCCTGAGGACCAGCAGAAAGAATGGAAACAGGCAACCTTAGGAAGTAGAAAGATAGGGGGAAACTCCAGAATGCACCTGAGACCTGGAAGTTGAGAGACTCTCAGGACTCAAAGGGAGGGACCTTAGATGAAATCCCAACAGTAGGGAGTTTGAACTCATAGAACCTACCTCCAGCAGGAAGACAGGGCATCAAGTGAGGGAGGGGTTTGCCATTATGGGTCAAAACTTGGACCATAATTGTTCCTGTCTGAAAGAACTGCAGGGATGAGAACGGAGAGGAGCCTGAGGAAATGAAGGTCCAGCTACAGGCCCAAAATGGAATCCGGCTCAAGAGGAGGTCTCAAGGCCTGACACTATTACTGAGGCTATGGAACTCTCACCAAAAGGACCTAGCATGACCGCACTCTGGAAGACCCAACAAGCAGTTGAAAGAGTCAGAGGCAGATATTTGCATCCAATCAATGGACAGAAGCTGCTGACCCCTGTGGTTGAATTAGAAAAAATTTGGAAGGATTGTGAAAAGGAGTATGACCCTGTAGGAGGATCAGCAGTCTCAATTAACCTGAACCCCTGAGATCTCTCAAACACTGGACCACCAACCAGACAGCGTATGCCAGCTGATATGAGGCTCCCAAGACACATACAGCAGAGGACTGCTGGGTCTGGGTTCAGTCAGAGAAGATGCACCTACCCCTCAAGAGACTGGAGGCCCCAGGGAGTTTAGAGGTCTGGTTGGGTGAGGAATGGGGGTTGGGACATCCTCATGGAGACGGAGTGGGGAGGAGTTATGGGATGTGGAACAGTCAGAGGGTGGACAGTTAGGGGGATAAAAAAGCTAGAGTGTAAATAAATAATTAAATAAATGATTAAATTTTAAAAAGCAAGCAAATAAGCAAAAAAACCTTGAAAATAATGATGAGTTAAGTTAAAATGAAATGGCAAGAAAGCACAGTTGTTTTCAGTGCACAGACTGACTCAGTTCCTATTCAAGGCATTTGTTATGGGAAGAGAGGCATACGTGTTTCTACTGATTTTTTAAAATATAAAATATTCAGCTACAAGGAAAAGTGGCTAGGTATGAAAATATACCTTATGGTTAGGAGAGATCAAAAACATCAGAAGGAGACCTAGAGGTATCATAGATGTTAGAGATATCAGAAAGGTATCATACTTCAGTTCTAGGAGAGAGTGATAGAACATCATGGAAAACAGGGACTTTCTCCAAAGGGAGGGGCATAAGTGAGAATGAAAAAGAAAGGGAGGGTTTAGTGTTAAATGGAAGTGATGGAAATTAACAATAATAATAGTAGTAGTAGTAGTAATAGTAGTAGTAATAATAATAATAATAATAATGCACATTTCGTCCTGAAAACATGCATACAAGTAGCATTATACAGACTGTGAAGGTTAGATTTAGGAATATGTGTTGGGTTATATGTATGTAATAACAGTTAGTTAAAAATGAGGCCATGAGTTTGAAGGAGAGAAGGGGAGAAATGTTGGAAAGGTTTGGAGAAAGAAAAGGGGAAAAAAGAAATGTCACAAACAAATTGTAATCTCAAAAGAAATTAGCAAAAGAAAGGAAGCATATAGGTCTCTGGAGGAAAGAGAATGAACTTGAAGGTGAATACAAAGTATCTAGCCCCAAAATCAAACCAAACTGAAACAAAGCAAAAAACCAGAAAGCCACATAGAGCACAATAGAGTAGATGTTCCAGAGTGAACTTGACAGTATGAAATGGTCCAATGCATGCAACTGGGCTTCTGAAAGAACATATAGCAATGGGCATAGTGAATGTTTGAAGAGATGGTCATTAAGAACTTTTCAAATGGATTGTGCAATGTCACATGTATCCAAGAAGCATGTCAGTACTCAAGCAGGAGAAATGCAGAGAAAAATCCTGCCTGGTCACCTCCTATTTAAACTGCTTAAAATATTTTCTTTTAAAAAAGCAGAAATATAGTCTTGAAAGCATTAAAAAAATCATTATATATAAAGAAATACTTCTTACCTAAAACAATAGAAGTAGAAAGCGATAGAAATTATTTAAGTGTGAGAATTAAAACTATCATTAATCTAAAAACAGTGGTGGTCCCCTTTAAGGAGGAAGGAAGGGAAGCATCAGAGGGTTAGTAAGAATTAGCAGGGAGGAGCACAGTGTGGCTCTAGATATGGTAACGTTGCTTCTATAGCAATGTTTTCCTTCCAACATTTAATTTTAACAAGTTATTTTTATTATAAAGTAAACTTATTAAAAAATTCAGGTTACTTGCCAACACTTCTCTGTTACAGAAAAGTGCTTACAGGCAATGGCAATAAAAAAAATAATCATTTTTTCCCCTCAGTCAAAAATAGCCATCAGGGAGAGTGAGGTATTCTAATCAATATGCCATAATAGCAGGGTGGTAATTATTTGGCTTCTACAGGAAATCAACAAGTTTTATGTGATTTCCTCCAATCTATAAATGTACCATAGTCTACTAGTTTATTCACCATGCTCGGGTATTTGCAAGTTCATTCACATCAATCAGGGTCTCCCATACAAGCATCACCATCGCCCATATATGTGTATTCACTGCCAGCAAACGATGCTTTTAACAAGTAATGTGCTCAGAGCAGCACAAAATGAAAAGTCATATGGGAAGATATGAGATGTATAGTAGATGTTTCATCTGCACTTGAGAAAGCATCTGTGATGGTGAATATTGATGGCTTAATAATCTGGGATCACTAAGGGAGAGTCATGAAGGATGTCTGTGACAGATCAAAAATGTGGGTTGACTAAGATCAGACATGTTCTTCAAAGGGTATATGGTATCATCCTAATGGACTGGGGTTCAGGGTTTATACAGAGGAGGAAGTAAGATGACTGGCAACGTCTTCCTGCTTCCTGGCTGTGGATGTAATGTGACCATCTGCCTTGGTTCCTGCCACCATGCCTTCCTTACCATGACAATGGTGGCTGACTCTGTGCCCTTGACCTGTAAACCAACACAACCTCTTCCTCCCTTCGGTTGCTTCTTGTCAGATATTTTTCCACAGCAATTAGAAAAGCAAATAACAAATTATCTAAAGTCATGCTATCATTTCCAATTTGCTAATAGAATTTTTTTTGACAGAGCCAAAGTAGAAAATAGAAAATAATTGTTCTGGTTCATATTGAAAGTGCTTTTTAAAAATTTTAAATCCACTGGTGAGAATTTTAAGAATCATATATTTCAATTTAGAGTCTCTACTTTTAAAACACCTGGGCCAGAATCGCAGAGTAGGTTTTAGTGTTTTGAGCTCATCATACATAGGAAAGGCATCCTTCAGGGGTAGCTCTGGCCATTATATTTCTTCCTTATAATAAGCCAAACTGTTTCCCTTTAGCTCATATTTATTTGGATCCTATGATATATTGTCTTTTATGTGGTGGCTATTAAGTTATTTTGGATTCTATATATGCAGTTTTTCTTGGTTAAGCTAAACATCCCCATCCCGAGTCTCTCCAAAGCCACCTCCTCTCCATTCTAAGAAGCATCCTATCTTTGTGTTCTCCTAAGACTGTTTCCCTTTAGCTTTCTCCCACTCTCTGCTCTTCACAGTGGGAACAGGATCGCTTCTCTTCTCTTTCTAAAGTTACCCTCAGCTCTAAAGTTTAAACTTGCACCTGATGATTCTATTTCCATCCACAATAACAGTTCCTAAACAATCCCAGATCAAACAGTAACTGGTGTCTTAATACATTCCTGTATTCTGATTTCAGGAGAGCATTTTCCACAGGCAGCTAATTCTGTGTCTTTTAATTTTTTTTTTAAATACACCTGACCAGAATGGCCTCCTTGGCATTACCAAACCATTTCTTCCTAGCAATCTTTTGTGCCCCTCAAAGTCATTGTGAGTCCTCTCAAATCACAAACACCTTTCCTCTTTAAGGGCCACCGCAGACTTTAAATCTCTCCTGTTTTCCATGCCTATCATAGCTTTTTAAACACATTTCCAGACTCTCTTTCATCTCTTCACACTCTATAAAAATGTGAGACTCCAAATTAGATCTATTAAATATATAATAACTGATAAAACTCAATCATCTCAGAACAAGGCTCCCTAGCCTTTTGCAATTCTCTGGCAAGGTTTATTTTGTATTTCTTCTTCTAGATCAAAAACCATGAGGGTGGTCAATAAAGCAAGCTAGATCATCTAATGTATGTGTGCACCCTACCTACTGGTAAGCAGTCTTTTCTCGATGCACAGACAGTGTATGTTTCATCCTGAAAAGCTTTGGAACAAAAAGGGTGGGCTGAGTTTCTTTAATGATTTTTCGCTTGTAAAAGAACCATTGTTGTATGCTTGTCCTCCCAGGTACTGGGGGAGGTAAGACAAGAGGATTGTTTAAACCCACAAGTTAAAGGTGAGCCTGGGCAACACAGCAAGGCGCCATGTCAAAAAAAAAATAAAGTCCCTCAGATCTGATTTTTTTTTGGTTTATTTTAAATTTAAAATTATGATTTAACTTTTTTTTTTTTACTGTCCCCTAACTTCTCATTATTCCTTAACAGGTAGATTCAAATTGCAAAGATTTCTTAGTCTTATTGTTATAGTAATTATTTGTAATTTAGGAATATTCTTCAATTGTAGCCTTCTTGTTCTAGGTAGAGAATTTTTTAACTATAGTTTCCAAGTCTCTTTGGACTCTACCATGAACACTAAGAAAATGGTCTTTGCCTACACAGGAGTGTTTTTCTTTGTTTCTGTGTGAGAGATTAGTAGGTATGCATATCGAATCAAGAAATTGCCTGAGTTATGGTCTAGGTTTAAGGTATCTCTCATTCTTTACTTCTCTGCTTCCTGTCTCACAAGCCAGACACCCCTTTCACAGTTCTGGGTTGAAGTGAACGCTGACTTATCTCATGCTCAGTTCTTGAGCACAGCTCCTTGCCCATCTGTGGGAAGATCATGTGTTCCAATAGCTGCTTTTAGAATATTCTCATAGCTTTGCAAATTGGATATAGTTCAGCTGACCATCCTATTTAAGGAATTTATTTTTTTGTAAATATTACGTTTAACATTGCAAGTGAATCTTATCATATCATATCTTTCTAATGGGACCTTTTTAAAGAATGTGTGAATTATAAGCAGTTTAAGGGAAGGTATATGAATAAAAAAAACCCTAACAGATACATGGTTTTATTCATTAGTCTTTGGATACAGAGGAAGTTTCTTCATTCTAGCCAAATCAACCACAGGAGACTGACAATATCTGCCAACAGACCCAGATGGTCTCAGGATAGATATAAGGCTTGTCTCAAATATACTTGCTTGTCTTTTACCCATATTATTTCAGTTGATCTGAGAGTAGATTTCTGCACTAGATACCCAAGTCTCTGGCTGACCAATAATCAGTTTCACCCATGGTGGTTTCAACCCACCTTAGGTAACTGCAAAGCAGTTTAGAACATTCTCATTAAGGGGATATTTCCACAGGGGCCATAAACAAAAGGCTAGGTCTGTGCTTAAGAAAAATTAATAAAAAATTTTAAATGCAGAAAGTACATAAGTAAATTGATTCATCCCTATTCTAAAGATTAAACTAAGTATTTTCTGAGTTAGATCTTAATATACTCCTTATAATCAGAGGCACATTAAAATTTGGGGGGCCAGGACCAACCTTTTCCTTTTCCTTTTGCGTGGTTCAGCACTCCCCAAAGGAAAGAGTCCCTAAGTAATTCTATGTTTAGAAGGAGTAGTTGACTTACTTAACTACCCCTTGACTACCAGAAAGCTAGAAAACAAGAAAATCCAATGGCCAAGCCTAAGACAAGGCTAAAGGGAGATTAATGATGTAAGGCCCAGTCTGAAGGTCCAAGAGTCAGGAGGAGAAGACATGAAAGAATAAGTGTACTATTCTAGAAGGTAAGAGGTGTTTCCTCTACTTCTTTGTTCTGTAAAATCTCTTGTTATATTTGATCTCTTATTTCACTGGAGGGTGCACTTTTATATTGGTGGGAGCCATCTTTGTTACTCAACTCCTAAAGGGAATAATGTTTTCTTCTTGAAAACCCTTCCTGATACAATAAAGAACAAAATTTTACTGGAAATTGACATTTCTATGTGCAGTCACATTGAGACATGAAATTCTAAGAATTCTCAGGTTTAAGTCACAGAATACTAAGTTTTTAATTGTGAGTTATAAACATAGTATGTAATATACGTTCAGAGAAACTTTATCTAATATATCACATTTACTTGGTACATTATGGTAATCAGTGGTTACAAGTCTTTTTTACCTTGAGATGTATGGCAGCCACTTAATATTATGTAGAACTTGAGGTTTTTTTAAGTACTTTTTTTCTTTTATTGGATATTTAATTTATTTACATGTCAAATGCTGTAACCTTTCCTGGTTTCCCCTTCGAAACCCCCCTATCTCATCCCCCCTCCCACTACTTCTATGATGGTGCTCCCCTACCCACCCACACACTCCTGCCTCCCCGCCCTGGCATTCCCCACACTGGGAAATAGAGCCTTCACAGGATCAAGGGCCTCTCCTTCCATTGAGGGCCTACAACACTATCTGCTATATATGTGGCTGGAGCCATGGGTCACTTCATGTGTACTCTTTGGTTGGGGGTTTAGTCCCTGAGAGCTCTGGAAAGGTCTGGTTGGTTGATATTGTTGTTCTTCCTATGGAGTTGAAAACCCTTTCAGCACATTCAGCCCTTTCTCAATTAACTCCTCTATTGGGGACCCCATACTCAGTCCAATGGTTGGCTGAGTGCATCCGCATCTGTATTTGTCAGGCTCTGGCAGAAACTCTCAGAAGACAGCTTTATCAGGTATCTGTCAGAAAGCACTTCAGGACATCAATAATAGTGTCTGGGTTTGGTGACACTATATGGGATGGATCCCCAAGTTGGGCAGACTCTGAATGGCCTTTCCTTCTGTCTCAGCTCCATACTATATCTCCATATTTCCTCCTATGAGTATTTTGTTCCCCATTCTAAGATGAATGAAGATTCCAAATTTAGGTCTTCCTTCTTCTTGAACTTCATGTGGACTATGAATTGTATCTTGGGTTTTCCAAGCTCTTGAGCTAATATCCACTTATCAGTTAGTACATACCATGTGTGTTCTTTGGTGACTGGGTTACCTCACTTAGGATATTTTCTAGATCCATCCATTTGCCTAAGAATTTCATGAAGACATTGTTTTTAATAGCTCCATTATGTAAATGTGCCATATTTTCTATCCATTCTTCTGTTGATGGACATCTGGGTTTTTTTACAGCTTCGCGCTATTATAAATAAAGCTGCAATGAACATAGTGGAAGAAGTGTCCATGTTATATATTGGAGCATTTTGGGGGTATATACCCAGGAGTGGTATAGCTGGGTCCTCAAGTATGTCTAATTTACTGAGGAACAGACAGACTGATTTCCACAGTGGTTGTACCAGCTTGCAATCCCACCAACAACAGAGGAGTGTTTCTCTTTCTCCACATTCTTGCCAGCATCTGCTGTCACCTGAGATTTTTATATTAGCCATTCTGACTGGTGTGAGGTGGAATCACAGGATTGTTTTGATTTGCATTTCCGTGATGACTAAGGAAGTTAAACATTTCTCACCGGGCGGTGGTGGCACACGCCTTTAATCCTAGCACTTGGGAGGCAGAGGCAGGAGGATTTCTGAGCTCGAGGCCAGCCTGGTCTACACAGTGAGTTCCAGAACAGCCAGGGCTACACAGAGAAACCCTGTCTCAAAAAACCAAAAAAAAAAAAAAAAAAAAAAAAAAAAAAAAAAAAAAACAAACAAACATTTCTCTAGGTGCTTCTCAGCCATTTGGTATTCCTCAGTTGAGAATTCTTTGTTTAACTCTGTACCCCATTTTTAAATAGGTTTATTTGGTACTTTAGAGTCAAATTTCTTGAGTTCTTTGTATATATTAGATATTACCCCTCTATTGGATGTAGGATTGGTAAAGATCTTTTCCTAATCCATTGGTTGCCATTTTGTCCAATTGACAGTGTCCTTTGCCTTGCGGAAGGTTTGAAATTTTGGGAGGTCCCATTTGTCTATTTTTGGTCTTAGTGCACAAGGCATTGGTGTTCTGTTCAAGAAATTTTCCCCTGTGCCCATGTTTTCAAGACTCTTCCCCACTTTCTCTTCTATTAGTTTCAGTGTATCTGGTTTTATCTGGAGGTCCTTAATCCACTTGGACTTGAGCTTTGTACAAGGAGATAAGAATGTATCAATTTGCATTCTTCTACATGCTGACCTCCAGTTGAAACATCACCATTTGTTGAAAATGCTATCTTTTTTCCATTGGTTGGTTTTAGCTTCTTTGTCAAAGATCAAGTAACCATAGGTGTGTGGGTTCATTTCTGGGTCTTCAATTCTATTCCATTAATCTATCTGCCTGTCTCTATATCAATATAATGCAGTTATTATCACTATTGCTCTGTAATAGAGCTTTTGGTCAGGGATGGTGATTCCCCCAGAAGTTCTTTTATTGTTGAGAATAGTTTTCACTATCCTGGATATTTCTGTTATTCCAAATGAATTTGAGAATTGCTCTTTCTAAGTCTATGAAGAATTGAGTTGGAATTTTGATGGAGATTGAATTGAATATGTATATTGCTTTTGGTGAGATGGCTGTTTTTACTATATTAATCCTGCCAATCCATGAGCATGGGAGATTTTTCCATATTCAGAAGTCTTCTTCAATTTCTTTCTTCAGATACTTGATGTTGTTGTCATACAGATCTTTCACTTGCTTGGGTTAGAGTCACACAAAGATATTTTATATTATTAGTGGCTATTGTGAAGGGTGTCATTTCCCTAATTTCTTTCTCAGCCTGTTTATCCTTTGAGTAGAGGAAGACTACTGGTTTGTTTGAATTAATTTATATTCAGTCACTTTGCTGAAGTTGTTTATTTAGCTTTAGGAGTTCTCTGCCGGAATTTTTGAGGTCACTTAACTATACTATCATATCATCTGCAAGTAGTGATATTTTGACTTCTTCCTTTCCAATTCGGATCCATTTGTCCTCCTTTTGTTGTCTAATTTCTCTAGTTAGAACTTTAAGGACTATATTGAATAGATAGGGAGAGAGTGGGCAGCCTTGTCTAGTCCCTGATTTTAGTGGGATTGCTTCAATTTTCTCTCCATTTAGTTTGATGTTGGCTACTGGTCTGCTGTATATTGCTTTTACTATGTTATATTACGGGCCTTATTGGATTCCTTTTACGATAAGGGGGTGCTGAATTTTTCAAATGGTTTCTCAGCATCTAATGATATGATCATGTAGCTTTTTTCTTTTAGTTTGTTTATATAGTGGATTACATGATGGATTTTTGTATATTGAACAATCCTTGCATCCCTGGCATGAAACCTATTTGATCATGATGGACAACTGTTTTGATGTGTTCTTGGATTCAGTCTTCGAGAATATTGAGTATTTTTTGCATTGATATTCATAAGGGAAACTGGTCTGAAGTTCTCTTTGTTTATTGGGTCTTTTTGTGGTTTAAGTATAAGCACAATTGTGGCTTTATAGAATGAATTGGGTAGTGTTCCTTCTGTTTCTATTTTGTGGAATAGTTTGAAGATTATTGGTATTAGGTCTTCTTTGAAGGTCTGATAGAATTCTGGACTAAAACAGACTGAACCTTGGCTTGTTTTGGTTGGGAGACTTTTAATGACTGCTTCTATTTTTTTAGGGCTTATGTGGGTGGGGGCAGCCCTGGCATGGGGTTTCTTCTTTCTTGCCCGTTCTTCTTGAGGCAGTGGAAGGGGAAGAGAGTTGGTGGAGGGTAAGACTTGGTCTTACAAAATTCGGGATTAAGACTTTGTCTTACAAGATATTTAGTTGCTGTATATTAAAAAGCTTATTTATCTAAGTCTAAGTTACTATGCTACTATAGCTGACCTGCCTTCTGTGTTTCTTTGAGGCCAGAGACTGCCTTCTCTGTTCTATAGAATCTATTTGGTTCATAACTTCTTTTAGTTTCACTGTTTTTCTGTTTAGTTTCTGTTTCCTTGATCTGTCCATTGATGAAAGTTAGGTGTAGAAGTCTCCCACTATTATTGTGTGAGGTACATTGTGTGCTTTTCACTTTAGTAAAGTTTCTTTTATGAATGGGTGCCTTTGCATTTGAAGCATAGGAGTTCAGAATTGAGAGTTCATCTTGGTAGATATTGCCTTTGACAAGTATAAAGTATCTTTCCTTATCTTTTTTGATAACTTTTGGGTGAAGGTCAATTTTATTCAACATTAGAATGACTGCTTCAGCATGTTTCTTAGGATTAGTTGCTTGGAAATTTTTTTCCAGCCAGACTCTGAGGTAGTGTCTGTCTTTCTCACTGATGTGCATTTCCTATCTAAAGCAAAATGCTGTGTCCTGTTTAAATATCCAGTCTGTTAGTCTGTATCTTTTTATTGGAGAATTGAGACCATTGATGTTAAGAGATATTATGAAAAAATAATTGTTGTTTCCTGCTATTTTTGTTGTTAGAGGTGGAATTAAGATTGTGGGGCTATCTTTTTTGGGTTTGTTGAAAGATTACTTTCTTGCTTTTTCTAGGATGTAGTTTCCTTCCTTGTGTTAGAGTTTTCCATCTACTATCCTTGTAGGGCTGGATTTGTGAAAAGATGCTGTGTAAATTTCATTTTATCATGGAATATCTTGGTTTTTCCATCTTTGTTAATTGAAAGTTTTGCTAGGTATAGTAGCCTGAGCTGGCATTATTGTTCTCTTAGGGTCTGTGTGACATATGCCCAGGATTTTCTGGCTTTTAGGGTCTCTGGTGAGAAATCTGGTATAAATCTGATAGGTAGGTCTTTATATGTTACTTGACCTTTTTCCCTAACTGTTTTTAATATTGTTTCTTTGTTTTGTGCATTTGGTGTTTTGATTATTATGTGACAGAAAGAGTTTCTTTTCTGGTCCAGTCTATTTGGAGTTCTGTAGGCCTTTTGTATGTGCATAGGCATCTCTTTCTTTAGGTTAGGGAAGTTTTCTTTTATAATTTTATTGAAGATATTTAGTGGCCCTTGAAGTTGGGAATCTTCGCTCTCTTCTATACCTATTTTCCTTAGGTTTGGTCTTCTCATTGTGTCCTGCATTTCCTGGATGTTTTGTGTTAGGTATTTTTGCATTTTGCATTTTCTTTGACTGTTGTGTCAACGTTTTCTCTAGTATCTTCTGCACTTGAGATTCTCTCTTCTATCTCTTGTATGCTGTTGCTGATGCTTGCATCTATGACTTCTAGTCACTAACATGGTATTCAGAAAAGAAAGCCTGAAATTCAACAAATTAGTTACATAGAATTGGCCACTAGAATAAATGTAGAACTTCTGAGAAACCCCACCCCCAGTGATAAATACATTTTGCCCTGAAGGAGTCTGTACCTGTTTGATCTGACTGGCATCATCCAATTGAAGAGAATTCTCCTGTAGGTATTTCAAACCATAACCTTGTATGTGTGAATATTTGGAACTAAGAAATATATTATTTATATGAATTCAAAACCATGAGCTAAAATTTAAGTAGTTTTAGACTGCCAATTTCCCTGGGTGTTTGGCATTAACAATTATAGATTTGCTGAAGGGTATGCTTTTAACTTAGATCTCAAAGAATCACTGTAGATCCAGTTCTGAGAATTAAGAATTGCACTGCTTAACTTTTTTTTGTTAGTGATAAATCATGTGAGGAAGCACTATAAGTAAAATCCTGCATAATAATAAACCATAGGAGGGGATTTGAAAAGATTACTGATATTCGAACTGTGAAATAGGAGAATTAAAGTAAATGTGTTGAAGAAATACCAAGAAAGAAAGAAAGAAAAAAAGAAAGAAAGAAAGAAAGAAAGAAAGGAAGAAAGAAAGAAAGAAAAGAAAGAAATAAGAAAAGGAAGGAAGGAAGAAAATTCTCATTATATGACAAAGGAAGAGGCCATCAAAGATTCATCAAGCATGTCTAAGGAAAAATTAAAAATAAACAGAAAACAGTGGCCATCTCTATAAATAGAAGGCAATGGTTTAAGTTAGCTAGCCCTCAGGGATTAAACAGCAGCTTCCATTGGAAGAGAACTTCAGTTAACAAGGAAGTGAACATTAGTCAACAGGTGACTTCTTACAAGTGTTTTTAAGTTTGCATCACAATAACGTAAAGACAGAAACGTGAAGCAGCTGTTCACTGACATGAGGAAGAGACCACTCAGCATGAACATGACTGTAGAAGGAGATTAGAAAGACTGGAACAAATATTTTAAAAATGATTCTATGATTAAAAAGGAAATGCTAAGCAAAGAATATGGCTGAATAGGAAAGCAAACCTTTGAACATATTAATCATGTGAAGCAGAAAAATCCTACATTCCTTCTGAGCTTTTAGTTTGAAAAAAAAAGAAAAGAAAAGAGGGAGCACAAACCATAATAGCATCTAAATCAGGAAGCAGTGTGCCTGGGATTAAAATGTTTCAAGTTTCTTGTATTTATTTAGAAGAGAGAAAATTACTTTTAGACACTAGAATATTGTGTTTCCTAAGCTCCAAAGAGCAGAAAGAGAATGCATAAGAAGGGAAAGTCATATTTCTTTTTTTTCAGAAAGAAAAGTGGTTTTATTTTATGTGTATGAATAATTTGCATGTTTATCTATACCAAAAGTTTGTTTCTTCCTCATTCTCTACATTTCTGCTTTTCAGGAATACACAGTATTAACAGTTTACCATATTCATCTACTATTTTCATGGAAATATATACAGATGTGTAAATATCCATATATGCATATGTATATATACATACATATATTCATGTATACTGACACTTATTTGAAGCATAGACGGGATAATATAATTCCTACTCTTTTTTATTAGATATATTATTTATTTACATTTCAAATGATTTCCCCTTTCCTGGTTCCCCCCTCCCAGAAAGTCCTATAAGCCCTCTTCCTTCCCCCTGCTCCCCAGTCAACCTCCTCCCACTTCCCTGTCCTGGTATTCCCCTACACTGCTGCATCTAGCATTTCCAGGACCAGGGGCCTCTCCTTCCTTCTTCTTGGGCATCACTTGATATGCGGATTGTTGGAATACCCAAGATAGTCACATTTCTTTGTGGAGTGGTTGCTGCTAGGTTGCTCATACCCCAGTGCATAGCCCCTACCCATGCCATATGGGATTATATCCAGTAGAAAAATTGCAACTTGAAAAAATTTGTAAAAGGGGAGCTGTTATAAGTATATTTGATAAATATTTAAAAACAAAAATTACAAAGCGGCAACCAACTAACTGGGAAATGATCTTTACTAACCCTACATCCGACAGAGGGCTAATATCCAATATATACAAAGAATTCAAGAAGTTAAACTCCAGAGAGCCGAGTAACCCTATTTAAAAACTGGGGTATAGAGCTAAACAAAGAGTTCTCACCTGAAGAATATCTAATGGCTGAGAAGCACCTAAAGAGATGTTCATCATCCTTAGTCATTAGGGAAATGCAAATCAAAACAACACTGAGATTCCATCTCACACCAGTCAGAATGGCTAAGATCAAAAACACAGGAGACAGCAGTTGTTGGTGAGGATGTGGAGAAAGAGGAACACTCCTCCACTGCTGGTGGGATTGCAAGCTGGTACAACCACTCTGGAAAGCAGTCTGGCGGTTCCTCAGAAAACTGGGCATGACACTCCCGGAGGATCCGGCTATACCACTCCTGGGCATATACCCAGAGTCTTTACCTGCATGCAATAAGGACACATGCTCCACTATGTTCATAGCAGCCTTATTTATAATAGCCAGAAGCTGGAAAGAACCCAGATGTCCTTCAACGGAGGAATGGATTCAGAAGATGTGGTATATTTACACCATGGAATACTACTCTGCAATTAAAAACAATGAACTCACGAAATTCCTAGGCAAATGGTCAGAACTTGAAAATATCATCCTTAGTGAGGTAACCCAATCACAAAAGAACATGGTATGCAGTCACTGATAAGGGGATATTGACCCACAATCTTAGAATACCCTAGACACAATTCACATATCAATAGATTTCCAAGAAGATGGAAGAAGAGACCCCTGGTCCTGGAAAGACTGGATGTAGGGGAATGCCAGGACAGAGAAGCGAGAGGGGGTTGAATGGGGAAAAGAGGGATGGAAGGGGGCTTATGGGACTTTCGGGGAGGGAGGAAATGGGAAAGGGGAAATGATTTGGAATGTAAATAAAAAAAACAGAAAATAAAAAAAAAAGAAAAGAAAAAAAAAACAAAAATTATTACCTAGTCATCTTAGTGAATGTTATGACCAATTGAAAGTTTAGCTAATCAAATGTTTCTGTTCCTATAGAAACCTTGTCAATTAGTCCCAACATGAATAAAATAAAAACAGGTCTATCAAATGGCAGCCATTTCAATGATTACTAGATCAAAATATACTGTATAATGAGTTATTCATTTTAACTCTTAAGGAAGTAACTTTTGACTAGGGTGATATTTTCTATTATATCTTTGTTTTTAAATTAATTTTTCTGCATATCTCCTTCATCAATCCTTTGTTATTCATTTAGTTTTAAAAAATTTAGTAGAGCATGACATAAACACAAAGCATCAATAAGCCAAGCATAAAAAGCACTTTAAAAATAATCAGGAGGTAAATACACATGGATGTTCTATATTAATTATTACAAAATGACATTATTGTTTATATATATGTGTGTGTGCATATTATATTACATTATACTATATTGTATTATATTATATTACATTATATTTGCTATGCACAGAAGCATTCGAAAGATCTTTGAAAACTTATCAAAGACACATATTTTAAAATAACTTTTACGATACAAATTTTTTGCCTGAATTTAGCAATGAAAGGCCTTTGTAGTAGAACTTAAGTAGTTGCGGGGATTTCAATGTCCACATGGAAAAAATCTCTATTGTTTACTAGGAATGCTCACCTTAGAAGGATTTCTCTTTGGTATAGCTCTAAAATTTAAATGTGTTTCTCAAAACTTGTTTCCAAAATAAGAAACACTGTGCAGCTCTGATCAGGGCAGTTCACTGCCATTACCACAGACATCTTGAGATCTTACCCACAGTGGAGATATTTGTGGTGGAGATATCTACCACAGAAAGCCTGTGATTGGTGGGATGTTTGAAATCCATCATAGAAGGCCTGTGATTGGTAGCATGTTTGTGTTTCATGGTTACAGTTTAAGTTGAAGCTCCAATCAAGAACTAAAGCTTGAGACAAATTTCACCTCCACACTTGGAAGGCATTCTCAGCAATGAGTGTACACTGTTAACACGCATAGGATCTCACAGATAGCCTGAACATAACCCATGAAATGACAGCACTAGAAACTGCCCTTCAGTACTTGACAGTGACCATAAAACAATGACAACAAACACCAAACAAGCAAACAAACAAAAATCAAAATCAGAACAAAAACAAAATCAAACGAAAACCCAACCATTTTTCAAAATACATACTTAAAATTTAAAATATAAATTTCCCCAGTAAGCTCTTGTGAGTGTGAATGCTAAACTGGTTTATTTTAGAAGAGACAGGCTGACTGGAGATGCTGTCTGGATAGGCTCAATGTCTGTGACTGCAACTAATTTTATATTAGCAGATGTGATTGCAAATTACCACAATCCCACCATTCTTTCTGCTGTTGTTCTCTCTCTTTGGTTCCCTTTTTGTTTGTTTTTCTCCTCACAAGTAAGATACTAACTAATCTTTGATTTCTCGCTCATTTTCTATATTACTCTGAATCAGAAATAAATTTCTTTCCATCTCTACCTTTAGAACAGAGGATTTTTCAACAGATTTCTGTACAGTTACTGGTGAACCACCACACTCTTTACTCTAAGAACTGATTTAAATTCTTTTGAGTGATTTAGATATTTCTAGCTCTTTCTTGAGTGTGGTATTTTTAAAAACAGGTCATAGAACACAAGTTGTTACATAATATTTGTAAAGACCATAGGATGACCACACAAGCCCATCCCATTGCAGTGTTAATGCATCTAGCAATAATTATGAAGAGAGGTTCTAAAGTGTTTCTAGACAACGTTCCACCATGCATAAAGAGGGAACTCTCAGAGGTCTAGTTCTAGGGTCCCTAAGCTCTGGGCTTGAGTACAGTCACTCTAGTATCCTCTGAAGGGGAGGAACATTCTATGTGAAGCATTCTCTCTCCAGTATCCAAAGACCATGAAAGGCAACAATGTCCCAACTTCTCTCTCCTGTTTCTCCTTGTTAAGCATTTAACCTAAATGTTTACAGAGAGATGCCCCCTAAAAGCAAGCAAGCAACCAACCAACCAAACAAACAAACCTACAAACAAAGTTTGGTGGGTTTCAGTGGCAAGCTACATGTGGAGGAAACAAGATTATTTTCATTATCTGTGATTCCACTTGTTTTAAGTTTAGCTGCTTCTTAGAGGAAAACCTCACCTTGGTCATACTTGGAGTTCCCCCTTCCTGCATGACCTCCAAGAATTTTTCCTTTGCCAGGAATGAGACAAAGATTCAGTAGCCATGGTTACAGACTCTAGTTGGCAAGAGATTACCTGCTGTCATGTCTAATGACATGCTTGGGGTACAGGCTCCAGAAGGTAGGATGTTACCCATTGTCATGTCTGATGCAATGCTTGGTATACGGGCTTTTAAAAGCTGCCTGCAGAGCCCTCTGCTTGTATGCTATAGCCACAGCATCAGGAAGAGATAGAGATAGAGGATGCTTACTCTTCTGAAACATACTATTTTTCTTCTACTTCTGGCATGCTGGGATTGAGCCATGGGCTAAATGCATGCTAAGCAACCTGCTACTATTCAGCTACATTCCCAGACATATTTTTACTATTTATTCTGACATAGGTTCTTACTGGATTGCCCAGCAGGCCTTGTTTTGGCCCACGGATTAGCTAGGATTACAGGCCTGTGCCACCAGGCCTTGCTAGTAATTTCTCTCTTGGCTATGGGAAGTATGTAAGAGCTACTTGTCTCTTGGGTTATCCCAGAGGGCTGACACCAGAAAATCCTTCTTCCTTTACTTCTGCAACTGACTTCTATAGTCTCAGGCTTGGGGAAAATAAAAGCCAGGAAGATTTGTAGGCTACTTGTGCACTAGCCCTGCCTGAATTCCCCAAGGCACTAAAACAAAGCTGGCACCAGTTTGAATTAAGAGTAAGCAGAGGTGAAACACAGATGGAGAAAAAAAATCTCAAAAGAGCTACTAGCTACAAAATGAGTAGAAAGACCAACACCAAACAATGTAGCTAGTTCTCCTCATCCATGTGGCACCTTTGATATGGATGCAGCTTCCTGTGGGAGGCATCCACTCCTTACAGCTTCAGGTAGTCTCTGATTATCCATTTTGTATGTATACATACATGTATATATATGTATATATGTGTGTGTGTTGTTATATTGTTATATTTTATCATGGATGTAGGAAATTGACAGTCTGCAGGCCAATTCTGGACTACAGATAATGTTGTATTTGACCTGTACAATGGTTATAAAAATCCAGACTATTTGAAAGCAGTTTTAAAATGAAGGCATTTCACTTCAACATATAGATTTCCAGATTCTATTGAGAATCAGACTTGAAACAGTGAATCTGTGATACTGACAACAGTAACCCAGACAATGAGGTATGGTTTACTCTTAAGCATCACAGTGTCCTTCAGTTGGCTACACCCTCCATCTGTTACTCATCTGGAGGGCACTTGTGTCTGTGAGTACTGGTCTTTCTAAGCGTTTGTGCTTTGAGTTCTACGATGCCAAAAGTTAGGTTTCTCTTGTTTGATAAAACAAATATACTTATTAAAATTTGACGTGTATTGTTTTAATTAAAGTTCTTTTGCTGTGAAATATTGCTGTGACCACAGCACCTCATATGAAGGAAACCATTTAACTGTGGCTTGCTTACATTCAAGGGTTTAGTTTGCTATCATCGTGGCTAGAAACCCTATAGCACATCCTCAGTGACATACTACCTCCCATAAGGCCACACATTTTAATCCCTGTCAAGTAGTACCACTCAGGCATTCAAATCTATGGGCCTATGGGGGCCATTTATATTCAAACCACTACAGTTGTCTAGCATGAATAAATTCAAATTATACCTCCAAAAATTGGTGTCATTTCATTTTCATTCAACTCTGTACTCCACCCCCAACGCGCGCGCACACACACACTCACATACACACACACACACAATTTATTTTCATAAAGACTTTGTTCTGACATATACCTGCAACATGCAAAATGGAGCCATGTAAGTGTTATTCTTTGTGGCCTCTGTCCAGGGACATATGCATATGACCTGCTCAACTTCTCTGTATAGCCATGTCTACAGTTGTCTCTTCTATACATATATTCACCACATGTATGTGTATATGTACACACATGACGACCTGTGTTCTGCTGGGTCTGGAGTTGCCTCTCCAGTATGTTTGATGCTATCTGCTCCATGGAGGATGTGAGTGCCAAGAAAGGAGGAAAATCTTTTGAGTTCATTACAGTCACACCTAGTGCAGAGCATGGTGCAGAAAGCAGTGCTTGTGTTCTTTTATCTGATTAACTTCCAAGTTGTTTCTCGGGAGCTCAGCTCTAGGTAGGTACCACAGTGGATTTTGCTTCAACATCCTTTATTTTTCATGGTATCATATCTGCATTAAAAAAAATTATTTATTCCTCTGGGCCATATAAACCACTGTCTTCCCTACTCCTTTCCTAATCTCCACATTAACAACAACAACAACAAAAAATGTCTAAGTTTTTAATTTTGACCAAATTTATTGGGAACGAGACTGCCCACGTTTCAAATAATAAATGTGTTGGTTTGCTGCTCCTGACATTAATTCAAAAGGATTTGTTTATTTGGCTGCTTTGATTTCTTAGGTATCAAGCTAGTTTCTAGAAATTTAAAACTGATCAAGCGGCTATTAATATGGACATGCCAGCATCAGGGAGGTGGAAGCAGGAAGACTGAATTCAAGACCAGCCTGTAGTACACAGTGAGTCTCTGTCTCAGGGGAAACACACACACACACACACACACACACACACACACACACACACACACTCCAAAACAAACAAACAAACACAACATTAAGACTAGCAATCTGTGCTTGTCTAAATGAGGCAACATGAAGTACATTCCAGGATGGGTGATGAACTCTGAGACCTGTTTGTATCACCCAAAGAAAGGGTCAACTCTTCCTGTCTAGTGAAAAGTTTTCAAGCTAGCTCAAACCAAAGCTTGGACTGGGGCCTAAACTGTATTCTAAAGCCAGAATGGGCAGCAGTTTTCTATAACCCGTCATTCATTCCCCAAAGACTGCACCATTCCATTATCAACCCCTGTCTTCCTGTTCAGGTCTCATTCTGTCTCGTTCCATCTCCACCAGCAGCCTTCTGGACCTACCTCATATTCTCCAGGAGTACCAGTTGGGATTGCTCATTACCCATGCTTGCTGTCTGAGTCAAACTGTGAAGTGAGATCATTCATGTAGCAACCTCCTGTGCAAGACAAGCTTGTGACCTGTGACCGTTTCCACTCTCTGCCCTTCCTCCCCACAGAAGTGCAGAAACTGGGTTTGCTTTTCTGTTCAAATGGAGCCCTCAGTGTTGAGAGCATGGTTTTATTTCTAATTCTTTCCCCTTTACCATTTTCACAGAGACCAACAAGTGTCCTATCAATCCAGCCCTCTCCCTCAAATATATGCCAAAAAAAGTGGGGCTTGAAATTGTGACCAACTCATGAAAGCAGTTTTATGCTATGTAAGTGGAAAAGAAATTACAAACAGAAGTTCAATTTTTCTTGCCTCTTCTATTCCTGTTCGCTCTCTGGTCACAACAGGCTTTCTCTGATGGTAACAACACTTACATTTGACTCTGTTTGGGTTTTTTCCTTGACAGCTCAGAAATCAGGTTTCCTCTAGTTATTCAGGTTGTGGGTGGCTAGAAAGAATTTTCCAGAAGCTTCCAGATGAACCGCCTCTCTTAGAAATGTGTGAACCAAGTCACCAGCCCCCTCAAAGTACAGATTTTAATAAGTCATTTCAATTTTAGGAAGCATATTAATCTAAAAGGTGCATGAGCCAGAAAGTAGAATTTTCTCAAGTGGGAGTTAAAAATAGCCCTTGTTACAGGCAGAGGGGAGCTCTCCTCTGACTCTTTGTATATGAATCGTTTGCTAGATCCTCACATGAGAAGATGCTGACTTAGGTCACTCACTGTCCCTGGATGTTGCCAGACACAGTAGTTTCAAGAATAACAGCTTGAACTCCTACTGGCTGGTTCCTCTGTAAACGCTATACAGTGTGTTTAATTCACTTTGGATCAAGCCATTGCATAGTCAGCTCTCCCCAAAGTCTTCACTTCTTAGTCTGATTGCTTCATTGTGCTGCTCTCCTGAGGAATGCCTCAGGAGCTCTCAGACCTGACTGGGACTCCCCAGCTCACAGACTCCCTACAAAAAATGTTCAGCTCTATTCTCTGGTTGACATTTACCAAGCCCCCACACATGCCTTTTACAGTACCACATTTTTGTTCTCTTTCAAACATTCATTTGCTAAAGTCCACCCAAAGAAAAAGATAGTATTAAAAAGAAATCTGCACCTCTCCTTGGAGTCCTTTAAACTATGGAAACATTGATAGCTCAATGGACAATGAAAAAGTCTTTAAAAAATAAACAACATATCTACACCCCTCCCTCCCTCCTTCCTGTCTTCCAGTTCGAATTTTTCTGAAGTTAGAAACAGCAGTCTGGGACCATTGCTGTAGTTCCCAGTCTCTGGTGTACCCAGGCACCACTGGCAAAACAATGGGGGTTGGGAATGAGGTCCCCGATCTGAGCTTCCCCTCAGAGCACCCATTCTGCAGACAAAAAGGGGAAGGCAGAGTCTGGGACAGAGGAGGGGGCAGAACCTGGTTTGACTCCTAGTGGGTGGTGAGAGTTTGAAGGGGTTGGAAAAGAGAAAGCCTTCTCCAGGAGATTTGGGTGTGGCTCTTTTCAATGAAGTCCCCTCCCCCTGTAGTGATCCTTGATGAAGAGATGGTCCATACTTGTTCAAACTGCTTTATTGGATGGCGAATGTGAATTCATACACCTTACTCAGGGTAAATCAGGGAATACCTTTTGTAGGAAGGAATGTCTAGGAAGGGAAGCTCATTGGCTGAACACTCTAGACATATCTAGATACCTCCTTAGCATGGAAAACTTAGCATGGTGTTTATGCTATATGACAGATTGTTATGGTCCTCTATGAGTATCGTGGTTATGTGCTCCAGAGCAAGTAGTTAGGCAAAGAGGTAGGCCTCACTCTTACCATTCTAATGCTGAGTTTCATGGGGTTTGGGCTCACTCAACCTTATTAGTTCTTCTGTCTGGTTGTATGATCCACTTGCCTCCCCCCCCCCAATACATATACATCATATACATGTACGTATACATATGAAATTTACCCCTTAGTGGATATATGATTCACAAATATTTTCTTATTATCTATGTTGTTGATTGGCTCTTTTGGTGAACACGGTTTACAGTTTGGCACACTTGTCCAACTTGTCAGTTTTTAGTTTCCAGCACCTGTTGTTGACATCAAGAAACTCAATCAGAAGGCCAAAGAGCTTTCCCTTTCTGTCTTCCTTTTTTAAAAAAAAAATGTGTTCTTCTCTCATATGATACAAGTAGGCCACAGCCTCTCCTTCCACTACTCTCCTCCCAGGTCTCACTCTATTTTCCCTCTTCTGCAGATCCACTACCCCTCCATTTCCCTTCAGAAAAGAGCAGGCCTCCCAGTGATAACAAGAAAATATGGCATACAAGTTGCAATAAGACTAGGCACAGTGCCTCATATCAAGACTGGATGAGGCAACCTAATAGGAGGGAAAGGATCCCAAGGTCAGGCAAAATTGGGATGTCAGACAGCCCAATTCCCACTCTTAGGAGTCCCACAAATACCCCCAAGCTAAATAACCACAGAATGTATATGCAAAGGTCCTAGCATGGACCCATGCACATTCTGTGATTGGCACTTCAGCCTCTGTGAGTACCTATGGGCCCTAAATAGTTGATTCTGTGAGCTGTTGTGATAGCTAGTCTTATGTCAACTTGACACACAAGCTAGAGTTAGCTTAGAGGGAACCTCAGTTGATAAAATCCCTCCATAAAATCAGGCTGTAAGGCATCTTCTTAATTAGTGATGGAGGAGGGCCCAGCACATTGGACCCTAGGACACCTGTGTTTTCCGGGTGTCATTGACCCCCCTGGCTCCTACAATTCTTCCTCCCTTTATTCCATGGGGTTCCTTGAGCTCTGCCTAGTGTTTGAGTGTGAGTCTTTGCATCTGCTCCCATTAGATGCCGGAGGAAGCCTCTCTGATGATGACACAATCTATGAGTATAGCAGAATATCATTAGGAATCATTTCATTGACTGTGTGTATTGGGGGGACATGGGTTCCCACTTGTGGCTTGGGCTTCAAGTTAGAGCAGTTATTGATTGGCCACTCTTGCAGGTTCTGATCCACCATTGACCCAGCTGTACTCTTCTATGAGTTTTCCAATGTCTGTCTTATGTTTAGTTCTTTAATCTACTGGACTTGATTTTAGTGAGACAAAGGGTCTAATTTTATTCTTTTGCATGTATTCAGTTTTCCTAACATCATTAAGAGGCGAGAATTTTTCTCCTTGTGTTTTTTTGGGTATACTTGTCAATATTATTTGACCATATATACTTGGGGTATCTAGGATCACAATTCTATTTCATTTGCTTTTGTGTCTGTTTCTATGACAATATTGTTGTGATTAATATGGATTTTACTTAACATGAAGTTATCAATACAGATCAAATGGAATATTATTCATAAGCTGAAGAATGAAAAATACTACATGACTTCAATTGTAAGTAGGATGTTTTTAAAAAAAATAGTAAGAAAGAAGATGTAAAACAGAAACTATAATTGGGGGACAAGAAATGGGAAGACATAGAACAAAGAGCAATTTTGTATTTATGTAGAATTACTAAGGCAGTATCAGCCAAAGAGCAATGTGGGAGGGAAGTCTCACAAGTATCAGTCATTAGGCACAAACGATCAAATGGAGAACAAATTATAAATTTGTGGTGAAGAGGAAAAGAAATTTATTTCTATTATGGCTATACAGGAAGGACAGAGTCAAGTTTATACTGAAAAAGAAATAAAGGCAAAGTTCAGTGGAGTTGCATAGCTAGCAGTCTTGGTCACATCGCAAGCTGGTTGACCATTGACTTAGACTGATCATGACACAAAGCCTTATAATTGTAAGAAAAGTCACTTACCACTGGCATGAGAGTGTACTTCCAGTTATCATCATGAAATGTTTATGTTATGCTTGCAATGGTGAAATTTAAAATAAACTGAGAGGCAAATTGTACCAATCAGTTTTATTGCTATGACCAAATATCCGAATGATTATTTTTAAACTCAATTTAAAAGAAGAAGGAGTTATCTTGGCTCATGGTTGTAGTTGATCCATAGTCCTTGGCTCTGTCAATCCTCAACCTATAGTAAGGGAAAACATTGTGGCAGTAGAACCATGTAGCAAGGCTGCTCACCTAGCCAGGCTATTCAGCTTATGGTAGATAGAGGACAGAATGAGGTGTGTAATAGTCATACTTTGTCCAGATCCTAAAGTTCCTTTTACTTCCTGAAATTAATGCCCCCAGCTTCAGATGAAGCCTCCAGACCCAGTGCAGGACATTTTGTACCCAAACTCTATATGTAACACAGATCTCATTCCAACAGAAAAAAAGAGATCAATTGTCCTGAGTCCTAAACTATTGAATAGTGATTGGAAACATAGATTTGACTCTTCCCTAAATATCATGTTCCACTGTGGGAATGATTACAAAACCTTCCTTTAGCTACAAAACAGAAGGCAATCATGAATCAATACATTTGTCAAATACATTTGTGGAAAAACAGACAGCTGGGTTACGTCAAAGTAAGGATACTGCTGCTACAGGTTTAAATGCCATCTGATGACATTTTAAAATCTAGTGATAGAAACCAGTGGCCAGCTAATATACCCCAAACATTTTACTTGATAGTCAACAGGATGTTAGATCAGATCCAGAGCTGGGTGATACATGGTTTTTAAGGGCACTAAAGAAAGCACAAGACAGTTTCAGTTCTCAGTCTATTGTCCAACATTTCAGTTCTCCACAATCACAGAAACTAACAAGCCAATCTGCAAATCCTCAACATGGATTAGACTTTTCAAGAAACTGTAGTTCACACACGGGGTCATGGTGTGATTGGCAGAGAAAGATGGAACTGTAGAAAGGAGGCCACCAGGAAAAAGGTGCAAAGAAGTGGGAAATTAAAAAACTAGGGTGGTGGGATTTAGCTGAGAACAGGGGAGGGATGAAGAGAGAGGGATAAACAACACAATTGAAGTTTGAAAAAGCTATAAGGAAATGTAATTTTATGTTTACTTAAAATGTATATATGTAAGCATACACATTAAATGAAGGTGTGCTATCTGGGATGATATCACTGTTTTGTTTTTTTTAAGATTTATTACTTTAATGTATGTGAGTACACTGTTGCTGTCTTCAGACACACCAGAAGAGGGCATTGGATTCCATACAGATGGTTGTGAGCCACCATGTGGTTGCTGGGAATTGAATTCAGGACCTCTGGAAGAGCAGTCAGTTCCTTAACCACTGAGCCATCTCTCCAGCCCAATATTACTGTTTTTAAGAGCCATACATTCACAAAATTCTCTCTCCCAGATGTGAGAAACCTCCCTTTGAGTTGTCAGGGGAGTGGAAGAGACTCCCAAAGAAATATAGGCTATTGTTCTGGATCCCTGTAGCCTCAGGGAGCTTCTTCCTATTGCTAAAGACACCGCACACACCACACATTCTGGACACAGAACTTGGAGGAATTGAAACTGGATCTGATCTGGAAGCTTCATCCCTCGGACTGTTTCATAGTACTGGAAAGTACTACACAAGCTGTCAAGGGAGAAAGTTGATCCAGAATCCTACCAAGCCATGACACTATGAATAACACTGACCACCATGGCAAGATATTCCAAAGGTGCAATAGTGGCTTTTGTGTCTTGATGGTAGCTAATTGGACATAAGGACAACTCAACAGGAGGGAATTCATTCTAAGTACTATAAATTTATAAATCATGTCTGGTGAAATCATGGACTCTGTGAGAGAACCCACTCTACCACTTGCCTAAATCAATATTAATACCTAACAGCAGACTGAGTACTTATCCTTAAACCCATAGATAAATGTCTGTCTCACTTTTCATCAAAGAAGCTTCTTTTTGGAGCAGACTGAGATCATTACAGACATTTCCACCTAATTAAAACACAGAGAACAAGTGACAAAGGTTGCCCAACCCCAGCGGATACACCCAACCCAACTCCTACAGCTAAGGGTCATGGGAAGAGGGAACAGGAAGACTGTAAGAGGAAGAGGACCAGGACTTTTGCTGAGAGACTGTGTCTTCTATATGTGACTGAGTAACTGCAGCCATGAAATTTTAAAATATGGCTGCTTAACAAGACCTCCACAATGACATTAGTTAGCAGGTCAATGTGGTTGGAAAATCTGGAAGTGTGGAAAATCTAACGAAACCTAACCCTAAGTGAAGAGCTACAGGCAATCATGGCTATGGAGAGGGAGATTCAGTCTTCCTTAGGAATGAGTTTCCTGATAGATTATCCAGTCCCTAGTGGTCATCCTTAAACACATAGGCACACAGACACAAACACAGACACACAGACAGACAGACACACACACACACATATACACACACACATATACAAACATACACACACACATATACACACACACACATATACACACACATACACACATATACACACACACTCATATATATGAGAAACACTAAAGAGACTCAGCAGGCTATATTCATTTATGTATATGTAGTAATAATGAAAGTAAATGTCATGAACTTGATGGAGTTAGGGAAATTAAGGAGGCATTGGAGAGTGAAGAAGCAGGGGTGGGAATGATATAAATACAGTATTGAAGTATGAAATCCTCAAAATGATTTGTAAAAGTAAAAGGTAATTAAGAAATTAACAAGCCAGAGAAAATAACAAAGTGAAGTTAGATCGTTGATGGTCCTCTACTAGGATAAGTAAATCTTCGGAATAATGTATGAGGAATATAGTTTTTAAAATAATATACTTTAGAGATTTGTTAAGTAACATAGGTTTTATGTGCTCTCACTATACCCAAAATTTTAAAAAAAGTGAGTGTGAAATGATGTATGTGTTAATTTGTATGATTATGAACATGAATTCACTCACTGTGTACCAAATCATCATGTCGAGGATCAGGGTTCATGTAGGTCAGTGTTAGAGAATTGGGCTAGACTTCCATCTCTCCACCACTCCCTGAGGTCCTGAGCTTTATGCTGAGCACAGAGAAATGTTATGTTGTATTCCTTACACATATGCAAGATGGGAAAGTGTTGAGTATATACTAATACTTTACTATACTCACACTTTACTTTGCCTACTAACTGATTTAGCTAACCACCCTTTCTTCTCTACTCTTCCTGACTTTGCTCTCCTTCCCTACTTCTTCCTTCTTCTCTTTCTTATGCTTCTCTTCTGTTTTTCCTTCTTTCTATCTTCCCTTCCCTCTTATTTCCATATGACTTCAGTCATATCTCAGAGCTTCCAGTTTATTGAAACTGTATATTGTGAGAAACCCCTCATGATAAAATTGTTCTCTTACAAAAGCCCACAGAACTACAAAAACTTGTAATGAGCTTTTTTGTGCCACCTTGACTGTACAACACATGAATAAAATGTGACCTTATAATGAAATTAATTTCCACCTGACTTAAAAAGCACATGGAACAGTTAAGCTATAGCAAAACCTAACTCCAGAATAGCATTCACAGAGGGAAAGAGGAATTAGGGAATGTACAACTCTGAGCTTGTAACTTATCTTCTCCTTTCTGGAGGGTTGGATTTGAATAGAGGGGCCTTTGCCCAAACCATACTTGACCCTTCTAATTACCTATGTAACAATTCAGGGTTGAATTTCTTAAGACTTTAAGTTTCTGCTTTCAGAGGGAAGTACATAGAAAAAAAAATCATACTTTACATTTGAAAGACTCTGAAACAGCTGTTTTAGCTCAGAAGTTCAAAATCATCCTTGACTATATAATGAGTTTAGGAGAACCTGGGTTACATGAGACTTTGTGTCGAAGGAATGAAGGAAGGAAGGAAGGAAGGAAGGAAGGAAGGAAGGAAGGAAAGAAGGAAAGAAGGGTAGGAGGAGGAAAAAGAGGAAAAAGGAAAGAAACAAAGAGAGAGAACAGAGCAAGGCTTTCACCTCTTGTCTCAGAACTCAGAACACTGAGGATGAAGATTATAAGTTCAAGATCAGCTTCAGCCACACTAATTACATTATACACCATTTAGATAAGGTTTAAGTTAATACACAATATGGTATAATATAATCCAATAATGTGAAATAAGGCAAATTCTTCTCTTCAAAAATTGGGGTGACGATTCTTCCTGAGGTGGAGCACATGTCACCCCTAAGTAGTATCATGTGTCCCTTAGAAGAACAAGCTAGAAACATGATAGGAAACAATTGCTATTCTCTCATCCTCTCTCTCTCTCTCTCTCTCTCTCTCTCTCTCTCTCTCTCTCTCTCTCTCTCTCTCTCTCCACCCTCATGGTCCTTCCCTCTTCTGGGTAGCTCTAAGGTCAAGCCCTGTGCCCTGATGTTGTGATGAGATTTCTGGTTCTTTATTTTCTCATCATATATAACCCTGGGAAATCATTTTTATCTCTCTAATTCCCTACCTGGTAATGAAATGAGAACCCACCACAGAGTATGAACAATGCTTGTAAAATCATGACAAACGACCTTGCAGTTTCCTTTGACCAAGACATTTACTTGATATTTTGAAATCAGTCATTCTCTGGTTTCTTTATAAATGTTTTAAAACATGAAGAGCTTAAATTTTTGTAAGAGAAGTTTTATTTTAAAGTAATCCTTTTTTGGGGAGGGGGTTTGGAGCACAATGATTTTTACACATAACAAAACGTCTCATTTATTTGTGAAAGCAATTCATGCTTATTAGAAAAAATAGAAAATGAATGTAATTAAATATAAAATTATCCCTTGTGTTCTCATCAAACCACAAATACCTCTGATAATATTTTGATGCCATTTTTTTGAATCTTTCTATTCTTATGTATGTATTCATTTATTTTACATAATTAAAGTCATGCTGTATTTACAGTTTTCACACCTGCTTTTTGTATACTTAATATTTCACCACAGACATTTTTGTATTGGTTTATGGGACCTTTCTCAAGATACTTTTAAAAGTAACTGTTTCTGTCTGTGGGAGTCCATGCCTGTAATCTCAGAATTCAGAAAACCAGTATAGGAGGATATAGAGTTCAAAACCAGCCTAAGCTATATAGCAAAATCCTACCTCAAAACTAAGTAAACTCTCTCTTCCAAAGCTAAATATTTTAAAAGATGAAGTGAAATTGTCACTTTTTCTACTTTTTAAAACCGTAATATTTCAGAAGTTTTGGTTGTAATTTTAGAATGCTGGCTCCTGCCCATTAGAAAGGCACAATTCCTTTAAGTAGTCTTTCTGAGGGGTCTGTATGTCTGAAGGCAGTGGCAATCTAGCAAAGTCCTATTCACTTTCTCACAAATATTTAACATTGTACATGTTTAATGCTTACTTTCCAATATCTCTTTTCCACCTTCCAGAACCATCTTCATGACTGAAAGCAACAGAACACAGTTATAATTGTACCTTTCCCAAAGTTTGATCTACATTGTTGCCTTTTCAATGGAAAATCTTCACATATTTTCTTAGTGGTCTGCAGAGAAGGTGACAGTGGTGCCCCAAGATGCTTAGCTGAAGCAAAAAGAACAAAGGGTACCTAATTATGCAAATGAATGCCCATCTGCTAGAGCTCTTCTGCCTGGAGGAGCTTGAGGGGATGGGAAAAGTTGGCAGTTTAGTCTTTGCCTCTCTGGGTGATTATCGCTCCTTATAATTAAATTTAGAGCTAACTATTAAGAGAATAATGTCTGGGGCTGCTAAGCACTCAAAAGGCAAAGTTAGGGAGGCGAGGGTTGGTACGAATTATTCAGGCTTATTCAAGTATCATCATCTATAGAAGAGGGACTGTCAACCTTAAAGTTATATTGTGGGGAATTCAGGGGGATGAGGGGTTTTTATAGGAAAGGAAAGAAGCTCAACAAGACAATGTATAGGAAGGCATTATGTGAAGTATGGTTTCTGTTCCCAGCTCTAACTCTCCTCTTGTTTCACTGACCAGAACATCCCAACTCACCTTGACCAGAATTTGTTTGGTATTTTCTTAAAGCAGACATATTCTTTTTCTGTACATTTAACTTCAAAGTAATTGCCTTGCTTTGTGTTGGTTAATTTGTAGAACTGGAGACTAGAGAGCGGGGTAGGGGAGTACTACAAAAGTGATCAGATATTCTATGCTATATTCTGTAAACCTAAAGAAAGTCTATGTAGCAATAAACTTCTTTAACTACATGGAAAGAACTGTATACCTGATATATTCAAATGTTTCATGTCACTCATTTTCTTTTTCATGTCATATGATAAAGCCCAGACTTACCTTGGATTCTTTATCTCCCTGCATCTGCCTCCAATGTATAGGAATTATAGGTGTATACTGCCACACCTTGCACCATGTCTTCTACTTTCTCCAGTTCAAATACTATATGCAGACCCAACCTTGTGTGCCATCCAAGATCAGACCTGCTACTTTCAGGGGACATGGAGGCACACATGTCTTCCATTTTCTAATTATCTTACAGATACATTATTATGATTACTACTACTACTACTACTACTACTACTACCACCACCACCACCGCCATCTCTGCCTCCGCCTCCGCCACCGCCTCCTCCACTGCTACCGCTACTGCCACCTAATGTATGGAAGATTTTGTCTAGTCTATGTTTCATCTGGCACTATGTGGTGCCAAAAGTGACAAAATGTAATTCTAATTTTCTTTAATGAAAAAAAGTAAACCAACAAAACAAAGATGAAATTCAAAGGGAAGATTGAAAAGTGGAGAATGGCTGGTGTGGTTTGCTGGCTCAAATCATACCTTAGGACCCTTCTACCTGAAATTCACATCTCTTTATTCTGGTTCCCTACTAGGCAAACCCCATTCTTAAAGAAATTTCTTTTCTTGTAGTTTAAAGAAATATACCCCAGGCCCAGCCTTCCTTCTCCAAAGTTTAAACATCAGGGGTAAAGAACATGTTTGTCTAGTCTACTCTGAATGCTAGATTATGTTCATGTTTGATATAGTCTGCACCAACCACTTTGGCCAGGGTAAAATTAGATGTTTTATTTCTGTGCGTTTGTGGTTCTCAACCTGTGAGTCATGACACACACCCCCGAGGGGGAGGGCTGCAGATGACCTTGTCACAGAGGTCACCTAAGGCCATCAGAAAACATAAAATTTACATTATGAGTCATAACTACCAAAATCACCATTATGAAGTAGCAATGAAACTAATTTTATGGTTGAGGGTCAACAGAACATGAGGGGCTGTATTAAAGAGTCTCAGCATTAGGAAGATTAAGAATCACTACTGTATATGAATTGGAGTGGAGCCTAGCCTAAGAACTGTCCTATACAAGTTCCTCCTTTTTACAGGATGAATTATATCTCTCTCAAAATCCCTAAGTATCTCGGGATTAACTGATTTTGACAATGGGCCTTTAAAAAGATAGTTAAGATAAAATGAGATCTAAGTGTGGAACCCAATCCAGTATGATTTGTTTCCTTAGAACAAGAGATTAAGACACGGTACAAAATACCATGCAGAAGATACAGGGACAAAATTACCATTTACAAGACAAGACAAGAGACCCCAAGGTGGGGAAACGATTTTATAGAGTTTTTACCCTGGCTTTTTAACCTCCATAATAGTGAAAAATATATTAATCTTGTTAAAGACACAGAGTTCATTATATTTGGTTGTGACAATCCAGGGAAACAAATACATCACTCTAGTCAGGAGTAAACCCTTTCTTCTGATTTTCTGTTGTGCCTTGTAGTTCAATTATGTATAGATCCATATCTTATGTCTTTCTTCTATGACCATAAATCTTTGTGTAAGATATCTAAGATTAACTCACTTTCAGAGTACTCATAATATACCCATCAATTCATCAAATGATTAGAACATAACTTATATATAAGCCAAGAATAAACAACATACTAAGCACTTCATGACTTTTTTTACTAAGGAGATAAATGTGGTCCTGAAAGAAACAGGTGGCAGATATAAGTCAATATGGAATGGCAATCCTTTAAGGATAATAACAATTGAAGAACAATTAAAATCATGTAGGCATATTCTTCATGTTGTGTCAAACACATTGAACATATGTCATGCTGACTACCACCACATTAATTAGTTTCATTTAGTTTTCTGCAGTGCTAGGTACTTGAGTGATATTAACAGGTCATCACTATTGTAAATTCCTTATTTGACCTTAGAAGAACTTTGTAAAGCTGAATAGAAAGGGGTTTGAGAATTTAATTGACGTAGTCCCTAAATAATGAGATTCCCAGGTAAAAGTATTAACTGCAATTTCTCATAGTCATTCTAATACATTGTTATCAACGGTTTATAAAAACGGAACTTCACAGAGTAACATGTAAGGGTACAGTGCCATTTTTATTCACCAAATATCTCCATGCTTTAATTCCAACAAAGACCTACATTTTGTCATGGATCTATTTTATTTCTTATTATAGGCTCTATGGCTCTCAGAGAAGGCTTCCATGACCAATGGGAGGCTGAACTTCAAAAGGAAGCAGGTGGAATATCCCTTCCCGGGTCTCTGAACCTTGAGTTATGTTAGGAGAAGTTGCAAGGTACACTAGAACACAGACAGTAAGAGAGATTCCATTCTATTTGCAGTGTCCTGTGAAAAGCGGTCAAATGTTTTCATGCTACATTTGTTCTTGACTATCTGATTATCTAGAAATCCACCAATCCAGTTCTGGGAGGTGGAATGCTCCAGAGGCTAAGACCAGAGGAATTGTCCCCAGTCATACTACCACATGTAGCCACAGGGCAAAATGCATCAGGAAAATGCTGTTCTGAAGCAATAGGAAACATAACACAGAAGGCACAGAGAAGCTACCTGCAACAAAACTGCAGCAGACAAGATTGCCCTACTCACAGAGCCTTACTTCCTGTTCCAGAAAGTATCTCCTTCCTCAAATGGGAGCTTTTGCTCAGGGCTCCTTGTCTTTGTCCCTCCATTAAGTTTGTCAGTGTATCTAGGGTAGACTGACCCATTACTCACAGACTGGAACTTTGCATTCCCTGGCTGAATGAAAGAACGGCTCACTCTTCAGGGATTTTTTAAAAACTTAGATCTAAATATATATTCAAGTTTAACACTAGTAATAGTAATTTCATCAGTGAGACTTTGAGCCTTAAGCAAACGTTAGCCTAGTAACAGACACATTTCTTGGTTTCTCCTTTGTGAAAGGAGAATAAGTTTTATTTCTATGTGATGCTTTCTGTAAATTGAAAGAGAAGGGTTCTTTGTATATATTGGATATTAGCCCTCTGTCGTATGTAGGTTTGGTAAAGATCATTTCCCAGTTAGTTGGTTGCCGCTTTGTCTTTTTGACAGTGTTTTTTGCCTTGCAAAAACTTTGTAATTTAATGAGGTCCCATTTGTCAATTCTTGATCTTAGAGCATGAGCTATTGGAGTTCTATTCAGGAAATTCTCCCCTGTGCCCATATGTTCAAGGTACTTCCCTAGTTTCCTTTCTATTAGTTTCAGTGTGTCTGCTTTTATGTGGAGGTCCTTGATCCACTTGGAATTGAGCTTAGTGCAAGGAGATAAGAATGGGTCAATTTGCATTCTTCTGCATGCTCCAGAGAGGCAAGTAACCCTATTAAAAAATGGGGTACAGAGCTAAACAAAGAGTTCTCACCTGAAGAATATCTAATGGCTGAGAAGCACCTAAAGAGATGTTCATCATCCTTAGTCATTAGGGAAATGCAAATCAAAATAACCCTGAGATTCCATCTCACACCAGTCAGAATGGCTAAGATCAAAAACACAGGAGACAGCAGTTGTTGGCGAGGATGTGGAGAAAGAGGAACACTCCTCCACTGCTGGTGGGATTGCAAGCTGGTACAACCACTCTGGAAAGCTGTCTGGTGGTTCCTCAGAAAACTGGGCATGACACTCCTAGAGAATCCAGCTATACCACTCCTGGGCATATACCCAGAGTCTTTACCTGCATGCAATAAGGACACATGCTCCACTATATTCATAGCAGCCTTATTTATAATAGCCAGAAGCTGGAAAGAACCCAGATGTCCCTCAGCGGAGGAATGGATTCAGAAGATGTGGTATATTTGCACAATGGAATACTACTCTGCAATTAAAAACAATGAATTCACGAAATTCCTAGGCAAATGGTCAGAACTTGAAAATATCATCCTTAGTGAGGTAACCCAATCACAAAAGAACACACATGGTATGCAGTCACTGATAAGGGGATATTAACCCAGAATCTCGGAATACCCTAGACACAATTCGCATATCAATAGATTTCCAAGAAGATGGAAGGAGAGACCCCTGGTCCTGGAAAGACTGGATGTAAGGGAATGCCAGGACAGAGAAGCGAGAAGGGGTTGAATGGGGAAAAGAGGGAGGGAAGGGGGCTTATGGGACTTTCGGGGAGGGAGGAAACGGGAAAGGGGAAATGATTTTGAATGTAAATAAAAAAAGCTTAGAAAATAAAATAAAATTTAAAAAAAAAGAAAGAGAAGGGGATTTATATGCATAGATGGGTGTTGAGAAGCCAGAAGACAGGTGGTAATCCTTTCCCCCTTTTTAGACAGTGTTTTCCAAACAAGTAATTTAATTCAAGTATATGCATTGGAACCAAATGGATAAGAATTAGACACAGGGAAATCCACTAGAAGTCTAATACAAGAGTATAGGTGGTGTCAGTGACAAATGTTACTGGATTTTACTTAGTAGGATTGAGATGTATGTGGTTGGGAATGAAAGCATATGTTGAATGTAATTTTAAAAAAACATGCTTCCTCCTTGACCAGTGCCATGGCCCATGCTATGCTCTGAGATCAGCCACTGCCAATGGCCTTCTCACTCAGACCCCACATTTAGCTTCAGAGTTTAGGTTGAAAGAAATCAGTTCATAGAACTGGAGAGATGGCTCAGCAGTTAAGAGCAATGGCTGCTCTTACAGAAGACACTTGTTTATTACCTAGCATAGACATGGGCAGCCAACAACAGTATGTAACTCCAATTCCAGTAGATATTGTTGCCCTCCTTCTGCTCTCTGTAGGCACTGCCTCTGTGTGGTACACAGATACACATGGTGGCAAAATACCCATATACAGGAAAACATACACACACACACACACACACACACACACACGATGCATACACACGTTAAAATTTTAAATATAAGAAGAAATCAGTTTACTTATTTATAAGTCACCATCTTAGTTACTTAAAGGAGGCAATTGTTTTTTCTGGTAGACATCATAGTCTATTAGATGTCACCTAGGTTTTGACATTATGTGTCAGTCCATGGTGCACAAAGACTGTGCCTGCCTTGCTCCTTCCTGGCAGGTGGTAGACATCAGATACCAGCGGTTTAACCTCTGTGTTGTTTTTGTCAACTGAGCATCTATCTGCCTGTAGTTGAGCTACATTTCCCCTTCTTTTCCCCCAGGGCAATGTGTTCTTTTCCTGTGTGTGACTCTAGGTATGAGTTTACTCAAGGAGCTCTGAGCAGGAATGGAATCCATGATGGGTCAATGTTTCCTCCTTTCTGAATCTTTAATCTTGAAAATGATGATGAAAACTGCAAAAGATCTGGCCTTGATTTGTACTAACAGCGGTGTCTTAAAATGATTATCTTTACTTTGCAGTGCTGGAGATGGGACCCAGGAATACCACAGAGCTACATCTCTGAATCTTTTTTCCCCTTGAGATTGTATTTGTGTGTGTGTGTGTGTGTGTGCGTGTGTGTGTGTGTGTGTGTTTCATATGCCATAATGATCAAGTAGAGGTCAGAGGAATAATTGCAGAAGCTAGTCCTATTTATCATATAGTTCTAAAAATAAAACTTAAGTCATCAGACTTAGCAGCAAGTACCCTTACCCACCAAACTATCTCCAAGCATTTATCATCTTTTTTTAAAGATAGAGTCTCACTATGTAGCAAAGACTGAATCTTAACTCTCTATCCTTCTGCCTCTGAATCTTGACCGATGAATTATGATTGTGTACTGCCATCCAAGGATAAAGATGATCTGTTTTTCCTACACAGATGTTCCCAAAGGCCTAAGTGGATTTCTGAATTTCCATATATCCAACTTCCCATCCTTTAAACATTTTCTTCTACAATTACAACCACCAAAGATGGTATCTCTTGATTTCAATTGTGAAAAGCTTTATGTTGAAATCATCATACACTCAGCATACCCCTTTAGCAGCCTTGTTCCAAATTATTTAGGACAACAGTATATATAATTTTCTATGAAATATTAGATATCGATTATTTTGGAAAAATCTCCCAATATTTGAATACCATTCTCACTAAAAAGTAAGTCTAACCTGGATTTTGTCTATAATACATTAAAACCAAAACTATTGAAAAAGAGGACACAGAGGTGGAATATTCCATCGCACTTATTATAAACCTGTTAGAACAAGTTAAAGCAAGTTGGAACGTGTCTGACCATTGTTTGAAATTCAGCAATGCATAAGAATTCATTCCCGATCTGTTGAAGTGATCACTTCTCAACTCTTGAGTTGTTTCCTTAGCTCTTAATTAGAATCCATCCTTCTATCTTAATATCAAGGAACCAGAATCAACAGTCACAGCATCTTCTAATTATTATCACTGCATTAGCATTTATTTAAGGATTGCTGTATTTGATTGCTTTGGCCATCAAATATAAAACGGATAATAGACTACCTTCTTTACAGAATGTGTTTAGTTTGTGTTTGCAAGAATGGAGAAAAGGGAATTTGTCTACTGCTGGTAAATTGTAAATTTGTAGACACTTTAGGGAGTTTTTTGGTTGTAGCTAGGAATATGAAAAATGTAAATACTCTATAAGCCAATAAGTTTGTATACTGGCAAGTTTTATACAAGCCCCAAGACATATTTATTGTAGTATTGTTTATGATAGAAGAATTGAAAATAACCTGTGAATATGGCAATGGAAAGAATAGATAACTAAATGTATAACACTGTGCTGCCTATGTTTTTAAAATGAGCCAAGTTTATTTGCATATAACATAGATAACTCAAAAACAATGATGAGTGAAAAAAGAAATCCTAATGTTACAAAATGATTTATATCTATAGCATGGTACCAAAACAATATGCTTTATAAAAACCTTAAAAACCACACTGTATGTGAAGATGTATGCATATGTATAGATATGCATAACATAAAACTGGCTTGAGAGCCAATTCACAAATTCCTTCTCATAGCTTATAAGAATGGGAAAAGTATTGGAAGTAAAGGAAAATGAAGACTCGTATTTTCACACATGCACACACACACACACACACACACATACACACACACACACACAAAGTTCTAAGATTTTACTTCTTTTTTTAAAATGACTTTGAAAAAATTTAAATGACCAATTCTATGTTGTGGCAGTGTTAACACAGTGGATTATGCCCTGTATTTCTCACCTTTGCAAAATAAAAGTCCTCTTTAAAGCTTGCTATGAGATGATTGATTTATCCATTGATTCCTCAGTGAATGCATCACTTGCTGTTATGTACATGATCCTTTGCTTGTACCATCAAGAAGGAACACAAATAATATGGCATAGTCTATTCTACCCTTAAGGATCTTATAATTTTAGAATTTGAAAGTTCCTATGGTGAAAAGTATTCATAGGTTTGAGGATATCTCATTGTGAAAATGTTTTAATAGGTTGATGATATGAAATTATTACACTTGCCATGAAATTACATGTAGGTGGACTTCATTCTTTGAAAACATAACAGGAAAATCATCACTTACAAAAGGTCAAATTAGGGTGTAATTGTTGATTTAAGAGGGAATTAGTCTTTCTTAAAAGTGATTAATTGTAGGACTCTTCCCTGAACACATAAAATTGTGATAGTATTTAAAAATAGATATCCTTATGTCTGTCTCTTGTTTTGGTAGACAACGTGGCCATTACATAATGTAGTATATAGGACAAAGCAAACTTTTTACCTGGTGTATATTGCTACTGGAATACAATGAATTAAGTACTCATAGAAACTATATTTATATCACTTTGGGGATAGCCCAGAGGTGAAGTGGGTAACTTTGTTTAGCATGAGCTAGAGACTCAACATTATTCCCCAGCGAGTCTCCATTACAGATGTTAGTAGCAACTGTTAACGGATATAGCAGAAAACATGCAAAAGATTGCAGCCGGAACAGAAAGTAAAGAAGGTGGCTGAATCCTGCCTCTGAGATGCTGAAAGACCAATTCTTCTCTTTACAGAATTTAAAATAAAGTCTAGGGTTTTGTTTTGTTTTTGTCTTGCCTTTGGTTTTTGGTTTTTGTAGAGAAAAGCTGGGTTCATCAGTAAAAGAAATGGAAATAGTGGGAGTTGAGATCAAACCAGAGGAATTTCAGTACTATTGCTAAGGGATTTCTCTGAAAGAGCTACATCTTTAATAGAAACTCAGTTGATGTGTGTTGACTAACTAAGGCTCTGGCCTGAATGTTGAATGCATGGCATGAGCTTCCATCCTCTTGGGACACCGATATGGGGTTTGACTCCGCGGTGGACTCAGCTCACTAACTCTGGAAGTGAAAGTGGAGGTGAGGTCACAGCTTTTCAGTTGTCACCCTCAAAGGACAGTCTAGAACTTACTGTACTGAGTTCGTCTCTGTTTGCACGGGGCCCTCAACTGCTCTGGTGACACTCTGTTCTTCATTCTCTGAAGAAAGCAGGTCCAAAAACAGCTAAGAAACTACAAGGAGACAAAAAGGCCAGGTCACTGTGGAGAGTTAGGAGAGGGGTAAGACTAAAACAGAAAGGGGATTGGAAGCATAGAGAGTCAAAGTCATATTTACCACATTTTATAAACAAGTTTTACTTTTAAATTTCTGGTCTCTTAAAAATCACGAGAAGCTTCAGGTGCTGCTTCTGAATTTTCATCAAAAAATACATGACTTGAGACTTTTCTCCAGGAATCCTCTCCCTAATATCAGGGGGGAAAATTAATCCTGCTACAGTCATGGGTATCCTTAATAGAAGTTGGTAAAAGTCCCTAAGTCCCAGGAAGAACCTGTCAACCACAATGCTCTTTGCAATCTGAACATTTTCTGCTATCTAGGAGCTTCTTTGTTTGGCCAGACTGTGAGGCACTGAGGTAGATAGATGAGGCACAGAGGATCTGAAAGGTGTGTGCATGTCCTTCTTATACCTAATGGGGGGGCGGATAAATAAATGCATGTGAGAAAAGAGAATTTCTGAAACTTTTCAAAATTAAAACAAAGACCAAGAAGTGATCTAAGCTATACATAAAGAACAATTTGCCTGTAAAGATAAGAGGCTCTTGTTGCTAGGCAACAGGCACAAGACAATGATGAGCTAGGAAGGTAGAAGTCATGAGTGTTTTCATGTGAATTCCTGCCACAATAGGAAGCCTGCTAATAAGCTTCTCCCTCAATGGAAAAATGGCTGAAATGGAGACATTACAGACTCAGAGAGGTGAGTTATCTTGAGTTACTTTGGCTAGCATAAACAGCTGTGTGGTCTAGCTAACACTTCTGTTAATGGAGAGTGATCTCTTTGCTCTAGTAGGCATGTTTCTACTTTCCAATTTTCTACTCAATAACTGTAACATTCCAGGCATTGATGTCTAAATATACTTAGCAGCTTCCATGGACAGAGGCAGCATTTTATTATTTTAGCCTTATGAATACAGCACATCCTGAATGTAAAGTAAGGATGTACTCTGTCACCTACCCAGAAAGGGACTCTCACTGTCACTTAAGAGTGAGATTCATTTGGCAGGTGATGGCAATTGTTAAAGTGTATTTGATAGCACAGTTTTCTCCCAAACCCCAGGAATATGAACATGTTTCAGGAAATGTAAAGAGTTTGAGGTCTATCTATGCATGTTTTTTATTCTAGATCATTGTAGATTTTAGAATTTATATTTTAATTTTGCTACTTTTAAAAGAAAGTTATATATGATCAAAGAGGGTAAGTTTCTTTTCTCTTTGCTCTCCCAGTAGTTTGCAGAAAATTAACAAGGAACTTTTAAGTTACTTGAAGTCTGAAAAGCAAAGATTGTCAGGAAATGTCCTGGTATCATAAAAATTGATGGTATTTATTAGCTGTCAGGAAGATACTTATTACAGATGAATTCTTACAATATTCTTACAATTTTATTTGAAAATTCCAAAAACTCTGAACACAGAGTAGCACTGTTTATAGCTATAAGTTACAGTTTACACTCATGTATAGGTCTCCTGCAGAACTTCAGTTTAGCCTCCAAAATAGTGGACATCCAGGTCTCTGACACTGTTTCTCCAGATTTTCTCACACTGTGGCTTTGAATTAGATTTCAAAGTAATTCAAGTAGACTTTTCATGTGCTAACCAGTGCTCCAGCCATTTTGAAAGAGCAAAAAACAGGCTAAAGAGAAGCCAAAAAGGAACTTAAGCAACTGGAGAAAAATCCCACAATTCTACACATGACTATTTATAAAAGAGTATTACTTCAGATTCAATTCCATTGCTTTGTAGAAATGTGTTGGTGTGTGTGTGTGTGTGTGTGTGTGTGTGTGTGTGTGTGTGTGTGTACACCATGTATGTGCAGAGTATCTCCGAGTTTGGAGTAATAAGCAGTTGTAAGATGCCAAATGTGGTGTTGGAAATTAACTCAGGGTCTATGGAAGGCTAGCAAACATTCTATGCCATCTATAGCCATGCCATTTCTATACCCTCTATAGCCTCAATTTCTATTCCCATATGTATCTCCTAAAAAAGTGAAAATAGGCTTTCAAACAAATAATTGAATAAGCAGCATTATTCATAATACCCCAAGTGTCTATCATTGGATAAATATATAACGGATATCAGCTTTAAAAATGAATGAAGTTCTGATGCATCATTAACAGCATAATGAACCTGGAAAGCATGAAGAATATCAGTCAGGTACAAGAGAAAAGATACTGTATTCTTCTGTTCATGTTAGGTACTTACAATAATCAGATTAGTTTTTTCTACTTCCACTTAATGTCTTATGGCTGAAGATTATGAAACAGACTATTCAATAGGTGCAATGTTTTCAAATAAAATGGTGAAAACTTCTGATGCTCAATAGTGACAATGGCTGCATCACAGTAAAATATAGTTAGTGTCACTGAAAAGTACACTTAATGCACAGACAATAACTTTAGCATTATGCATATTTTATTATAGAGAAAACAGTAATTTCGAAAAAGCATTGTTCATCTACCCGCAACCTTTGAATCCCTCCTTGCTGACACTTTATCCTTCTGCTTCTTTCTCCTCTGACCTCAGGTTTAAAAATACAGCAGCAGCAGCTCCACAAGCCTTAATTTAAACTCTAATAGGATGCTACAAGGTCAGTTAAGTAATTTCCACTTCTGGAAATGTAACTTTCTTGATATATTATTTATCTACCAGTTGGCTTGCCAATTCCAGCCACATACTTGAGACATCACAGAAACATTAAAAGGGCAGTATAATTTTTCTCTGCTTAGGTTAGATATTCAAGGGCACGTGGCATGGTACAGATGGCAGAGTCACAGACTGGACAGATGGCCCAATCTTTATTCTGAAGAAAGTGCTTTGGGGGATTTGGACCCAGTTATACCAGTCCATGGATAAGTCACACTGTCTCTGCAGAAAATAGTAAAGCAAGAAGAACAGAGAAGCTACCCCAGGTATTTGTAGGTGGGATGCACCAGAGAAGAGGTGTGAAACCTTCTTAGTATCATTGTACTACTAAATCTAGACAGGTTAGATATACTGCTAAAGAGGTATCAATGTCACAGCTAGATGTCATTTCTCAGATAGATGAATACTCTACAGCACCATCCATATTTTCCCCTATCATTAAAGGCAGATCTGAAAATAGCCTGGAGTGTGTGTGTGTATGTGTGTGTGTGTGTGTGTGTGTGTGTGTGTGTGTGTGTGTGTGTGTGTGTCCTTTAAGTTGGGTCTTTGAATTAGACCCAAGATGTAAGATGTGTGAAGAGACCACAAAAGGTCAATGAAATTACTGTGGAGAATAGTGTGAACAGTCTCCTGGCTACATATTAAGAATCCCAATTTTAGCCTCTGAATCTTCCTTTCCTCATGTCTTGACTACTAATTGGGAATCTAAAAGGCTTTCTTTTCACTAACATATAAGCTCCCAATCTTTCTCTATGTCCAAAGAAATACATGGACAAATGTAACATCATTTTAAAAGCTGTTGAACAACCCACAACTTCTGGGGACACATTCAAGTCTATTTTGGTTTCCAAAACTTCATCTCAAACCAGTTACTCTCCATGATAACCCTGAATCTAGGAACCAGAGGTGGGCTGTTAATAGACCCTGGATATGTTAACTTACAAGCCATCTGTAATGTATCAGAGACTATTAACTTCCACAAATATTTATCTTTCAATGTCTAAAGATTTCTATCTTATCAATGGGCACATATCTGAGAAGAAAACCTCATGGTTTTAAGAATGATAATTAGTAAGCATGGTTAGTGATTTTGTTATATTTTATTTTAGGATTTAAAAATTTCATATTACAAAAGGGACCTTTGAGAAGGTCTTTTATTCTATGAATTGTAACACAGCTCATCAACTTTCGCCAGACAAACACTGGCAATAAATATATAGGCTGAATCAATGTCACAGTGACAATAATAAATAAATAAATGAGCAGATTGGGGGAGATAAAATGTCCAATGATGTCTTGATGTTAAAATATAGTAGAAACTAACTGAAATGGAGTTTTAGCTTCCATGAGATTTGCCTGTATGGTAAGTATCTCACTGTTTGTAATCAAATCACTAAACATTTGTTAAGCAGAAAATGATGTATTTATACAAGGGTGTAACAGGAAAGTATATAAAACAGGGACTTTCTCCCCTTTTTACTAATTTTACTACTATTCATTACAGGAGTAACACACTGAAACATTTTTAAAATACAAGACAGGGATTCCAAATCAATCAGCCAATACATAAGGACTATGAGAATTTATAGAAAAGATTATTATGGTTCAAAGTGAGGAAATTTCTCCAAGAATGGGGGAATTGGAGAGAAGGTCCTCATACCTTTGGTTATAGTCTCAGGCTCCCACTACACCTTGGGGTTCCAATTACCTTAGAATATGGTCACACAGATTCCCATACTAAAAGCTACCTTGTTAGTAGCTTTCAATTACCAGCCAACAATTAGAAAACTCCAGAGAAAATGTCTGAGAGATAAACATGTCCAGATTATTTATTAGTTTAAACTACACTGCCAAAATGTAATCAAATACAAGTAGCATCATAGTCTCCAAGAGGCTTTCAAAGTACTCCAGACTCTTGAGTCCCAGCCCAGACATGTCTGAGATGGAGCCTAGAAATTGGAAGTTTTAATAGCACCCAAATATAAAGAGCAGAGTAGACAAAACTGGAGAGAAAAAAATGACAAAAATATGATGTAATGAAGCATACAAAATTTTATACAATTTTATAGACAATGGGTTCCTTAATATTATATACACACTTAAATTGTATTTTTTTTTGTTTCTGCTGCCAAAATATTTCATCATTGTTAACTGCTACATTTGTGCCTGCATATATGACTAGGACTTGTAATGTATCTTGTGACATCATTGTACTGTCTGCCCTCTGGGATGTCTATGTCCCAAATGTGTCTTCTGCAGGACTCAAAAGGCTTTTCTGGAGATACTAGCTTACTTCTTGATATCTTTTCCTCTGTCATTATAAACAGTTGCATTTTGAACCATTGGATCTCTAATCACTAAGCTGGGTACCACCTTGTTCAACTGCCTCTATCGTTCTAGCATCCTATGTCAAAATAGCAGGGCCAGCTGCTTAAAGGGCAATACTCTAGATGTATTTTAAATCCCTGTTAAATTTCTATAGAAACTCATTGCACAAAGAATTCCCTACAAAAACATTTGTAGCCCACACATAAACAGGCACTTTCTATAAAGGAAGGTGCAAGACAGGGCACTATTTCCCATCATACAAGAGCAACTTACACACACACACACACACACACACACACACACACACACACACACACAGGAGGCAGGGAAGGAGCAAGAGGTTCTTAGCTATTAAGAGCTTGTCAAGGCCTGTGCCAGTAAAGATGTCAAATATTCCTCCTGACCTCCAAGACTAAAACAAGGGCATGTATACAATGCAGTTCAAAACCCTGTATTTTCTAGCTGTTAGAAAATAACAAGGTGACCGTAAGAAGGAGTGAGGTCTACAAACATAAAGAGAAAGCCACTGTTGATACTCACATGCCCCAGCTAGTGCTCTGCTATTGGTAAGAGCCTTTCTTCATAATGCCATACTTTTATTTTGGAACTTTCTTATTATGAAAATTTGCAGCAATAGAAAAGGAGAGGGAATGCTATATTGAACACCACCAGCAACATTTCAACTGCAACAAATTCAACTCATGGACAACTGATCTTACCTTTATTCTCACCACTCCTTTTCCATGGGCAGAGTTTCAGGCTACATGCATTCCATCTATAGCTGGCTCAGTTTGTATTCATAAAAGACAATAAGTTAAAACAACATTACAATATGTCATGATCACACTGAAAAATAAATATGCTCCAAATCACCTGTGAGGGCTCAAGTTTTCTATTGTCTCACAAATATATATGTTTTAGTTTATTCAGATTGGGATGCAAACAATGGCCATGTGTGTCATGTGGTTAGTATTTTCCTTACATTCTTTCAACCTAAAGATTTTGCTTTATTCTAATGCAATGGTTTTGCTGAAAACTCTTGTCTGATATAACCAATCCCTTCTAAATAGTCTTGGAGGTTTGGTCAAAGAGATGTATTTCAATCAATCATTTTGGGTAGGAATGAGATTCTGCATTTCTAACAAGCTCTCAGTTACTATCATTCAACAGTGCTAACACCAAGCAGAAAGTTTATGACAGGTCTTGCAATCGGGATTTTGCTGATTGACTCTTCTTAATAAGTTTTAACATGTTCCTCTAACCCATATCTTCTGAGGTGATGCTTAAGTATAGAGACTTGTTCAGATTAAGAGATGCATACAGCAGCATGTAGGTGATGTTTTGTTCTTGCCAAGAAACAAGAGATACAATGCGTTGTTTCTTTCTCGCTACTGTTAGCATCAAGTCTTATTTCCACTTATTCATAAGGAGGTATCAAGCTTTTATGCTCTAATAATTACTACTTTATTCATTTCTTAGGTAGAATATTATCATTAAACACAGAATATTATCATAAAATCTCTCATCTAATGTTAGTTACTTAGTCGTGGAACTCACACAGAAACATGGGAAGAAGAGGAGGAAGGACTTGAGGTTTTCACTCTGTCTACCAATTTTCAAAATTATGACTTGGCTTAACTGACATCCTTCTTAGTATCTCTTGGATAGATGCTGTTTTGGTTCCTGGTAGCTTTGTAATTCATAAAAAAAAACATGGCTTTATCAAATTTCATGCATTTTTACAAACCTTTTAATTTCCAGATGAAAGTTTCTTAGTTGGTCCCCGAATCCTGTCTATAAAACCTTGTGATCTTGGTATGCTCCCTTTCTCTTCTATGTGACAAAGTGACAAGATATTCTAGGCTCAGCATGTGTATTGCATTTTCTCAACCCTATCCGTAAGCAGCCATTTCTCCAAAGGTCATTGTTTCTTTTAATGAAAAATATATTTGAAGATGATAATCTTGGTGTTATGGTACTTACTGCCAGTAGGCTGATATAAGAAAAAAACTTTAATTCTATAAATACATTCCTCAGTATTTTCAGTTGGAAATACACATAAAAGAGAGGAGGGGGAGAGAGAGAATATACTATTATTGAATTGTTTACTTGCCTTTTTCTAAACTTAATTTCAGGAAAAAATAATGTGAAGCATCTATGACTTGTTTCATTGTGTTTTCCTTGTAGACAAAAAAGCACTATTCTTGGAGATGTAAACATCTATAATAATATTTTTTTTTAAAAAAAGATCAAAACAGACTTTGGGAAAACTAACTTTTTGTAACTCCAGTTTTCTGATCTGAAAATATTTTTTCTCACAGGGTTGTTAATAAGAAAGCCATCACTTACCCAGTATTTACTGGAAACTGTATACTTTATATGCATTTCCTCCCACATAAGCGTTACAGAACCATTTTCATGTAAGTGCAATTTGCCTCATTTTATAAATGAGCACAGTTTCCCAAGGTGACACTGTCTGGTAAGTGGCAGCCTCTGTTTTCATAGAGGCCTCTGACTCCATGCTTTTAACCAAGACTTTGAAGCATCAGTCAAACAAGAAAAAGAACACATGGTGCTGCTGGCACCGTACCTGACAATTGTATTCAGTGGAAAATAAATGACAGTTAACAGAAGTGACCTTAGTGGATATCTGAGATGGTAGATGGGAGGGAGTATAGGAAGAGCAAGCCAGCCAGCTTACTGCTTTGCCAGGCATCTGGCCCAGTGACTCTTGATCCTGTTAATTTCCCACATTGGGGCTAACCTATGTGTCCACTGTGACAGATGCTCGAGTGGCAGAGCTCAAGGTCAGCCCTCAAGAGTTCAGGCTGGTACCTCCTGTCATGTTGTCCTTTGAAGCAAATGGCGGACATCCAGAAGCAAGCCTGCTTTGGCCTCGTCCCCTTGCATCCTGTGTCATTAGCTGCTACATAGTTCTTTGTTCAAAACAAAATTCACAAAACTGACAGATTCATCTGCCTAATGTCGAGAGACATCAGAGCCAATTACAGGATAGCTCCAGAAGGCAAATAGGGGCACTTTTCAGAAAATGGGATGAAGAAAAGGAAAATAGTCTTGTCATTAAAAAGGACAAATACATTTTCCTCTCAGCATGCTCACCCCAGAAAAAAATTGGGAGATTTACATTAATACAGAGTTTCATTATGATTGCTCTGGGTAATTTCAAATCAAAGCATTTACCCCCAACTCATCCCTAGTAAACCAACCATCAAAGATTTTAGCTAGTGAGCAGGACTTCATATTGTAAGTGGTATTTTCATAAGGATAGCAACTTCAGGGATAAACCACAAGACACTTTTCCCAGACAGAAAAATTTTTCACATGTCACAAGGAGTGAGGGGTGTGTGTGTGTGTGTGTGTGTGTGTGTGTGTGTGTGTGTGTGTGTGTGAGAGAGAGAGAGAGAGAGAGAGAAAGAGAGAGAGAGAGAGAGAGAGAGTAATTCAAGTCTGGGGGTTTCACTGTGATGCATCATATATATTTAGGATTTTGCATGAGAGTAGATAATATTTCATCTAGTTGAAAGGCTAAAACACTTAGGAACAAAGTCCAAAGCTATCTCCTGTTTTTCCTAAATTTAAGCTAATCAAAAACATTATAAGACTGTAGTTTTATAAGACTACCCTCCCTTGTGACACTAGTTGAATGTTTGGCATGTAGAACCTTCTTTAAACATCCCAAATCTCAGCAATATTCAAGGAAATCCCATGCAACAGCTGCTGTGAAATAGAATTTGTCTGGGGCAGAGGGTTGATTTCCATTTCATCTGTAATACCTTCTCAAAAAAGATCTGAAGCATATACCACAAAACATTATTTTTTTAAATCAAGGTAAAGAATGTAATTATACTGCCTTATCCAATATTTTATTTGTATTTAGCTATACAGATAACAAAACAGTAACTAATAGAATACATTGAAATATCCAACTGTGATTCCAAAGATTCTGTTTGTTGCTCATAGATTTTTCTTACCCTTTACAGTTAGTAGGAATGAAATCCATGTGTTTGGACTTTTATCCAATTTCTCTTCTATTAGATTCAGTATATCCGGTTTTATGTAGAGGTCCTTGACCCACTTGGACTTGAGCTTTATACAGAGAGATAAGAATGGATCAATTTGCATTCTTCTACATGTTGACCACCAGTAGAACCAGCACCATTTGTTGAAAATGCTGTCTTTTTTCCACTGGATGGTTTTAGCTCCTTTGTCAAAGATCAAGTGACCATAGGTGTGTGGGTTCATTTCTGGGTCTTCAGTTCTATTCCATTGATCTACCTGCCTGCCACTGTACCAATACCATGCAGTTTTTATCATAATTGCTCTGTAGTACTGCTTGAGGTCAGGGATGCTGATTCCCCCAGAAGTTCTTTTATTTTTGAGAATAGTTTATGCTATCCTGGGTTTTTTGTTATTCCAAATGAATTTGAGAATTGCTCTTTATAACTCTATGAAGAATTATGTTGGAATTTTGATGGGGATGGCATTGAATTTGTAGATTGCTTTTGGCAAGATGGCCAGTTTTGCTATATTAATCCTGCCAAACCACTCACATAGGAGATCTTTCCATCTTCTGAGGTCTTATTCGATTTCTTTCTTCAGAGACTTGGACTTCTTGTCATGTAGATCTTTCACTTTTTGGTTAGAGTCACACCAAGATACTTTATATTGTTTGTGGCTATTGAGAAATTTGTTTCCCTAATTTCTTTCTCAGCCTGTTTATCCCTTGAGTATAGGAAGGTTACTGATTTGATTGAGTTAATTTCATATCTGGCCACTTTGCTGAAGTTGTTTATCAGCTGTAGGAGAGATTCTCCAACATATAACAAGGACACATGCTCCACTATGTTCATAGCAGCCTTATTTAAAATAGTCAGAAGCTTGAAAGAAACCAAATGTCCTTCACCAGAGAAATGGATACAGAAAATGTAGTACATTTACACAGTGGAGTACTACTCAGCTATTAAAAACAATGAATTCATGAAATCCTTAGGCAAATGGATGAACCTAGAAAACATTATTCTGAGTAAGGTAACTCAATCACAAAAGAACACACATAGTATGCACTCAGTGATAAGTGATATTAGCCCAAAAGCTCCAAATACCCAAGATACAATTCACGGACCACATGCAGTTCAAAGAAGACCAAAGTGTTGGTGCTTCAGCCCTTCTTAGAAAGAGGAACAAAATACTCACATGAACAAATATAGAGTCAGAGCAGAAACTGAAGGAAAGGCCACTGAGAGACTGTCCCACCTGGGGATTCATCCTAGATACAGTCACTATTGTAGATGCTAAGAAAGGTTTGCTGAAAGGAGCCTGATATTGCATCTCCTGAGAGGCCCTGCCAGAACTTTACAAATACAGAGTTGGGTGCTCTCAGTCAACAATTGCACGGAGTGTGTGGGGTCCCCAATGGAGGAGTTAGAGAAAGGACTGATGGAGCTGAAGATGTTTGCAACCCCATAGGAAGAACAACAATATCAATAAACCAGAACCCCCAGAGCTCCCAGGGACTAAACCATCAACTAAGGAGTTTACATGGCTCTGGCTGCATATGTAGCAGAGGACGGCCTTGTCAGGCATCAATGGGAGGAAAGGTCCTTGGCTCTATGAAGGTTTGCTAGATCCCCAGTATAGGGGAATTGAGGGTGGGGAGGCAGGAGTGGGTGGCTAGGTGGAGGAACACCCTCATAGAAGCAGGGGAAGTGGGTATAGGGTAGGGGGTTTCTCGGAGGGGGGAAACCAGGTAAGGGAATAACACTTCAAATGTAAATAAATTAAAAATAAATAAATAAATAAATAAATAAATAAATAAAAATTTTAAAAAGGAATGAAATCCAGAGATTTTAAAGCACTCACATTCATCAGTTATAAGAGTATTATATTTCTATGGATGGCTCTGTTACATGAGGTTGGGAGGGACCTTTAGCACAGAGACTCCAAGAATATATAGCCATTATTTTCGAGTTTTAATGGTCTATTGTATAGCACTGTGAAGCAGGTAGATAAATCCTCAAGAGCTGTTTTTTAAGGCTTACATTTTTTTTTGATCAGTCAAAAATAAAGCAATCTCTGTCCATCTTGGATAATTATCAAGTCTGTTGAATGTACAATCGTTCAATGAAACACTATAGAAACATCTACACTGTGTATTTCCTTGAAACTGTTATCAGCAGACTAGCAAGGTAAGCTATCATTCACCTGAGCCAATGTATTGAATGACTTGGATGTGTTTTTGGTTATTGGGATAAGTAACATCACGATAATACTATTTTCTAGTAATGTGTTGAAATGTAGCTTGTAGGCTCTGAATTTGGCATTTGTTCATCATGTAAAATAGCAGGGACAATCACCTGTGACTTTAGAATTGCTGCTATGAGGTTAAATACACCATTAACAGTTTTATGGCCTCTATTTAGTGTATTATGTGTCAAAAGCTCACCAAGTTAATTTTGTCAATGTTAATGTCATAATCTTAACTAGAAAACTATTGTCATGAAAGGAGCAAGAATGTTTGTAATAGATATATTTTAACCACCTCAATTTTGGTGTTATTTATCCTTTCTGAGATTAATAAATGTAAGTTTTATTCATGTATTATTTATTGACTATTTGTCAAGTAATGTTGGGTTTGGGATATAAAGACCAAGATAACATCAATTTGTTCAGATTGTGAAAACCTAATGAGTAATAAAGATAAGCAAAGATAAGTTCTGTATACGGCTTGAGCAGTTATTAACAGCATATATCAGAGAGTTCCAACCCAGTGAGTAGCAGAAAGAGTATCAGCCTTCCTGGTAGAAGTATGTTCTGAGTCATTTGGAGACTGGAGGAATAGTACTTAGTGTTCGATTGCTCTGAAGAGACACCATGACCAAGGCAACTCTTATAAAAGAAACTGTTGATTTGGAGACTTGCTTATAGTTTCAGAGGGTGTATTAGTTAGGGTCCTCTAGTATAGCAATTGATATAAAACTTTTATAATGAATCTGTCTATATAAAGGAAGGGGATTTATTAGAATGACTTACAGGCTGTGGTCAAGCTAAGACAGCAATGGCTACCTCCGAATGGAAGGTCCAGCAATCCAGTAGTTGTTCAGTCTACAAGGCTGGTCATCTCAGCTTGTCTTTAGTACATGCTGGAATCCTGAAGAGGACAGCTGTATTGACAGTGGAGGAAAGTACCTGATAGTAAGGGTGAGAGCGAACAGAGAGAGAGACAGACAGAGAGAGAGAGAGAGAGAGAGAGAGAGATTCCTTTTTTCAGGTTCTTCATATGTGCTGCCAGTAGGAGTTGTGGTCCAGATTAATGTTGGACCTTCCTGCCTCAAAAGACTTGAATTAAAGGTTTATTTTGTCACCTCAAATGTCCAGATTAGAGGTGTATCTTTCTCCTTCAAATGATTATTAATTATTAATTATAAAAATTCATCACATGTGTGACTATTTATTTGAGTTTTAACCAAAACAGAGGTTTAATCCAGGCAATGTGGTGCTAGAGCAGTAGCTGAGAGCGTTGTATTCTAATATACAGGACAGGCAGGACAGGCAAAGGGGTTGGCGGTGGGGAGAGAGCGATCATATCAGCCTAGTATGGACATTCGAAACCATTAAAGACCAACTGAGACAACCAGTCTTTTAGATTAAACAACTACTGGATTCCTGGACCATCCATTCAGGGGTGGCCATTGCTGTCTAAGCTTGACCAAGGCCTGTAAGTCATTCTAATAAATCCCCTTTCTCTATTTAGTGACATATATTCTCCAACAAGGCCACACCTCCTAATCCTTAAGTCAATGGGGACCAATCTCATTCCAACCACCGCATTCCAGATTCAAGCCCCCTATAGGTTTATAGCCTAAAATATTGGAAAATACATATAGATCAACTTTAGAAGTCACCATAGTCTTTCAGTCCTAAGACTGTTTCAAAAACCCAATGTCTCTTCTGAGATTCAAGTAAATTTCTTATCTGTAACCCAGTAAAAATAAAAAACAAATTACATACTTCCAAAACACAATGACATAGGCTATACATTACCATTCTAAAGTGGAGGAAAGAAACCATAGTGAAGAAATGCTGAGCCAAATCAAAACCAAAATGCATCAGGGCAAATTTCAAATTCTACATTTCCATGCCCATGTCAAAGCACTCTTAGGATCTCCAAGTCCTTTCAGCTCTTGGGATGGTTCAACACCTGGTCTGAAGCTTTCCTTGAATGGTATCCCACAACTCTGGCATTTCCAATATCTTGGGGTCTCACTATAATCAATACAGGCTTTACCTTCACAGCTTCAGGCAATGGTCTCTCTCTGCTTCCATACAATGGCTCCCCTGCCACATGCTTGGCCTCAGTGGCTTTCTTTTGCTGAAGAGGAAGATTCTATAACCCCTCTAATTCTTTTATATCTTCGACTCTAAATCCAGAACTACTAAAGCTTGCCAAAGCTGCCAATTTCTGCTGCTCAATGCAACTGGAACAAGCCCTTTTTTAAAATTACATTTGCATCAGCTTTCTGTTGTTGTTGGTTGCATGGCTGCTTAAACTTTCCTTTCATTCCTGTTCACAAGTTGGAAGCTTAGTTGGGTGGAGTCTTGTCCACTCTGTGTTCCATTTTGAATGGAACAATTTCTTTAAACTTTTTGTGCGGACTTGCTTCCAAGATTACATTTTCTGATGTCCCTTTTCTCTTCAAACTGTGCATTTTGTATTTCTTTTTGCCCCGCTTAGTTTTGTTTGTTTGTTTTTCATTATAGCTATTCATAAGAGTGAGCACTAATAGCCACATGCACAGTCAATACTAGGATGCCTTGAAATCTCCTCTGCCAATACCACCAATTCAACAACCAATTCTTCAACTTAGTCTCTGGCAACTTAATAGGACAAGGGCAGAAAGAGGCCACATTCTTTGCCAAAATATCTAAGAACAGTCTCTTGGCCATTTACTAATAATTTTCCTCTCTGAAACTTCTTGATCTGGGTCCCCAGAGTTCATATTGTCCTCTGCACCACTGTTCATGTTCCTACTAGTATTTTCAAATAAGGCTGCTTATAGTCCATAGTCCCAAAGTCCACATTCTACCAACAAGCAACATGGTCAGGTTTGTCACAGCAACAAGCTACTTCCTGATACAACTTCTGTTCTACTCGCTGGATAGAGACACTGTGACCAAAGTAACTCTTATCAAAGGAATTATTTATTTGGAAGCTTCCTAACAGTTTCAGAGGGTTAATTGACTGTCATCATTATTATCATGACAAATTGCATGGCAGCTTGGAGGCAGGCACAGTGCTGGGGCAGTAACTAAGAACTTCTTTATATCCTTATCCACGTGCAGCAGACAGAGTAAATGAGAGAGACATTGGCCTGGTATGGACTTTTGAAGCCTCAACGCTCACCCCTAGTGACACATATCCTCCAACAAGGCCACATCTCCTAACCCTGCCCCAACATCTCATCAGCTGACATGTAAATATATGAGTCTATGGGGGCCAATCTCATTCAAACTACCACAAGTAGCCAAGAAGATGAAATAGCACCAAAAAATGACTCAGACAACCATGTACTTGGGGCCAAATATTCAGACCATTCTCTGATCCAAAGAATCTTCTCCACGCTCCATCTGTATATTTTTGACATTTTTAGCACTAGTCACTGCGGGAATGGCCATTAATAACCTGTGTTAGATTTTAATATTAGTACAGTGACCATCCCTTGCTTTCCAAACACCAATTAGAATTTCTGCAATATTGGATTTTTGGTTTTGGTTTTGTTTTTTGTTTTTTTAAGCTCCACAGATGATAGTCCTATTCAGTCAATGGAGAGTCACTAGTTACAAAATAAATCTTGACACAAATGTGGATTTATACAATGTATAGACAGGAAGCTGAAAGTGTTATGCAAGGGCATTGAACATATGACCTCTATGAGCACCAACCCTGGGATCACATCCTCTGACCATAGGCTCAATTGCAAAATCAGGAGAGTAATTCACATTCCGCAGCTGCCTCTTGACATCTTCAGATAGCTAGCCCTTCACACATTTCTCTGTTCTTTGTTTCAGTCCTTTCAAAACATTTAACTGACTATATATCAGTAGGTTAAGTATGTGAGTGAGTGAGGCATTAATGCTACCATCCCCAAACCCTCAATACAGTAATGCAATTTCTAAGAAGTCTCAATGCACTGAAAGAACTACAGAGAAGCAACTGTTTATTGACTGGTTGGGAACAGGGGTAGGCAAATAGATAGGCAGATAGATAGATAGATAGATAGATAGATAGATAGATAGATAGATAGATAGATAGATAGATAGATAGATAGATAAAATAAAAAATAAATGAATATGAAGCAATATGTTAAAAATGTATGGCCCATTAAGACAAAGTTTTAGCATGATAGGGACCTCAACTGTGAGAAGTATGGCAAAGTCAAGGTACCCTTCTATGTTGTCAACTAACCATACATATATATGTATGTATGTATGTATACATATATGGAGAAAGTGTGTGGATAGAAAGATAGATAGCCTCTGTAAACCTGAAAGCTTAGTGTTCATGAGTCTCTATGAATTTGGAAAGGCCATTCATTAAAAAATAAATGAGGTCTTCAAATCTCCAAATCTGTCCCAAAGGGAGATAGGCCCTTGGGCATCAGTAACAAATTAAGCCAGTGGCAGGCAGCCTCAAAAGTGTCTCCAATGCTCCTGGCACCTGGTATTTACATACTTAATAAGTTCATCTTCCTTAGGTAAGGCTGGACTTAGGTCTCTAGAGAATTGAATAGGGTAAAAATGTTAATTTGCTGGTAAGGTTATATGAAACCTAAACTCCCTTTCCATTTCCTGAAGAAAGCTCATCACTGTGGCTTTGAAACAGTACCCTGAAAAGTCCCCTGTGGTGAAGCTTCCAACAGCCAAAAGAGGCAACTTGCTCTTCAAGAAGCTTCCTCTTCTTCAGTCCTTCAGATGAGACCTCACCCTAGCTAATAGTTTGCCTGACTAAGGAGCATCTAGATTCTTACCCCCTTAAAACTATAACACAATAAAATGTTTCTTGTTTTAAACATATATATTTTGAAGTAATTTATTATGTGTAATAAGTCACATATATCATCATTATTCACTCAGAGCTTCTGAATATTCAACATTGTCTGTGAGGACTTCCTAGATGGACTCAAAGAACTGTGTGTAATCATGACCAGGCTACTTTGATGAATAAGATTTATTTCAGCTGCGAATAGATATGACAATAAGAATGAAGATATCTAAGGTATGCTCAGCTTCTCTGAATATAAGACAATGTGATAAAATTGTTGGCAGCACAGAGACAAGGGTCAGGTGGTGGTCTTCTCCATCCTAAAGCTTTTTCTCTATACATTACTCACACTTCTCTAGATTACACATGAATAGTCAAGCAAAAGAATGTTCTGGATGTCATCTTGGAGTCTTACTACAGGCCTACTGCCACACACAAAACTATTTTTGTGTGCAAGCAGGTATTCAATTACCTGCTCAATTTTTTTTTTTTGGTCTGAATTTGTTTTAGTAGACTCTTGAAATTCACCATGCTTTGAGTTTCTGTGCAATGCAACCTTTCTTGTAAATTTTTTTTATTTTTCTAATGAAACAATTAAATTATTCTTTCACTTATCTTTAAAAAAAATCCCATGGTAAACAATGACCTATTCAGTCTTACTCTGGTATAGAAATTAATTTGGAGCCCTGAAAGTGGCCATGAAGACTATTTCCTAAGTAATTCATGAAAATCTTTGATAGATTAGCCCACTAAAATATTGGGTAAGTATGGGGTAAAAAATGCATATGTAGATACATAATGCAACAATATTTTAGAATTCTAAGTATGTAATATCTTATACATCAAGAACTTCAGCCATTTTTTTTCTTCGTACAGGAGAAGAAAACCTCCTGGCAATTTTACGACGAAGATGGTGGAAGTATATGATCCTTGGACTCATAGACTTGGAAGCTAATTACCTGGTGGTCAAGGCTTACCAGTACACAACTCTGACTAGTGTCCAGGTAATGAAGGTTCTTCTCAACTTTCTAGATATAGCCCACTTCGAGTTTAATTTCTTGGAAATCTGTATACTACACAATGGGTTTCCCTTTTCTTTTCTTTTTTAATTTTAATTCTTTTAGTTGAAAATCGATTCTTCTCTCATACAATACATCCCATCCGCAGTTTCACCTTCCTCCACTCCTCCTAGCTCTTCCCCACCTCCTCTGTCTTCCAGATCCACTCTTCTTCAAAAAAGAGCAAGTCTCCAAGTAACAACAGCCAAACAGGAAAAAATGAAATATAATAAGTCCAAGCCTTTATCTGTGCAATAAGAAAACGCTCATACCAAGATTGGACAAGGCAACCCAACAGAAGGAAGAAAGTCTCAAGAACAGGCCAAAGATTTAGAGATACACTTGCTTTCACTGTTAGGAGTCCCACAAAAATACCAAGCTAACAGCCATAACATGTACTCGGAGAACCTTGTGCAGATCTATGTAGGCTCTTTGCTTGTCTTTTCCAACTCACAGAACCCATACAAGCACTGTTTGACTAATGCATTGACTGCTCTGATTTCTGCAGTCTTTCCTCCCCTTCTTCCTGGGATTCTCTGGATTCTGAGAGAAAGGACCCACTGGAAACCTCCAGTTTCTCTCTACATAATTTCTGACTGTGGGTCTCTGCATTTGCTCCCATCTGCTCCAAGAGGAAAGCTCTCTGATGATGACTAGACACAACAAAGATGTACAAGTATAGCAGAATATCCTTATGAATTATTCAATTGATTTTATTTCAGTTGTATTTGGTTCCACCCTAGGACTCTAGGCTATCCAGTCTCCAGTTACTGGATATCTAGGCAGTGGAGGGCATGAGCTCTCTTTTGTGGGTGGGTCTCAAATTAAACCAGACATTGGTCACTCCCAGTTCTTCACTCTCAATGTCTTAGTATATCTTGCTGACAGGACAGAATGTCAGTAGAAGGTTTTGTGGCTGTGTTGGTGTTCAGGTTTCTCTTTCTGTAGCCTGCAGGCTGCCTTCCCACACCAAAAACTAGAACATGGGGTGAAGGCTCCAAGCCAGCAGCAGCTCGACCTCTCTATTTTCAGTGAGCTGTATGGATGTTATCTTTGGCAATGGGATACAGCTGTCAGTCTTCAGAGAGCAACCTGCTGTCCTAGTATCAGCCTGAGACCTCCTTAGCCAAAATCTCTACAGTCCATTGACTGGAAGCCTTGACTAGCTACAAATGGCCGATTCAGACTCTGTATCCCCCATTACTAGGAGTTCTCAGGAGAGTCATCCTCATGGATTTCAGGAAGTTTCCACCCCATTAGGTTTCTGCAACCCCCATCCAAATGCTTCCAGTTCCAGTCATCTCTCACCACACTCTCTCCATCTGTCCATTCCCTAAACCTGATCCTTTCTGTCTACCTGCAGAATCTATTCTACTGAATCTGTTTTACTTCCCCTTCCAAAGAAGACCTATGTGTCCCTGTAGAACCCTCCTCTTTACCTAACTTCTCTGTGTATGTGGATTGTAGCTTGATTATCATGTACTTATCAGCTAGTATCTACTTATAAGTGAGTCCATACCATATTTGTCTTTCTGGGTCTGGGTTTCCTCACTCAGGATGATTTTTTTCTAATTCCATCCATTTGTCTACAAATTTTATTATGCCAGTTTTAAAAACACCTGTGCAATACTTCATTGTGTAAATTACCACATTTTCTTTATCAGTTCTTCTATTGAGGGACATCTAGGTTACTTCCAGTTTCTGGCTATTATGAATAAAGGCACAATGGACATAGTTGAGCAAGAGTAGTTGTACAATGCAGTGTCCTTTGGGTATATGACTGAGTGGTATAGCTGAGTCTTGAGGTAGATCATTTAAAAAATTAAACTCCATTTATCTGTCATTATTTTTTTCTATATAGGGTATAATTGGACAGCTTTTTCCTCTTTATTCTAAATATACCAAAATAATCATTTACAATGCAAAAAAATAATTCATGGATTTGAATGCTGCCAACTAATCTTGTGTCAGCAGGAGAATTATTAGTAAGTATAAAAATAAATCTGATTCCATCACAACTTAGCTTTTTTAGAATGTTAATAGACTTTGATTAAATAAGCAAGCTGCTTAATATTTTTTTTAGCTTTTTAAAATGCATTGACTATTAAATCTGAAGGGATATGGTTTTTCCATAAATGGATAAAAATAAAATTTTCAGAATATATTATGTATGAAAATAGCAACTTTGTTTATGTCTCTTTCTCTCCCATCCCCTCACACATATGCATACATGCATGCATATACACAAGTGCAAATACCAGCTTAATCTAGTTTTTTATAATTACTGGATACTCATTTTCCTTGCTACTTCAATCAGTTTGATTGCATTTGTTTCACTCTCATTTTTCTTTGTGCAGAAATATTATTGATTTCACAGCTGTCCTAAAATTCCAAGACAAAAACAAAACCTTATTCTCCAATAAGCATGAGCTGGGATTTGATGTCAGTCATCCTTTTAGTTTGTCTTGGAGCTACAATACTATAAGTGAATACACAAATATACAAATACACAAATCCCGGAATCATGTACACCACAGACTGGGATAAGAAATGACCTAAACCTTGTTTCCCTTTTCTATTTAGTCATATTCCTAATTTTCATATGAATTTCAAAGATAGTTTCTTGGTCTACTTTTGTTGCTATGACAGAATAATGGAAAATTGATAACTTATAATGAGTATAGAATGATTGGATCGCTATACTAGAGGTTGAGAAATTCAGTATCAATAAGTGAAAGCAAGGACAAGAGTAAGAGATAGGTCAACTCCCTTCCCCTACTAGGCAATGTCTCTGATCCCACCAGTAATGGTAGAGCACCAGTGGCCTAATTACCTCTTAATTACCCTTGATCTCTATATACTCTTGCAACAGCAATTAAACATTTAAATAAGTTTTGGATGATACGAATGTGCTAACTATAGTGGATAGCCTTAAATAAAAGCAGCTAACATTTTCCCTGGATGATGTCCACATGCAGTTTGTATTTATTCTTGATACATGTGTGTGAACACATGCAGGTCCACACGCTGAATGTGGAGGTCTGATGACCACCTTGGGTGCCATTCCTCAGGCACCACCTACTTTTATTTTGACCTGAACCTACTCAGGCTACACTGACTGACCAGCAGGTCCAAGGATTCTGGGAGTGAACGTAAGGTCTTCCTGGTTGCAAAGCAAGCACTAATACTGTCTGAAGTATTTGACTTCTGGGCCCAGCCCATTTCCACACACATCTTGCATTCTGAGAGCATTTGTGAGGTGAATTCTAGTGAAGATACATACTGCAGCAAGTAGTGAACCAGTAGAGAAGACCTGAACAGGCCCTCTTAAATTAGCCATTAAAATCCTATGGATTTGGGGTTGACATTGGAAGCTAATGCCCAGATGGAGATGGATCAGAGTTCCTGCATGCATTCTCTAGCACTGCCCTTTATAAAATTATTTATATGGCATAGTACTCTTTTGGGACCCTCCTTCTATCCAGGTGTAAGAGCTTCTGCATCTAGAAATTGAATTTTCTATTTCCACATTTTCCTTCTTACCATTTCTTCTATAGAAAAAATAATTTCCAAGATGCCCCATGCACAATATATATTACTTTTGGTTAAAATATGTTTCAACATGCTCACATCCTATATTCTTGGTAGGATTTTAGGCATCTTTAAAACAGGAACTGTGGCTTCTTAAAATAATTTATAAATCATACATAAATTAGCCTTTAGAAATATATGCATCTAATATGGTTGGTTATAAGATTTCCCATTTACATTTGCTTTGATATTTTTTTAAATATCAGCTAACTAAGAAAACACACAAGAGAGTTACAAGCTCTAACTGGAGAATCATTAAGCACTTGTCTTTCCTTCAACAGTGATCATTGTGGCTTTAAAATGGAAAAAAAAACATTTAGATACATCCTAGCTACACTAACAATGTATATGTACATAGTGAATATAAATAAAATAGGTTTTTGAAATGGGTACTTTATTATGAATTCCATTTTAAAATCTTTTATCTGTTTTCAGTGACAATTATTTTTTTTAAATCATGGAAACAAAAATCATTAGCAACATTCTCTGCAAATGTGACAACTGGGTATTTAGTATATGTCGCCACTGCATAAACAGTAGTTTTCCAAGTCTCGCTTTTCATTAGCTTCTTCAGTTAGAAACAAGTTCTTTTCTTTGTCCAGTCTTTAACAGTTAGAAATAAGATATAAGAATAGAATGTCTTCCAGTGCAGCTGCCCCACATTAAAAATCTTCTTTAAATACACCTTACAGATACAGAGTGGGTAGGGGAGGGAAAGGAAGAGGGAGGGGGAGGGGTAGAGGGGGTAGAGGGAGAGGGAGGGGAGGGAAAGAGAGAGAGAGAGAGAGAGAGAGAGAGAGAGAGAGAGAGAGAGAGAGAGAGAGAGAGAGAGAGAGAAAGAGAGAAAGAGAGAGAGAGAACAGTTTTTAAATACCTCTGGCCAAGCCTTTTCTATTATTTGGGATATATTTCTCCCTTGATTTTCTAGCTATTGATATCTTTCTCATTTTAAAACCCTTTCTACATTCAGGATGCTTTCAAATCATTTATTAATTGTAAGTCTAACAAAAACTATCTTTAATGTTAAAGAACTATCTTGGGTCTTATATAGAGCAATTAGAGAAAGGGTAGTCTTCAGCACAGCTGGTCAAATGTCTTAATGATGACATCTATCTCCTCTGGCTTATCCTACTGCAGGCCCTGGTTGTGGTTGAAGGTAGATCTCTGTGATCACAAATCAGAACCATATGTTTCTCAGCTCATAGTGAAAGACAAATAGATAAACAAACAAACAAATGAATGAATGAATGCATATAGCATGGACCCATAACCAATGAGCAAAAGCCTATGAGTCTACTCTGATTAGATCATACAAGTAGCCAAGGAAATATTGAGAACAAATTGGCTTAGATGTGGACTCCTTGAACTAATAACGAGTGAGATTTCTTTCATTAGTTTACTATAGATAGACAAATGCTTCTTAGTTAGCTTGCTACTAACAGTTTAGTAGGATAGCACTCCATCCAAGTGAGGACTGGGTCAGTCTCACCCAATTATATCTCTGTCACATATTGCTAGTGAGACAGATGGATGCAGGAGGACCAGATGCAATGTTCTTACATCTAATTTAGCTCCTACCTCAGATCTACGAGCCCCACTGTGAGAAGGATTCTGCTGGCTCCTTTGCTCCCATCATACTTTGTTCCTGCTCCATTTTCACAGTTTCTTTCCTAAGAATAAACTAATATATCTTTATTTAACTCACTGAACTCAAGATCTTTTACTGCAAACACAATTTCTTTTTCACCTTTGATGCTCTAGTTCCTAGTAGAAATCCAACGCATACGGGATAATCGATATTTTTAAGGAGGTTAATTAAATTGCATCAATCTGTAGCATTTGAGGGCAAAGAAATTCCCAACAGTTTCCTACCTAAATTTAGAGATTTCTGGAACATCTATGAAGGGCTGGACACACAGAAAAAGCAGAATACTGTCTCTTTGGCAGAACTATGAGGTAAACCAGAATCAAAGTTTATAAATGGATGTAAGGAAAATAAGGAGGTATCTCCTATGGAACTATGTTTAATGCTTCTTTTTTTTCTTTTCTTTTTAAGTTTAGCTTTCAAAAGTAAAAATTACTTTTAGTCCTTTAAGATTTATGGTTATTTTTCCTCCAATTCTTTTTAAGTTTTTCTTTGTGGGGAAACAGTAACAATTCCTAACACTGCTTCTTCACTGAACCACAAATTTTTAGGAGAATTTATGTTATATGCAATCTTGAATTGTGTTCTATTGTGAGGGGGAAATCAACATGACCAAACTTTGGAAAGGAAAGAGTGATTTTGCCATCCATAACAAATAAATCCATTAAATAATAAAAAAAATTGTTAAGGCGGAAGACATTTTCTCCAGGAACCATGGCTACACTGCCTCTTGCTAATTTAATTCTACTTGGTCATAGCAAATCGGTGTAGCTAACAAAGATTCCTAGTGATTGGTCCCTTGTTTCTATAAACATCAGCTGAGTATAAAATATTTGGTTAGTTCTGGTAATCAGTAAAGGAAATACTCTGAAAAATGTGCCAGCTACTGCAGGAGAGGAAAAGCGACATGCATGAGCCCTGCCTTCCAGATTATGGATCGGCCAAGGAAGACGAATTGTGCTGTGCTGACTGTAATATTGAGTAAAGTCGAAGAATAGAGATCCAAGTGTTCATGGAAGACAGGGAAGATAGTTATTGGAAAGCAGAGAAAATGCCCGTTTTCATAGAGGTCTATGAGAATGAGTAATGTGTTAAGGTTAGAACATAGATATGACTCTGTATAAGAAACGAATAGCTTTATAGAAATTTAGGCTAAAAACACAGGAGCAATGTTAAAAGATCAACTATTTCAATTCCATTTACATAGTTATCTCAAAATAATTCCTGAATACTTCTGGGTTTCAAACCCTGGTTTGAAATAAAGATGATTCAAACACTTGAAAAAGCATACAATTTGTGACTATTCCTCCCTTGGAGTCCCCACTGCTCTTATCACTTTTCTGTAATCTATATTTGGTTTCTTGATATATATGTATTATACATACATATATATTAAAACATATACATATTAAAGCTTCTATACATGCTGTATTTTCAAGAAAGGTAGCCTTTCATCAACAATCAATATATGATTCTAATCAGAGATTTGCATTCTAGAAAATATTGAAGTGGTTCTATTGGAATATTTGTGAAAATATTCTGACTGAAATGAACTAGGGAAGATTTTTCTAAAAATCAAGAACAGAACTGTGATGTAATAGTAGAATACAAGTTGGAAGGGAGCAAGGTGGAGCAAAAAGGGCACCATGTTCTAGGCCATATGGTAAAGGGACAGTATCAAGGACATACTTGTGGTCAGACAAGAAATGGGAAGAACACTTTTCCGGGCAGATGGAGGAGGAGGCAGAGTTCAGTGGCCATATGAAAGGTCCACCTCTTCAGGCTGACAGCAGAAGGAAGCTGTCAAATGTGCTAAACTAACACTAACAAGTGACAGTTTTGCGGTTCAAAGATGACTTTAGTTGTGATGTAAAGAATGAGTTCAAACTGTAGATTTTCACAAAGGAATGGAAGATGAGAACGAAAACATTAGGTCTACATTGTGTTGTGGGTCTTCAGTGAGAGAAGGAAGCTGAGAACTCCCTCTTGTAGATACCAGAACATCCTGGAAACTCTGAAGAAATGAATGTAGGATTCGCCCAAGCCTGCCTTGTAAGAAGTTCTTTGTTACTGATTGCCAGGGTACCAAGCACTCTGGTTTTCTTATCCTCTTCAAAAAATGTAGAAAAATGAACAGGGAGAGTGACCTCTTCCTCAATTCCCATCTTTCTGCTTGTTCACAAAGCCTATGGTTAAATGTCACAATTGTTATATAGAGACTTGAAGGGAAAGTGAGCATATTCTTAAATGATTATAAATGTGAAGAAAATTTCAGAAGCATATAGCATCCTTTGAACACTATGTACAACTTTCCCGATGGTGACATTTTCTATGACTTAACATAAAGTCAAATCCAAGATATTGACATTGTTATAACATTATTATCTAGGCTAAAGAAAGTATTGCATTTTTAAATTTAACGGTGTTTGTCTTACACACACACACATGCACGCATACAGTGTGTTGAAGAGGACAGAAAGAAAAACAGACATAAGGTTCTTATACACATGTTTATGCAACCACAACCGGTTATATTAGAACATAGATCCGTCTGCTCATCACTAAAGAATTCTCCAAAACTACTCCTCCAAGATCACATTGATCCTGACAGCCAGGAATTATGAATTATGAATTTGTTCTCCATATGTATATATCTTTGCAGAAACACACTATATAAGATAGGATCACACAGTATTTGACCTGTCAATAGTCTTGCTTGCTTGGTTTTTTTTTTTTTAGTGTTGTGTATTATCAGCCCATGGTACAGATATACCAGTTTGTTTAAGTGAAGAAGATTTGTATGGTTTTCAGTTTTTTAAAATTGAACAACAAAAGCTATGATAAACGTTCCGGTGTTATCTTTGTATCACCAAAATATTCACACCTCTAGGATAAATGCTTAAAACTCCTATTGGTCACACAATTGGTGTCTATTTTGATTTAGAAGCCATCAAATTAATTCCCAGACGGGCTGGCTATACCATCACACATTCCCATCACCAATACAAGAGTAGTCTCACTTCTATTTGCCCCAGTATGTGATGTTATCATTTTTTTTTAAATTTTACCATTCTGAAAGGTATGCAGTAATGTTTTATTGTGCTTTTAATCTGCATTTCTCTAATGACCAATAATGTGGAATGTTTGGGAAACTTTTTTAAACATTGCCATTATAATTGAAAGATAAACTAACAGCAGTTTTTATAAAAGGTTTTCCATGTAGGAAAATTATAAAGAGAGAGAGAGAGAGAGAGAGAGAGAGAGAGAGAGAGAGAGAGAGAGAGAGAGAGAGAGAGAGAGAACACTAAAAATGAAGAAACCCCGCTGCTTTCTTTATCTCAAAGTAAAAGGAGAGATAGCGACACCATCATGCCGGATTTATAAGGATTCTTATTCTAAAGACACAGTTGTGGGTTTTTATCTCTTGACTTGTAAAGAATGAAAAGGTTGTGGTTTTGACTTTGAGACAGATTAGCAATGACATTAGGGTACATTTAACTGCTATGTTATTTTTATAACTGTGCTATATGAACCATTGCAGTAGAAATACTGGCTTTATGACTTCTTGCCCAAAGATTATTCATATTTCTCAGCTGCTTGGTACTAAAAGGCAAGCAGATTAAACCAGAGCTGTCGTGAAATACAAAGAAAGGGTCTCTTCAAACCTGAAAGCTTGGCAGTTAAAATAAACTCATGTCTGAGTCATTTCCAATGCTGTGCTGACCCTGCCCACAGACCTGTATCTCTGATGCAAATGCCTCCCATCTAACTGGGCATATCCCACAGCTTTTTCCATTGTTCCAAAGCAAGGAATGCCTTCAGCCCTGATTGTTTTCCTTCCTGATATGAGCATGACAGAACTAATAGCAGCTCCCTGGTTTGCAGTGAGGTACTAACCCCAAGATAATTCCTGAAAGACAGGCAACATGTATGAGAACTAAGGTGTACTCCATCCTTTTCATTAGCCCCCAGGCATTCTGGGGCCACACTTTTGAATTTTCAATGAACAATGAATTAGAGAGCATCAGATAGAGGGAAAGGCCAGCCAGTCTGTACCTTCTTTGCAAGCTACAGCTGAAACCACAGGAATAAATATTCCTTCACTGATTAAAAAAGCCCCATTTTGACCTAGAGGATACAACTGCTAATCAGACATGAGTCTACCATAGGTTGATAGATAGCTACAGCAACAAAGAGAGTCAGTGGGGTCCACAGTTATTATGCATGAGAGAAAGGCAGTGAGCTTTTTATTCAGAGCTAACTTGAATGTCTATCTTTGCAGAACCCAGAAAAAGCATACCCATATACATTTGAATCTGGACATATGGATTTGAGTTTATGCTTATAAAGTATGCATCTAATAATGTAACTTCTTATTTAACTTTGATGTTTCTACCAGTCCTTAATTGAGGTTTGTAGAAATATAATAACTATCCAATAAACATTTTCAAGATATCTAAATGCAAAGCTTTTAAGAATAGATACATTTCTTAACTCCGTAGGGATGTTCTAGATCTCTGAGATTTCTTAGGTGAAAAGTCCCAGTCCTGTGTTTGAAACAACAGAAACTTCAGTAGACAGCACCTCGGTTTAAGCTCTTTACAAGAACCTTTAATTGTTTTATAACCTCATTCATCAGAAGAGCAGACAGAAACCTCTTCTCCCTGTATCTCCACCACTATCCCCTCTCACCATATCTGCATCTGGATAGTCCACAAGACTATTCAGTCCAACCTATGGAAGGAAGCTCATGTATTCATTGACTAGGATTGCTGGGATAGTAGTCTAGATGCCACAGGAGCTAATAGGAATCAGTAAAAGCCATTGGAGGCAACAAGAACTCCATTCTCCCTTCTTTCCCCTTAACTCTGTAATGACCAGTACATTTGATCCAGTCTGAACTTCATCTCTTTTCTTATGGCAATACTCCCTTTCTACTTTATATGATACTTGTTGTTCATGTACATATTCCCTCTTCCTTTTGAGTACATAAGGTCTTTGAAGGTGGGATGTGCACACCTCATAGACAATAAACAATGGATAAATTCCCAGTGTTTGAATAAGTGCAGAAGTGGATTTCTTTTTATTGTACTCAGAGCATCACAGACATGATAGATGCTAAAATGTACTGAACCTCTTAACTCTTTAAGTAATGAACTTAGAGAAGGAAGGTTATATTTCCAGCTATTGAGAAAGACAATGTGAATGACCACTTGGTTTTGACATCAGTAAATCCACCCACTTCACTCAAATACAGGCATGAGATGCTAGCTACTAAGTTCTTGGGATGTTCCACAGTTCTAGAAATCCACATGTTGAAAGCATAGTGTGGATGCAGATTCATTTGTACTAAGCTTAAATGATCAAATTGACTGTCTATTATATACTGAAATTGATCTCTCAACGGCCAATTGTCTCCCAAACCATTGCTACCAGACCAAGTAGCAGTGTCTGGAGAGAAAAGTCTGAGTCGGTGCAAAACCAACCATCTTCTCTAATGTTAAAAACTCTCTTTGGGCAGTTCAGTTGCTTTTGGACAAGTGCTCAGCTTTTTAGAGTCTCATCCTCCATATTTATATCTGAGATGGCATGTGGGTCTCTAGACATTGTGGTCCTCATGGTCTTCTGTTGGTCCTGTGGCTGGTGTCTACTTCAGGGCAGCATACCAGTGCTGAATATGTCCTTGCTTCATTGGGTGAAGAGATTCCACTCAATTCTGATTCTGACATTCTACTAGTGGCTTAGTTGGGGTTTGTATTGCTATGAAGAGACACATACCACAGCAATTCTTATAAAGGAGATATTTAGTGTGACTAGCTTCAGAGGTTCAGAGGTTAAATCTTATGGTCAAGCCAGGAAGCATGGCAGCACACAAGCAGACACAGTGCTGCAGAAGTAGCCCTGAGTTCTAAATCTGGATTGGTAGGAAGCAGGAAGAGATCATGACACTGAGCCTGGCTTAAGATTCAGAAATCCCAAAGCACCCACTTTACCCCTAGTGACACACTTCCTCAAATAAGGTCATGCCTACCCCAACAAGGCCATACCTCCTAATGGTGCCACTCCCCAGTGTCCAAGCATTCACATCTATGAGCTTATGGGGGCCATTCCTATTCAAACCACTATAAGTGCCCACTAGCTCTCTGGGGGGAGGAAGTGGCAACCTTCCATGTTCTGAAGGAAGCTCTCACATAGTTGGCCATATCAGTTCTTGATATGTTGAAGAGAGAAGTATAGGATTAGAATCTCTCCTACCTCCATGAACCCGACTTTCCATATCTTTTATTGATAAAGAAGGCCCAGAAAGGGGTGGGGGTCTTTGTGTTTTCAAAGATGACCAGCAATCTATGGTCCATAAAGGATTCAATCTTTTTTTTTCAGGACCCAATTTTAGGGGTGCATGTCTCAGTAGTGCATGATTTAACTTTTAACAAATGTGTTTATATTTTATATGAAGATAGTATATAGCATGGATTGGTATAAAAGAGCTATCCACAAAACTGCCTGGGAATAAAGAGGAGTGACCAACTCTATGAAAGACAGAGAGGACTCCAGAGGTGACATTTGAGTAGGATTTACTGACAACACAAGTCTGGCAATAAAACAGTCCAATGGTGATTTTCAGCTCCAGTGGTGCACAGAGGCAGGTTATAAATAAGATGCCCTTGTATGCTTGTTCTCCACCCCCTCTCGCATTTATCTATCTATCTATCTATCTATCTATCTATCTATCTATCTATCTATCTATCTATCTATCTATCTATCTATCGATCAATCTATCTATCGATCAATCGATCGATCTAATCTATCTTATCCTCCCTCCCTCTCACTGTTTGCCTATTTAAACTTGAGAGTCTAACCACCTCCTGTGTGATTACAGTATACAAACATAACATTTTATTTAATGTTTCTCGACTAGTCCCAAGGATAAAATAATGCAACCACCAATAATCCATTCTATTGTTAATATCCTGCCACCAGCTCCTAATGCAGTCTGTAGCCCCTCTGAAATGAAGTTCCTTTGTCCTTTCTGTAAGCAGTCCCATAGAGCCTGCACATGTCTTCCAGCAGTCTCAGAAGTCTTTAAAATTCTTACGGCTGAATGTGCCAATAGTTGCATAATAAACAGCAGTTGCTTTTGCTTAGATTATTTCTTCCTGTGTTCTTTCCATCCATCCAATTTAAGGGAGAAAACATGCGTTATTTCCAACAGTCCTATTCTTTTTATCCTATTCTTGGGCTGAAATTTTAAGAAAAGTGATGGATTACATAGCTATGTGCAAAGTGATCAAAGAAAATTACCTGCTTGACATCCAAGAAGAAGGAAGCCTACCTCTGACTACCTTTGGCATGATTAAATATGTTAGATTAATGAAACCATTTGCCAGTGGATGGGGGTAGGGGAAGCTCCTGGAGATGAATATGAGTTGACTTTTATATGAACAGAATCCTTCCAATATAGCGTTGTTTGTGAAGTGACGACATCACGGGGACTTGTCTAGGCACATATGACAATATCCTACTTAAGTATTATTTACCTAGCACAAGATTCTAAAGCCCCTCTAAACTCTGGACTGCCATTGCTTGGCACACAAAATAAAGAACACATCAGGAGTACAAGGGAACTAACTACCTTACTGCAGTGGGCATGTTCCGGAAACAATATTTTTAAACAGATTTTGGTTAACAATTTACACTTTTTTTTAACACATCAGAAGGTACATAAGAGTATTTTTCATAAGTGGGAAATCACTCTGAATTGTGTGTAACAGCTCCTACTTGCTTCCTTAGGTGTGTGCAGTATAAAGTGCACAAGAAGCAAAACACTTCTCTAAGACAGAATTATACGACAAACAATGTTTCCCATTTAAATCCTCAAAGCAAAAGACCATATTGAATAGCCTGACATGTTGTTGGAAAGGGAGAACAGAACAAATTGGAAGACCAAGAAAGCTCAGGCTTGGATTTCTCCAAGCCCCCTTTATGTAGATTGGTCTAGAAGCATTGACTACATCCTCCTTCCAGACATGACTGCCACCTACAGAAAAGAGCTGGGAAATTATGAGTAGGCAGAAACACAGAATGAACATTAATCCATTTATTTAAGTAAGGAAGTGAACTGAGTGAGCATTCCCAGAATATATGTGTGTGTGTGTGTGTGTGTGTGTGTGTGTGTGTGTGTGTGTGTGTGTGTGTAAAGAGAGTGAGAGCGTCTGGGGAAGACAGGGGTTGGGAGTATTTAATACTAAAACCACTTAATTGCCCAGTAAATAAAATATTTAAACTCTACCCTGAAAAGGGATTTGAAGCCTCAGCTAAAAAATCTGATATGCAGTAAATAAATAGTGTTGCCAATAGTTCCATTCTGAGATCTTGCCAATCAAAGTGTACTTTAGCAGTGATAAAGAATAAATCTCTTGGTAGAAAGTTAGGATCATTTAATTCCACTATCCTCCCTGCCACTCTTTGAGAAAAAAAATCTAAACATAGCATAACTGATAAGCTCTCCTAATTCATTTTAGGTTACTGATAAGATGAAGAAGACATCAGAGATATTCTGTGTCAAATACAGCGATTAAGGACTTTTAAAACCAAGCATCTACTTTGGGGTTGTCTATGAATCACTACTTGAGTGATACACCATAAAGAAACAATGGACTTTGAAGAATTAGTTGATAACACATGGCTTCTATGATTAATCATTGAAACATAAAAATTAAGAAATAAGCAATTACCAGTGATTTCATTAGGAAGAACTTCCCACGTAAGAATTTTCTTTACTTTTTACTAAGAACATGCTCCTCTTGGAGTGCTAGTGACATCTTCTTTCATAGAAATACAAAGTGATTAGCAAACAAAGCAAATTTTGTATAATCACAGCCCTATTATACTTCAAAGTACTCATTTCTCAACCTGATATTTTGATGACCATTGTTCAAAACTGTTCAGAATTTCTCCTTTGAAATCCCTTTCAAAGACAATTTTAAGGCATGTAGTTTTTTTTTTCAGTCCCTCTTCTAGAGTTACAGGGAGTATTACACAGCTTAATCCAGTATTTCAGATCTTACCTGATAATAAACTTATCCTCAAAGAATGAGAAATTCATTTCATTAATGAGTACACAGAAAGCAAGTGCAGAGAGTTAAAATGGTTCTGAGTAAAAAGCGTACATTAAAATATAACTCTGACCTTCTGCTGTGACTATCTTGAATGACAGCCATGATCGGATGAATGAATTCCAGTGCATTACAGGAGATTAGGTCTGTAAACATCTATACAGCCTACTCATGAAGTGGTAATTTTCTTTTTCCCTTCGAAGAAGTTTCTCATTATTTTCAATACACCTCTCATTATGCACGAGCATAGCTAGAGTGTAGGCAGAATAATGTCCTTTCTAAATGTTGGTGTTCTAATTCCTGCAACATGCAAATGCACTACATTAAAAGGCAAAACAGATGCAGAGTTATGATTAAACTAACGATATTGAGATAGTGAGATTATCCTGAATTATCTGGGTAACCCCAATGTAATCACAAAAATCCTTGAAAGACAGAGACAGAGTCAGGGTAGGAAAGAAGGTAAAGGAAGCTAAGAATAGAGCATCAGAAAGATATTTAAAGATCGTACACTTCTGCCTTCAAAGTGGGAAGAAGTAGCTCTCACATTGCATCTTCGGTCAGGAAGCAGAGATGCATGCTTGTACTCTGCATCTGCTCCTTTCAAATGCTTAAGGACCTAAGCCCAGAAAATGGTGTTCCCCTCCTATAGGATGGTCCAGCCAGTACTCGATGAGCCCAGTCAAAATAGTCTCTCACAGGTATGTCTAGATACTACTCACAAGTAGATGCTATGAGGTTGACAACAGCAACCACCTCAGTAAATACTAACTTTTGAAGGCCCTTACAGGGGAACATATGCAAGTTATCTGTGCATGTTTGTGAAAGGATTTCTATGCAGAAGTTGTTCTTTCTTCATAGTTACAAAGATGTCAGTCTCTGAACTGTTCATAGTGGCTGTCTGCCCCACACAGATCCACATCAGATTCTACCCGATCTTGACTGCTTCCACTGACACACAGAGTATTCAATGTGAATTGATCACTATACAACTTTGGCCTATAATAAATTGTCAAAGTAGAATAATATCTTTGTATAAAGAAGGAGGAGGAACAGGAAAGGAGGAAGAAGAGAATGATGATGATGAGGAGGAGGAGGAGGAGGAGGAAGAGAAGAAGAAGAAGAAGAAGAAGAAGAAGAAGAAGAAGAAGAAGAAGAAGAAGAAGAAGAAGAAGAAGAAGAAGGAGGAGGAGGAGGAGGAGGAGGAGGAGGAGGAGGAGGAGGAGGAGGAGGAGGAGGAGGAGGAGGAGAAGGAGGAGAGGGAGAGGGAGAAGAAGAAGAAGAAGAAGAAGAAGAAGAAGAAGAAGAAGAAGAAGAAGAAGAAGAAGAAGAAGAAGAAGAAGAAGAAGAAGAAGAAGAAGACTCTGACAATGTGTGTTTGAGGATTTGAGGAAATGCATTTCTTCATGAATCTGTGAAAGCTAGTGTATTTCTTTATGATTAAAATGTATAGTCTTAAAGCTGCTGAGAGGTTGAAGTCTCACACAATGAAAATTCACAAAAACACCAACATCTGTCATGGTGGGGAAGTTATTTTTGTTTCTCTTCTTCCTTTTATCCCTCTCTTTTGCACCTTCTGAGTTGGGGCCATTGCAAACTGAAGAGCTATTGAGTGGGAAGTCATGGTATGACTAGGTGTCTTCTGGGGCCAGTTTTAGAAGTTCTATGACTTGATAAGGAGCTGTGGTAACATTTGGGCCTCAGAGTGATGACAAGAACCAGGGCATGAAGACATTAACTTTTAGCTCTTCACCATGGAAATCAATTTAATAAGCGGATTCCTGCCATCCTGGTTTCTTTCATGACAGAAAAGAGTACCTAAGCATTGCTCTCCTTGTTTCTCGTCCATTATGAGGCCACTTCTGCTACATTTTCCAGGACCCAGTCAAGGTTGCTTTAGTAAGCACTTTCCTAACTGTCTACTTAAGATTCCAGGCCCCTACGCCATTCCACCTGTCCTGCCATCTCTTCTGGTTCCCTTTTCTCCATCATGATTGTCACAAGTGACATACTACATATGTCCTTGTCTGTCCTTTTCTTCAAAAGTTAAGACATAAAAGGTTGGGGCATTATATAGAGACTGTGTCTCTAAGCACAGTGCCTGGCATATGGTTCATCTTCCATATACATTTTTAAATATATTAGCAAAATACTTGAAGGGGTCATACTGTCCCAAGCACTATTCTTGTTGTCAGATAAAACTGAGTACAAAATGGGTCTGGAGAGATGGCTCAAGGGTTAAGATAACTTACTGATCTTTCAGAGGACCCTGATTCAATTCCCAGTACCCACATGGTATCATCTTAACTTAAGCTCCAGGGAATCAAATACCCTTTTCTATATATGGGCAGCAGAAATAAACATGGGGCATACACACACATGCAGGCAGGATTCACATGCACATAAAATAAAACTAAATAAATAGTTTATTTTAAATAAAAATAGAGCCATGAGTAGAAGAAAGAAATGCCTGTACTTAAAGGAGGTAATTGCATATTACAGTTTAAGTAATTATATTTTAGTATACATACTACTACTTTTAAAGCTCTATGAGAGTCCCTTCAGGGCACTTAATCCAGACTCAGGAACCTAAATAACAATCCTAGATGAATGCTCAAAACTGAATTTGAGATTTCAGTGTGAGAGCACCATGCAAAGGGTAGCAATGGAAAGACTCATTGGGATTCCAGGTAGGGGAAGAATATCTAGACAGAGTGAAGCAGGAAGATCACGGCATGACAAGGAACTAAGCACCCTTCAGCATGAGTTGATGTGCTTTGTTTGTGGTAAGAACACTTAACATGTTCTCTGTCCTGTCCTCAGTTTTTAATTAAGTGCATAATACAGTGTTATTAACTATGATCATAGTGTGCAAAAGATCTCAGCAACGACACCATGGAGTCTCTAAAGGAAGAAACAAAAACAGTCAAAGATGGTTAGAGACAAACAAGAAAAAAAATCAATAAGCCACGTCAGGGAATTTGTATTTCCGAATTGCAAGGGTTTCCAGGTGTAAAGGATAAAGTGAAGTATCTTTCACTTTACAAGATCAACCACTCGTATGGTTTGAAATAAAAGGAGGAGCAGGATGGGACAAAAGGAATCCTGAAGACATTTAAGAGTCGAAAATGGCAGGATCAGACTTCAGTGTGACTGAAGAAATCTCAAACCAAGCTTTATGCTTTGCCCATTCATTCATGTGGCAAACGTTTACCAAACATATGATACATCTTTTCATGAGTACTAGACATAGAGCATGGGTAAGACTATCTTTAACCTCCTGAAGCATCCATTGAAAGATATTCTTGCTTTTAATTTTTCTCTCCCCCCTGCTAGGATTTGACATAGTAAAGGGGGAGAAAAGAGAGGTCTAAGCCAAGAGAACAGAAGAGTGGAGATTTGGACATGGCATATTTAAGAAAAGAAAAGTAGTAATATAGTCAGTGGCAAGAGAGTAAGGTGAGGATGCAGTTCGGAGCAGAAAATATAAGGCTTTGCAAGTCAAGGGAGAGTAAACAGATTTGCTCCCAACCATCAGTGCTGTCAAAATCTAACTGTGAGAGTGTCAAGAGTAAGCAGAGTGAGAAAGTTAGCAGGTCAACCAGAGAATGATGGTAATGGTCCTGGACACAAATCCAACATGATTTCCTGAACATTTATATGGAGGTTGGGAATAGTAGGAGAGAAAAATAGAAGGGTGAAGAATGATTCCTTAGTTTTTGGCCCAAGTCTCCAGATGAATATTGGAATGTTGGTGCCTTTACATACATACATACATACATACATACATACATACATACATACATACATACACGCATATGCACACACACATACACACAAACACACATATACACTCACAAAAACCCATACACACATATATACACACAAACACATCCATATACACAAAAACCAAACAAACACACATACATACACACACATACACAAAAACAAAGCAAAACAGAAAAAGAAGATATGATGCAGAAGAGAAGCATTCTGCTCTGGCTGTATAGTTAAGGTTCCAGCAAGCTTGGTCTGAGTGGTCAGATGTATGTATTCATGTCTAGAATTCAGGAGAAAGTTCTGGAATTAAGGAAGTCAATGTCAATGTCTTACAGATCATGCTATATGCCATACAGATAGTGCTGTATGGAATATAACTAAAAAACAAAACTGAAAACTGAGCCCAAGTGAATGACAATACTCAGGAGGAAGAAAGTTAGGAAGAAGAGGCCAATGAAAGAACCAGAATGTAAGAACAGGGAAGCCAAGTAAAGAAAGAGCTTCAAGTCAGAAGTTCTAAACCCCAACTGAACAGCTGAATCACTAACAATTCCATTTGCCAAGAGAAGAATTGCAGGAGGAGGAAAAGTTTGGAGAAAATGGCATGGGTTTCAGTTGGAGCCAGATGAGTGACAAAGGCTTGCTGTAACCACACCAGACCAGCAAGGGGCTGGATGGCTCCAGGAGCAGGATTCAGATTTAGATGTAAGTGCATTTGCACATCACCAATATACAGTTGATTTCCAGGTAGCACAGTGCATGGGATCATTCAGAATAAACATAGAATAATGAGAAAAGACATTGGGAGATGACTTGATAAAGAACCACTAAGCAATAGTCCCCTAAAGATTGTGCTAAAGTGGCCTGGGGTGGTAAATGGACAGTGTTCGTGACAGGGTGGCTAAGAGCACCAAAGAAGGAAGGAATGTCAGATTCTGCTCTGAGTACCATAAGAATTAAAATGGATTCCACAGACACGTAACAGCTTTAGGGACAACCCATGCTCCAGTAGTCGAAGGACCCACATGGACACTGAGTTGCACATCTATGTATGTGCCGGGCTGTGTATGTTCTTTGGTTGGTGGCTCAGTCTCTGAGAGCTCCCAAGGGCCCAAGTTAGTTAACTCTGTTGGTCTTCCTGTGCAGTACATATCCCCTTCAGGGTCTTCAATCCTTCCCCCAACTCTTCCATAAGAGTCTCTGACCAGTGTTTGGCTGTGGGTATCTGCATCCGTTTCTGTCAGCTGCTAGGTGGAGGCTCTCAAAAGACAGATATGATATGCTCCTGTCTGCAAGCATAATAAAGAATTATTACTAGTGTCAGGAATTGGTTCTTATTCATGGAATAGATCTCCAGTTGGGCCAGTTATTGGTTGATCATTCCCTCAGTCTCTGCTCCATCTTTGTTCCTGTATTTCTTTTAGACAGGACAAATTTTGGGTGGAAAGTATTGTGGGTAGGTTGATGTCTTTATCCTTCCATGTCTGGCCTCAGTGGTAGAGGATGTACTTAACACTGCAGACTTTATTTGTGGGTGGGGGTGAAAACTCTCAGAGGAAGAGGGGGAGAGGAAGGAAAGGGAAAGGAAGAGAAGGGAAGGGAAGGGAAGGGAAGGGAAGGGAAGAGAAGGGAAGGGAAGAGAAAAAAGTTAAGATGGCTCTACTGGAATCATGGAGTGCATTTTCTTTTTTTATTTCTTTTTTTTATTATTTATTTTATTTTATTTTTTTAATTTACATTCCAAATCACTTCCCCTTTCCCGTTTCCTCCCTCCCCGAAAGTCCCATAAGCCCACTTCCCTCCCTCTTTTCTCCATTCAACCCCCTCTCTTTCCTGGCGTTCCCCTACATCCAGTCTTTCCAGGACCAGGGGTCTCTCCTTCCATCTTTTTTAGAAATCTATTGATATGCGGATTGTGTCTAGGGTATTCCGAGATTCTGGGTCAATATCCCCTTATCAGTGACTGCATACCATGTGTGTTCTTTTGTGATTGGGTTACCTCACTAAGGATGATATTTTCAAGATCTGACCATTTGCCTAGGAATTTCGTGAATTCATTGTTTTTAATTGCAGAGTAGTATTCCATTCTGTAGATATACCACATCTTCTCAATCCATTCCTCCGTTGAGGGACATCTGGGTTCTTTCCAGCTTCTGGCTATTATAAATAAGACTGCTATGAACATAGTGGAGCATGTGTCCTTATTGCATGCAGGTAAAGTCTCTGGGTATATGCCCAGGAGTGGTTTAGCCGGATCCTCCGGGAGTGTCATGCCCAGTTTTCTGAGGAACCGCCAGACTGCTTTCCAGAGTGGTTGTACCAGCCTGCAATTCCACCAGCAGTGGAGGAGTGTTCCTCTTTCTCCACATCCTCGCCAACAACTGCTGTCTCCTGTGTTTTTGATCTTAGCCATCCTGACTGGTGTGAGATGGAATCTCAGGGTTGTTTTGATTTGCATTTCCCTAATGACTAAGGATGATGAACATCTCTTTAGGTGCTTCTCAGCCATTAGATATTCTTCAGGTGACAACTCTTTGTGTAGTTCTGTACCCCATTTTTTAATAGGGTTACTTGCCTCTCTGGAGTTTAACTTCTTGAGTTCTTTGTATATCTTGGATATTAGCCCTCTGTCGGATGTAAGGTTGGTAAAGATCATTTCCCAGTTAGTTGGTTGCCGCTTTGTCTTTTTGACAGTGTCTTTTGCCTTGCAAAAACTTTGTAATTTAATGAGGTCCCATTTGTCTATTCTTGATCTTAGAGCATAAGCTATTGGAGTTCTGTTCAGGAAATTCTCCCCTGTGCCCATATGTTCAAGGTTCTTCCCTAGTTTCCCTTCTATTAGTTTCAGTGTGTCTGGTTTTATGTGGAGATCTTTGATCCACTTAGAATTGAGCTTAGTGCAAGGAGATAAGGATGGGTCAATTTGCATTCTTCTGCATGTTGACCTCCAGCTGAGCCAGCACCATTTGTTGAAAAGGCTATCTTTTTTCCACTGGATGGTTTTAGCTCCTTTGTCAAAGATCAAGTGACCATAGGAGTGTGGATTCATTTCTGGGTCTTCAATTCTGTTCCATTGATCTACATGTCTGTTACTGTACCAATACCATGCAGTTTTTAACACTATTGCTCTGTAGTACAGCTTGAGGTCCGGGATACTGATTCTCCCAGAGGTTCTTTTACTCTTGAGAATAGTTTTAGCTATTCTGGGTTTTCTGTTATTCCAGATGAATTTTTGAATTGCTCTTTCTAACTCTATGAAGAATTGAGTTGGGATTTTGATGGGGATTGCATTGAATCTGTGTATTACTTTTGGTAAGATGCTCATTTTTACTATATTAATCCTGCCAATCCATGAGCATGGCAGATTTTTCCATCTTCTGAGGTCTTGTTCAATTTCTTTCTTCAGAGACTTGAAGTTCTTGTCATACAGATCTTTCACTTGTTTGGTTAGAGTCACGCCAAGATACTTAATATGGTTTGTGGCTATCGTGAAGGGTATTATTTCTCTTACTTCTTTCTCAGCCTGCTTATCCTTTGAGTATAGGAAGGCTTCTGACTTGCTTGAGTTGATTTTATATCCGGCCACTTTGCTGAAGTCGTTTATCAGCTGTAGGAGTTCTCTGGTGGAGTTCTTTGGGTCGCTTATGTATACTATCATATCGTCTGCAAATAGTGATAGTTTGACTTCTTCCTTTCCAATTTGTATCCCTTTGACCTCTTTTTGTTGTCTAATTGCTCTAGCTAGAACTTCAAGTACTATATTGAAAAGATATGGAGAGAGAGGGCAGCCTTGTCTAGTCCCTGATTTTAGTGGGATTGCTTCAAGTTTCTCTCCATTTAGATTGATGCTGGCTACCGGTTTGCTGTAAATTGCTTTTACTATGTTTAGATATGGGCCTTGAATTCCTGATCTTCCCAAGACCTTTAGCATGAAAGGATGCTGAATTTTGTCAAATGCTTTCTCAGCATCTAATGAGATGACCATGTGGTTTTTTTCTTTGAGATTGTTTATGTAGTGGATTACATTGATGGATTTCCTTATATTGAACCATCCCTGCATCCCTGGGATGAAGCCTACTTGATCGTGGTGAATGATCGTTTTGATGTGTTCTTGGATTCGGTTGGCAAGAATTTTATTGAGTATTTTTGCATCGATATTCATAAGAGAGATCGGCCTGAGATTCTCTTTCTTTGTCGGATCTTTGTGTGCTTTTGGTATTAGTGTAATTGTGGCTTCATAGAACGAGTTGGGTAGTGTTCCTTCTGTTTCTATTTTGTGGAACAGTTTGAAGAGTATTGGTGTTAGGTCTTCTTTGAAGGTCTGATAGAATTCTGCACTAAAACCATCTGGACCTGTGCTTTTTTTGGTTGGAAGACTTCCAATGACAACTTCTATTTCTTCAGGGGTTATAGGACGGTTTAGATGGTCTATTTGATCCTGATTTAATTTTGGTACTTGGTATCTGTCAAGGAAATTGTCCATTTCCTCAAGATTTTCTAGTTGTGTTGAATACAGGTTTTTGTAGTAGGATCTGATGATTTTTTGAATTTCCTCAGTTTCTGTTGTTATCTCTCCCTTTTCATTTCTGATTTTATTAATTTGGATACTATCTCTGTGCTCTCTGGTTAGTCTGGCTAAGGGCTTATCTATCTTGTTGATTTTCTCAAAGAACCAACTCCTCGTTTTGTTGATTCTTTGTATGGTTTTATTTGTTTCAACTTGATTGATTTCAGCCCTGAGTTTGATGATTTCCTGCCTTCTACTCCTCTTTGGTGTATTTGCTTCTTTTTGTTCCAGGGCTTTCAGGTGTGCCATTAAGCTGTTAGTGTATGCTGTCTCCCGTTTCTTTTTGGCGGCACTCAGGGCTATGAATTTTCCTCTTAGCACTGCTTTCATTGTGTCCCATAAATTAGGGTATGTTGTGCCTGCATTTTCATTAACTTTCAAAAAGTCTTTGATTTCTTTCTTTATTTCCACCTTGACCAAGTTATCATTGAGTAGAGCATTGTTCAGCCTCCATGTGTATGTGGGTTTTCTTTTGTTTTTGTTGCCATTGAAGACCACCCTTATTCCATAGTGATCTGATAGGAGGCATGGGATTATTTCTATCTTCTTGTATCTGTTGAGGTCTGATTTGTGACCAATTATATGGTCAATTTTGGAGAAGGTACCATGAGGAGCTGAGAAGAAGGTGTATTCTTTAGCTCTAGGATGAAATGTTCTATATATATCAGTTAGTTCCATTTGGTCCAAGGCTTCAATTAGATTCACTGTGTCCCTGTTTAGTTTCTGCTTTCCTGAACGATCCATTTCAGAGAGCGGGGTGTTGAAGTCACCCACTATTATTGTGTGCAGTGCGATGTGTGCTTTGAGTTTTAGTAAAGTTTCTTTTACGAATGAGGGTGCCCTTGCATTTGGAGCATAGATATTCAGAATTGAGAGTTCTTGATGGTGGATTTTTCCCTTGATCAGTATGTAGTGTCCTTCTGTGTCTTTTTTGATGACTTTAGGTTGAAAATCAATTTTATCCGATATTAGGATGGCTACTCCACCTCGTTTCTTGGGGCCATTTGCTTGTAAAATTGTTTTCCAGCCTTTTACTCTGAGGTAGTGTTTGTCTTTGACACTGAGGTGCGTTTCCTGCATGCAGCAAAATGCTGGGTCCTGTTTACGTATCCAGTCTGCTAGTCTATGTCTTTTAATTGGGGAATTGAGACCATTGATATTAAGAGAGATTAAGGCATAGTGATTATTGCCATCTGCCATTCTTGACGCTATCTTTATGTTTGAGTGGTTATCTACTTTTGGGTTTGATTCAAGAAGGTTATTATCTCATTTTTTCCAGGGTGTTGTTTCTCTCCCTGTATTGGCGGTTTCCACCTATTGTCTTTTGCAGGGCTGGATTTGTGGAAAGATATTGTGAAAATCTGGTTTTATCATGGAATATCTTGGTCTCTCCATCTATGGTAATTGAGAATTTTGCTGGGTATAGTAGTCTAGGCTGGCATTTGTGCTCTCTTAGTGTCTGCATGAGATCTGCCCAGGATCTTCTGGCTTTCATAGTCTCTGGTGAGAAGTCTGATGTGATTCGGATAGGTCTTCCTTTGTATGTTACTTGGCCCTTTTCTCTTACTGCTTTTAGTATTCTTTCTTTGTTTAGAACATTCGGTGTTTTGATTATTATGTGACGGGAGGTATTTCTGTTCTGGTCCAGTCTGTTTGGAGTTCTGTAGGCTTCTTGTACGTTCATCGGCATCTCTGTCTTTAAGTTAGGGAAGTTTTCCTCCATAATTTTGTTGAAGATGTTTACTGGCCCTTTAAGTTGCAAATCTTCACTCTCATCTATACCTATAATCCTTAGGTTTGGTCTTCTCATTGTGTCCTGGATTTCCTGGATGTTTTGGGTTACACGTTTTTTGCATTTTGCATTTTCTTTGACTGTTGAGTCGATGCTTTCTATGGAATCTTCAGCACCTGAGATTCTTTCTTCCATCTCTTGTATTCTATTGTTGATGTTTGCATCTATGACTCCTGATTTCTTCCCAAGGTTTTCTATCTCCAAAGTTGTCTCCCTTTGTGATTTCTTAGTTGTTTCTACTTCCTTTTTTAGTTCCTGGATGGATTTGCTGAGATCCTTCACTTGTTTGTTTGTATTTTCCTGTATTTCTTTAAGGTATTTTTGCATTGCCTCTTTCACTATTTCTTCCTGATGACCCACGTTCTCCTGCATTTCTCTGAGTGATTTTTGTGTTTCCTCCTCATGGGAATCCATCTGTTGATCCATTGTCTCCTGCATTTCTTTAAGCAGTTCTCATGTTTCCTTTGTAAGGGCATCTAACCGTTGATTCATTTCTTTAAGCAATTTTTGTGTTGCCTCCTTATGGGCATCCGTCTGTTGACCCATATTCTTCTGCATTTCTTTATGCAAATTTTGTGATTCCTTTGTGAGTGCATCTACCCGTTGATTCATCCAGATCTTGTCTTTCGGGTGTGGTGGGGTATCCAGGATTTGCTGCTGTTGGAGAGTTGGGTTCGGATGGTCCCACATTACTTTGATTTCTGTTAGTAACATTCCTACATTTGCCTTTTGCCATCTGGATACCTCTGATGTTAGTTGGTCCTGCTGCCACTGGCTGTTGGTTGGACCTCCTGTGAGCCTGCAAAGCTATTTCTGCCCCCCCTGGATTGCCAGGAATCCCCTGGCACCGATTTCTGGGGCCTGCCTGCTCCTGAGTGACTTTGGAGCCCTAATGATCTTATATTGCCCCAAGAGATCTTATATTGGGGAGGCCTTGCACATCCAAAGGCTCAGCCTAGTGGATTCCTGGAGCAGAGGTGGCCAAAGGGAGGCTGGTAGGCTCCTTCCCTGTGCAGGGGTGAGTGATCTCTCCTGGGGGGGGGGGCGTCCCTCTGCCAGGCAGAAGTCCCACAGCAGAGCTAGCACGCTGGTTACTGCAGATCTGCCCAGCACTTGGGAGCTGCACACACACAAGCCGCCCGAGACCCAAGCGATATTATGCCTGTCTGTCTCAGAACCTGGCTGTCCCAACTTCCCAGTCACTGGAGCAAAGATGGCGGAGGGCACTCTCCGTGGCGCCGCTCACCCTGCAGACGCGATGGCCTGCCGATCTGGCACCCAGACGACCACAGCGCTGACCCGTTCTCGGGCACAGATGGAAGCCCCAACAGGCCGTGTCCCAAGTGATGTTATATTGGGGAGAGAGAGCTTGGGGTACCTGTCTCTTCAGCGCAGTCTGCGGGAACAGAGGTCGCGGAAGGAAAGCTGGTAGGCTCCCGCCCCATGGAGTGCATTTTTAAGCAATGTTTCTGGTTTGAGGGACAGAGAACACAGACTGCAGTGAGTGGGTGTTAGAAAGATGGAAATGGTGGCAGAATGTGCCTTTTTCTTGACGTTTGGAAGAGTTTAGAAATAAGTGCTAAGGACTGAATCTACAAAGAAGCCAATTTTGAAGAACTAAAAACAGAAGATTTTTATCTTGCCATGGCATATATATGTGCCAAGGCCTCCAGCACATATGTAGCAGATGTGCCACTCAGTGTCTATGTGGGTCCCCTGACAACTGGAGTGAGGGTTGTTCCTAAAGCTGTTGCCTGTCTGTGGAATCCATTTTAAATAAGGTACTCAGAGCAGAATCTGACATTCCTTTGGTGTTCTTAACCACCCTGTCTCTAACCCTGTCCTTCATCCACTCTCCACCCCCAGACCACCTTAGCACAATCTTTAAGGAGACTACTGCTTAGGGATTCTTTGTCCAGTCATCTCCCAATGTCTCTTCTCATCATTCTATGACATGTCTACAAAAGACAGGAAATAAGGCCAGCTGTGGGGAGAGGCAGTTGGGAAAAAAGTCAGATAAAACACAGGAAGAGAGAACTCGAGGAGAAAGTGCTTAGTAACAACACCATCTACTGCAGTTATTGAAGAAAGAGTTCAGGGCCGCCAAGCAATTTCACTTTGGTGACCGTTATAAAGGGATCTGTCCCTGAGGGACAACTAGAGGAATAGATGAGACCAGAAAGCCAGAAACTGTGACTGTAGATTGATGTTCGAAGTCTGACTGTGAAGAGAAGATAAATGACAAACAGAGTAATCACCCATAAATAATATCAGAGGTCAACTGTCCTTGGTCTGGGGCAGTCCGAGGGTTTAGAAGAGAACTTACCATTATCATTAGTCTAAACTGTCTTGTTGCCAAACTACCTTCTAGATACATGCATTTAGACATAATCAAAGAAGTCACTTACTAAAACACACAGTGGCTGATATACAATTGGCCAAAATGCTAAGAAAAAGTGGTGGCAGCATGCTTGGCCCCACTTGGGACAACTATAACAACCCCTTCAAGGTTCAGGAAGCTTCATGGAAGAGGGGTTGGAAAGAATGGAAGAGCTGAAGAAGGGCAACATCCTATGATGAAAAGATGTCTCCTGGACATGCTGTGGCCATTGTACCATGAAGTCATTTCAGTAGTGTTTACCTACACAAGAAAACATTGGGGCACATCATGGATAAGGAAAGAGTCTGACTACTTCCAAAGGGGCTATTTGCAGTAACATGTCTTTAGGGATGCAATGTCATTTTCTTCAGTGACATATGGTACAGCCATAGGTTGTTCTTGTTGCACTGAGTAAATCTAATTAAGCTCAGTGGGCCACACATACACAAAGAAGGTATGAAAGTAGAATGGGGAATCATCGAGGAGAAAGGAACCAGTGGAAGTCAGAGAAGTGGGAGAGAGAAAGGAGGGGTGAAAATGGCAAAAATCTATTCCATACCTGTGTAAGACTGTGGAGTTATTACAAATTTGAAGAAATAAAAAGGATTAGTTATGGGGACTGGAGATGAAGCTCAGCTAGTAGAGGGCTAGCCTAGCATGCAGCAAATCCTGGGTTTGATCCTCAGTACTGCATAAAACTGGGCATACCTGTATTCCTAGCCCTAGGATGTAGGAGCAGGATTATCAATTCTAGGTCCTTGGCTATACCCTATTGCTACATAAGGAGAAAGAAGAAAGGGAAAAAGTAGGGAGGAAAGGATGGAAAGAATGAAGGGATGGATAAGGCTAAGATGGACCAAGATAGCAAAGAAAGCTTCCCATTGGGAAGGGATGAAGACCAGGGAGGCATGGAACAGCGTTTAAAGTAAGACTTCAGGGCCAGGAGAGAGGGAGGGAATGCTTCAAACTGACAGGATGACATTCAGTACCCAACAAGTCTATAGAGAAAGAGAACAAGTGTCTGAGCACACAGTAGGCCTTAAGTGCAAGTGGGCTTTCCATAATCATCTGCTGAATAAACAAATGTATGCAAAAGATGGGGAAAATCTGATTTTGTCTTTAAAAAAAAAAAAAGAATAGGGATGCCAGAAATAGAAACTCCCAAAGTACAAGATGTTTTCCCCTAGCTTTTGAAAGTGTTCCTCCCTGCTGTGAGGTTCTAATGCTGGAAGACATCAAGAGAGATGCAAAATTAATGCAGAATTAATATTTTATCAGAAAACTTTCATTTCCTTCAATATGTGCTTTGAAATGTGTACTTGCTTTAATGTTATCGTTAATGTTCTTATGTTCCTGAATTCTATAAATAAAAAATACAAGTTAGGGCCCAGATTACTTAAGGTAAGACTTCCTCAGAAAACCTCTCAGGCAGAGAGGCTGCTGAAACCTCTCTACTCCTCGTAGGCAGGTAGGCATTATCGTAGACTCTGAGATTTAAATGTAAAAATGCAAAACAAAACTCTCAACCAGTGACTATTTGCAACTATATTAGCATGTGTTTCCTTCTTTTTGTGTGAGAGAAAGCTTACCAGGCTGCTACTCAGTTGAGCTCAATAACCTTTGTAAGGACTGGATCCATCCAGTTGCTCTTCTTCCTGGGACTGGATCCATAGAGTCGCTCCTTCTCCTTGGTCATGATTAAACACAAAACAAAACAAAACCCTCCCATTTGTATAACGAAATGGCAAATGGGAACCACTGTCAGTCATATTGGCTACTATGTAACCGTTATATTAATTTTAAAGGATGTTGGGTTTTATATACAGCCTGAGATGGATTGTCCTCAAAAGAGATTTAGTAAGAGAGTTACAGTATTCTGCTATAGACCACAATGCTGGGGTTCTGAAGAAAGAGAGATGTACAATAGATGCCCCAGCATAGGGAATTCGAGGGGGGGGATAGATGGGAGTGGGTCGGGTGGAGGGGTATATACTTGGAGGCAGGGGGTGGGAGGGGGGGTTGGGAATCTTGGGGAAGGGGAGAAACCAGGAAAGGTTTAGGAATTTGAAATGTAAATGAAGAATATATTCAATAAAAAATTATTTTAAAAAAAGGAAAATAAGAAAGAGAGTTGTAGCAGTAAATAGTTAATCCATTCTGAGCTCCCTGATGGTGCTGGTACACATGCAGATCTGCACCCACCCAAGAGCTCTGGATTCGAGAATGAAAACACACATACACACACACACACACACACACACACACACACACACCACCTTTAGACTTAATAGCCTTAATTAGCTCAATGATTGGGCACTTCCAAACCTCCCACATGGCTATCACACACTCTCCTCCAGTATTTCTGAATTAATACTTGCTAAATATATATTTTATCCTTGCTACTCCAGACCCAGTTGGGGGAGTTGAGGCCACTTTCCTTGATTCTTACAGGCTGGTAGGCCTTTAAGTCTGATCTCTCTGTTTCCCTATCAATGGCAATTCTTTATTCTCCTCCCTTACATTTCTTGCCTGGGAATCATAAAAAGTCCTACCTCTGTGGCCCTGCCTAGCCATTGGCAGGCCCTTTATGGATCAATCAAAAGTCGGTTGGGGACAGGGACTCTCAGTGTTTGAACACATAGATTCCCATATAATTTGTGGAGCTGAGTTAAGACAAAGCATTGGAACCAATACCCAACAGAAAGTATGTAGATCCAGGGAACAAAGGGAACTTTTTGCTCTTATACATTTGTGTGGGTTCTCCACACCTTGTAGTCCAACCTCTATACTAGGAATCAGAGAAGAAGGTAGATATTAAATGATAAGATAAAATTGTGATCCACATTTGCCATTTGTATGGACAACAGGAGACTGGACCTGCTCTAATCTGCAGGAGGATACTGTAAGTCCACAGAGCCTGCAGTCCACAGTCACAGAGATAGGGCTGTAGGGAAGCATGGTCTGTTTCTTGAGAAAAAGAGATCGTGCATGGGTCAACTAGAGCATCTTCAATCTAACAGTTACTTAAAGAGATTTGCTTATCTTTAGAGCTCCATTTCTTCATCAGAAAAATGGGAAGATTGAGGACCAGTAATGGCACTAGGCACTGAGTACTCAGAGAACAGTAGTTCTGTGCTTTTTCCTTTGAAAATCATTTGCTGATAATCAGAGTCCCTTGCTGTGACTGGAGTCACTGAGATGCTCACTAAGAAGGGAGGTAGAGATTTGTCCTCCAGGAAAGCTCATTTCTTCCTCAAGCAGATTTCCTACAGAGGGACTTGTGTCTTCTTGTCAAGTAGATTCCTAGGCACTTCTCCCAGATCTGTGCAGGGCCACGCCTCTTCCACCTCCCCATTCACCTCCCTCTCTTAAACACAAAAAGGAGAATGAAAGTACCCAAGCAACTAGGAAGTTTTGATAACAGGTCTCAGGTGATAGAAAATTCATGTGTTTAAGTCCTCTTAATACCAAAAAGGGAAGTAGTATGGTAAAACTCCCTTCTGCACCACTGAACAATATTTCCTGGAAAGCTGTTGTCTGTGGCAAGAAACTCTTGCATGTTTGCATTGCTTGTTTGCAATATAGTAGGAGCATCACTTCAGCAGCAGAAGTATTTAAAGACAACACAATATAAACACCAAGGCCTAGGGTATGGATGCTGGGATAGAATGCTCTGAACATAATATCCTGGGGATCAAATTTTAGTGAAATTCTAAACTGGTTTCAGCAGTTTTCTACCATAAAAGACATTTCCAGATGGAAGATACTACAGCCTCATGATGAACTCCTGGCTAGATTTTCAAATGACTGTAAGAAAGATACCTATACAGGCCATAGGATGTAAATGGTTATTGATGATATGTGAATATGCATTTTCCAAATGGCAGTCCCTCCACCTGGACAATCAGACTAAAAGGGACTTCCCTCAATTCCTGAAAGCTGCCTGCTTAAAGACCCTCCCTCCTGTTGGTATTACCATTGTACCAGAGATAAATTTATAATAATATGTGTCACTTTTAGAAACCAGGGAGAATGCCCAATTAGAAGCAGGGAGGGAGGCATTCAGAATTGCTGTTTTTCCTGGAACAACTCACAGTTGCCTCCAGGCTGAACTTCTGACAGGTGGGCAGGTGAGGGTTGCTCCTGCCCTGTGAATAGCTGGAGGGGAGTGCTAATGAGCTGAAGGTTGCTGCAGGAGTCTCCTTTGGGCAGAGAGGAGTTGTTGGAGGGATGAGGTCACCTCATTATGCTCTGCTGAAATGGGGGCACTTGGGTTTTGTTGTTTTGTTTTGTTTTGTTTATAAACTATCCACTCCCCCCCATAAAGACTTACCTGACTGATAGATTCATACACTCTTATAATGTGTTGCTCTATTTTGAAAGCTGCATATGTCAAGAGAAAATTTAGAAACCACAGAGGATTTAAGCCACAGATCTGGAAAGAGCCAGTCATCACATTAAAAGGTTACTATTGTTAACATTTTATTCTTACAGACTCTGATTTTCTTCTTCTGGAGACTCTTGTGCCTAATATTATAAAATATGGTCTTGGATCAAGAAATTGACTTTTCCATGAACATGCATATCACCTGAACCAAGTGGTGAAAAACTAATTGTGAAGACATTATTACTGTTCTTGCTATATTACTACCATGCAGGGGGGCTTGATCCTTCTAAAAGCTGTCAGAACCATCTCTCTCCATTCCATACTTGCTCCACCCCAATCTCCCTCTTAATGCTACATCAACATCTAAGAGGAGACTTTACTACCCTAAGAGGGATGTTTTGGTTTGTTGGGTTTTTTTTTTTTTTGTTTTTTTTTTTTTTTTTTTGAGACAGGGTTTCTCTGTATAGCCCTGGTGTCCTGGAACTCACTCTGTAGACCAGATTGGTCTTGAACTTAGAAATCCACCTGCCTCTGCCTCCCAAGTGCTGGGATTACAGGCGTGCACCACCACTGTCCCGCTTGGGAATTTTTTCTTAAGATTTATTTATTTATTATGTATACGGTGTTCTGCCTGTATGTGTGTCTGCAGGCCAGAAGAGCGCACCAGACCTTATTATAGATATTTATGAGCTACCATGTGGTTGCTGGGACTTCAACTTAGAATCTCTAGAAGAGCAGGCAGCTCTGAGCCATCTCTCCAGCCCTGATCTGAACTTTTTAAATGAGTAAGCTTTTTGAAATGGGCGAAATCTAAATTAGACATTTGATCTCTTTAGAAAAAAATATTTCCTACATTTCCCCACGCTTCTGGTCAAAGTCACTCATTCTTTTAAAAAGAAAATGCTGTATTCTAGGCTATTGCTTTTGCACTTGGTTTCTAACCAGAAGTGGAAGGTATGTCCTTATTGCTGGAGATGCCTTGCATTTTAGAAACAAGGCCCAAAGGTCCCTAAGTTGGAACTAATCTAAAAACTGCCAAACTGAAGACCAGCTTTCATTGTACCTTCTGATCCCCTGGAAGCTTCCAAAGGAAGAAGCGACCAAAAGTCCTATCCAGATATGACGCCTATGAACCACAAAAATGACCAGCATAGCAAGATAACCTTAAATCTGCAATGGTGGCACGCATGCCTTTGCAATAACCAACAGCTCTCTTTAACCAGAGTGAAAACATGCCTAGTACTAGACACCTAGTATTCAGAGCTACTGAAACCATGGATCTTGAAGAAGAACCTATAATCATCATTTTACTAAATTAATATAATACCTAACTTCACTCTTAATATTTGTCATTATACCTATAGATAAGTGTAGCCTCCCCTCCCACCCCCCACCTCTCATGAAAACTTTTTTTTACAACAGAGGGAGACCATTACAGGAAACTACTGCCTATCAAAATGTAGAGCTGTGGATCACAGGCCCAATGGATACATCTACAAAATAAATTCAGCACCTAAATCTCAGGGAACACTGTGAAAGAGTGTACTCAAAGACTGTTAGAGCGAAAGGATAAGAGAGTGTACTGTGAGATTGTGTCTTCTAGGAATGTCAGAAGCTACATTTCTAAAGTCTCACCAATATGACTGCCTAAACAGGAGTTGAACAAGGACAGCAATGGACATGTTCAGGGGCAGGAGCAAGAGCGCCCAGGAGACCTCAGCCCTATACAGAGAACTACAGGCCACTAAAGAATGCTGAGATTAGAAAGATAGTCTTCCCTAGGAAAAAGCACATAAATTGCTTATGCAATAGCAAATGACCAGCCTTGAATAAACATACAAGTAACATTAGACAGATTGATCAGGTTGTGTTTTGACATATGTATATGTTTATACATGTAGCAAGTACTTAAAAAGAGGCCAAGACTTTGAAAGAAGAGATCAGAAAGGAGTATATGGGAAGGTTTGGAGGGTGGAAAGGGAAGGGAGAAATAAAATAATTATATAATAATCTCAAAAGGTAAGAGAACTAATAAATAAATGAAATGTTGGTTTATACTCTGGATTATTTGGCAAGACATTGGATAATCAAAAATTAACAATAGATATGCTAAAAACATAGCATTTGACTTAGTTGCTATACTAGTTTCTTTCTGGTTTGTTTCTTGCAGCAATAAACTACTTACATTGCTTATCTAACATCAGTGTCACTGGACTTTATAAAAAGGCATAATTTACAGCCAATTGATATTTTCCAATAACTGGAATAAATGCAAATATCTAAAATCAAAGTTTCATTTGAAGTTCTATAACCATTTGGGGGAAAGGTATTGATGTTTTCCTCAAATGCTTCATTTTATATTTAATAAGATAGAGAATGTTGTCAGAAATTTTAAAGTCCCCAGTGATTTGTTAGGGAAGTAATGATTTAAAAATAGGATGGTAAATTATGTCTGGAAAAAATGCCAAGCAGATAAGAATAGATAATTTTGAAAACAGTGAATAATGAAACTCACCTTGCCTTAGAAGACATAAATCTTCAGCAATAAAGGCAACCTAATACTGTGGACAGCAGGGCATTATGTGGTTCTAAAATAGCTGTTTTCTCCCCTGGTGCTATGAGTCAAACTTCAGGCATTACATACAGTAAGCAAGTATTCCACCAGTGAGTATACTCTAGTCTTAAAACAGATCTTTCATGTGTTTTGCATGTGTACCTGTGCCTATGTGTGCATGTGTGTGTGCGCAAGTGTGTGTTTCCTTTTATTAGAAATCAATTTTTCTGGTTATGATTTCCCTTCCCTCTGTTCCTTCCAGTACCTTCCCTGCTCCCTGGACCCACTTTCTGTCTCTTGTTAAAAAGAAATAGAAAAAAAAAGATTCTACGGAATAATAGTAAAATAAGATTAAATATAATACAAAAAAAATGAAACAAAAAACACATGAGAAAAAAGACAAATGGAAGAAAAAGATTCAAAAGAAAAGGCAAAAGAAACAGATGCAAATAAGCATTTATTTGTACGGAGAGGAGTACCATAAAAACACTAAACTAAAAGCCACAATACACAGTACATAAAGCCATAATACAAAGGGCATAAGGTTAAAAAGAAAAGGAAAAAAATACATAAACAAAATAAAATAAGGATTAAAATACAAAATATAAGATAGAATTGAAAAATGAATAAAGCCCAAACATTATATTGTGAGAAATCCCCAAAGATGCCATTAAGTTCATTTCCTGGTAGCCATCTCCTGTTGGGCATGCAGCCTCCCCTTAAGAGTAGTTTGCTTTCCCATTGAGACTCCTTTGGAGAAAACTAAATATTCATTCACAAGTGGTTATCAAATTGGAAATAGTAAGGGTTAGCGATGGGGGTCTGTGTACACATCTCCTTTCAGCTCTAGGACCCTACCTAGTGTAGATAGTTGCAGGCCCTGTGAGTTCATATTATCTTTGATCATGTTGATTTAGAGGGTCTTGTTTTGGAGGGTCCTCCAATTCATCTGTTTCTTAGACGTTTTTTGCCTCTCCTTCCTGAGGGTTTCCTTAGTCCTCAGGAAGGGATTTGGTTGAGAGATCCCAATTAAGACTTGGGGTTCCAAGGTCTCTCACTCTGCATAACGTATGGGTCTCTGTTTTCGCTCCCATCCACCTCAGGAGGAAGCTTCTCTGATAATGTCTGAACAGGGCACTGATCTATGAATATAGCTAGATGTCATTAGGAGTCATTGTATTTGTATTGATAGGGGTTTGTTTGTTTTTGTGTTTTAGGACAGTGGTGTTTGGTTTTACCCTAAGTGGCTAGGCTATCTAGTCTCAGGTTCTCTATGAGACTGAGTGCCTGCCTCAAGGCTGGGATGCTGGAGCACTGCCAAAGCTGCTCAGGGAAAGCAAAATGCAGTCCAAGATAGGGGGCTCTACCCATGTCTCCCTGGGTGAGAAACAGCCGGGGCTGGGATGGATGCTGTGGTTCTCATTCTCCTATATACCCAGACACTGCTGAAGACCTGGAGGAGTTGAGAATGGTGGTCCTGGAGTCCAGATCCAGTTTCCTCCATGCATGAGAAAAGGGATTGCTTAGGTGGAATCTCAGGGTTGTTTTGATTTGCATTTCCCTGATGATTAAGGATGTTGAACATTTCTTTAGGTGTTTCTCAGCTATCCAGTATTCCTCAGTTGAGAATTCTTTGTTTAGCTCTGTACCCCATTTTTAATAGGGTTATTTGACTCTCTGGAGTCCAACTTCTTGAGTTCTTTGTATATATTGGATATTAGCCCTCTATCGGATGTAGGATTGGCAAAAATCTTTTTCCAATCTGTTGATTGCTGTTTTGTTCTATTGACAGTGTCCTTCACCTTACAGAAGCTTTGCAAATTTATGAGGTCCCATTTGACAGTTCTTGATCTTAGAGTTTAAGCTATTGGTATTCTGTTCAGGAAAATTTCCCCTGTACCTATGTACTCCAGGTTCTTCCCCACTTTCTCTTCTATTAGATTCAGTGTGTCTGCTTTTATGTGGAGGTCCTTAATCCACTTGGACTTGAGTTTTGTACAGGAAGATAAGAATGGCCAAGATGAAAAACTCAGGGGACAGCAGTTGCTGGAGAGAATGTGGAGAAAGAGGAACACTCCTCCACTGCTGGTGGGATTGCAAGCTAATAAAACCACTCTGGAAATCAGTTTGGTTTGGTGGTTCCTCAGAAAATTGGACATAATACTTACTACCTGAGGATCTAGCTATACCACTCCTGGGCATATATCCAGAAGATGCTCCAACATGTAATAAGGACACATGGTCCACTATGTTCATAGCAGCCTTATTTATAATAGTCAGAAGCTGGAAAGAACCCAGATGTCCCTCAACAGAGGAATGAATACAGAAAATGTCATACATTTACACAATGGAGTACGACTCAGCTATTAAAAAAATTGAATTCATGAAATTCTTAGGCAAATGGATGGAGCTAGAAAATATCACCCTGAGTGAGGTAGCCCAATCACAAAAGAACACTCTTTTGTATGCACTCGATGGTAAGTGAACATTATTCCAAATGCTTGGAATACCCAAGATACAACTCACAGACCACATGAAGCTCAAGTAGAAGTAAGACCAAAGTGTGGATACTTTGATCCTTATTGGAAGGTGGATCAAAATACCCATGGCTCACTGCCAACCAATAGACTGAGCATAGGGTCCCCAATGGAACAGCTAGAGATAGGAACCAAAGAGGTTTGCAGCCCCACAGGAGGAACAATAATATGTACTAATCAGTACCCCCAGAGCTCCCAGGGACTAAACTACCAACCAAAGAGCACACATGGAGGGACCCATGGCTCCAGCTACATATGTAGCAGAAGATGGCCTTTTCAGACATCAATGAGAAGAGAGGCCATTGGTCCTGTGCCCCAGAGTAGGGGAATGCCAGTCAGGAAAGTGGAGGAGGGGGTTAGTCAGCAGGGGGAGGGGGGAGGGGATAGGGAGTTTTTGGAGGGGTAATGAGGAGGATACCATTTGAAATGTAAATAAAGCAAATATCTAATTAAAAAAAAGAAAGAAAGGAAGAAAGAAAGAAAGGAAGAAGGAAAGAAAGAAAGACAAGAAAGAAAGAAAGAAAGAAACAAAGAAAGAAACAAAGAAACAAAGAAAGAAACAAAAAGAAAGAAAGAAAGAAAGAAAGAAAGAAAGAAAGAAAGAAAGAAAGAAAGAAACAAAGAAAGAAACAAAGAAAGAAAGAAAGAAAGAAACAAAGAAAGAAACAAAGAAAGAGAAAGAGGGATTGCTAGACCAGGCAGGGGCAAAATCTGGTTTGGTTCTGAGTAGGTAGGTGGGTGTCCAGAGGCGCTTAAGGAGAGAAAGCCTTCTACAGGAGCTTCAGGTGTAGCTTCTTCCTGCTGCTGTCCTTGCTAAAGGAGACAGCCCTTGCTTGCCCAAACTACTTTATTTACTGCAGATGTGCATCTTACTCAGGGTAAACCAGGGATTAAATACCTTCTGCAGGAGGGGATGTTCAGGAAGGGAAACTAAATACTCCAAGCCTATCTAGATAACTTATTAGCATGGAGAACTCTGGGTTTTTATGCTACCTGGTCTTAGTGGGTGTCATGGTTACCTGTTCCAGGACAGGGAAAGCCTGGCCAGAAGCTGGTTCCCAGCACCCGTCTTTCTCAATTATGAGATTTCTCAGGATTTTTGAAACTGCTTCAACCTTATCTTACCAGTTCTTCTGTCTGGTGGCATAGTCCACTTGCCCCACAGTTCTTAATCAACCAAGCAGTTTTGAGTATGGGTTCCATCTTGGAAAGTGGACATTAAGTCAAATCAGATGTTGGTGGATTACTCCCACAAAGTTTATGCTATTGTTATACCATCATATCTAATTTTTTTTAAATTTATCATTCCTTTCATTTACATCTCAAATGATATCCCCCTTCCCGATTACTCTTCCACAAATCCCCCTCCTATACCTACCCTTTCCACCCTCCCCTTTGCCACTAAGAGGGTGTTCCCCCAACCACTCACCCACTCCTGCCCCACTGCTCCAGCATCCCCCTACGCTGGGGTATCAAAACCTCCACAGGACCAAGAGCCTCCCCTCCTATTGATGTCAGTCCTCTGCTACATATGTATCTAGAGCTATGGATCCCTCCCTGTACTCTCCTTGGTTGGTGGTCTCGTCCCTGGGAGCACTAGCTGGTCTGGCATTATTCTTCCTATAGGGTTACAATCCCTCTCCACTCTTCCAGTCCTTCTCGCAGCTCCCCTACCAGGTTCCCCAAGCTCAGTCTGATGGTTGGCTCCAGGCATTCATATCTGCATTGGTCAGTTTCTGGCAGAACCTCCCAAGGAGCAGTCATACCAGGTGTCTCTTGGTAACAACAACAGTGTTGGGTTTTTTGTCTACAGACTGGATGGATCCCCAGGTGAGGTGGTCCAGGAACGGCCCTTCCTTCAGTCTCTGTTCCAAAGATTTTCCCTGTCTTTCCTTTGGACAGAAATTTTTCTGGGTTAAAAACTTTGAGGTTGGGTTGTCACAAAATGTTTACATTTCTCTTTTGGTAGCAGGCAGAGTACCTTCCTGTACCAAAGACACAAAAATACAGAGGTGAAGGCTGTAAATAGGTGATAGCTTGGTTTCTCCATGTTCAGTGAGTTGTGTAGGTGTTGTCCTTAGCAATGGGGTCTTGCCATCAGTTTGTGTTGAACAACCTACAGTCTTGGCAACAGCTTGGTTTGTTTGAAGTCTCCCTTGGGACCACTTTGGACAACAACTCAATTAGGTACAACCTACTCTTGTTATTAGAAGTTTCATTTGATGATAAGAGAAGTTCAATTTAGGCTCTGTCTCCCACATTATTTGGAAATTTTCTTTAACTGGCCTTCATATATGCCTTTATTTTAGAAAGCTGCTACTTTATTATGTATCTATACTCCCCTTCAATTGCCCCTTCATTTTATCTATCTCTCTTCTGACCCTCATCCCCCTCTTCCTCCCTTCTCCTCTTGATCCTCCCATTTGAGTTCCTCTCCCAATTCATCCATAACTATCTATTCTGTTTCCCTTTTCTATAAAGCTTTATTTGTTCCCCTTCTACCTGTAGTCCCTTGTTCTATACCTAATCTCTGTGGTTCTATGGATTGTAGCTTGGCTATCATTAACTTAGCAGCTAATGTTCACATATAACTGAGTCCATGTCATATTTGTTTTCCTGGGTTTCCTCACTCAGGATGATTTTTTTTCTAGTCCCATCCTTATCTGTGAATTTCATCTTTTAAATAGCTGAGTAGTATTCCATTGTGTAAATGTACCACATTTTCTTTATCCATTCCTCTGTTGAGGAGCATATAGGTTGTTTCCAATTCTGGCTACTATGACTATAGCAGCTATGAATGAGCAAGTGTCTCTGTAGTATGGTGAGGTGTCTATTGGTGGGCATATGCCTGAATTACATAGCAGGATTGTGAGGTAGACCCATCTTCCTGAGGAATCACTACATTGATTATTGTAATAACTGTATGAGCTTCCACTCCCACCAGCAATGGATAAGTGTTCCTCTTACACATTTTTGCCAACATGAGTCATCACTTGTGTTGCTGAGATTAGCCATTCTAATATGTGTAAGATGATATCTCATGGTAGTTTTGATTTACATTTCCCTAATGACTAAGGATGTTGAATATTTTCTTTATCTGTTTTTCAGTCATTTGATATTCCCCTATTGAGAATTTTGTTTACATCTATACCTCATTTTTAATTGTGCTTTTTTATGATATATTCTTTTTCAAGTTCTTGGTATATTTTGGATATTAGCCTTCTATTGGATGTGTAGTTGATAAAAAATATTCCTGCATTCTGTCATCAGCTGCTCTGTCAGAATGAGGGTGACCTTTGCCTTTCAGAAGCCTTTCAGCTTCATGAGGTCCCATTTGTTAATTATAGATCTTAGTGCTTGTGCTAAGTGTGCCCTGTTCAGAAAGTCTTTTCCTGTTCTTATGAGTTCAAGGATATTGTATACTTTCTCTTTTATTAGGTCCAGAATATCTGGTTTTAGGTAGAGATCTTTGATTCATTTGGAGTTGCGCTTTGTACAGGAAGATAAGCATGGATCTATTTGGATTCTTATACATGCAGATATCCAACTTGACCAGCATTATTTGTTGAAGATGTTGTCTTTTTTTTCCAGTGTTTGGCTTTATATCTGTGTCTTCAATTCCATTCTATCAATCAGTGTGGCTGTTTGTTGTTGTTGTTGTTGTTTTGTTTGCCAGACCCATCCAGTTTTTATTACTGCTAGCTCTGTAGTGCAGTTTGAGGTCAGGTATGGTGATGACTCCAACAGTTCTTTAATTCTTCAGAATTATTTTAGGTGTTATTATAATTGGTCTGTGTTTTTTTGTTACCTGGTCTTTTTATATTACAGCTTTTAATATTCTTTCTTTGTTTTCTACATCTAGTGTTTTGGTTATTATGTAATGATAATTTCTTTTTTGGTCCAGGCTATTTGGTGTTCTGTATGTTCCTTGTACCTTGATAGGTATCTCCATCTTCAGGTTATAGAAAGTCTTTTCTATAATCTTAGGGGAAATATTTTTTTAACCTAAGTTTTTTCTCCTTTTTCTAATTCTTTTTTTTAATTGAATATATTCTTCATTTACATTTCAAATGTTATAACCTTTCCCTGTTTTCGCCCTCCCCAAAACCCTCCAACCCATCCTCCCACCCCCTGCCTCCAAGAATATGCTCCTCCACCCAACCCACTCCCACCTACCCTCCTCGATTTCCCCACTCTGGAGCATCAATTGAGCCTTCATAGGACCAAGGACCTTTCCTCCCACTGCTGCCCAAAAAGTCATTCCTCTGCCACTCTTTTGACTGCAACCATGTGTACCCCTTAGTTGATGGCTTAGTCCCTGGGAGTCCTGGGGTGTCTGGTTGGCTGACATCATTCTTCCTATGGGACTGCAAACCCCTTCAGCTCCTCTAGTTCACCCTCCAACTCATCCATTGGGGACCCCACACTCAGTTCACTGGTTGGCTGCTAGCATCTGTCTTTGTACCTGTAAGGCTCTGGCAGTGCCCCTCCAGAGACAACCATAACAGGCTCCTTTCGGCAAACACTTCTTGTAATCCATAGTAGTGTCAGGGTTTGGGGACTGTTTATAGAATGAATCCCTAGGTCTCTGGGTTGCCTTTCCTTCAGTCTCTGTTCCACGATGTCTCGATAACTGTTCCTGTCAGTGTTTTGTTCCCTTTCTCAGAGGAACCAAATCATCGCCACTTTGGTTTTCCTTCTTGAGCTTCCTGTGGTCTGTGAATTGTAACTTGTTTATTTTGAGCTTTTGGGCTAACATCCACTTATCAGTGAGTGCATACCATGTGTGTTCTTTTGTGACTGGGTTACCTCACTCAGGATGACACTTTCTAGTTTCATCCATTTGCCTAAGAATTTCATGAATTCATTGGTTCTTTCTACCTTCTGGCTATTATAAATAAGGTTGCTATGAACATAGTGGAGCATGTGTCCTTATTACATGTTGTAATATATTCTGGGTATATGCCCAGGAGTGGTATAACTGAGTCCTCAGGTAGTACTATGTCCTCAGGTAGTATTAATTTTCTGAGGAACCACCAAACTGATTTCCAGTGGTTTTACCAGTTTGCAATCCCACCAGCAGTGGAGAAGTGTTCCTCTTTCTCCACATACTCTCCAGCATCTGCTGTCCCCTGAGTTTTTCATCTTAGCCATTCTGACTAGTATGAGGTGGAATCTCAGGGTTGTTTTGATTTGCATTTCCCTGATAACTAAAGATGCCAAACATTTCTTTAGGTGTTCCAGAGCCATTCAAGTTTCCTCAGTTGAGAATTCCCTGTTTAGCTCTGTACCCCATATTTTAATAGGGTTATTTGACTCTCTGGAGTCTAACTTCGTGAGTTCTTTGTATACATTGGATATTAGTTCTCCATCAGATGTAGGATTGGTAAAGATCTTTTCCCAATCTGTTAGTTGCCGTTTTGTCCTACTGACAGTGTCCTTTGCCTTATAGAAACTTTGCAGTTCTATGAAGTTCCATTTGTCGATCCTTGTTCTTAGACCATAAGCCATTGGTGTTCTATTCAGGAAATTTTCCCCTGTGCCTATGTGTTCAAGGTTATTCCCCACTTTCTCCTCTATAAGCTTCAGTGTATCTGGTTTTTTGTGGAGGTCCTTGATTCACTTGGACTCAAGCTTTGTACAAGAAGATAAGAATGGGTCAATTTCTGCATGCTGACCTCCAGCTGATCCAGCACCATTTGTTAAAAATGCTGTCTTTTTTCCACAATGTTTTTTTTAGCTCCTTTGTCAAATATCAAATGACCATAGGTGTGTGGGTTCATTTCTGGGTCATCAATTCAATTCCATTGATCTTCCTGCCTGTCTCCATTCCAATACCATACAGTTTTTATTACTAATGCTCTGTAGCAGAGCTTGAGGTCAGAGATGGTCATTCCCCCAGGAGATCTTTTGTTGTGGAGAATAGTTTTTCCTATCCTGGATTTTTTGTTATTTCAAATGAATTTGCAGATTGCTCTTTCTAGCTCTATGAAGAATTGATTTGGAATTTTGATGGGGATTGCATTGATTCTGTAGATTGCTTTCAGCAAGATGGCCATTTTTATGATATTAATCCTGCCAATCCATGATCATGGGAGATCTTTCCATCTTCTGAGATCTTCAATTTCTTTCTTCAGAGGCTTGAAGTTCTTGTCATACAGATCTTTCACTTGCTTGGTTAGAGTCATATCAAGGTATGTAATATTATTTGTGACTATTGGGAAGGGTGTCGTTTCCCTAATTTCTTTCTTACCTGTTTAAGATCTTTTTCCAATCTATTGGGTGCCATTTTGTCCTATTGACAGTGTCCTTTGCCTTACAGAAACTTTGCAATTTTACGAGGTCCCATTTGTCGATTCTTTTTTTTATTATTATTGCAAAAGGAAATAAAAACATTTTATGATAAAATTAAAGATTTTATTTCTCACAAGATTGAAGAAGTATATAGAAAAACATTAAGATTGACAATTTTCATGGAAAACTAAAGAGTAAAATGGTAGACATAAAAAACAAAAGGAAGTAGAAACATTTTATGATAGAAATGAAGATTTACATGGGAAATATTTCTAATAAAATTGTAGAAAAATATAAAATAACTTTAAAATTGAAGATTATCATGGAAAATTACAGATAAAATGGTAGGGTTCCTGTGCTTGCCTTTCACCATCTGGTTATCTCTGGTGTTAGTTGGTCTTGTTGTCTCTGACTGGAAATTGCCCCTCCTATGGGCTTGTAAACCTGTGTCTGTACTCCTGGGAAACCAACTCACTTCTGGCAGGGCCTGTGCACAGAAGGCTGTGGAACTGTCTGGTTCCCTGCTGTAAATGGCAGCCAGAAGGGAAGACTCCTGTCCCAGTTGCTCCACTGATCGTATGCCTGTGTGCTCCTAGCTGTTCCCCTCCAGAGAGAAGGTGGAGATCTCACTTCTGCACTCAGAACTAAAATCTCTGCTGTGAGACCACTCTCTCCTGGTGGGCTAAGCACAGAAGGCTTTGGAGCTGCCTGGTTTCCTGCTGCAGATGGCGGCCTGAAGGGAAGCCTTTCCCTGCAGCAACACTCTCATTTGTCGAATCTTGATCTTAGAGCATAAGTCAGTGGTGTTCTGTTCAGGAAATGTCCCCTGTGTCCATATGTTCGAGGCTCTTCCTCCACTTTCTCTTCTACTAGTTTCAGTGTATCTGGTTTTATGTGGAGGTCCTTAGATCCACTTGGACTTGAGCTTTGTACAAGGATATAAGAATGGATCAATTTGTATTGTTATACATACTGACCTTCAGTTGAACCAGTACCATTTGTTGAAAATGCTGTCCTTTTTTCCGCTGAATGGTTTTAACTCCTTTGTCAAAGTTCAAGTGGCCATAGGTGTGTGGGTTCATTTCTAGGTCTTCAATTCTATTACATCAATCTTCCTGCCTGTCTATGTACCAATACTATACAGTTTTTATAACTATTGCTCTGTAATAAAGCTTGAGGACAGGGATGGTGATTCCCCCCAGAAGTTCTATTGTTGTGGAAAATAGTTTTTGGTATCCTGGGTTATTTATTATTCCAAATGAATTTGCAAATTGCTCTTTCTAACTGTATGAAAAATTGAGTTGGAATTTTGATGGGGATTGCATTGAATCTGGAGATTACATTTGGCAACATGGCCATTTTTACTATATTAATCCTGACAATCCATGAGCATAGGGGATCTTTCCATCTTCTGAGATCTTCTTCAATTTCTTTCTTCAGAGACTTGAACTTCTTGTCATACAGATCTTTTACATGTTTGGTTAGTCACACCAAGGTATTTTATATTATTTGTGACTGTTGTGAAGGGTGTCATTTCCTAATTTCTTTTTCAGCCTGTTTATTCTTTGAGTAGAGTAAGGCTACTGATTTGTTTGAGTTAATTTTATATCCAGCCACTTTGCTGAAGTTTTTTATCGGATTTAGGAATTTTCTGTTAAAATTTTTGGGGTTGATTAAGTGTACTATCATATCATCTGCAAATAGTGATATTTTGACTTCTTCCTTTGCAATTTGTATCCCTTTGACCTCCTTTTGTTGTCTGAATGCACTAGCTAGGACTTCAAGCCCTATATTGAATAGGTAGTGAGAGAGTGGGCTTCCTTGTCTATTCCCAGAATTTAGTGTGATTGCTTCAAGTTTCTCTCCACTTAGTTTGATGTTGGCTACTTGTTTGCTGTTCATTGTTTTTACTACATTTAGGTGTGGGCCTTGAATTCATGAATGTGTGTTGAATTTTATCAAATGCTTTCTCAGCATCTACTGAGATGATCATGTGTTTTGTTTCTTTGAGTTTGTTTATATAGTGGACTATGTTGATAGATTTCTGTATATTGAACCATCCCTGCATCCCTGGAGTGAAGCCTACATGATCATGATGGATGATTGCTTTGATGTGTTCTTGGATTCAGTTTGAAAGAATTTGACTGCGTATTTTTGCATAGATATTCATAAGGGAAATTGGTCTGAAGTTCTCTTTCTCTGTTGGGTCTTTGTGTGGTTTAGGTATAAATTCTATTGTGACTTTATAGAATGAATTGGGTAGTGTTCCTTCTATTTCTATTTTTGTTCAATAGTTTGAAGAGTACTGATATTAGGTCTTCTTTGAAGGTTTGATAGATTTCTGCACTAAAACCATCTGGTCCTAGGCTCTTTGTGGTTCGGAGACTTTTAATGTCTGCTGATATTTCTTTAGGGGTTATGGGACTGTTTAGCTGGTTTATCTGATCCTAATTTAACTTTGGTACCTGGTATCTGTCTAGAAAATTGTCCATTTCATCCAGAATTTCCAGCTTTGTTCAGTATATATTTTGTAGTAGGATCTGATAATTTTTGAATTTCCTCATTTTCTATTGTTCATTTTCCCTTTTAAGTTCTGATTTTGTTAATTTGGATAATGTCTCTGTGCCCTCTGGTTAGTCTGTCTAAGGGTTTATCTATCTTGTTGATTTTCTCAAAGAACCAGCTCCTGATTTTATTGATTCTTTGTATAGTTCTTTTTGTTTGTATTTGGTTGACATCAGCCCCAAGTTTGATTATTTCTTGCCACCTACTCCTCTTGGGTGTGTTTGCTTCTTTTTGTTCTAGAACTTTGACTGTTATGTCAATGTTTTCTACGGTATCTTCTGCACCTGAGATTCTCTTTTATCTTTTGTATTCTGTTGGTGACACTTGCATCTATGACTTCTGAGCTCTTTCCTAGGTTTTCTATTTCCAGGGTTGTCTCCCTTTGTGATTTCTTTGCTGTTTCTATTTCCATTTTTAGATCCTGAATGGTTTTGTTCAGTTTCTTCACCTGTTTGGTTGTGTATTCCTGTAATAATTCTTTAAGGGATTTTTGTGTTTCCTTTTGAAGGGCTTCTACCTGTTTACCTGTGCTCTCCTGTATTTCTTTAAGAGAGTTATTATGTCCATCTTAAAGTCCTCTATCATCATTGTACTGGCTGGTTTTGTGTGTCAACTTGACACAGGCTGGAGTTATCACAGAGAAAGGAGTTTCAGTTGGGGAAATGCCTCCATGAAATCCAACTGTGGGGCATTTTCTCAATTAGTGATCAAGGGGGGGAGGGCCCCTTGTGGGTGGTACCATCCCTGGGCTGGTGTTCTTGGGTTCTATAAGAGAGCAGGCTGAGCAAGCCAGGGGAAGCAAGCCAGTAAGGAGCATCCCTCCATGACCTCTGCATCAGCTCCTGCTTCCTGACCTGCTTGAGTTCCAGTCCTGACTTCCTTTTGTGATGAACAGCAACACAGAAGTGTAAGCTGAATAAACCCTATCCTCCCCAACTTGCTTCTTGGTTATGATGTTTGTGCAGGAATAGAAACCCTGACTAAGACAATCATCATGAGAAGTGATTTTAGATCTGAATCTTGCTTTTCCAGTGTGATGGGGTAGCCAGAACTTGCTATGGTGGGAGAACTGGGTTCTGATGATGCCTTTCACCATCTGGTTATCTCTAGCACTACCTGCTCTCAATAACTCTGACTGGATCTTGTCCCTCCTGTGATGCTGGTTTTGTCAGATCTCCTCAGAGTCCAGCTGTCTCTGTGATCCTGCAATTCTGGGGTCCTGTTATCCTAAGATCCTGGGTGTGTCAGAGCTCCTGGGAGTCAAGCTGCCTCTGGGATCCTGAAATCCTGGTGTGACCAAGCTGCCAGTATTCTATGATCCTGGGCATGTTAGAGTACCTGGGCATGTTAGAGTACCTGGGCATGTTAGAGTACCTGGGCATGTTAGAGTACCTGGGCATGTTAGAGTACCTGGGCATGTTAGAGTACCTGGGCATGTTAGAGTACCTGGGCATGTTAGAGTACCTGGGCATGTTAGAGTACCAAGAGTCCTCTGGGTGTTGTGGAACTGGGTATGGAGCTGGCATCCATGATCTTCTCAGGGTACTAACTCAGACTGGAAGGAACCCATGCCACTGGCCTAGTGGGGGGTTCCTGGGTCCCTGGATCCAGGGGATCCCAGTGTTGGGGCAGATAGTGTGGCCTCCTCCTCTATGATCTTGGGCGTGTTAGAGTATCTGCCCATTTTCACATTTCTTATTGAAATAATTGTTTTGGTCAAAGATCACATTTCTCTTTTTATTTAATTATACTGCTAGCAATTTAAAATCATTTTCCTTTAGACCTTGCTTTCACATTTAAAATAGATGAAAAATTCATTGTTCTTTGAAACCAAGGGAATAAACATGAGTTTTCCACCCTTGATAACTTTGGTTTAAATGTGGTTCACTTTAAGCTAAAGCAAGTTTGATCTTGTTTCCTGTAATTCTCCATGCTTTGGGGGTGAGCAATAATTCCAATGAACTCAAATCCCTCCAAAATATGTAAAGAATATAAAAAGTATTGCTTTTGAAAGCTAATTCGCATAAGCCGTTTAGTCACAATTAGAGGTGAGCTTGCTCACACTTTCTTATTTAACAGTCCCAGTAGTGGGCAGCTATTATAATGTCTGTCTGTTTTATTATGATCTGAGCAAAATCTTCACTAAGATGTTATGCTGGAGGGAAAAAGTCATTGAAAACTAATAACTGATTTACGAATTGTGGCTGCCAAACAGCTTCTCGTCTGTAGTGACAGACACCATGGCTAGGCCTCAGATGTAGCAGCTCAATATCGTTGCCATTGATTTCCACTAAAGTACTATTCAGAAGCATCAGTATTCATAACTACTGTCGACACTACTATACGATCTTCAGTGTATCACTCTTTTGGGACTTAATTTGCGAGTGCCCAACTTATCCTGGTGCTTCTGTACTGGGGAAATGTTACCCCCAAAATGGTGTTGATACATGTGTAGGACTGCTTTAAGAGCAAGAACATGAGTGATAACTTTCTTCAGAGAGAAGAGGCAGTTTTGTAAAATGAAGAATTGATGTGGAACTCCAAATGCCACTAGTGACCTGGCTTACCTCTAATGTCCCTTCTGGAAGTCAGAGGTGTGTCCATCATTCAAGTACCATTACTGAGCCCTACTCCATGCCAAACACCAAACTTCTCTTGAACAAACATCATATGAGCCCCAGCTTGATGACACTCTTATTTTCCTTCTCTTCTTTTTAAACCCTTTTCTTCCTTGGTTATCACTTGATACTTACAAATGTGGGTTTTCATACCCACACCATGGTGCTAGATGCTCCAGGGCTCACCAAGCACTCTAGTGTTTCCAGTAAAGCTGAAAGATAAAAAGGCTCATTTCAGTCCTTATCAAAGCCTGGATGATGTGAATGGAGGCCTTCAGCTCTGTGGAAAGACTCTTTCCAGCCAGATGTCATCCCAACTGTATGGCAAATAGAGAAATATTTCAACTTAATCCAATCAGTTTTAATTTCCAAAATGAAACAGTGATTCTATTGTGTGCAGTGAACAATTTTCATTAGCAAATTGAAATTTTATTACATGGCATCTGAAGCCAGTTGTAAAACCTAACATAGTGCATATAATCACATCAGATAGGTCATTAACTTACATTGTTAATTTAACCATGCAGGGAGCAACTGTGGACTTCTCAGAACAATCCCACTAACTGCTGCTGCTTTTATAGAGCCCCTTGGAGAATGCTGTGCTCCTTGAGACCAGTCCCCAGTCCTCACAATGCCACTTGGCATAACTTTCACATGGTGCTTCTTCACTGTAGCTCTGTCATCTTACAGCAACCCTGGATATGATTGGGTACTCTAAGTGATGCTGTCATTTGGCAAGAGAACAGTTTAACACATAGAGATACATGAGGATCTGTTCACATCAAAAGCATCTTTGGGTATAATGGGGATTCTGATTGCTTCTTATGCTGCCAATTGACTAGTCTGACATTCAGAAATACTATGTAAATACCAAACCTTTCTCAGACTTTACTGGTCTCAGAGGGTGGGTTTTAAGGCTTAGAAATCTGTGTGTCCTTGTTCAGTAACTACTATTGGATACTTCTCATGAGCCTTGTATCATTCTGCTTCTTAGAAACAGGCAAGTGGATAAGTCTGACTTTATGCAGAAAATGCCATGTTAATTAAGTAGACTTGCAATTGGTATGGTGATGGAGAAAAATGTGCAAGGAAACTATCAGATGAGACCCAATTTCATCTTCAGATCCAAGAGGCTTTCTTGATGAGGTAACATATAAAAGTGCACCTAAAGGGAAGGGACACCAAAGAATCAAGACTTGGAGTGAACCATTTTAGAACCTGAGGGGCTCCAGGAGTAACGGTTCTGAGGCTAGCAGGAAGGACTTCTTCCCAGTAGGAGAGAATGCTAGCTGAGTTTTGATTGTACAAATGGGAGAAGGTGGCTTGAATATGGATGCTAGACACTTAGAAGGTGGAAGCAACAGATTGTACTGATCAATTGGAGGTAGGCAGTGGGAGTGGAGGAGTATTGGAGATCCCTGGCCTGTGCTAGCAGCTGCAGGATGCACATCAAGTGCTTGGAATTTCAGCATGGATTTGTACAAGCCATAAGGCAAAGCACAAGTTTTCATTTGGAACACGGAGGATGATGTCTTGTGGAACATTGGTTTGCCCAGAGGAGAGACCCATCATTGGACAATGATTTTTTTGAAAATTTACTGAAGTGATAGGGACAGATCCACATCCAAGAAGTCTAAACAATTTGGAGAGTTATATACAGTCTTCAGGGGGCTCATGTTTTAAAATACCTTGTTTCTTCTTCTTCTTCTTCTTCTTCTTCTTCTTCTTCTTCTTCTTCTTCTTCTTCTTCTTCTTCTTCTTCTTCTTCTTCTTCTTCTCCTCCTCCTCCTCCTCCTCCTCCTCCTCCTTGTCCTCCTCCTCTTTCTTCTTCTTCTTCTCTCCTCCTCCTCTTTCTTCTTCTTCTTCTTCTTCTTCTTCTTCTTCTTCTTCTTCTTCTTCTTCTTCTTCTTCTTCTTCTTCTTCTTCTTCTTCTCTCCTCCTCCTACTCCTTCCCCTTCTTCTTCTACTTTTTGTATCTTCTCTTATTAAACTGATTTATTATTATTGAGAAAGAATTTCACCTAGTTCAGGCTGGCCTCCAACTCATTGCGTATTTAAGCATGATCTTGAACTTCATGTTCTTCTTCCTCTGGGCCCATAAGTACACACTACCATGACCTGTTTTATGCTGCGCTGGGGGATTTGTGCATGCTGGGAAAGCAATATGCCTGATGAACTGTATCTTCAACCCATCTTTTTTTCAGACATGCTCTATGTAGCTCAGGTTGGCCTCAAACCTTGCCTGATCTACCTGCCTCAGCTTCCCCTCTGCTTGGATTTCAGGTGTGACCTACCATGCTCAACTCCAAAATACATCCCTATGCATTAACCCTGAGCTTTGAACTGATGGCCAGGGAGGCCTGTTGGGGCTGTTGTTTTTTTTTCTAGTAGGTCATAGAACTCTCCTTGGTGTGTGATTTCACAATGTCATAGAGCAGGGGCTCTGGATCTCAGCACAGGATTCATCTCCTGTCTCCATGTTGTCTCTCTATCTTACCAAGGGCATTATACCAGCTCTCAGGGATTCATGTCAGGTGGAGTGACACTATTTTTTGCACAACTATGTACAGTGATATTAAAAGAGAAACAACACCTATCAGATTAAATAATTTTCAGTATTAGAAAGGAGATATTTGCCTAAGAAAAAGTAAGTTCACATTTTCTATTAATTTGCAAAACATTGAAAACAAACCCTCTGGACTCACCTTTCATTCCCATATCTACTCCTGAAGTGTTGGAAGCATATAAAATGGTTCAAGGTATTTTCCCATGGCCCAAGGATCTGCAAGAACATTGTCAGGGCTCTGAAAAAGATGGGCAGCATAGCTGGCTGGACACAGAAGAAGACAGGAAAATCTTCATGCCCAACCAGTCTTATCCATGTGTCATTGCCCCTTCCTTCAATTCTTGGGGAAGTTAGTGATTAAATGAGGAACAAAGCTGCCATTTGTCTAAGTTTGAGGGAGTTTTAACTGCCTCTTCTCTGGCTCTGAGCGACTACTCTCCAGGGAAGAACTTTCAGACAGAGTGCAATCCTTTTTCTGTATGCTGGTATCCCTGACTCTCACTATGGTTTCTCTTGACACTCCCAATAGCTCCTGGACTGTTTTGTGATCCCGGTGGTGATTTTGCTCTCCTGGTTCTTCCTGCTGATCCGGTACAAGGCTGTGCATTTCATCGGCATCGTGGTCTGCATCCTGGGCATGGGCTGCATGGTGGGAGCGGATGTGCTGGTGGGAAGGCACCAGGGAGCAGGTGAGTCTTGCAGTGGTCACCAGGTCACACAGCTCTATGAGTAGGACCAAAGAGAGACCTGAGGTATCTGTGTTTGTATAGAAACAGGACTCCTAGGAAGTTGGGTCTTCCTGTGACAGAGTCTTGTTCATGGGTTTTTTTCCCTACTTAGTAATAGCACATAGGAGGCCCTGATATATATGCCCTGGGTGAATATAAGATGTAAAATTCAGAGACATTCATACAATTGCTAAAACTGAAGTCACCATCTATGTGGAGGAAAGTTTTGAAGGTCAGAGCCACTGGCCTGGAACAGTTTTCAAAGGCAGCATGGACAAATTAATCAGCAATTCAGAAACGAAGACTTCTCTGCTCCTCCTCACCCAGCCCCAGCTCTGCCAAGGCAGAGCAAGACAAAATCTCCAACCTACTGTGTAAAGGTTGGTTAACAGGGCCAGAAAATGGGTACTTAGAGTCAGCAGACCAGAGTAGGATGTGCTGTGTTCCAGGAGCTACCTGCCATATCAGGCATGGTTTTTGTTTGTATGTTTCTTTATGTTTTAATGGGAAGAGTTGTTATATTGATCACAGCTTGGAGACTTCTCAGGCAGAGCTTTGTTATTTAGTCAGCCAACTTTTGTGACTCTTCAGGGGGAACCCTGATTCCAGTGGCTTCTGGAAGGACCTTCCTAATGTGTTTCAATTCTTGTGCTACAGAAATAATTTTAGTTGGCAGCTCAGTGTCTGAAAGATCTCAAAGGTCCAGGTTAGTTGAGACTGCTGGTCTTCTTAAAGAGTTGCCTTCCTCCTTAGCTTCTCCCAACTTTTCCCTAATTCAACCACAGAGGTCAGCATCTTCTGTCTATTGGTTAGGAGCATCTTACTCTTTCAACTGCTTGTTTGATCTTTCAGAGGGCAGTCACGATTAGGCCCCTTTTTGTGAGCACAACATAACATCAGTAATAGTGTCAGGCTTTGGGTCCTCTCTGTGAGCTGGGTCCCAATTTAGGCCTGTCGCTGGACCTCCTTTAGAACTGCTGGGCCTGGACTCAGTCAGAGAAGATGTACCTAACCCTCAAGAGACTGGAGGCCCCAGGGAATGAGGAAGAGCTGTGGGGGTGGTGATGGGGAGGGGGGACACCCTCATGGAGACTGGGGAAAGAAGAGGAGGTATGGGATATGGAACAGTCAAAGGGTAGACCAGGAGGGATAAAGTCTAGACTGTAAAAAAAATTAAATAAAAAAATTTTTTTAAAAGAAACAGTTTTAGAAGAGGAAAAAAGTCAGGCATACAAACCCCTTTTGCCAGTATTAGAAGTGGAATATTGAGTACTCACTTTCTGAAGGTCTTAGAATTGTTCTTTCTTCTAAAGTGTTAGATAATGAATTGGAGCAATTTGCTTTATGAGACAAGGCTGCAAGAAGTCCCTGAAATGATGTTCTTTATGTTGCATCTTAGTTGTTTACAGCAAAAAAGAACCTTCTTCAACCTCCTTTGTAATTGAAATGAGGGAACACCAAGTCCTGGCAAAGCCACGTGAGTTATTCAAGGTCACAGAGCTGAGGTGGAAGGGCTTCTGGGCTCTTGACCTTCCAGGCAAACTTTCTTACCACATTGCTGATAGCAAAAGCTGCAACACAGAATAAAAGGGAGATGTCCTCAGTCTCATGGACCTGCTGTTGAGACATTATGAATCCCTACTTTAGCAGATGGTTTGGAAATGCACACCCATGATCTCCCCAGTTTTCCTTTGAGAAACACTTGTTCTGTGGCCTATTGATAGATAATGTATCAAAGGTCTGACTATGTGCTTCATACACAGAATCAGTGTTCTTGATAGTTCTTGATAGTATTCTGTCTGATTAAATGTCTAAGCTTTCTGGGCACTGTACACAGATGAAACAGAAATAGATATCCTTAGTTATAAAAATTTTGGCTATTGCTCTAGCTGTCCATTCTGGTCATTATCTTATTCCATAGTTAATCAAGACAGTTACTGTGTTGTGACCCCAAATAGTAAATTAACTTTGAATTGATTTATTAGATTATTGACACTAATCCCATAAAAATGTTTTCTGACTCTGAAGTGATAGGAAAATAGTACTAGTTAAGAAAAAGACAACAAATCCATTTGAGAGCCTTTCCTTAAGCAATCACTTATAATTGAAATGAAATAAACCATAGTGACGCGGCACAGCACTGTCCTTATGGACTTACTCAGGTCTCATGGCATTGCTTTTTGTGACATACAAAGCACCAATGATAACAGAACTGAATCTGGTCACTGTAAAGCACACTCTGTGCTACTACAATAGTGCCCAAGTGTGTGATGGACACCTCGAGGACGGCCCAAATATAAAATTCAAGGACTCATTGACTATACATACTTCATCTCTATAAAATATTAAATTGGTCAGAAAGCTCAACTATCATATGTTTTTTAAAAACACACTGGTCCTGAAATCAATATAATTTTAAAATGTGTATGCATTATTACTAAAATTATCCCACAAGTTTCTACTTTTACAGCACAGTGGGTTCAATTGCCTTAACCAACCAAGATCACCAGACTTTTCTGAAATACTTATTGTATTCATAAGAACTTTAATGAATCATTTGACTCAAATAAATCCTTATAATCATATTGGGAGCTTTCAAAGGAAAAGAGAATATCTGACTTTTTTATGTTGTTTAAATCTTGTTTCTGCTTAGATGATGATATTGACAATTCCATCCCCAAATACACTGATTTTAGCCCATTTACAATTAATTTGACCTCATTCTAGTTAGTTGTAATCTATTTATTTATTTATTTATTTACTTACTTACTTATTTATTTTTCCTGTTCCTCTCTTTTTTAAATAACCAAAAGAGTGTTTCTTTTATAGTTCACATGTACTGTGAGTTTTAAAACACTAGGCATTAAAAGTATGTTGTTTAGCAGAAAATAAGAATGTTTTGCACAGTACATGATATATTCTAAATGCATTTAGAAAGATCATAATCTTATGTGAATATCTTTTCTTTACAACACTGAATTTCATTACTTTACTGTATTTTAACATGCATTTCTCAGAGAAAACTGTACAATACACTACAGCTGGAAAAAAAGTGCTTTAATGTAGATGCAACACAAAACACACTACAACGTGAATGCATTTGTGTTCCTTTCTGTGCTAATAACCAGAAGAATGTTTCTTTTACAGTTCACATGTACTGTGAGTTTTAAAACACTAGGCATTAAAAGTATGTTGTTTAGGAGAAAACAAGAATGTTTTGCCCAATACACAATATGTTCTAAATGTGATTAGGAAATCCTTGTTTGTATGTGATTGTCCCTACTGTGCAACACTGTATTTCATTACTATATTGTATTTTCACATGCATTTCTCAGAGAAAACTGTAAAATGCTTTATAGTTGGAAGAAAACATAGAGACAATACAAAACACACTACAAGGTGAATGCATTCATGTTCTTTTCTGTGCTAGTAACCAGAAGAATGTTTCTTTTACAGTTCACATTTAAAACATTAGAAATGTTTTTATGCCTATCACTTGTATGTACTACCTTCCATTAGACTCTTCAGTTATAGCAAATTCTCTACATATTTCTTCAATTCTATCAGAAACACTCTCCATTCAAATCCTCACTCCATCAGAAAGTGTTTCTACTTCCTCTTTCAATTTTATTAGAGATTCTTTTTTCATTTTTTATTGAAAAAGGAAGTAAAAATACTTTATGACAAAATCGACGATCTACATGGAAAATATCTCCGACAAAATTGAAAAAATATAAGGAAAAACACGTCAAAATTGACAATTTTCATGGAAAATTAAAGAGTAAAACAATAGACATAAAGAACATTGCTAAATTAATTGAAGAAGGAAGTAGAAACACTTTATGATAGAACTGAAGATCTACATGGAAAATATCTCTGATAAAATTGTAGAAAAATAGAGAAGAGCATGTTAAAATTGAAGATTATCATGGAAAATTATACAGATAAAATGGTAGGCATAAAAATATTTCTAAGTTGATTGAAAGTGGAATTATAAACATTTTCTGATAAAACTAAAGAATTACATAGAAAGGATTTCTGACAAAATTGAAGAAATATACAGACAAAACATGTCAAAATTGAAGATAATCATGGAAAATCATATAGACAAAATGGTAGGCATAAAATATTTCTAAGTTGATTGAAACTGGAATTATAAATATTTTCTGAAAAAATTGAATTTACATGGAAAATACCTCTGATAAAGTTGAAGAAATATGTAGAAAAAACACATTAAAATTGACTATTTCATGGAAAATTTAACAGATAAAATGGTAGGCATAAAAATATTTCAAAGTTGATTGAGGGTGGATTATAAACATTTTCTGATAATATTGAAGATTTGCATGGAAAATATTTCTGATAAAAGTGAAGAAATATATAGGAAAACATATTAAAATTGAAGGTTATTTTGGAAAGCAATACAGATAAAATGGTAGACATAAAAACATTACTAAATTGGAAGAGGAATTGCAAACATTTTCTGATAAAATTGAAGATTTACATGAAAAATACTTCTGTTAATCTATGCCTTTTTATTGAGGAATTGAGTCCATTGATGTTAAGAGATATTAAGGAATAGTGATTGTTGCTTCCTATTATTTTTGATGTTTTTTTATGTTTGTGTGTTTACTTTCTTTTAGGTATGTTGGAAGATTACTTTCTTGCTTTTTCTAGGGTGTAGTTTCCTTCCTTGTGTTGGTGTTTTCCATCTATTATCCTTTGTAGGGCTGGATTTGTGGAAAGATACTATGTAAATTTGGTTTTATCATGGAATATCTTGGTTTCTCCATCTATGGTGATTGAGAGTTTTGCTGGGTACAGTAGTCTGGGCTGTCATTTGTGTTCTCTTAAGGTCTGTATGAGATCTGCCCAGGATCTTCTGGCTTTCATCGTCTCAGGTGAGAAGTCTGGTGTAATTCTGATAGGCCTGCCTTTATAGGTTACTTGACCTTTTTCTCTTACTGCTTTTAATATTCTTTCTTTGTTTAGTGCATTTGGTGTTTTGATTATTTGTTGTGACAGGAGGACTTTCTGTTCTGGTCCAGTCTGTTTGGAGTTCTGAAGGCTTCTTGTACGTTATGGGCATCTCTTTCTTTAGGTTAGGGAAGTTTTCTTCTATAATTTTGTTGAAGATATTTACTGGCCCTTTAAGTTGTTAATCTTCACTCTCTTCTATACCTATAATCCTTAGGTTTGGTCTTCTCATTGTGTCCTGAACTTCCTGGATGTTTCGGGTTACAAGCCTTTTGCATTTTGCATTTTCTTTGACTATTGATTCAACACTTTCTATTATCTTCAGCCCTTGAGATGCTTTCTTCTATCTCTTGTATTCTGTTTTTGATGCTTGCATCTTTGACTCTTGATTTTTTTCCAAGATTTTCTATCTCCAGAGTTGTCTCCTTTTTTGATTTCGTCATTGTTTCTACTTCCATTTTTAGATCCTGGATAGTTTTGTTCAGTTCCTTCATTTGTTTGTGTTTTCCTGTAATTCTTTAAGGGATTTGTGTGTTTCCTCTTTATGGCTTCTACCTGTTGACCCATGTTCTCCTGTATTTTTTTTTTTGAGTTCTTTTTTTTTTTTTTTAATTTTATTTTATTTTATTTTTTTAATTTACATTCCAAATCACTTCCCCTTTCCCGTTTCCTCCCTCCCCGAAAGTCCCATAAGCCCCCTTCCCTCCCTCTTTTCTCCGTTCAACCCCCTCTCATTACTCTGTCCTGGCGTTCCCCTACATCCAGTCTTTCCAGGACCAGGGGTCTCTCCTTCCATCTTTTTAGAAATCTATTGATATGCTGATTGTGTCTAGGGTATTCTGAGATTCTGGGTCAATATCCCCTTATCAGTGACTTCATACCATGTGTGATCTTTTGTGATTGGGTTACCTCACTAAGGATGATATTTTCAAGTTCTGACCATTTGCCTAGGAATTTCGTGAATTCATTGTTTTTAATTGCAGAGTAGTATTCCATTGTGTAAATATACCACATCTTCTGAATCCATTCCTCCATTGAGGGACATCTGGGTTCTTTCCAGCTTCTGGCTATTATAAATAAGGCTGCTATGAATATAGTGGAGCATGTGTCCTTATTGCATGCAGGTAAAGTCTCTGGGTATATGCCCAGGAGTGGTATAGCCGGATCCTCCGGAAGTGTCTTATGTCCTTCTTGAAGTCCTCTATCAGCATCATGAGATACTATTTTAAATCCAACTCTTGCTTTTCTGGTGTGTTGGGGTATCCAGGACTTGCTACGGTAAGAAAACTGGGTTCTAATGTTGCCAAGTAGTCTTGGTTTCTGTTGGTAGGGTTCTTGCACTTGTCTTTCACCATCAAGTTATCTCTGGTGTTAGTTGGTCTTCCTGTCTCTGGCTGGAGCTTGTCCCTCCTGTGAGCCTGTTAAGCCTATGTCCATACTACCGGGAGACCAACTCTTTTCTGGCAGTGTCTGTGCACACAAGGCCGTGGAGCTGCCTGGCTCCTTGGTGCCAATGGCAACCAGAAGACTCCTGTCCCAGCAGCTCCACTGTGTATGCCCTGTGTGCTCCTAGCTGTTCTCCTCCAGAGAGAAGGTGAAGATCTTACCTCTGCATTCAGAAGTGAAAGTGCTGTTGGGAGATCCCTCTCTCCTGTGACTGTGTACTGAAGGCTGTGGAGCCACCTGGATCCCTGGTGTAAATGGAGGCTGGAAGACCAGTTGTAATCTTTTTCATTGCCATATTTCTTTCTCTTTTCACCAGGAATTAATTCCTCCTTGATTTAAGCCTTAGTGAAGGAACTTACTCAGATATCAGGCAACATAGATAGATAGATAGATAGATAGATAGATAGATAGATAGATAGATAGATAGATAGTAAACAATGGGAATGTTAGGAATGTCGGAGTGTTTAGTAGAACCCCAGAGATACTTCACAATGGCCTCTACTTTCTAACTTGTGGATATAAAGAGAAAGGGTAAAAGTAATAAGATGAATACAAAAATGAAAATCATGCTCTATTCTAAAATATATTGCTTCTCCAAAAAGTAGACCCTTTATACTATACTAATTGCATCTTTCAGTTCATTTGTGATGATGCTAACATTTTATTATTAGTTATGATTCTATATTTATTTCAAGGAAAAGAACATACTTTTACAGAGCCTGACAACTTAACACAATATAATAAAAGTGACATATTTTTTGGTTGAACACTCCCCTCTGCAAGGCATCTTCCCATCAATTATCTCATTATAGTTTAATAACACTGAAAAAAAATTGTCTTGTTTCATTCTCAAAAATCAAGGTAAACTGTGTCACTCAGAGGTAAAATCTTTGCAATTTTTTTCTATTCCACACAGTTATTATTTTTCCATAATTGCATCTTGTTTATATGAAGGTGTTTTTAAAACAGTTAATTAGAGTAAATGACTGTCCTAGATTGCCCAGGATGGTGGATTAAGTTAAAATTGAGTCCCATTAAAACACCACAGTTGGTTCACTATCTAAAATGTCAATGTATTTGTAGGAATGGGTACATTTTTATCAAGGGACCTAGCAGTCTTCTAATACTCCCAAATAGTAAAACTGGTTCTTGAATTTGTGGGAACTCAATGATTTTTAGATAAACATCACTCTTCTTCTAGTAACACACGTAGAAAATGTTAATCTAAAAAATATTTCTGCTTGTTAAAAATATAATACAGAAAGCTAATTGAAATAATTGGAAACAAGTTATGAAAGGGTTGATTAGAAACCAGGAGTAGCCCAAAATGAAAAATGTACAACTCACAAAGGCACACAGTTACTCACATAGAAGGAAGCTAATGCATTTTAAAAACATCATCTATGAACAAGTATTGTGACATATTACACTAAATATTTCCTATGTACTACTTTATTCCTGCAATAATAACAAATTAAGATAAACTAAATAAAATACAAGGAAGGCTCATTCATGGCAGGTGTGATTTATTCCACTCTACCTGAATCGAAAGCTATTCAAATATTCAAAACATTGTCATGTGATGGGCCCAGACATTTCTGTCAGACAATTTAGACATTCTTTGGGAATTTAAAATGGTGTAGCACAGTACATCGTGGTAGAAATAAATAACAGAAGGGAACTGTTCCATTCATGCCATACAAGAAACAGAAAAAAAAAAAGAAGAGGAAGGGATTGGGTCTTAATATCCTTTTCAAGGGCACATGCCAGAAAACTTAATATCTCTGATATCTCCCAGTAGTTCCACGTCCTATCTAGGAACTAAGTCTTCACACATTGGCTTTCAGGAACATTTAGGATCTAAACTATAGCCCATGATATAAAATAACTTGAAAGTAACTTAAAAACTGATTAATAGAATTACTAGCAAATAATATGTAATATTTTATTAATAACTTCAAAAATATTTCTGAACTTGAAATTATATACAATTATATTATTATTAAAAAATAGCATTAAATAGATGAAGATTTTAAAGTACTAAAAAATACATTTCTTTTAGTTGGCCATTCTAAATACAAGCCATAACTGAAAAAGACAAAATTGAAGAAATAAAAAATATTTTGTCTTTTATAACAAACAAATTTTGTCTTTTACAGTTTTCTGTTTGTTGTTTTTCCAGAGGACCCAAGTTTGATTCCCAGCACCCATGTCCAGCATCTTACAACTCCCTGTAAACCCCAACTGCTGGATGTGACACCCATGTGCGCACATGGATAAAATTATGTCTTAAAAGATAGACAACTGAGGAAGACTATTCACTAAAGCAGTGTCCACCTTTTAGGACTTTAATAAAATGTACCTTTCATCCTATTAAGATATTTCATTATGACTTCGTTTTCCTGAATCCATTCACATAAAATTAATATTGCTAAGAATTCTATTAAGAAGCCCTTCTGTATTTCACTACTATAACAATAATTGATATTCATAACAATGACTTCATGTCATGACAAGATTCTGAAATGTTTCTGGAATGAAAAATGACTAAAAGATGTGCTTTAGAATTTTAGGTATAGACCATGTCAAGTTCAAACATTTTCATACTCCAATAGCTGACACATAAAGATTAACCAGTTGCTGAAGATTTCCTGTCACAGCAACCTTCATTTCTCTAACAGGGGTGCCCAGGGACCTCCCCTTAGGGCTGCTTTCTCATCAGGGCTTCATTAAGTTCCTGCTCATCTACTGAATAGTGATGGCAGCTCCCCGAAGACTCAAAGAAATCTTGCAGCCCTCCCAAATTCATGTCCTCAGTTTCCTTCCCTTGAGAATAACTCCAACAAGCTGTTATCTTATCTTTCAGAGTCACTTCCTCTCTCTCCCTCCAGTCCTTAACAGGAAGTTGCCTGGGAAAGGGTGATGCCATTTAGAATAGAGATGTAATTGGAGGTAACCAAATAGAGAAGTCCATGCCAACCCTGCTTCCATTCATGTGAATCTTCTATCTATAGGATGTTCTATGTTCCCCAATGAGTAGTGACTGCCTACTTCTATAGTTTTAGGGTTGTTCAGATGATCTCAGCATTCATAGATTTTCTGGATAAGTCTCTTCCTGAAGAGCACTATTGTAGTGAACACACTTCCCATGTAGTGAACTTCTCTTCATCCCAGAGCCGGACATTTGCCAAGCATGTAACTGCCTGGCACCCAATGCACAGAGTCAGAAGCCACTAGAGTAGAGGGTTCACCAGTGAAGCTGTTCACACTGCTTATTTTCATTCTCTCTCTTCATGGTTTCTATCTCTACTGCCTGAAGTGGGAAGAGTTTGTCAAACTATAGGATAAAGTATTTATTAAAAAAATTGGACATAAACCAGAACCAACTCAAACCAAGTTTGAAAAAAAAATATGCTTGTAATTTGAAAAGAAGAAATTAGTAATATTATGGTGAATTTATATGTGTATATATAAAACATATACATTAAATTTATATATTTACATACATATTTATATATATTATATGTTATTTTTTATTCTTTTTTAATTTATTTTTTACTTTACATCCTACTCACTGCCCCCTCTCCCTGTCAGCCCCTCCCATAAGCCTTTCCTTGTCCCCTCCCCTTGTCCTCTGAGCCAGTGTGATCCCCTCTGGGTATCCCCCTACCCTGGCACTTCAAGTCTCTGCAAGGCTAGGTGAATCCTCTCCCACTGAAGCCAGACAAGGCAGCACAGTTAGAAAAACATATCTCACAGACTGGCAATAGTTTTGGGACAGACGCCACTCCAGTTGTTCAGGACCCTCATGAAGACCCATCTGCACATCTACTACATATCTGCAGAGAGGTCTAGATCCAGCAGATTTATGTTCTTTGGTTGATGATTCAGACTCTGGGAGCCCCAAGAATCAAAGTTAGCTAACTTTATTGGTCTTCCTGTGGACTCCCTATCCCCTTCTGGACCTGCAATCTTTCCTCCTGTTCTTCCATAAGAGTCCCCAAGCTCCACCCACTGTTTGGCTGTGAGTGTGTGAATCTGTCTGAGTCAGCTGCTGGGTGGAGCTTCTCAAAGGACAACATGCTCCAGTCTGTAAGCAAAACAGAGTATCATTAATAGTGTCAGGGATTGGTGCTTGTCCATGGGCTGGGTTTCAAGTTGGGCCAGTTATTGCTTGGTCATTTCCTCAGTCACTGCTCCATCCTCAGTTCCTGCATTTGTTGTACACAGGATAAATTTGAGGTTGAAAATTTTATGGGTGGATTGGTGTCTCTATTGATTTAAAGGGGTTCCTGCCTGGCTACAGGGGGTGGCTTCTTCAGGTTCCATATCCCCTAACTTGTGAGTCACAGATAAGGCCATCCCCATTGATTCCAGGTCTCTGTCTTGTCCTGGAGATGCCTCCTACCTCCTCACCTCTGTCAGTTGCAGATTTCCAGTCATTTTCCATGGCCATCTGGCCAAATCTCCTGTCCTTCTCCACACCTAATCTTGAAGCTCCCATTCCTTTTCCCATTTCCTCTCCTACCTAGTTCCCTCCCTCCATCTGCCTCTTATGACTATTTTATTCCCCCTTCTAAGTGATATTCAAGCATCTTCATTTGTGCCTTCCTTCTTGATTAGCTTCTTTAGGTCTGTGGAGTATAGCATGGTACCTGTATTTAATAGCTAATATTTGCTTATAAGTGAGTACATACCATGCATGTCCTTTGGGGACTGGGTTACTGCACTCAGAATGGTATTCACAATTTCCATTCATTTGCTGGGAAAATTTATGATGTCTTTTTTTTAATAGCTGAATAGTATTCCATTGTGTAGATGCACAACATTTTATTTATCCATTCCTCATTTGAGGGATATCTAGATTGTTTCCAGTTTCTGGCTATTAATAATAAAGCTGCTATGAACATAATTGAGCAAATGTCTTTGCAGGACATCAGAGCATCTTTTGGGTATATGCCCAGGCATTGTATATCTGGGCCAACGTGGTTGTACTAGTTTGCACTCTTAATAACCTGGCTCCACATTCTAGCCAGCACGTGCTGTCTCTTGAGTTTTTTGATCTTAGCCATTGTGATGAGTGTAAGATAAAAGCTCAGAGTTGATTTGATTTTCATTTCCCTGATGACTAAGAACTTTGAACATTATTTTAAGTGCTTTAAGTGACTATTTGAGATTCTTCTGTTAAGAATTCTGTTTAGGTTCCTTCAAGTCTAAGTGGATCAAGGACCTCCACATAAAACCAGATACACTGAAACATAGAGGAGAAAGTGGGAAAGAGCCTTGAACACATGGGCACAGGGGAAATTTTCCTGAACAGAACATCAATGGCTTATGCTCTAAGATCAAGAATTGACAAATGGGACCTCATAAAAATTGCAAAGCTTCTGTAAGGCAAAGGACACTGTCAATAGGACAAAACGGCAACCAACAGATTGGGAAAAAAAATCTTTACCCATCCTATATCCAATAGAGGGGCTAATATTCAATATATACAAAGAACTCAAGAAGTTGGACTTCAGAAAATCAAATAACCCTATTAAAAATTTGGCTACAAAGCTAAACAAAGAATTTTCAACTGAGGAATATCAAATGGTCAAGAAGCACCTAAAGAAATGCTCAAAATCTTTAGTTATTAAGGAAATGCAAATCAAAACAACCCTGAGATTCCACCTCACTCCAGTCAGAATGGCTAAAATCAAAAACTCAGGTAACAGCAGATACTGGAGAGGATTTGGAAAAAGGAGGAACTCTCCTCCATTGCTGGTGGGATTGCAAGCTGGTCCAACCACTCCGGAAATCAGTTTGGCAGATCCTCAGAAAATTGAGCATAGTACTACCTGAGGACTCAGCCATACCACTCCTAGGCGTATACCCAGAAGATGCTCCAACATGTAATAAGGACACATGCTCCACTATGTTCATAGCAACATTATTTATAATAGCCAGAAGCTGGAAAGAACCCAGATGTCCTTCAACAGAGCAATAGATACTGAAAATGTGGTATATTTACACAATAGAGTACTATTCAGCTATTAAGAATGATGAATTCATGAAATCCTTAGGCAAATGGATAGACCTAGAAAATATCATCCTGATTGAGGTATCCAAATCACAAAAGAACGCACATGGTATGTACTACCTGATAAGTGAATAGTAGCCCAAAAGCTCTGAATTCCAAAGAAATAATCCACAGACCACATGAACCTCAAGAAGAAGGAAGACTAAAGTGTGGATGATTCGGTTCTTCTGATAAGCAGAAGAAAATATTCACAGGAGCAAATATGTAGATAAAGTGTAGAGCAGAGACTGAAGGAAAGGCCATCCAGAGACTGTATGACCTTGAGATTATTCCCATATACAGTCACCAAACCCCGGCATTATGATGAATGCCAAGATATGCTTGTGGAAAGGAGCCTGATATGACTGTCTCCTGAGAGACCCTGCCAGAGCCTTACAAATACAGAGGCAGATGCTCACAGTCAACCATTGGACTGAGCGCAGGGTTCCCAATGGAGGAGTTAGAGAAAGGACTATAGGAGCTGAAGGGGTTTGCAACCCCAAAGGAAGAACAATATCAACCAACGAGACTCCCTAGAGCTCCCAGGGACTAAGCCATCAACCAAGGGGTACACATGGCTCTAGTCATATGCAGCATATGTAGCAGAGGATTGCCTTGTCAGGCATCAATGGGAGGAGAGGTCCTTGGTCCTAGGAAGTATTGATAGATGCCCCAATGTAGGGGAATTGAGGGTGGGGAAGTGGGAGTGGGGTGGGTGGAGGAACATCCTCATAGAAGTAGGGGGAGGGAGGATTGGATAGGAGCTATGGGGCGGGGGGGGGGGAGACTGGTAAAGCGTATAACATTTGAAATGTAAATAAAGAATATACCCAATAAAAAAAAGAATTCTGTTTAGCTCTGTGCTCCACTTTTTAATAGGGTTATTTGCCTTGTTGCTGTGTAACTTCTTACGTTCTCTGTAAATTTTGGATATGAATACTGTATTAGATATAAGGATGTGAATATCCTTCCCCAATCTGTAGGCTGACAATTTGTCTTATTGACACTGTCCTTTGCCTTATAGAAGCTGTGAATTTCATGTGGTCCCATTTATCAATTGTTTATCTTAGAGTCTGAGCCATTGGCGTTCTGTTCAGGAAGTCTCCTCTGCCAATGCATTCAAGGGTATTTCCCACTTTTTTATGAGATTTAGTGTATCTCTTTGTCTTAGTTTGGGTTTTACTGTTGTGAATAGGCACCATGACCAAGGCAACTCTTAATAAGGACAACATTTGATTGGAGCTGACTTACAGGTTCAGAGGTTCAGTTCATTATCAAGGTAGGAGCATGGCAGTATCCAGGCAGGCATAGTTGGAAGGTCTGAACCCTCCATGGTCAGGAAGAGCTGAACATTCTACATCTTCAACTGAAGGCTGCTACAAGACTGACTTCTTGTAGATAGCTAGGACGAGGGTCTTAAAGCCCCTGCCAACTGTGACACACCTATGCCAACAAGGCCACACCTCCTAATAGTGCCATTCCCTAGGCCAAGCATATAAGAACTATCACACCGGTTTTATGTTGAGGTCCTTCATCCACTTAGACTTTAGTTTTGTCCAGGGTGATAAATATGGATCCATTTTCATTCTTCTATGTGGAGACATCCAGTTAGACCAGCACCATTTGTTGAAGATGCTTTTCTTTTCCCATTGTATGGTTTTGGCTTCTTTATCAAAAATCAAGTGTTCATAGCTCTGTAGGTTTATTTCTGGGTCTTTGATTCAATCACATTGATCAAGCTGTCTCTGTACCAATACCATGCAGCTTTTATCATTATTGCTCTATAGTATAGCTTGAAGTCAGGGATGGTGATTCCTCCTGAAGTTCTTTTATTGTTGAGAATTGTTTTGGCTATCCTAGGTTTTTTGTTTTTCCATATGAAGTTGAGAATTGCTCTTTCAAGGTTTATAAAACACTGTGTTGAAATTTTGGTGAGGATTGCATTTTTCTGTTATTATTTGAAAAAGAAATTGGTATTATGGTTAATTTATATATTTATACATTACATATTTACATAATATATAAATTAAATATATACTATTCATACATTATATTTTTATATATTATATTATATGTTTTGTTTATTCTGAAGTTGTGTCAGGGAAGTAAAATTTTTATAAACCCTGTCAGTCCCCTTCGCACATTTTGCCCATGCTCAAAAACATAGTGTTGACTACTGTCATGCCTTCTTTCCCTGCATAGAAGAGGGTAAAAAATTGACTGTTGAGTTTATAACAGTATCACCAAATGTCAAAAAATGCCATGAAACAAAAAATAATATGCATACATATTAGTGTATGTTTGTAGAAACATCCCTAGACAGAGACGTGGACATTGAAGAGAATTAAGTTGAAGAAAACTTAATTCCTAGAGGAAACTTTCAGTTTTGTGAAGATAGGTAGCTTTTTATATCCCAGCACATCTAGAAAACATATTTTTAAAATCTTTATGTGATTTAGGTTGGAAATTGCTGGGCTTCTTATGAATGTGTCAGAAGAAAATAGAAAAAAAGAAGCTCCTTTTTCTTGTGCCAGATTCTTTGTCAAGAAAATTTTTCTGAGTCACCATCTGCTTTCTTTGTTTCCTAGGGGAAAATAAGCTGGTAGGAGACCTTCTGGTCTTAGGAGGAGCCACACTGTATGGGATTTCAAACGTCTGGGAAGAATCCATCATCCGAACTCTGAGCCGTGTGGAGTTCCTGGGAATGATTGGTCTCTTTGGTGCATTTTTCAGTGGAATTCAATTGTGAGTAAGAATAACAAGAAATATAACAGCTGTAAGACATGGGATTTAGTTTTACAGTTCTTGGCTTTAGAATGTAAAAACCTAGGCAGAAAAGCAATCACCAAACTTCCACACAAAGATCTTATTAAATCTACAAACTTATTATATCCTTATTAATAAATTACTTCCAAACTAAATAAGCATATTATAAATTAATATAAAACATTTCATAGGTTTTGAAGATGATTTTCAGGAGATAATTAAAGGTATGTGCTTTCTCCCAGGGAGTGGGCTATAATTTAAATAGATGATACAAGCAAAGGACAAATGTGATTTGATACACTTCTAAAGGGGTATGTTTGCTTATTAGTGACTGCTGCTAAGAAATTTTTATTTTAAAATTGGAGTTTTACTGGAGAGATGGATTAGCACTTTAAAACACTGACTTGCTCCTCCAGAGGACCAGGTTTAATACTTAGCACCTATGTGGAAACTCACAATCCTCCACAACTCTAGTCCTGGGGGATCTGATTCTCTCTTCTGTTCTCTCGATTATGAGGCATACATGTGATGCAGAGATATACATGCAGATAAACATCCATATACATTAAATAAAATGAAACAGTATTTAAAAATAAAATTGCCCTTTTATAAGTGTTCTTAATTGCCCATGGATTTACAAGAATGAACCATATTTCAAATTCAACTATCAGAATTTAGCATTCTCTTCTCTTTAAAAAGGCAGGAATGTATAAAACTGAGATTCACTAAATGTCAAGAAGAAAAGTGCACCAGATTTTCAATATTTCCAAAATTGGAGCAAAAGATATTCCTTAATGCATTATCTAGTCCCTCAGAATTTGTTGTAGGAAAAAAATTTGGTATCACCTGATATCACATTTTGTATTTTGGATGTTTCCAGCACATTTCTCAAAATCTAAGTGTCCTGAATTACTGGTGCAAACTCTCTAGCAGGCAGGATGTAGAAATGGGAAAGCTGGGATTTATTTGAGGTTCATTATAAAACTGTAATGGCGTTGCAAAGCTCCTAGATTTGCTGACTCACGTTTGTGAGAGGAAAAAGGATTTTTTAGATCAACCATTCATGGCCAACATTTTAAAGATAGGTGGTTTATTTTGTGCACTATTGTTATGATTGGGTCCAAAATATATTCCCAGAGATTCACTGCTCTTTTGCTTGGTCACACTCTATCATAACTAATGGAGCTCTGTGGGATGCACTCCTGCCAAAATAAGAGCTTTGTGTTGTGAATAAGATATATTGAATGTGCACTGGAGTCAAACCCTTGTGGGCAGAGTAGTTAAAATGGCGCCAACCGAACCTCCTACTCTGCCTGTACAGAGAGATTCTTAGAGTTCAGTCTTTGGACCAGCAACATGGCTATTGCCCAAGAACTGCTCATCAGCCTTGCACCTTCCTCAGCTCTCCAAGCTTTACTGAATCTGAAGGTCTAGGGAGGAGGCCCCAGAGACAGTTGTTTGACATACTCCAAACGCCTATGTAACTCTGAGAACCACTGCTCTATGGAAGGTTTAGTGAGTTAATTGATTCATCCTGTAAGCATGGAGTTTTCGGAACCTTACCATTTGCTTCTCTAAAGCACATGAACAAAAAGAAACAAAACCCTAAAAGCTTGTTTGGTTGAGAACAGGGAGGTTTAACTTCTCCCAGACCTTTATTGCTGCTGGCCACACTTAGCAAGACCTTTCAGGGAGAGACCACAGGCTGCCTCTGCAGGGGTCAATTCATTTTTGAAGTTCAATTGGTTGCTTTAATAGTTGTGTAAATATGGTAAATAACAGGAAAAAAAGAAATGATGTGTGTGATTGTCTTGCCCATTTTCTTTGACTCTACAGAGCCATCATGGAACACAAGGAACTTTTAAAGGTACCTTGGGATTGGCAAATAGGTAAGGATCTGCTCATTTAAGATGGGTTGTTTGGTGGGTTGTTTGGTGGGTTGGTTTTTTTTTGTGTTGTTTTGTTTTATTTTGTTTTGTAAATTTGAGAGATTTGTTTGAAAAGTTGTGTGGCTAGGGATGGATGGGGCAGACTAGGAGGGGATTTAGAATGACAAAAGAAGACGAAATTACCTTGCCACGTTGGAAGTCCTTCACACAATAAGAATGGATTTCCTGAATTTTTTCATGCCCTGCTTGAGCTTCTGCCAGTTAATGCTGTCAAGGTGTTTTATGGAAGTTACAGAAGTGTGTTATTAGGTTAAAGACAAACCAGAAAAGAAAGGCCCTAGGCAGTAGTGCTGCAGAAATGAGAGCAATTTGCTCCAGACAAGAAATACAGAATTGATGTGATCATTAAAAAGCAGCACTTTGGTAAAGGGGAAAACTGAGCTTAACAAAAGGCATGAGAAGAAACAAAATACTAGGCATTCTGGGCTCTTTGGAACCTTTTCAGAAGGGAGCACTTAGATTTAAGGAATTAATTATTAATTGATCTCTAATTGGCCTTGGGAACACTAGACAGGCATCTAACTTCTCAGTAGACATCCTGGACATCTTATATTTCACCTGTTTCTTAAGTCACTTTCTTCTAAAAATTTTTAGGGTATGGATTACCAGATCCTTGGTGATATTCTTACCACCTAGGAAGCAAGATCTAGGAGAAAGTGTCCCTCAGTTCACGCAGGAATTCTGTTGACAGCAAAGTGAAATGAGTTGAATTCAGGCCAAGTGGGGCAGTGCTTAAAAAAACATGAGCAGGACAGGTGTAAATCAGGGGTGTATAGGTGCTGCCCCTCCACCTCCAATAGAAGTATCTTTGGTAGAAGAGACTGCTTCAGCATATTTTCTTTCCATTTAGAAAAAGATCCTTGACGTATTCCCTGGCATCACTGTATCCACCCCAGTCCATAAGCAAAGAGTAACGAGAGGGGGTTGAATGGAGAAAAGAGGGAGGGAAGGGGGCTTATGGGACTTTCGGGGAGGGAGGAAACGGGAAAGGGGAAATGATTTTGAATGTAAATAAAAAAAACTTAGAAAATAAAATAAAAAAAAAAAAAGAAAGAACTGTTTTTCTACCAACATTATGCCCTCTGGTGGCTGAATGAGAGACAGAAGGTTATATGACTTATGATGGATGGGTTATCTCAGTGACTTCAGACAAGGGCTAACTAACCCTTATGTTTGTTCCAGAGTCCTCCATTTGTTTGATTCTCGAGGATGGACAGGAAATGCTATAATTAAATGAAAATCAATAGAGAGGAGGGAAGGGGAAGAGAAGAGAGGGGCAGTTGGGAAAGAAACCAGCTGCAGGGGCCAGAAGCATGTGCCTTTGTGACTCTTGAAGTCTGGACTCAATGTGACTCATACTTCAAGCACTTCACATACAGTGGTCAGGGAGGATAAATTAATTCAATATTGATGGTAATGGCAGTCATCAAAAGGAATTCATCCTCTAATTATGTAGATGCCATGTACATGTCCGCTGAGACTTTGTCATAATTCAGTGTTAGCTAAATGTGCTATCACAAGGTAGTTTTATCCTAAGCTCTCAGATTGCCATTAAGACGTCCATCCTCTGCAGCCCAAGTTGATGAAGACTGTGCAAAAGGATCATTTCACAGGGGCGTCAAATTAATTCCTGGTTATAAACAAGGTTAAAATGGCCTAGATATAGGATCTTTTTCTCCTTTTTGAAGCACTTGTATGTTTGGATTGGAGATTTTATACCATAGCCACCTTTGTTTCTGTGAGCTCACTCTAATCAACTACAGGGTTTAGTTGGTTGTCTAGCTCAGACATAGGCGTATGACATTCAGTAAATCACTGATCCGTAAATGAGCAGCAGAGGAAGGGCAGCAGAGGAGGTGGCTCTCTGCTGTCATAAAAGCAAAGGGAAGCAGTAGAGAGCAGGACAGAGGCCTGAGACCATGTTACACTGTCTCCTGAGGAACTGAGAAATGACAGAGAAGCCACTAAAGCTCATGTACCAAAGAGTCTGGGAGGCTCTAGAAAGGTCAATGTGCTGTTACCTTTCCCCCATAGACTTCAGGAGGTCAGCCAAGGCCTGACAATCAGTTCCCAGTAAAACATACACATACCTCTCTCTCTCTCTCTCTCTCTCTCTCTCTCTCTCTCTCTCACACACACACACACACACACACACACAGAAGGGAGAATAGATTCCAAGACTATCTTCATTTACCATTATCTGTCAAAGACTTCCCCCTAGTCCCTCTCTATCTACAACTCTAATATATCTAATAGAATCTCTGGGTCACAGATGTCCCTCAACGGAGGAATGGATTCAGAAGATGTGGTATATCTACACAATGGAATACTACTCTGCAATTAAAAACAGTGAATTCTCCGCCATCTTTGCTCCAGTGACCAGGTAGTTGGGACCGCCAGGCTCAGAGACAGACAGGCATAATATCGCTTCGGTTTCAGGCAGCTTGGGTGTAACCTGCTCCCAGGTGCTGGGCTGATCTGCAGTAACCAGCGCGCCAGTTCCGCGGTGGGACCTTCTGCCTGCTGGAGGGACCCCGCGCAGGGAGGGAGCCCGCCAGCTTCCCTTCCGCGACCTCTGTTCCCGCGGACTGCGCTGGAGAGACCGGTACCCAGGCTCTCCCCCCGATATAACATCACTTGGGACACGGCCTGTTGGGGCTTCCGTCTGTGCCCGAGGGCGGGTTGGCGCTGTAGTCGTCTGGGCGCCAGATCGGCGGGCCATCGTGACCACAGGGTGAGCGGCGCCACGGAGACTGCCCTCCGCCATCTTTGCTCCAGTGACCAGGTAGTTGGGACCGCCAGGCTCAGAGACAGACAGGCATAATATCGCTTCAGTTTCAGGCAGCTTGGGTGTAACCTGCTCCCAGGTGCTGGGCTGATCTGCAGTAACCAGCGCGCCAGTTCCGCGGTGGGACCTTCTGCCTGGTGGAGGGACCCTGCGCAGGGAGGGAGCCCGCCAGCTTCCCTTCCGCGACCTCTGTTCCCGCGGACTGCGCTGGAGAGACCGGTACCCAGGCTCTCCCCCCAATATAACATCACTTGGGACACGGCCTGTTGGGGCTTCCTTCTGTGCCCGAGGGCGGGTTGGCGCTGTGGTCGTCTGGGTGCCAGATCGGCGGGCCATCGTGACCACAGGGTGAGCAGCGCCACGGAGAGTGCCCTCCGCCATCTTTGCTCCAGTGACCAGGTAGTTGGGACCACCAGGCTCAGAGACAGACAGGCATAATATCGCTTCGGGTTCAGGCAGCTTGTGTGTAACCTGCTCCCAGGTGCTGGGCTGATCTGCAGTGACCAGCGCGCCAGATCTGCTGTGGGACTTCTGCCTGGCAGAGGGACGCCCCCTCCCCCCCCCAGGAGAGATCACACACCCCTGCACAGGGCAGGAGCCTGCCAGCCTCCCTTTGGCGACCTCTGCTCCAGGAATCCACTAGGCTGAGCCTTTAGATGTGCAAGGCCTCCCCAATATAAGATCACTTGGGGCAAAGCACATTAGGGCTCCAAAGTCACTCAGGAGCAGGCAGGCCCCAGAAATCGGTGCCAGGGGAATCCTGGTAATCCAGGGGGGGGCAGAAATAGCTTTGCAGGCTCACAGGAGGTCCAACCAACAGCCAGTGGCAGCAGGACCAACTAACACCAGAGGTATCCAGATGGCAAAAGGCAAACGTAGGAATGTTACTAACAGTAATCAAAGTAATGTAGGACCATCCGAACCCAACTCTCCAACAGCAGCAAGTCCTGGATACCCCACCACACCCGAAAGACAAGATCTGGATTTAAAATCACTTCTCATGATGCTATTAGAGGATCACAAGAAGGACACAAATAAATCTCATAAAGAGTTACAGGAGACCATGAATCAACGGTTAGAAGCCCTTACAAAGGAAACACAAAAATCGCTTAGAGAAATGCGGGAGAACATGGATCAAAAGATGGAGGCGCACAAGGAGACAACACAAAAATCGCTTAACGAGATGAATCAACGGGTAGATGCACTCACAAAGGAATCACAAAATTTGCATAAAGAAATGCAGAAGAATATGGGTCAACAGACGGATGCCCATAAGGAGGCAACACAAAAATTGCTTAAAGAAATGAATCAACGGTTAGATGCCCTTACAAAGGAAACACGAGAACTGCTTAAAGAAATGCAGGAGACGATGGATCAACAGATGGAATCCCATGAGGAGGAAACACAAAAATCGCTCAGAGAAATGCAGGAGAACGTGGGTCATCAGGAAGAAATCCTGAAAGAGGTAATGCAAAATTACCTTAAAGAAATACAGGAAAATACAAACAAACAAGTGAAGGATCTCAGCAAATCCATCCAGGAACTAAAAAAGGAAGTAGAAACAACTAAGAAATCACAAAGGGAGACAACTTTGGAGATAGAAAACCTTGGGAAGAAATCAGGAGTCATAGATGCAAACATCAACAATAGAATACAAGAGATGGAAGAAAGAATCTCAGGTGCTGAAGATTCCATAGAAAGCATCGACTCAACAGTCAAAGAAAATGCAAAATGCAAAAAACGCGTAACCCAAAACATCCAGGAAATCCAGGACACAATGAGAAGACCAAACCTAAGGATTATAGGTATAGATGAGAGTGAAGATTTGCAACTTAAAGGGCCAGTAAACATCTTCAACAAAATTATGGAGGAAAACTTCCCTAACTTAAAGAGAGAGATGCCGATGAACATACAAGAAGCCTACAGAACTCCAAACAGACTGGACCAGAACAGAAATACCTCCCGTCACATAATAATCAAAACACCGAATGTTCTAAACAAAGAAAGAATACTAAATGCAGTAAGAGAAAAGGGCCAAGTAACATACAAAGGAAGACCTATCCGAATCACATCAGACTTCTCACCAGAGACTATGAAAGCCAGAAGATCCTGGGCAGATCTCATGCAGACACTAAGACAGCACAAATGCCAGCCTAGACTACTATACCCAGCAAAACTCTCAATCACCATAGATGGAGAGACCAAGATATTCCATGATAAAACCAAATTTTCACAATATCTTTCCACAAATCCAGCCCTGCAACGGATAATAGGTGGAAACCTCCAATACAGGGAGAGAAACAACACCCTGGAAAAAATGAGATAATAACCTTCTTGAATCAAACCCAAAAGTAGATAACCACTCAAACATAAAGATAGCGTCAAGAATGGCAGATGGCAATAATCACTATGCCTTAATCTCTCTTAATATCAATGGTCTCAATTCCCCAATTAAAAGACATAGACTAGCAGACTGGATACGTAAACAGGACCCAGCTTTTTGCTGCATGCAGGAAACGCACCTCAGTGTCAAAGACAAACACTACCTCAGAGTAAAAGGCTGGAAAACAATTTTACAAGCAAATGGCCCCAAGAAACGAGGTGGAGTAGCCATCCTAATATCGGATAAAATTGATTTTCAACCCAAAGTCATCAAAAAAGACACAGAAGGACACTACATACTGATCAAGGGAAAAATCCACCATCAAGAACTCTCAATCCTGAATATCTATGCTCCAAATGCAAGGGCACCCTCATTCGTAAAAGAAACTTTACTAAAACTCAAAGCACACATCGCACCGCACACAATAATAGTGGGTGACTTCAACACCCCGCTCTCTGAAATGGATCGTTCAGGAAAGCAGAAACTAAACAGGGACACAGTGAATCTAATTGAAGCCTTGGACCAAATGGAACTAACTGATATATATAGAACATTTCATCCTAGAGCTAAAGAATACACCTTCTTCTCAGCTCCTCATGGTACCTTCTCCAAAATTGACCATATAATTGGTCACAAATCAGACCTCAACAGATACAAGAAGATAGAAATAATCCCATGCCTCCTATCAGATCACTATGGAATAAGGGTGGTCTTCAATGGCAACAAAAACAAAAGAAAACCCACGTACACATGGAGGCTGAACAATGCTCTACTCAATGATAACTTGGTCAAGGTGGAAATAAAGAAAGAAATCAAAGACTTTTTGAAAGTTAATGAAAATGAAGGCACAACATACCCTAACTTATGGGACACAATGAAAGCAGTGCTAAGAGGAAAATTCATAGCCCTGAGTGCCGCCAAAAAGAAACGGGAGACAGCATACACTAACAGCTTAATGGCACACCTGAAAGCCCTGGAACAAAAAGAAGCAAATACACCAAAGAGGAGTAGAAGGCAGGAAATCATCAAACTCAGGGCTGAAATCAATCAAGTAGAAACAAATAAAACCATACAAAGAATCAACAAAACGAGGAGTTGGTTCTTTGAGAAAATCAACAAGATAGATAAGCCCTTAGCCAGACTAACCAGAGGGCACAGAGATAGTATCCAAATTAATAAAATCAGAAACGAAAAGGGAGAGATAACAACAGAAACTGAGGAAATTCAAAAAATCATCAGATCCTACTACAAAAACCTGTATTCAACACAACTAGAAAATCTTGAGGAAATGGACAATTTCCTTGACAGATACCAAGTACCAAAATTAAATCAGGATCAAATAGACCATCTAAACCGTCCTATAAGCCCTGAAGAAATAGAAGTTGTCATTGGAAGTCTTCCAACCAAAAAAAGCACAGGTCCAGATGGTTTTAGTGCAGAATTCTATCAGACCTTCAAAGAAGACCTAACACCAATACTCTTCAAACTGTTCCACAAAATAGAAACAGAAGGAACACTACCCAACTCGTTCTATGAAGCCACAATTACACTAATACCAAAAGCACACAAAGATCCGACAAAGAAAGAGAATCTCAGGCCAATCTCTCTTATGAATATCGATGCAAAAATACTCAATAAAATTCTTGCCAACCGAATCCAAGAACACATCAAAACGATCATTCACCACGATCAAGTAGGCTTCATCCCAGGGATGCAGGGATGGTTCAATATAAGGAAATCCATCAATGTAATCCACTACATAAACAATCTCAAAGAAAAAAACCACATGGTCATCTCATTAGATGCTGAGAAAGCATTTGACAAAATTCAGCATCCTTTCATGCTAAAGGTCTTGGAAAGATCAGGAATTCAAGGCCCATATCTAAACATAGTAAAAGCAATTTACAGCAAACCAGTAGCCAGCATCAATCTAAACGGAGAGAAACTTGAAGCAATCCCACTAAAATCAGGGACTAGACAAGGCTGCCCTCTCTCTCCATATCTTTTCAATATAGTACTTGAAGTTCTAGCTAGAGCAATTAGACAAGAAAAAGAGGTCAAAGGGATACAAATTGGAAAGGAAGAAGTCAAACTATCACTATTTGCAGACGATATGATAGTATACATAAGCGACCCAAAGAACTCCACCAGAGAACTCCTACAGCTGATAAACGACTTCAGCAAAGTGGCCGGATATAAAATCAACTCAAGCAAGTCAGAAGCCTTCCTATACTCAAAGGATAAGCAGGCTGAGAAAGAAGTAAGAGAAATAATACCCTTTACGATAGCCACAAACCATATTAAGTATCTTGGCGTGACGCTAACCAAACAAGTGAAAGATCTGTATGACAAGAACTTCAAGTCTCTGAAGAAAGAAATTGAAGAAGACCTCGGAAGATGGAAAAATCTGCCATGCTCATGGATTGGCAGGATTAATATAGTAAAAATGAGCATCTTACCAAAAGTAATACACAGATTCAATGCAATCCCCATCAAAATCCCAACTCAATTCTTCATAGAGTTAGAAAGAGCAATTCAAAAATTCATCTGGAATAACAGAAAACCCAGAATAGCTAAAACTATTCTCAAGAGTAAAAGAACCTCTGGGGGAATCAGTATCCCGGACCTCAAGCTGTACTACAGAGCAATAGTGTTAAAAACGGCATGGTATTGGTACAGTAACAGACATGTAGATCAATGGAACAGAATTGAAGACCCAGAAATGAATCCACACTCCTATGGTCACTTGATCTTTGACAAAGGAGCTAAAACCATCCAGTGGAAAAAAGATAGCCTTTTCAACAAATGGTGCTGGCTCAGCTGGAGGTCAACATGCAGAAGAATGCAAATTGACCCATCCTTATCTCCTTGCACTAAGCTCAATTCTAAGTGGATCAAAGATCTCCACATAAAACCAGACACACTGAAACTAATAGAAGGGAAACTAGGGAAGAACCTTGAACATATGGGCACAGGGGAGAATTTCCTGAACAGAACTCCAATAGCTTATACTCTAAGATCAAGAATAGACAAATGGGACCTCATTAAATTACAAAGTTTTTGCAAGGCAAAAGACACCGTCAAAAAGACAAAGCGGCAACCAACTAACTGGGAAATGATCTTTACCAACCTTACATCCGACAGAGGGCTAATATCCAAGATATACAAAGAACTCAAGAAGTTAAACTCCAGAGAGGCAAGTAACCCTATTAAAAAATGGGGTACAGAGCTCCACAAAGAGTTCTCACCTGAAGAATATCTAATGGCTGAGAAGCACCTAAAGAGATGTTCATCATCCTTAGTCATTAGGGAAATGCAAATCAAAACAACCCTGAGATTCCATCTCACACCAGTCAGGATGGCTAAGATCAAAAACACAGGAGACAGCAGTTGTTGGCGAGGATGTGGAGAAAGAGGAACACTCCTCCACTGCTGGTGGAATTGCAGGCTGGTACAACCACTCTGGAAAGCAGTCTGGCGGCTCCTCAGAAAACTGGGCATGACACTTCCGGAGGATCCGGCTATACCACTCCTGGGCATATACCCAGAGACTTTACCTGCATGCAATAAGGACACATGCTCCACTATATTCATAGCAGCCTTATTTATAATAGCCAGAAGCTGGAAAGAACCCAGATGTCCCTCAACGGAGGAATGGATTCAGAAGATGTGGTATATTTACACAATGGAATACTACTCTGCAATTAAAAACAATGAATTCACGAAATTCCTAGGCAAATGGTCAGAACTTGAAAATATCATCCTTAGTGAGGTAACCCAATCACAAAAGATCACACATGGTATGAAGTCACTGATAAGGGGATATTGACCCAGAATCTCAGAATACCCTAGACACAATCAGCATATCAATAGATTTCTAAAAAGATGGAAGGAGAGACCCCTGGTCCTGGAAAGACTGGATGTAGGGGAACGCCAGGACAGAGTAATGAGAGGGGGTTGAACGGAGAAAAGAGGGAGGGAAGGGGGCTTATGGGACTTTCGGGGAGGGAGGAAACGGGAAAGGGGAAGTGATTTGGAATGTAAATTAAAAAAATAAAATAAAATTAAATTAAAAAAAAAAAAAAAAAAAAAAAAAAAAAAAAAAAGAAAAAAAAACAAAAAACAGTGAATTCACGAAATTCCTAGGCAAATGGTCAGAACTTGAAAATATCATCCTTAGTGAGGTAACCCAATCACAAAAGAACACACATGGTATGCAGTCACTGATAAGGGGATATTAACCCAGAATCTCGGAATACCCTAGACACAATTCGCATATCAATAGATTTCTTTTTTTTTTTTTTTTTTAATTTAATTTTATTTTATTTTTTTAATTTACATTCCAAATCACTTCCCCTTTCCCGTTTCCTCCCTCCCCGAAAGTCCCATAAGCCCCCTTCCCTCCCTCTTTTCTCCGTTCAACCCCCTCTCATTACTCTGTCCTGGCGTTCCCCTACATCCAGTCTTTCCAGGACCAGGGGTCTCTCCTTCCATCTTTTTAGAAATCTATTGATATGCTGATTGTGTCTAGGGTATTCTGAGATTCTGGGTCAATATCCCCTTATCAGTGACTTCATACCATGTGTGATCTTTTGTGATTGGGTTACCTCACTAAGGATGATATTTTCAAGTTCTGACCATTTGCCTAGGAATTTCGTGAATTCATTGTTTTTAATTGCAGAGTAGTATTCCATTGTGTAAATATACCACATCTTCTGAATCCATTCCTCCGTTGAGGGACATCTGGGTTCTTTCCAGCTTCTGGCTATTATAAATAAGGCTGCTATGAATATAGTGGAGCATGTGTCCTTATTGCATGCAGGTAAAGTCTCTGGGTATATGCCCAGGAGTGGTATAGCCGGATCCTCCGGAAGTGTCATGCCCAGTTTTCTGAGGAGCCGCCAGACTGCTTTCCAGAGTGGTTGTACCAGCCTGCAATTCCACCAGCAGTGGAGGAGAGTTCCTCTTTCTCCACATCCTCGCCAACAACTGCTGTCTCCTGTGTTTTTGATCTTAGCCATCCTGACTGGTGTGAGATGGAATCTCAGGGTTGTTTTGATTTGCATTTCCCTAATGACTAAGGATGATGAACATCTCTTTAGGTGCTTCTCAGCCATTAGATATTCTTCAGGTGAGAACTCTTTGTGTAGCTCTGTACCCCATTTTTTAATAGGGTTACTTGCCTCTCTGGAGTTTAACTTCTTGAGTTCTTTGTATATCTTGGATATTAGCCCTCTGTCGGATGTAAGGTTGGTAAAGATCATTTCCCAGTTAGTTGGTTGCCGCTTTGTCTTTTTGACGGTGTCTTTTGCCTTGCAAAAACTTTGTAATTTAATGAGGTCCCATTTGTCTATTCTTGATCTTAGAGTATAAGCTATTGGAGTTCTGTTCAGGAAATTCTCCCCTGTGCCCATATGTTCAAGGTTCTTCCCTAGTTTCCCTTCTATTAGTTTCAGTGTGTCTGGTTTTATGTGGAGATCTTTGATCCACTTAGAATTGAGCTTAGTGCAAGGAGATAAGGATGGGTCAATTTGCATTCTTCTGCATGTTGACCTCCAGCTGAGCCAGCACCATTTGTTGAAAAGGCTATCAATAGATTTCTAAGAAGATGGAAGGAGAGACCCCTGGTCCTGGAAAGACTGGATGTAGGGGAACGCCAGGACAGAGAAACAAGAGGGGGTTGAATGGAGAAAAGAGGGAGGGAAGGGGGCTTATGGGACTTTCGGGGAGGGAGGAAACAGGAAAGGGGAAATGATTTGGAATGTAAATAAAAAAAACTTAGAAAATAAAAAATAAAAAAAAAGAATCTCTGGGTCAGCTCCTATGTTATTAATGCAGAGAGTATTTTTTTTCCTATAGGGTAAGAAGGAAAAGAAATGTTTTATGTTTTCTGGATATGAAGATTATTTCTAATGGATGACTATGTGAACTGATTTCAAGATGGAGTGACTAAAAGCAAGACAATTGTTTTCATTCCTTTTTTTTTACTCTACTTAGCAGGAAGACTGCTTGTGATTATTTAATCAGTAAACTCAAGTAAAACATAGGACTTAATACAGCCGAGCTGTCCTCCCAGCCAGGAATGTTAGCTCACAACCAGAAATCTAGTAAACAACTTAAATATACCCTTTATCTCATGTGCCAGTTTGTGTTAATGTGTTTATGAACAAACGTAATCTGATGTGGAAGTCAACTGTGGAGGAAAGGGTTTTCTGGGGTCATAGACATAGATTTGACTTACATGGAGGTACCTTTTCACTTCTGAGATGGCTGATGACGTTTTTCTTACCTTGCCTGGCAATGGAATCATGTGGTCCCAGAGCAGGGAGGTCCTGAGGGTTCCTTAGGAATGCATTGAAGAGTGCTGGGAAGGTAGCTCAATAGGTAAGGTGATGATTGAAAGAAGTATGAGGACCTGAGGTCTGAGCCCCAGAACTCAGGTAAAAAGCCAGGCATGGTGGAGGGCATCAGTAAACCCAGCATCCTGGGAGGCAGAGACAGGTAGATCCCAGCTAGTCTAGCTAAATTTGATAACCTCTGAGTTCCTCAAGACTTCCTGTCTCAAAAAAAAATTGGAGCGCAATGGAGAAGACACTTGATGTTGGTCTTTGATCTACACATACATACACACACACACACACACACACACATTCACATACTCACAGAGAGATAAAGAGAAACAGACACAGACAGACAGACAGACAGACAGACAGACAGATGTATACACATATAACAGAATGTATGAAGTTGAGACTTATGCCTGGGTATCTGAGGTGGGCTCACTAGGTTTTCAGTTTCATGTGATAAAACTAATTTGCATTGTCTTAGCATGTCCAGATAGCCCAGTGCTCTTTATAGGTTTGTCCTCTAAGATATTATTTTATCTTGCCATTATTAATAAAATGTCTTAGTCTAGTGCATACAAAGGAAAGACAGAACACTAGTAGGACCTTAAAGGAAAAAAGGAGATAAAATCCATGTGGCACACACACACACACACACACACACACACTATAGGAACATACACATACACAAAATGAGCTAGCCATTTATCAAACTGGATATCCCTTCTCCCTTCATCTTCAGAATATCTCAGCAATAGACATTGGTGGCAAGTACTCAGAGTTCAGTCAGACTGTCCAGTCAGGGCAGGCTCCTTGGCCTGTTTCTCACAGATTGATGTCTTCCCCACCTCCTGCTCTGCACATAAAATGATCCTCCTGAGACTGGGCATGTTTGGTAAGTAAGTGAGAGGCAATAGAGAGAGCTGAGAGGGAGAGAAGGAAGAAAGCAGGTGTCTGTCCTTATTCTATACTACTCACAGACAGGTCTCCAGAAATGGCTGTCTCCTTGTGATCAACCCCTATGGTACCCCCCTAATTTCTGACCTTAAGTAATATGACTTCTGCCTTTAGTTGTCCACGTCATGTGGTGTGATTCATAGCTGTTGTGCCTCTCTATCCCTGTTTTCCCTGTCACTATCATTATTGAAATACATTGTATCATGTGTTCTTCTAAACACCTCTGTTCAATCTGGTATTGGCTGTGTTCCTTGACCAACATAATAAGCTCATCTTCTGCTTGTCTGAAAACAGTAGCAACAACAAAGGCCCTACTTTGCTTTTGAGATTAGCTAATGCATACACCACCCATGACACATAGTGAAGGCCTCATCAGGATTAGCCAGTAGTGTTATTTTCAGTTTCTCCTCCTTAAATGGCCTCCCTGCCTGAGAACAAGAGAAACACAATTCTAAATTTCTTACGAAAATACATTTCAGACAAGAAATGGTTATGCACACACTCTTTCTACAAATGTACTTAATGTAATCATATAGTTGCTAGCCAAAAACATTTCATTTGTTTGATCATATCTACTGATTGAAAACTCTCCGCAGACAACAAATTGGGTCTTGAGGTGAATCACTAACATCTATTAAGGACCTAATGTCTATACCAGACCAGCGGATGGACAATATGTGGTAGTCCATCATCCCAGCTGTCTCTTGCGCTTTATGTCTGTGGGGTCTCCATCTACACAGCACTAGCTAGCTTAGTAGAAGAATTAACTACAATGGCTCTGCCACCACGTCTAACTTCAGCAACTTTATGAAATATACTTACGAATGTTTAAGTTGGGACCATCCTGAGTTGGTCCAATAACTAGTGTGAAGGCCTAGTATATTGCTGTGTTCTTACTCTGCTTAGCTCAAAGCTTTGGTTTCAAAAGCTGTGCCTCTTCTCTCAACATACTCATGATGCATCCAGAACCCCACTGGACAGATCCACACGAATGACGAATAACTATCTAAAACAACACGATCAAACAGTGCTTCACGTGCACTGAAAACCGAGTCCTCTCATTGTTCTCATTATCTCAGGAAATGACACCGAAATTCACCCATTTGCTACAGTAGAAACCCAGTCACCACCTTGATGTCTTCCTTTCCCTCACTGCTTCACCCAAGCCAACAATAAGTTGGCTCAGTAGTCACAGATCCAGCCACTTTCCTTTTCTCCCCAAGTGAACCACCAGCCTTTCTCTCTGGACAGAGATCCTGTTCTTCTTACATCTCTCTTCTCAACCCTTACTCATTCCATTCCTTCTCCAAAGAGTAGCCAAAGTCATCTTTTTTCGGGCCTCTCAGGGAGATAGGATGATGGAGCTTGACAGTGTTTACCCTACGCCATCACTGGGCAGGTATCTGATTGTAGAGCAGCCCAGAGAATACTGCTCTGGGGGTCAGGGAGAACAGTCTGAGGTCCCAGGGACCACCAGAGCTTGCTCAAGGGTTCTGAAGCCTGCAAGGAGTCCTGGGTTGTCTGGTTCTCATGCTCTTGGGCACCCAGGCACCTCTGGAAGCCTCACAGGAGCTGAGAACAAAGTGGGGGACCCAGCGGTTTGGATCTAGCCTCCGGCCAAGGGGAAAAATAGGGGAGCTCCGACTGGATCCCGTGGAGATGAGTCCTTGGCTTGGTCAGTGGGCAGCTGGCTTGGCTCGGTGGTGGTGGCTGGGAGCACAGAGAGGCCTTGTACAGAGATTAGGCACAGCTCTATAGGCGAAGACCTTCTTTATGGCTCCCCACGGTGGATCTCTGTGAAAAGAGACAGTCCATGGTTTTAAGGCATTTATTGTCATGGCGAAAAGTGGATGTGTAAAACTGTACCCCACTTCAAAGTGGGCCTGAGGTTAAATACTTTTTGCAGGGAGGACTGTCTGGGAAGGAAAGCTTAATTGGTTAAGCCCTTCGGACCTTTAGGTACCTTATTAAAATAGAGATCTGTCTTGAGCCTATGTGACCTGTGGTCATGACCTGTGGAGGGGCTTGTCTTATATAACTGATGGCCACAGATCTATGGAGGACTGCAGCCTTGTGTCAGGAGCCTAGTGTCTGGGAACCAGGCAAAAGGCCTACAGTCCCTTTAGGGTTACCAGGGTTTCTAACCTTAGCTCAACCAGTTTCCAGGCTGCCTTTGACAGTCCTATATACTACTGCAATTACAAATTTCTTTCTAAGATATATAGGACTCTGTGTGGTCTGCCAGACTCTCTGGTTTTTCTACCTCATCCCCGTGATTCTGTCATTCTGGTTTCTGGAAGCCACCAGAATAAACATAACTTTACCCTACTTGAGAATCTTTTCAGGTGACTATATCTCTGCCTAAAACATTTCTATGCCTCCTCTAATCTCCTGCTAGTCCTTCACATTCAAAATCAATGCCACGTTGGCAAGGCAGCCTTATATGAGCATTCTTTCTAAAACAAGAGAGAGAGAGAGAGAGAGAGAGAGAGAGAGAGAGAGAGAGAGAGAGAGAGAGAGAGAGAGAGAGAGAGAGAGATCTGGACTGTATTCTACCTAATTTTGATTATCTTCAGTAGAATAATTTAAGGGTAGGTCTTGCTCCCTGTTTTTTTAATGCCAGCTTTCTTAAGGAATACTAAATCAATTTTCAAGTCTTTTATGTATTAGTCATAGGTTATCTAGTGTTTGTTATATTTTTTTGTAAGTTGGCTAAAAAGAAAATCAATTATAAGTGGCATGAAACCCAAGTGTAAGGAAATTGACTATTTTTATGGAGTTGAAAGTTCTTGTGGGGAGTTGCATGCTTCCTACTAGTATTTTAGCAGATATATACACATAATGAGATATACTAGCTTACTGAACTCAGAAAATAGGGGTATCATCTCTCTCGGTATGAAGGGCATGTCCACCACACTAGAGGGGGCTGTTGCACTATTTGCTTAATATTCACCATGATTTTTATGAGTATCTGATGTAGCTTTCTTTAAACTTAGGATAAGAAACACAGAATAAGTCTTTTGTTCTCATAGGAACAAAACAAATTCATTTCTGGGGAAATCGTTGGTCTTCTTAATCAAAGGGGCTGGACATCCAATAGCAACCAAGTTCCCTTGAATTTGCAGGATTCAAAAGAAGTGAGGTACCCATATCCTACTCCAGGTGCATTTAATCCAAGATTCCACTAGAAATGTTATTTATATTGCCCAGAGATGAATTGTATTGTGTCTTATACTTTCAAGGCAGAGAAATGAGTATAACTTTTGTGCATGTATACCACATAAATACCTGGAAAGTGATAGAATCTATAATTACTTATAAAACCCTGCTATATGTCATCCAAAACTCCATACTCCTGGTTAGTATTAACAATGGTGTGTCAAGAGTTCACAGTAGCCTAGGAAAGGTGACAGAAGAATGACACTCAATTTGGGAGAAATGAACAAAATTCAGTAATTTTAAAGAAACTAACAGATTTCCTATGTTCAAAGCAATCACATTGTCTTCCCAAAGACATGTTTAAGACACGGTAGTTCAAGTCCAGGTTGTCTAATTGAAACACCTGTGCAGATAACCATTCAGAGTAGTACATGATATATTTTTATTTATATGTTTTAATGTTTAATATAATATAAAATACATTTTGCAGGTATAAACTAAGAGGATAAAAATGTTTTTAAATACATAGGCAGGCCATAAGAGATGACTCTACAACTAAGGGAGCTTTGCTGTTCTTGCAGAGGGCTTGCAGCGGGGGGGCTCACAATGCCTTTCACCTCCAGCCCTAGGGTGTCTGATACTTCCTTCTGGTTGCCACAGGTGTGTGCCTGTGTGTGCTCACACACACAGAGGTGGGGGGGGGGAAGGGAAGAGAGACAGAGTTAACAGGAAGTATCCTTTCTCAGCTACATGGAAAGAAGCAGAATGCCCATTTTCCAAGCACAAGTTTTAAGTTCTCACTTATGTTTTATCTATGTACCAGTCAATATTAAACACCATTTGACACAGTGAAAGAAAATACCTTTAGTGAGTCTTGGGTGTTGCACCCCTTCCCCCAAAGCCCAGATGCTGAAGATGCTCCACAAAGACCCTGACACTGCCTTCTCCTTACTCCCCAGGGCTGCTCTATGTTGGCTTTAGTGCCTGCATGTTCGGTCTCTACAGCTTTATGCCAGTCGTCATAAAGAAAACAAGTGCCACCTCGGTCAACCTTTCTCTGCTCACAGCAGATCTGTACAGCCTGTTCTGTGGACTGTTTCTCTTCCACTACAAGGTACGTTGAATCAGGGTTTCTCTATAACAATAGCAGTTTAGGAATATCAAGTACTGGTGGGGTGTTATGGGATTTAGTATGGGGGAGGGTCTTGACTTTATGTGGTGAATGGGAATTCAGCTCTAGGTGGTCATCCAAAGTTTGCATATTCATATTTCAACTCAAAATAAAAGCAGCACAATTGCCAACAATAGGTCAGCAACAGCTATGGGGAGATAAGCTCTTTAATAGTGGGGGGACAGTTCAACCTAGAAGATGCTTTCCAATCTGAGATTAGAAAGTTATATCCAATTCCCAAACTGCAGCTACAAAACATATTTTATCAAAGCCCTTGGTAGATTATGTTCTCTTTGAGGAAGTGACATAATCCCAGAAGTTCTGACTTGCAGATGTTCTATAGCAAACTTGAATGGAAAAGGGGCCAATGTGTTTCCTCAAGGAAGTTTCTAAACTAAATTACTGTGGTTTGGTAGAAAAAAGAAATGACTTGTGCCAAGCAGTTGCAGTCAAATATATCAGCCCTGGAAGAAAGAAGAGATGATCCCTCTAAAGATTGCTGTCCCTTCGTAGGCGAGATTGAACAGGTTACTCTCCTGTTGTCATAAAACACACTGACAGAAAACAACTTCGGGGTAAAAAAAGGTTTATTTTAACTCATAGTTGCCAGATGGCTGTGAAGGTGTAGTCCAGACAGAATACCAGGGGCTTAGGGCGTTGCCCTATGTGACTGATGGCCACAGGATTATGGCGTTGAAGACCTCGTGTCAAAAGCTTAGTGTCTGGGAGCATGGCCAATGGGTCTGTCCCTTGTACAATTAATCTACAGGGTCTCCAGAAGTTAAGCTTCACTCAACCAGATCACGGACTGCCTTTCCCAGTCCCATAGGAGGAGGTGCTGGAAACAGATCTGGAAGACTATGCAAGCAAGTAGGAAAGATGCTATACTATACTTTTCCCCAAATGCAATTGACAAATTTAAATTATATTTATTTAAAGCATAGAACATGATTATTTTATTTTTTATGGGTTATTTTATTTATTTATATTTCAAATGTTATTATACTTCCCAGTTTCCCCTCCACAAGCCCCTATTCCCTCCTCCCTCCCCCTGCCTCTATAATGGTGCTCTCCCACCCACTCACCCACTCCTGCCTCAGTGGCCTAGTGCTCCCCTATCCTGGGTTATCAAGCTACCACAGGATCAAAGGGCTCCCCTCACAGTAATGCCAGATAAGACAATCCTCTGCTACATATCCAGCTGAAGCTATGGGTACCCTCTCTGTACTCTTTGATGGGTGTTTTAGTCCCTGGGAGCTTTAGGGGGTCTGGTTGGTTGATATTGTTCTTCTTCCTATGAAGTTGCAAACCCCATCAGCTTCTACAGTCCTGCCCTAACTTGCCCATTGGGGTGCCCACACTCAATCAAATGTTTGACCTACTACATCTGCATCTGTATTGGTCATGATCTGGCAAAGCCTCTCAGCAGACAGCTATACTGAGCTCCTGTCAGTAAGCACTTCTTGGCATCAGCAATAGTGTCTGGATTTGATATCAGCAGGTAAGATTGATCTCTAGGTGGGGCAGTCTCTGAATGGCTTTTCCTTCAGTTTCTGCTCCACTCGTCCTGGTATTTTTGCATTCCTCTTTTGACAGAAGTAATTCTGGATTAATATTTTTGAGGTGGGTGGGTGGCCCCATCCCTCATCTGGGAGCTGTGCCTATCTACTGGATATGGTCTCTACAGGTTCTATCTCCCCTTTGTTGGGTATTTCGGTTAAAGTCCTCCCTGTTGGGTCCTTGGAACCTCTTGGGTCACTGGCATCTGGGACTTTCTAGTACTACTCCCAGTGCCCCCTCCACCACTGTTACACACCTACTTTCAAATTCCTGACACTCTCATAATTGAACTGGCCCACCATTTTCCCTACCCCTCCTCTTTCCCTCCCAGATCCCTCTCTCCCTCTACTTCCCAGAGAATATTCTCTCCCTGCTACTGAGTAGTACTGTAGCATCTACACTTACATGTGATTTTCTTTCTTCTTGGGTTTCATATGGTCTGTGAGTTGTATAGTGGGTATTCCAAGCTTCTTTTTAGCTAATATCCACTTATCAGTGAGTACATACCATGTGTGTTCTTTTGTGACTCAGTTAAAATACTTAGAATGATATTTTCAAGTTAAATCCATTTGCCTAAGAATTTCATGAATCATTATTTTTAAGTGCAGAGTAGTATTCCATTGTGTAAATGTATTTCCATTATTATTATTGTGTAAATGTATTTCCATTGTGTAAATGTAATATTTTCTGTATCCATTCCTCTGTTGAGAGACATCTGTGTTCTTTCCAGCTTCTGACTATCATAAAAAGGCTGCTATGAACTTAGTGGAGCATGTATCCTTATTATTTACTTGAGCATATTTTGGGTATATGCCCAGAAGTAGTATAGCTGGTTCCTCAGGTAGAAATGATTCCAATTTTCTGAGGAACCACCAGAATGATTTCCAGAGTGGTTGTACCAGCTTGCAAGCCCACTAGCAATGGAGGAGTGTTTTTCTTTATCAACATCCACACCAGTATCTGCTGTTGACTGAGTTTTTGATCTTAGCCATTCTGACTGGTGTGAGGTGAAATCTCAGGGTTGTTTTGATTTGCATTTCCCTGATGACTGAGGATGTTGAACATTTCTTTAAGTGCTTCTCAGCCATTGGAGATTCCCCAGGTAGGAATTCTCTATTTAGCTCTGTACCCCATTTTTAATAGGGTTATTTGGTTCTCTAGAGTCTAACTTCTTGAGTTCTTTGTATATATTGGATATTAGTCCTCTATTGGATGTAGGGTTGGAAAAGATCTTTTCCTAATCTGTGGGTTGCCATTTAGGGCTATTAACAGTGTCCTTCGCCTTATAGAAGGTTTTCAATTTTATAAGGCTCCATTTGTCAATTCTTGATCTTAGAGCATAATCCATTGGTATTCTGTTCAGGAAATTTTTCTTGTGCCCATGTGTTTGAGGCTTTTCCCCCACCTTCTTTTCTATTAGATTCAGTGTATCTTGTTTTATGTGGAGGTTCTTGATCCACTTGGACTTCAGCTTTGTACAGGGAGATGAGAATGGGTCAATTTGTGTTCTTCTACATGTTGAACACCAGTTGAACCAGCACCATTTCTTGACAATGCATTTTCCCCCCATTGAAGAGTTTTCACACCTTTGTCAAAGATCAAGTGATCATAGGTGTGTGGGTTCATTTCTGGGTCTTTGATTCTATTCCATTGATCTACCGGTCTGTCTCTGTATCAATATCATGAGGTTTTTATCACTATTGTAGTATAGCTTGAGGTCAGGGATGGTGATTCCCCCAGAAGTTCTTTTGTTTTTGTCAATGGTTTTTGATATCCTGGGTTTTTTGTTATTCTAGATAAATTTGAGAATTGCTCTTTCTATCTCTATGAAGAACTGAGTTGGAATTTTGTTGGGGATTGCATTCAATCTGTAGATTGTTTTAGGTAAGATGGCCATTTTTACTATGTTGACCCTGCCTATCCATGAGCATGAAAGATCTTTCCATCTCCTGAGATCTTCTCCAATTTCTTTCTTCAGAGACTTGAAGTTCTTGTCATACAGATCTTTCACTTGCTTGGTTAGAGTCATACCAAGATATTTCATATTATTTGTGACTATTGTAACAGGTATCATTTCCCTAGTTTCTTTCTGACTGTTTTTCTTTTGAGTAGAGGATTTCTTTGAGCTAATTTTGTATCCAGCTACTGTGCTGAAGTTGTTTATAAACTGTATGAGTTCTCTGGTGGATTTTTTGGGTCACTTATGTATACTATCTTAAATCCACAAATAGTGATTGATATCTTTACTTATCTTGACTTCCTCCTTTCCAATTTTTATCCATTTAATCTCCTCTTGTTGCATAATTGCTCTGGCTAGAACTTCAAATCCTATATTGAAGAGATAAGGGGAGAGTGGGCAGCCTTGTCTTGTCCCTGATTTTCATGAGATTTCAAGTTTCTCACCATTTAGTTTGATGTTGGCTATTGGCTTGCTGTATATTGCTTTTACTATGCTTACATATGGACCTTGAATTCCTATTTCCTCCAAAACTTTTACAATGAAGGGGTGTTGTATTTTTCAAAGGCTTTTTCAGCATCTAATGAGATGATTGTGTGCTTATGAGTTTGCTTATATACCGGATTACATTGACAGATTTCCATATGTTGAACCATCCCTGCATCCCTGGGTTGAAGCCTATTTGATCATGGTGAATGATCTTTCTGATGTGTTCTTAGATTCAGTTTGCAAGAATTTTATTGAATATTTTTGCATCAATGTTCATGAAGGAAATTGTTCTGAAGTTTTCTTTCTTTGTTGGTTCTTTGTGTGGCTTAGGTATTAGTGTAATTGGCTTATTAGCTTCATACGATGTATTAAGTAGTGTTTCTAGTGTTTCTATTTTATGAAATACTTTGAGAAGTATTGATATTAGGTCTTCTTGGAAGGTCTGATAGAGTTCTGCACTAAAACCTTCTGGTTCTTGGGATTTTTTGGTTGGGAGACTGTTAATTACTGCTTCTATTTCCTTAGGGGTTATGGGACAATTTAGATGGTTTATCTGATCTTGATTTAACTATGGTAATTGGTATCTGTGTAGAAAATTATCAAATTAATCTAGATTTTCTAGTTTTGTTGAACATAGGCTTTTGTAGTAGGATCTGATGATTTTTTGAATTTCTTCAGTTTCTGCTGTTGTCTCCATTTTCATTTCTGATTTTGTTAATTTGAATACTGTCTCTGTGCCCTCTGGTTATTCTGACTAAGGGTTTATCTATCTTACTGATTTTCTCAGATAGCCAGCTCCTGGTTTTGTTGATTCTTTTTATAGTTCTTTTTGTTTCTACTTGGTTGATTTCAACCCTGAGTTTGATCATTTCCTTCTGTCTACTCCTCTTGGTTGTATTTGTTTCTTTTTGTTCTATAGCTTTCAAATGTGCTGTTAAGCTGCTAGTGTATGCTTTCTCCAATTTCTTTATGGAAGCACTCAGAGCTATGGGTTTTCCTCTTAGCACTGCTTTCATTGTGTCACATAAGTTTGGGTATGTTGTGTATTCATTTTTATTATATTCTAAAATATCTTTAATTTCTTTATTTCTTCCCTGACCAAGTTATCATTGAGCAGATAGTTGTTCAGCTTCCATGTGTATGTGGGCTTCCTGTTCTTTTTCTTGTTGTTGAAGAGCAGACTTGGCCCATGGAGATCTTATAGGATGCATGGGATTACTTCATCTTCTTACATCTGTTGAAAATTGTTTTTTGTCCAAATATATAGTCAACTTTGTAGAAGGTACTGTAAAGAGCTAAGAAGAACATATATTCTTTTGTTTTAGGATGAAATGTTCTTTAGATATCTATTAAGTCCATTTGGTTCATAACTTTTGTTAGTTTCACTGTGTCTCTGTTAAGTTTCTGTTTCCATGATTTATCCATTTGTTAGAATAGGGTTTTAAAGACTTCTACTGTTATTGTATGAGGCTCAGTGTGTGCTTTGAGCTTCAGAAATGTTTCTTTTATATATGTAGGTGCCCTTGTATTTGGCACATAGATATTCATAACTGAGAGTTTCTCTTGGTGGATTTGTCCTTTGATAAGTATGTAGGGTCCTTCCCCATCTTTTTTGATAACTTTAGGTTGAAAGTCTATTTTATTAGATATTAGAATTGCTACTCTACCTCATCTCTTGGAATCATTTGCCTGGAATTTTTTTTCCAGCCTTTTACTTTAAAGTAGTGCTGTCTTTGTCACTGAGATGTGTTTCCTGTATGCAGCAAAATGCTAGGTCCTGTTTTCATATCCGGTCTGTTAGTCTATATCTTCTTATTTGGGAATTGAGTTCATTGATGTTGAGAGACATTAAGAACCAATGATTGTTGCTTCTTCTTATTTTTGTTGTTAGAGGTGGAACTATGCTTGTGTGGTTCTCTTCTTTTGGGTTTGTTATGAGATTTTTTTCTTGGGTGTAGTTTCCTTCCTTGTGTTTGAGTTTGCCTTCCATTATCCTCTGTAGGGCTGGATTGGTGGAAAAATATTGTGTAAAATTGTTTTTGTCATGAAATATCTTGGTTTCTCCCTCTACGGTAATGGAGAGTTTTACTGGATATATTAACCTGGACTGGCATTTTTGTTCTCTTAGTGTCTGTATGACATCTGCCCAAGATCTTCTGGATTTTATAGTCTGTTGAGAAGTCTGGTTTAATTCTGATAGATCTGCCTTTATATGCTACTTGACATTTTTCCCCTTACTGCTTTTGATATTCTTTTTGTTGTTGTTGTTGTTCTGTGTATTTGATGTTTTAATTATTATGTGATGGGATGAATTTCTTTTCTTGTCCATATCTGTTTGGTGTTCTGTAGAGTTCTTGTATGTTTATGAGCATTTCTTCCATAATTTTGTTGAAGATGTTAACTAGCCCTTTGAGTTGGGAATCTTCACTCTCTTCTATACCTATTATCCTTAGATTTGTTCTTCTCATTGTGTCCTGGATTTCTTGGATGTTTTGAGTTTAGAGCTTTTTGTATTTTCTTTGACTGTTGTGTCAATGTCTTCTAGAGTATCTTCTATAAGAGTCTCTCTTCTATATCATATATTCTTGCATTTGTTACTCCTGATCTCTTTCCTAGGTTTTCAATCTCCAGGGTTGTCTCCCTTTGTGTTTTCTTTAATGTTTCTATTTTCATTTTTATATCCTGAATGTTTTTGTGCAATTTCTTCATGTGTTTAATTGTGTTTTCCTCTAATTTCTTTAAGAAATGTGTTTGTTTCCTCTTTAAGGGCTTCTACCTGTTTACCTGTGTTCTCCTTTATTTCAAGTATGCTATTTATGTTCTTAAATTCTTAAATTCCTCTGTCATATTCATGAGATGGCATTTTAGGTCTGAATCTTGCTTTTCAGGTGTGTTAGGATATCCAGGGTTTGGCATGGTGGGAAAACTTGGTTCTGATGTTGTCAAGTAGCATTGGTTTCTGTTGCTTATGTTCTTATTCTTGCCTCTCACCATCTGGTTATTTCTAGTGCTAACTGCCCTTGCTATCTCTGACTGGAGCCTGTCCTTCCTGTGATCCTGGTTGTGTCAGAACTCCTCAGAGTCCAGCTATCTCTGCGATCTTGGAATTCTGGGATTCTGGGATTCTGAGATCCTGGATATGTCAGAGCTCTTGTGAATCAAGCTACCTCTTAGATTCTGAGATCCTGGTGTGACCAAGCTCCTGAGATCCTGTTGTGTCAGAGCTCCTGCAAGTCAAGCTTTATCTGTGTGTTGCAGGAGTGTGTGGGGATCCAGAGCCCTGGGTCTGCACTGGAGACAGGTGCAAGCTAGAAGGAACTACTGCCTTTGGCTGGGCGCAGGTTCATGTTTCCTGGGTTCTTGTGGGGTTCCCAGTTATGATGGGTGTTGGGAAAGAAATTGTAGCCTCAACTGTGATCTTGAGTATTTCAGAGCTCCAGTGATCCTAGGTGCGTCTGTTCTCCTGGGATTCGAGCTTCCTCTGTGATCCCGTGATCCTAGGCATTTCAGAACAAGTGGAAGTCAGGCTTCCTCTGGGTTTTGTAGGAGCGGGTGTGAAGCCAGAGCCCCTCGTCTGCTTCAAGTGCAGGATCAAACTGGAAGAAACCCGTGCCACTGGCTGAGTGGGGTTTCTGTGACCCTGGATCCAGGGGGTCCCAGTTACTCCCCCAGTGATGGGGCAGATGTTGTGGCCTCACCTGTGATCCTGGGTGTTTCAGAGCACCTGGAAATCGGACTCCCTCTGGGTGTCGTTGTAGGAGTGGGTGCAGAGCCAGTGCTCCAGGTCTGTTCTGGGTGCAGGTTCAAACCAGAAGGGGAACATGATCATTTTAATATACATATTTTGTGAAAGACTTACCACACTCAAGCTAATTAACATATCCATTTCCAATTCTCTCTCTCTCTCTCTCTCTCTCTCTCTCTCTCTCTCTCTCTTCCCCCCCACCCCCATTAAGACTCTACCTTCTTCAAATTTCAAGAAAACATCACCATTACTTACAGTCATCTTTGTGGTCCCTTGTGTCCAGAGCCTACTCATACTGTAACTGAAAGTTCCTATTCTTTGACTAACATTCCCTTAGTTCTCTGTATGCTTCTACTTTGCATGGGGTCTTTTGCCCAGTGCAGGGTCAAATTGACAGCTAAAAGAAATTGCCCAAGGCTGGGCAATGTTTATTCTTGTTGCTCATTTTGTCTGAATCCTGAAATTTCTATGTCCTGAGCTCACCCAAGTCCTCATATGGGTAAAAATCATGTTCCTTTGGTATTGTTCCTGAACATGGTGTTGGGAGAGCCACATTTCCCCAAAACCTCAATTATTTTCTTGAGACTTGGCCATGTTCTCACCACTAGAGCAGAGTGACCAACTTTCTCCTCTACATTTAAGCACCCCAGTATGATCTACTCTGCAACATGAGCTCAGTTCTTATCAGTTAAAGTTGTAATTAATCCTCTAATTATGAATTATGTAACAGTTCCACTGGCTCCTAAACCACATGCATCTCTTGATCATCTCTTTGGGAAGGATGACTAAAGCTACTGCTCCAAGTAAAGACCAAGATCATGCTTTAGACAGTACAGACTCATTCCAGCTACCAGAATCCCTCAACAGTATTCTTGGAAGTCTGTTCTAAGCCTACAAAACTGCTACTAGAATGCAGTCCCACAAGCCATGCCCCAAAATCTCAAAATCATAATCTGAGACATTACTAGGAAGATTTGACTGGATAACTGACTGCCCATGAGTCTGGTGTTCTCTGAATTCAAGCAATTGAAAGCAGAATCAAAGCAAAAATGTCAGTGAATTTTATAAAGGTTAAAAAATAGTTATAGTAAAAAAGTATTAACATGTATGTTCTTTGGAGATATTAGGAAAAAGTGGTTATATCTTATATATCTATTTTAGAAAAATAGGTTTGTCTCTTGCCTGTTTTTATTTCATTCATTCATTCATTTATTTATTATTTATTTATTGTTTATTTGTTTTGAAGCAAGTCTTCACATAGCCCAGGCTGGCCTTCAAGTTACTTTGTAGTTGAACATAATTTTAAACTTCTGATCCTCCTGTCTCTACCTCCTACATGCTAGGACTGCATGTGTGTGTCACCATGACCCATGCTGGGTGGTGAACCCAGGCCTTCCTTCATGCATGCAAGGCAAGAAGACCCTGTACCAGTGGAGCCATATCCCCAGACCCTGTATGTCTTGTATTATTTCTTTTCTCATTACTGAATGACAATAGTTCCTGGAATATACCAGCACTTTATCAGATATACGACTTTACATGTATTTCTCCATTTTGGTGGTTATCTTTTTGCTCTCTTTCCAATAGCATTTGAATAACAAAAGTTTTTAAAATATACTTTTGATGACACTAGGTTTGTCTATTGGCAAAGAGGTTCATCTCATTGTGGAAGAGATAAAGTAATCCCACTACTCTGAGCCTTGGAGTCTTTGAAGACTTTCTATCTATGCGCTCCTTCCCTGAGGTTACTAGTAATAGCTTTAAATATCTTCGTTCTTTCTGCTTTAAAGGAATAGTTGAGAGCCACAGCTAAGGAAGAGAACATTCAATTCAGGTGAGGATTTTGTAACAATAAAAAGTGGGTGCAACAAAAAGAAATACAGAGTCAACTAATCTGAGCCCATGGAGAGTCACAGAGACTGGGCCACCAACCAGGAAACATACAGGGGATGGACCTAGACCCCTACACATTTGCAGCAGATGTGCAGCTTAGTCTTCATGTGTGTCCTCTAAGAAGTAGAGAAGGGGTTGTCTCCATTTCTGTTCCCTGACAATATATCCCCTTCTCTTCCCTGGACAGCCTGATTGGACCTCAATGGTAGAGTATGTGTAATACTAAAAGGGAGGGGGTCCCCGTTCTCTAAGAAGGAGGCAATGTGAAGAGAGATTTTTAAAGATGAGACTGGGAGAATAGGTGAGGGTTTTGATCAGGATATAAAGTGAATTTTAAAAATTTAATTATTGGTGGAAAATGTGGATACAAGTTCTCAACTATGACTTCCTTGGGAAGAGTTTTCAGAACTCTGGATAGTCTCCAGTCTCACTGATCCAGGCATTCTATGCATCTGATACTTCAAATCCTGTCAGTGCCTTCCAATGTTTACCATCGTTAAACCCCAGGTTCAGACTTACTACATGTGACCACAAGAAAACAGAGCTAGGGTCAAATGGTACCAATAAAATGATTCCTGCTAAATAGGAGCACTGCCGGAAAGAAATGATTGCAAATGGGGAACTGACTGTCCTAGGAATCAGTTTCTATCACTACCAGAGTCAGGACATACATATAAGAGGAGTGTAGAGGGCCTCGTGCTTCAGTGCTGGGGATTATACCAATGACCTCTGAGATCTCATTAGGTTTTACTACAGCCTGCAGTTAAGACTTTATCCTGTCACTTCATCATGATATGTTTATACCACCTTCTGGTATGGTCATAAATGTCCATAAGTTGAGAGGAAAAGCAACTTTCTCACAGATGTTGCTTACTCATACAGAACTAAATGACTAAATGAAGCTCTCCTGCCCAACATTCATTATTCGCTCTTTCTTACTTTATGTCCTCGGGGGCGGGGGAAATCATTCTTTCTCCTGCCCATTAGCCCACGGCAGCATCTCTGTCTTGGTGCTGACTGGACAGTAAAGCCTTTTGTTCTGGAAAGCAAGTGTCTTGATTTTAAATGAGACTATCTAGATGGAATAGGGCTCATGCAATTTCTGCATTTACAACTTTGGAAAGTGGCTCTGTGCTTCTCTTCTTTATTTCCCCAACAGCATTATTGAATCCAGAATAGTAAATCTGTAGCAAGTCATGGAAAGGCTAGGAAAAGAGCCTTACTTAGCCTCAGAAGCCCTTAAAACCAGACTCAGGAAGAGACTGACAGAAACTTTTCAATTTGATAGTCTTGGCTTCTCAAGGTCAGAGTTTTGTATTACAGACTCTGTAATTATACATACACTCTATGTGTTGTGTAAACAGGATACTTTACAAATTGAAAATTGATGCTTTAATAAATTATACAAACCCAATGGCTTAGCAAGGGTTTAGCATCTTCTAGTCCTGAAAGTCAGCAGGCTCACTGAAATACAGTCACATTTGGGTATCTATATTGCTTCTTGAGGGCCCTCTGGTGAAGAGTCCCATTTCCTCTCTAGCTTCTAAGGACTGCCTATATTCTCCTTGTCTTCTGGTCCCTAACTTAGCTTCAAATCTGACCATTAGTTAGTTAGCTAGACACTTTTGGATTATAGTAAGCTTATCCATTAGCCCAAGACAATCTCTCTATCACCAAATCCTTAATTTAATGCCATCAGCAGAGTCCCTTTTGTCATGCTAAGTAACATATTCATGGTTTTCAGGAGTTGGTGACACATTGTTGGGGGGGTACATTGTTCTGGCTACCACATAGGAACTATTAATAGTTACAGGAAACAAAAAGAATACCCTGATCTTCAGGTAAGGTTAGCTGGGGCATGATGATGCCCTGTTCAGAAACCATGTCTGGACAATGAAGGCACACATTCCATCTCTGACACCTTGTACTCCAGTGGTAGAATTTCTCAACTGATTTTATAAAGTTGTTTCCAGTGTCCTGATAACATGCACTTTTAATAATGGAATCAATAATTCATGTGGAGAAAGAATAGAATGTAGTTAAAGATGTCTTCAATGTCCACTGTGTAAAGTATGGATTAGAACAGTTCAACATTAAGAAGTGACCAAGAATCAGAAGAGTTTATATGAAAAGCATGGCTTGTATTTACTCTTTACATTCTTTGGAGTAGATTCTTATTCTCTCTAGACTTCAAGATGAGGTTTGCCATATGTAGTTTTTCAGAAGATTAAATTGGAAGACATTACTGTTCAGCAGTGACCAGAGACCATAGGCTTCTCCCATTAAATACATAACTCAGGCTCAGTAATCCCTGCCTCATTCTATTAACTTTTACTATGGGTTTTAAAATTGTATAACTAGATGTGGCTCTTAACAATTTGTTATGAGTTCTTGCTAACTTAGCTCATGTTTAAAAAGCCAAACCTGACTTCTTGCACATAAAAATATAGACATATTACATTAGTCATTTCTAATGGAATTCTTTGATTCCTTTCTTAAATATATTTTCAGGAATAAACCAGTAACAAAGAATTTGAAGGTTATTAAAATAAAATGATATGCTATTGTGTGGAGAAAAATCTTCAGCAAAATAGTGGTCAAGATTGAATGTGGAGAATATTTCTGTCTGGCATTCAAACTAGGAAACAAGTTCCACAATTTTCTTTAATCTGTTCAAGGTTTATTAATATTTCCCTAGACCTGCAGTAGGTAGAGGAATTCGCATTTAGAGGAATTAACATTTAGAGGAATTTCCTAAGAAGGTACTAACTTCCCAGTTTCGATAACATACCCTAAAAATCTATAGAGAAAAATTAATACTGTAAATGTCTAGTTCCCCTCAAGCACTCCACCTAGGTCATCAGGTTATATGCTCTTCACAGAGAACATCAGGAAGCGACTAGTGACTCTAATTGAAGAGCAGTACCCTAGAATTATACGGTCTCCATAAATCTTTATTTGTACACTAGATGTGTTTACCATCCAAATATTCACTAGAAACCAGACAAAAATTAGTTTTTAAAATGATGTATCCAAGAAAGTGACTTCAACTGTTCTGTGTAATGTGATTAGGGTCCATGTTGTGGAATTTCTTCTGTTCTCATTAAAAAGCATTCAGAATATTTTTGTCTAATCCTTATATGAGATAACTTATTCTATGGTCTCCAGGCATTATAAAGCAATCAGAAAATTTTCTCAATAACTACCTATGCTGATACCCAAGGTTAGATCCCTCAAAGTCATGGACAGAGTTCTGTGACAGTTGACTCTCCCTTCTGCTACTAGTGTTACAGCCCACATGTCAGCTTCTCATTCTGTTTTACTGTTATCATAAGAGATTTGGCATGCAAAATTTAATAACTCTGAACATGATCCATTTTAATGACATATTATCATGCTTTAAACTTGACACAACTTCATCCCACAAATATTTATCCTGTGCCTGCTATGTGCAGGCACTGCTTTGTCACTTGCATTCCTATTACAAAAAGCAGGCAGGAGCACTAAAAATCACAGGAAGATTAATGCAAAAGATGAGATTCTAAACCCCAGAAACTTAAACAGACCAGCAATTTCAAATGTTCTTGGCAGCTGAGTACCCACACCAGATAGTTTGCAGTAATGGGACCTTTTCATTAAGAGTGGAATTTTTCATTAGATATCATTCAGAATCCTAAGCTGTACAACTCTTGTTGATTCTCTGTGGCAGGGAGCAATTTCAATAATGTGCCTTTACTTTAAAAAGCCAGGGCAAGTGGCCTCTTCCCATGACAGCTGGTAAGCATGAGTGTAACTCTTTACATCATATTTATAAAAATACCCTCCTAAGCATTCCATTCTATTTGATTTTGTAAAACAAAAAGGAAGAAAAAGAGAGAATAGAAAGAAAAAGGATTTTAATCTCATCATGACCAAATGTAAACTAAGAATGTGAGATTTAAAGATTAAGACTTTGCTTTTAATGGTGGTTCTGGGTACTACAAGACGATGTCAGATGAGTACAAAATGGAAAAAATTTATATCTGAGGCCAAAGGCAATGCACATGGATCATCAAAGTGATAGAGTGGACATTGTAACTTGCTTTTCCGTGCCCAGCAGTCCCCAGCACAGCCTGTTCTGAGACTTGGTTCTTGTGGAATGAGTTGAGTGTCCTTGGCTTTAAGCATTGGCTGTCACATGCAACCTGTCAGGGGCACGGGCTTCATTTATCACAACTCATCCTCTGGTGTAAGGATCAAATATCATGTCTTTTGAGCCACACACCTGCTCTTATAAATAAAGTTCTACAGAGGTACAGGTGTGGCCTCTTTATATACCATCCATGTTGCTCTGTGTGCAATAGCCATGTTGATTTTATTTCCCAGCTAGGGGCTAGAAAATCCCTCAGTGGTTAAGAGTACTGACTGATCTTCCAGAGGACCCAGATTTCCACAGCATCCACATGGCATCTCTTAACTGCCTGTAACCCCTGTCTTAGGGGGATTTAATACTCTCTTTTCACTTCCAGGGACACTGCATCCATCTGGTTCATAAATAGATATATAGGCAAAATATCTATATACTCAAAAATAATAAAATGAAAACTATTTTGTAGGTATAAGAAGCTTATTTACATCTGAGCTAGGCCTTCAGTATGTGTCTCTTGTAAGATAGACTGGTGACATATATAGCTGTGCAACCCATAAGTGTCTATAACCTCCCCCCCCCCCAATTCTATTGGCCAGAACTCATTCCCATAGCCACATGGAAGATGAGAAATGTAGTCAAGCCATTTATGTAATAAGAAAAGAAAATAGGTTTAGCGAACAAATATCCATTTTCTACCACATTAAAATTTTCTATCTACTATGGAAGGAATAGAAAAGTTGGGGACAAATTGTAAAGCATTCCCACAATGGCAGAGAGAGGTCAAAGTTCCTTCTATGTGAGTATATTATAAACTCCATACCAAAAGATATTTCAAACTCATCACACCAGAACAAACTGTGAGGGAAAACAGCCAGGTCAGAGGTATTATAGATGGAATCAAAGAAAGGTTTACACTTAGATTACCTATAGCAGACAATAAACAGCTAGTTGTCCCCTGAGAGGATACAGGAAGTGTGCTTCTCACCAAAGTGTGGGTCTGGCTCTACCCCATGTACTGAGATGCCTAAGTTTCACAGTGAACCTGTAAATGTATCAGCATAAGTAATCTCCCAAATGCTGGGGTTAAAGTTGTGCACCACTACATTTGCCAAAATATTTTCAAATGCGATAATATAATAATAAATAAACTATGACATCTAGACAGAGATCTAATAAAGGTTACCATTTCAAGGCACTAATGAGAAGAAGCAATATTTGAAGAGATCTATGATATGAACATATCACCTTTATACTGGTGAAAATCTCAAATACTGCTAAGAATGCTGTAATGTGGCTTACATTAATATTTAAGTAAATGATAAATGTTAGGTTAAGGGCAGTGACAATAATCCAGGTCATAGACCTCTTTGCATTAGAGCAAAGATCTCTGAGTAAGAGTCTTTGGTGTGTTACTGGACATGGTGACCGGTGGCTGTAAACCCAGTACTTCAGAAGCAGAAAGAAGTGTAGAGTTTGAGATTAGCTGAGTGACAGGCGAAGATTCTGTTTCAAAGCACACAGAGAACTTCATGATTTGTTGTTGTTACAACAGCCTTGAGCAGAAGTTATTTCTCCTAGTATTAGTTTCTCCTTTAGAAAAATTTCATAAGAATAATTGTGAGGAGGTAATGAAATGGTACAATCCTTCAGCATCAGGACCCAATTATTTCCCCCTGCAAGATGTGTTCTTAATAAGGACTCTAAAAAGTAAAACCCCTGCAGAGGCTGTGACAGAGTTCCTTGTATTTTAACCATGCAGGCCTCTTTTCAAAGCTATTTGACATTATTTTCTTCCCATTTTGGAATACATAGAGTGTCTGCCCTGTATTTGCTTTCTTGGTGGAATCTAAGGCATGTTGCTTTGTAATAAGGATGGAGAGGGATGTCTTGAACTTAATCATATATGGGTTTCCTCTTATGTAAAGGAATGAAGGAGAACCAACGTGATTCAGCCACCCTGGGCTAAAATGGGAGGGAAGAAATATTAAAGTTGTATCTTACACCAAATAATGAACTGTTGGGGAAGCCAGGGCATGCAGAGACAGGCAGAGCATTCTAAACTGATTTCATACTTGTAGTGCAATCCAGAAGCAATGATATCAAGCAATAATCACATGCACACATTAAAAAGAGGGACCATTATCCACATAGGCTAATTCTGCAGTAAAGGTCCGTTTTTACATACATTGTAATTCCTATATCTATCAGAGAGAGAGAGATACAAAGAGACAGAGACACACACACACACACACAGAGAGAGAGAGAGAGAGAGAGAGAGAGAGAGAGAGAGAGAGAGAGAGAGAGAGAGAAACAAGAAACCAGATAGGTGATTATGTATATATTGTTCATAGATGTCAAATTTAAAAGATACTTATAGATTCTCAGAGAAAAATGACTAGTTCATAGTAGTAGTAGAACATATAATTCCACTTGAATTTTAATCTTAAGAAATTAAGTAATTCTATTTTTATAATAGTTCCAAAGCTTAATTTAAAAGGCAACAATTCTATCAGCATTATTCAATGTCTCACAGTATTGTGTACTCCAGAGATTTCAAAGATTTTTTTCAGTGCTATGCAATTCAATAATTATGGCCCTGTAAGATTTTATTGACATAATCCAAGCTTCTGCACCTAGAGCTGATTACCAGAGCCTGCACATGACTATATTCAATCCTTGACAGCTTCATGCCAAAATTTTCTTTTCTCATAAATTACTCATCCATTTATTTCATTCTCCTGTCCTTCCTGCTACTATCAGACACCAGAAAGCAAGGGAAGATGGAATCCCAGAGCAGCTGGAGGAAGAAAGCTATGTGTCAGTTTGTCAGGAGCTCCTCTTCTCCAGCCATCACCATGATATCTTTCGTCCCAGCTCATTTCTATGAGTTGAGGAAGAATGACTTCCATATTCATCAATAATTCATACAGATGTTAAATGAAAGCTGAGTCCTCTCATTGTTCAGTAGCAGTGTGTATTGTGCCTACAAGCTTGAGCACAAAGAGTGAATAAAAATGACTGTGATCCAGCCCACTAAGCAGTTAGATGCCAAGTAGATGAGGGAGAACAGACTTTAGCCAAGGGTCAGGGTCTCCAGGCACTATGTCATCTGTCACCACTAAACCTTCTAGTATGTAGCATTTCTGCAGCGTCAGGATACTTACAGTTTTCTGTTCTCCTCTGAGGCAGTATACAGGAAATATTTTAGAAGCAGTCGACAGCAGTTTTGTTTACTAAAATCTGCATGCCTAATTTAGCAACTTTTGTTGTTCTCTTTTGACTGCCGTTTTCCTAGAACATTTTCAGGCATAGGAAGGTTATAAATTAAATAATGCAAAAATTTTATGGAATAAATATAGGTAGAAATTATACCCTGAAGAATACAGAGCTTGTATTAGCAATATGAAAAATAAATTTAAACCCTAGATGATTAAAATATAACATCTTATATTGGAAAATAGAGAAACTGTGGAAATGGCACCAAAGAATCATACTTGGCCTCAAGAGGTTTAATCAATAATTTCCTTGGAAGCATGAAGACTTGAATTCAATCCAAAGAAGCTGTTATAGAGGCCAGACATGCTGGTATACACTTGTAATCTCAGCACTAGCAAGCAGAATGGGCAGAGATACCTGGGGCTCACTGGCCTGCCAGCCTAGCCTACTTGGTGAGTTCTAGACCAGTAAAAGACCTTGTCTCAAAAAATAATGAGGATAGCTCCCGAATAATGACACCTAAAGTTTTCCTCTGGTTCCCATGAATACACACTTGTGCATACATACACATATATGCATGAGCACACAGATACACACACACACACATGCACACACAGAGACAATCATATTGTCTAGAAACAGTCAACTTTGATAATTGAGGTTCAATATTAACTTCTCTCTTTTTTATCTTCCACATTTCATCTGCCTTCCTTTAAAATGGATTCTTTTCTCCTGCCTCCACGCGTTCCAACCACACACTCACGTCTTGATCTTTTTCTTTATCCTCCTCCCTTTCATCTTCTACCAGCAATTAGAGTGATCCCTTTCAGTTACAAATTAGAGTAACTTCACCTTTCCAAGTAATAGTGATACTTCTTGCTCATTGCATTTTAAAGTAAAACATAAATTCTTGAATGCCCTTGCCTATGGCTCCAACATCCACCCCAAATTTTCCCATGCTTTAGGGTCTTTCTTTTAGAAAAGAGGAGATAATAATAATTTCCTTATGGGTCATTAAAGATGAGCATGAAGATAGTCACCATTAAGTATTAGATATGACCAACACTGTATGTCCTTAGACTCTTGGCCTATGTAGGCCCTGTGTTTCTTGGGAATTCTATTCTTAATGTCCCTCTTTCTGGGTGTTCTTTCTTCAGATTCTATCGGGAAACACCTCTGGTCCTTCTTAATACTTTCCTATTACAAATCTATCACTAGAACTTATTGTCCATGTTTGGAAACTAGATTTATACTCACTCAGCTTACCATCATCATTCAAGCATAGGACACAGTAGGAACTCAATGGTATTTATTGAACAGATGAACTGGCAGAGAGGATTCAGGATCTTCGGTCACAGTTACTACTTAATAGTTGAGTGAGTGACTAATTACCAACCCTCTTCATTTCATACAGTCACTGAAATAGACCACCACAAATGTGGTGGCTTAAAAACAACAAAAACTTAATTCTCTCACTGTTCGGATGCCAGGAGTCTAAACAGGATATTACTGACCAAAGATTAGGTTCAAGGGAGCTGAGTACTCTCGTAGGGTTCTGGGTAAAAATCTGTTCCAAAATAGCTTCTGTGGCAGTAGATTATCATCTTTACCCTTCAGACGACTCGAACTATCATTTCAGGAGGGTTTGAGTCACTGGAGTCCTGCATAGATAGGATTGTTGTAGTCTCTCATTGACTTTAATCACAGGATTAAAGTGCTATCACAGTGACCTGAATCCCAGAAAATTTCCACCTTGCCTCTGTGTTTAGGTTTCACAGCAATCAGGAGTAATCTCTGAGCCAGCCAACTCCTTTCCTTTCCTATTGATTCAAAGCAGGAGTACAAAGTGGCCATGTGACAATCTTAATTTCTAGTTCAGTGTGATCATAGTTCTATTTCCTGAGGATAGCTTGCTTCTCCTGGAACTAGAACTTCTGCCAGGGGATCAGCAGGTCAAGTAATGAGTAGCAGCACTTCTGTGTCTAAGCCTTGATTCCACTGAAGTGGAACAGGTGATCTTTGGGATGTGTGACCTGCCACACATATCTACAAACAAAATAGACTTCAAAGGTTTTCATATATGGTTTCCTTCTAAATTACTCCAGCCCTTGGTGCATCTATTGCTGTTCTGAGGGAAAGAGATGTATTGTGATACAAGAACTCCAGTGATGTGAAGGCGAGTGCTACTTAGCAGTCTTCCACACAAATACAATCCTGTCTTGACTGTGGGATGTGATAATAACAAGGGTTCATGGGAAAGTTACAAAAATGAGTCACTGAGCAGCCTTGGTTTAAACTGAGCCTCTAATTAATACTCCCATGGAGTAAGCCCCTTGACTATTATAGTCTTTTTTACTGGACTCTAGGAAATGAAAATCTGCATGAACGAGGCTTTCTATCAATTCATCAAGCCAAGTGGAAATGTCTGTTTGTCATATAAAAGATAATGGCAGAAATCCATTTTTAGTTCTCTGTTGCTGCACTCATGTGTGAAATTACCCACTGGGGAGGACATTTAACTTTATTGGGATTGGCTGTACAAACTATAATACCAAGTGAATTGGTCTTGCAAACCAAACTGAAGGCCTCATAAACCAAACAGGAACTACAGTGAAGACAAAGGATTGCCATGGATGATAATGTCAGGCATCCAGAGAGGCTGAGAACCTCAAGGCCACTTCACCCCTTTCCAATGGCTTTGATTCCTAGAGAACGAATCATTTTCTGAATAGCAAACCTTAATAACACCTTGGTTTTCCGATTTGGATAGGCCACCCATTTGGCATTCTAGCTAAGACCTTTTCCTTTCTGCCCTGATTACTTTAGCATGAATTTCAGGTTTGAATTACCCAGTGAAAGACTATTGGAGGGCATTAGGAGGAAGTACTTGTACTCTCTAGAAACATCTGATTTTGTTGACTGTCAGTAGATAGTACGCAATGCTCATGTTTGGTATCTTTCAAGATATTTAGAGAAGAAAGGAATATTGCAATATCTAGCAAGAGTTAGAGCTTTTGTTTTCCTAACAAAAGGTAAGACAAAGGAAAAAGGAAAAATAAGGTGAGACAACAGGATACAGCCTGGGGAGTTGGAAAGTATTTGGAAAAAGCTTGTCTATCACCAGTTCATCTATTTCCATTTAGTAAACCCAGAAGTCAAAGTTTTATATTTTAGTAGGCCTAATAATAACAATTTTTTTTCAGTTTACATGCAATAGCACAATTAGGTAGTCCCATACCAATATGTCTGTGTTTGTTTTTCTCTGGAGCCAGGTCTGTCTGGTTTCCTTGGCTCAAATAGCAATTGGCACAGACCAGGGGTAGAAGATTAGGTCCAGGCAGAACCTCTCATCAAAGCACCCTAATCAGGACACAGCTTCCAGCATGCCCAGAACAGGCCACCAGAATCTCCCTGCTCTGTACCCAACAACTGCTCTTTGAGGCTAAATGTGTGGTTCCAAGCCCACTGAGAAACACATGGCAAAAGGGTGGACTCTCATTACTGAGACATCTTCTCCCTCCAATGACACACAATGAGTTGGGCTATTTCCCTTTAAAGTGGACGTTTTCCACAGTGTCCACCTTCAATAACTGTGTAATGTAGGGACTCAACAGATTAAGGATTCCCATTTAGCTGGTCTCCACAGAAACAGCATTACATTCAACTAGCACGTCATGTTTTCCATTAGTATTTTGTTTTAGTCACTGAAATGTGTTATAGAAATTTTTAATTCCAATCCAGGGTTTCTACCCCACTTTTGACCATTTAGTTCCTGGATAAAAGACACAAACAACATTTATATTTATAATAAGTCTTAATCATCACAAGAGCTGGGCAGATATCTATCCTCTATGCTATTATGTCTATTTCCCAGTCAATAATCCTATTATATAATTTGCCATGTTTCTTCTGGGCTGCTCTTAATTGAAATTAGACAATGCTCATAGCCATATTTTAAGATTCTTATCCCATGGTGGCTTCTTCCTCCATTTACATTCTTCTCCCCCTCGTGGTTCCCCCCAACCTGGGAACCCTAAACCTTGCCTACCTCTCTTCTGTCCAGCTATTGGTTGTCAGCATCTTTATTCACCAATCAGAAATAACTTGGAGGCAAGCCTACATAGCATCACTTGGGTCTGCTTGTGAACTCTAGTCTCTGAGGCAACCAGGTTTTGGGGGCCACATTTAGCATTATGATACATAGCAAAAGACCAAGTCTCAACAGAAATGGCTTTAGTTCACTGGCTAGGATGGTGAATCTCTTATACTCAGGGCTGCTATCTTTCTATTTGTGTAGATCAATGTCTAATGAACTTGTGGGTTTGTTAAAATTTAACTTGCATGTCTAATGTCAAAACAAAGTGAAAATTTGGTCTGTCCTTAATAGTATGCTGAATGCCACATTACATAAGGATCAATCATATGTCAATGCTCTATATCTGGATTTAATGCCTCACTGAAGAGGCATTATAATCAGCCGTGCTGGCTACTCTATCACAAGGACTTGCATTGAGCAATATGCAGGTATTGCCAAACAATGTTCTCCAGACCTTTTCCCAAAGACCTGTGAAGACAGGAACAGTATCAAAGGATCAGAGGCACTAGTGCTGCTACAGGACACATCCTTCCTCTGCTTCTTCAAACTACAAGACAGATGAAATGCTGGCTGGCTGTCCTACCACAGAACACTCAGGCTGCTAGGGGCCTCAATTAGCTAAAGTTATAACCACCAAGTACACTTAGGCAGCCCTGTTTCTTGGTTGGAGACCAGCTTCTCCCTGAGATTCACCTTGTCTGAAGTGCATAAAGCTCTCACCTCGCTCAGGTGGTCCCAGGGACAGTCCTGTTCTGCTTGCTTATGGAACAGAAAGTATAATTCTACAATTAGTAAGTTAGGTACACAGACCACATAGAAGTTTTGTTTGCCTGATTGGCTTTTGAAACAAATGCTCTGTAAATGTGACATCCAGAACTATAGATTATCCCATTAAGTACCTCATCAGAATTCTCATTACTATTTTTTTAATAAGGATAAAAAGACAGAAGAAAATTAAACATCTTATCCTGTGGAAAATAAGTTAAATGTTTCTGTCACCATTTATGATATCCAGTATTTATTCTGACTAATACCAATGTTTGCCAGGCTATTCCTTTCTGAGATAAATGAAAATTCTCTCTACTATGTATTAATAAAACCTCTTGGGTGACTTCCAAGATGATCCTGTTATATGGAGTTACAAGCTATCCATCTTTTGAGAAAAAAAGTTAGAGTGAGTTCTATATGAATTAAGTAGAAATGAATTGGAAATATGCTATGTTCTGTCATCCTGAAGCTATGCACAAGAAAGGAGTCAGTTGTAGATTTATGACACAGTCTTATAGTTTTGTGTCCTTATAAATGGTACAGCCACAACAGTGGCAATGAAACTAATATAAATTGCATGTCTGTGGCAAGGTGGCTGTCCCAAGTGCTCTACATGTTTTATCTAATCTGATCTTTAGACTGATTGTGCACAGTACAGGCATTGACTGATGTGGAAACTTGAACCTGACAGTACAAGAAATTTGACTAGCATCAGAGCAAGGAAGGGATAGAGCTAAGACTTGAATCTAGCTTGAGGGTTAGAAGGCAGTGGTAACTACAAAGCCCCGTTGTAGGCCTCCCTGTTTTCAGGTCCAGCAGGAGCAGTAAGTACCAAAGGCCACAAGACTGTCTTTGCTTGAAACAAAATATATGAGTAGAGTAGCAAGAGTCATTCATAAAATATTCAAAATGATGACGATGTTAGGAGCAAAGGCATCCAGTGTGCTAAGTACCAGCTGAAGGATGTGGATTTCAGGATTTCGGGAGGTGAGTCTGGAGATGAACAGGCTTCCTGGGATCATGAAAGACAGCACTGGGATGCATGTCTTCTTTCCCTGATTTTTGAAAATTGTGACTCAAAGAAGAAGGCACATTTATTTTCATTAAGGGACACCTAATTGATTATTTCAAGTTAATTAAGTGGATCTGCTCCAAGCTGAGTCTAGTATATAAATCCACATTCAGAAGTGTTGCCATATGGCCAGAATGTGAAAAAGAAAAGGAATTGGGGAACAGAGCAAAGAGTTCTGTAGGAAGAAAATCAGAACACAGCCTTTAATCTTAACTACCTTCGTCCTGCACACAGAAGAAGCTGGAGAGAAAGTACACTGTAGTAAGACAGTTAGCCACAAGGACATTTTTTTTTCTGTGTCATTTCCAAACTTGCCTTTTCCACGGTTGAAGCAGCATCTCCTTACCTCATTTACAATCACCATGTAACTTACCTTCAAGCTCGGGATCCCTTTGCTGTCTTCTGCTCTTCTAGCTTCAGTGCATCGTTGTTTACCACCCGCTACTTCTAGAGGAGTGGTTCTCAACCTCCCTAATGCTGCAACCCTTTAATACAGTTCCTCATGTCATGCTAAACCACCAACCATAAAACTACTTTTTGGTGCTACCTCATAACTGTAATTTTGCTACTGTTATGAATCACAATGTAAATATCTGATATACAGGATATGTGGCATGTGACCCCTGTGAAAGGGTCTTCAAGTAGCAAATGGGTCATAAGCCACAGCTTAAGAACAGCTGTTCTAAGGTATGAGTTAAAAAAAATATAGACAATGAAAATAAAATAGATCTTTTCTATTGGAGATGGAGGATGTGGTTGTTTTAGTTACTGTTTTATTACTGTGATAAGATACCCTGGCCAAGGCAACATATAGAAGAAAGCATTTATTTGGGACTTACAGTTTTAGAGAGTAAGTCCAAGATCATCATGGTAGACAGGACGGCAGCAGGCAGGAAGACATGGCACTGGAACAGTAGCTGGGAACTCATGCATCTTGAGACAACTTAGAAGCAGAGCTAACTGAGAATGTCACGAGCTTTTGAAACCTCAAAGCCTGGCCCCAGTGTCACACTTCCTCCAAGAAGGCCACACCTCCTAATCCTTCACAAATTTGGGACCAGGTATTCAAATATATGAGTCTATGAGGGGCATTCTCACTCAAACTACACAGTGACCAACACTGGGTGTAGTCGGAGCCATCTGTAACTATGTTTTTTCACTCATCCTCTTTGTTTCCAAACTAATAACTCAGAGACTTCTTATATGTGAAAAATGCCTAGGTTAATCCCTTGACTTGTTCCCCAACTAACTCATAACTTAATTATCCATTTATTCTGTTCTAACTCATACCATGTAGCTGGTCCTCAGTTTCATGTGACCATCTCCATCATCATTGGAGTCCAATCTCCTTTCCTACATCCATCTCTATTCCAGAATCCTCCCTCTTTCTGCCAGAACTCCCATCTCCTATTTCCTCATTGGCTATAGGCATTTTTATTGATAAGTGAAGCTTCCACACAGTGAACAGGAGGTTCTCTCTACAAGTGGGCTGATTGCAATAGACTGAAATAAGGTTTGGTGTGCCCTAATTGTATTGTATTATTTTGGTTTATGTGTACTTCTGTTTCTCCATGGCCTATTAAATCCTTGATGGTAAGAGCTAGGCTTATTTTTACAGTTCTATTTCCTTGGTATATAGTTGCATGTTTTAGACATGGAAGGCATTGTAAGAAACCATGAAGGGGTGAGTGAGTAAATGAATCAAGGATAAAGGAGTGAAAAAATTAGCAATGCTTACTGGTTTTTGTATCCTTATTCTCCCCTGATAAACTACCCAACATATCTCCCAAAGGAGCTCCAGGGTCATAACTTTTCAAAAGCATTGACATTATAAACTTATACCAACCACTCTTCCAACACACACACAGCAAAGCAACAAAATAAACAACAACAAAATGAAAACCCCTCTGAACTGTCAATCAAATGGCTTAGGAAGAACAATAACACTGTGTTTAATCCTTTTGATTTTGGTTTGCTTTTTGATGACAAGGGGAGGAAAGTTGTGTTTTACTGACCCTTTCTGTTCAAGGATAATCTTATCTTGCAGCGATAGTTACTGAGGTCAATAATAGTTCTTATTGGAGAGACAAATCACTTTGCTTTGGATTAATGTGAACGAAGTGCCCACCACTGCTGTCAGCAAGGTCTGTTCTCTGGTCGTTTCATTATGCCTTGCAATGAAACATCTATATTTCTTCTAGGTTTAATGAGGCCACAGACAGCCAACTCTTTACCGAATGATGCTGGAGATTTTTTTTTCTTTGAATTTGATGTATTCTAATTTGTGCTTAACTGGCCTTCCCAAGCAATTCAGGTACTCAGATGGGCATTTTAGGGACAATTAGCTAAGTATTCCTCTCATTAGCCACAAGGCCTAGAAGAAAAAAAAAGACAAAGGGAATCAAGAAGACATAGCCAGTTTAGGAGAACATTCACTTTCTATCAAGAATATCAGCTACCTCATCAAGTTGCATGTTCCTGTGCTGGGCAGCTTCTCTGACCCAGGACATCATTAACCTGCCAGTGGCTACACTTTGCTGCTAAATCACCTTGCTTTTGTGTTTCAGTTTTCAGGTCTTTACCTCCTGTCTTTCTTCACCATCCTCATCGGGCTGGTGCTGTATTCCTCCACCTCTACGTACATAGCCCAGGATCCCCGAGTGTACAAGCAATTCCGTAATCCTTCAGGACCTGTCGTGGACTTACCCAGCACAGCTCAGGTAGAGCCTTCAGTCACCTACACCAGCCTGGGCCAGGAGACAGAGGAAGAGCCCCATGTACGTGTGGCCTAAGGGAAGACCTGCCCTGCCCACTGAGGACAACTCATAGGCCATGTGTTTGCCCATCATCTCTGTATTGTACATAGAGAAAGGTATTTAGTAGGTACAGTCTTACAGGTGGACCGCAAGGTAGCTAATCCTCCTTTCATCAAAGGAAGAAGCTGAAGACCGCTGGAGACACAGGCATCCATCCACCTGACTCAGAGAGAGGCTTTGATAGTGTGTATCCTGACTCAGCCCCTACCCCTCCATTGATTACTGTGAAAATTTTTGAATCAAAAACAAGTATCACTGTTACTATGATCTTTACTATTAATTGTTACTGTTATTACACTGACTTTCAGAAGGTTTTTTATTCCTGATGGGAATTATTGCCAGACCCTCACCTACTCAACATAAATCCCACTTTTCTATGGCAAGTCACTTTTTAAGAATCATACTTTTTGTTTGTTTGTTTGTTTTGCACAGACTATATAAGTGATGCATGCCACAGAAGCTTGCCCATCCTGGTGATCTTGTGGCTAATGGTTTCCTCTGTCACCTGTCAGATTGCCTGTTCAATGAGGATTTTGTGCTGTGACCCTTGTGGGGAGGGGAAACTGACCATATAATTCTCTATTCTAGGAATAGATATAAAACAAACATTTTAGGCATTTTATATTTCCTTTCCTGCTTATTCCAGGCTGCTGGCTTTTGTCGGCCTAGGAGATTCATCTAATCAAGCCCCGTAACTACATGATAGGAACTGTCCCATTTTTGCGGCTTAAAGAAACCCTAGAAATATGGGTTATATTTTTTAATTTCTTTTTCTGTCTTTTCTTATATCGCTCTCCTCAAAAATTAGTTTTTATTTTCATTTTTTTCTTAATGATGTCATAGAAATTAATCAAGGCACTGGAAAAGCCATGACCTCTACACTCTTAGTTACATAGTATCTTTCTGGAAGTATGCCAACGTGGAAATTATCTTTATTGTGGAGTCCCACTGTTTATACCACCTCTTTGAGTCAAGGTACTTAGTATGGAGAAATCTCTGTTAGTAGCTCATGCTCTGGTCACTTAGTGATAAAGACATCACCATTGAAAAGGCTGGCAATTTGATTACACTCGATACCCACCTAATAGCAGAATATACGGAAAAGCAACTCTACTCACAAGGAACGCTACAGCATCCCAATAAAGCTTAATACATCACTAGTTTAATCAGTTCTGTTGTCTTTAAGAATGTCTCCCCCACACCCAATCTGCTCCAAACACAGAAAATTAGGAAACATCACAGACCTTTACAATGAAGAAAAAATGTCATGTGTCAGTGTGGAAGTTCTCTGTAGCTTGGCTGACTTCAACACCACTCAAATGAATCCTTGATGGAGTTATAGGGTTTGTATAAATATTTATGTAAATTGAGGCAATTCAAGTCAACATATTTTAAGCAAGCAAGCAAAACAAAACACTTGTCGGGGAGGGAGTGTCTCATAAAGTAAGACCAGATTGCAAAGTAGGACATCAACAAGTCCTAAACATGGCAGGCAGAAGCTCTGAGGCTGTCTACCAGAAGGCCCTGGCCTCTTTGCTTGCCTTCTTCTGTGAGCAGTCACATGATCTATTTTGATAAGTCTTATAAGAACAACACATACACAAAATAAGTAATGTGCTTGACCACTGTAACTCAATCTTCATTTTTCCCCCATTGGAAATATAACTTTTCTTTCTAACATATTGTTTAATTCTGACCTAGGAGATAGAAAATAAAACTGTTTCTCTGGTGTGCAAATTTCACATTGGTTCAACCCCATAGGAAATAGGGTTTTTTTTTAATTAGGGTGGGGTGGGCAGGGTTGAGAAAGGTTTGTGCTAAAGCTACACACCACATAATAACCTTGCCAACATCTGCTCTCTACTACCTTTTAAGCCAATTAAATACCTTTCTCTGAATATTTTGTCCATTCAGATCCGAAGACCTTTAATGACTGTGGTTTTATTTTTATGTTTACATTCCTTTGGTTTGCATAATTTACTTGATTTATTGCATTTTTAGTATTTATTTTAAGCCAAATGTCTTTGTCTTTTTGATTCATTTTTATGACACCAGTTTGTAGACAGTCTGTAAACTCTAATGAGAAACAAGTAGCTGAAATTATTTCCAAGACCATTTGGTAGGCTGGGAATAGTTTTAGTTACATTTTGAAAAGGTCTGCAATTAATTGATGGCTGAAGATGGCTGTCTGGACCATTTTATAGGATGTTTTAATTGACTCCATTGTATGAAAACCAAGTGTGAATATCATATTGAATTCATTGTATACGTTTTGTTATCTGATGTCTTTGTAATCAGACATTAGTGCACCTGTGTTGATTTCTCTCCATTCATAAAGGTGGTAACATTGGCTCATCCAAGACTAGGAGTTTAGGATTGACCCTTAAGGGAAAAAGACAATAAGTTGCAAAGAACAATGTTTTCAGTCTGAAAGCATTGGTGGTTTGAGAGCGGGGCGGGAAGTGGGAATAGGGTAATATTAACTGTAGCAGTTTTAGTTTCTGAGATTCTGTAACCTCAGTAGACACCAGCAAGAATTTCAGCATTTTAATCTACCACTCTTCTCACCTCAATCAATGAGAACAGTCCTCTGTATGAACTTGATGAGAAGCAAACCATAGCTCTCTTAAACCCTACCAGAGATGAGTGGTGGTTTTCACTTTCTCAATGGAGACTTGCACTGGGGACGGAGCTTGCCTTGGTCAGACCTCCTCACAGCTTCGAACACATATCCAGGTAGACCAAGAAATGGACAACTTCACACCACTGTGTCCCATGAAAATATTTCAATGTTTAGTTTAGGTATTGCTAACTTGTGCTATTAACCTTCTGACAAGCTTGTAGTATTGTTTGTTCGGCATTTATTTTTGATTTGTAACCATTTAGTAGTCCCCAGCTAGTTATCAGTGCAGATTTTACCCCATGGGTAGGAGTCTATCTTCACACCACATAACAAAGCACACTAATCCTGACACCACAATGGAAAATATGAACCAAAATGTGAAAGAAAAAAAGAAAGAAAGAAAGAAAGAAAGAAAGAAAGAAAGAAAGAAAGAAAGAAAGAAAGAAAGAAAGAAAGAAAGAAAGAAAGAAAGAGGAAAAGAGAAAAAGAACCTTACACTGGGAAGCTGAACAAGTGATCTACCTTTTCTATTTGCATGTTCCCCCATGGACTGGCTGTGGCAATGTAACAACTGTACGATGTTTTCAAATAAAAATAAATGCTTTATGAAAGCACCACACTGCCGGCTCCCTCGTGTGTTTGTCTGCACAGTGACAGCCATGATGCCAGGTCCCTTGAGATGCCAGAAATAGCAAAAACAGCAGAGAAACTAGTGCAAGTCCAAATAAAACCTAGAGGGAAAATAGTTCCAAATTAGGAACCGCAGAGTCTCTGAACTATAGTTTTAAAAAGTCAAATTAGACACATTGGTCATAATTTAGGATACTAAAGAAGGCTGTGGGGATACAACTTTCTTTTTTTTTAATTTATTTTTTTCTATTGGATATTTTATTTATTTATTTCAAATGTTATCCCCTTTCCTGGTTTCCCCTCTGGAAACCCCCGATTCCATTCCCCCTCCCCCTGCTTCTATGAGGGTGCTCCCCGACCCACCCACCCACTCCCACCTCACCTCCCTGGCATTCCCCTACACTGGGGCATCGGGCCTTCTCAGGATCAAGGGCCTCTCCTCCCATTGATGCCTGACAAGGTCATCCTCTGCTACATATGCAGCTGGAGCCATAGGTCTCTCCATATATACTCTTTAGTTGATGGTTGATCCCTGGGAGCTCTGGAGGGTCTGGTTGGTTGCAAACCTATAGGGTTGCAAACCCCTTCAGCTCCTTCAGTCCTTTCTCTAATTCCTTCATTGGGGACCCTGTGCTCAGTCCAATGGTTGACTGCAAGCATCTGCTTCTGTATTTGTCAGGCTCTGGCAGAGGCTCTCAAGAGACAGCTATATCAGGCTCCTGTCAGCAAGGACTTCTTGGCATCTACAGTAGTGTCTAGGTTTGGTGTCTATATATGGGATGGATCCCCAGGTGGGGCAGTCTCTGGATGGCCTTTCCTTCAGTCTCTGCTCCACACTTTGTCTCCATATTTCCTCCTGTGAGTATTTTGTTCCCCCTTCTAAGTACTAAAGCATCCACACTTTGGTCTTCCTTCTTCTTGAGCTTCATGTCAGGGATATACAAGTCCACAAGGACCATTTATGCAGGATAGTGGAAAGCTACCTATCCCTGAGAAATAGTCTCTTATGAAGAAGAAAATTCTGGGCACAATGCTCTAGGTATAACAGCAGACCTAACCACGAACATTCTTCCAAATTAGGACATCTATTGAGTCTAGAGTATCCAGATTCCTGCTGATAACTTACAGTGAACCTAACACTTACCTCTCCCCAGATAACTGTTTTCGAACTTCTAACCATGAAGCATCCAGAGTAGACATTATACGTATTTACTTTGTACAGCCCTGGCAGTTATATTCACACTCAGTCACTTAAAAATAAATAAATCAGTATGACTCTGTGTTTGACCTATATAGTCACATTTACTCATTCCTTTATTCAATCATTCACTTTACATCCAGATCACTCCACCCTCCAGGTCTCCCTTCCACAGTCCCTCTCCTTCTCCTCTGAGAGGATGGAGGCCACCCCTCTGGGTATCCCCTACCCTGGCACAAAAAGTCTCTGTGGGGCTAAGTGCATCCTTTCCCACTGAAGCCAGACAAGGCAGCCCAGGTAGAAAAATGTATTCCACAGACAAGCAATAGCTTTAAGGATAGCTCCTGCTTCAGTTGTTTGGAACCCACATGAAGACTGAGCTGCACATCTGCTACATATGCACTGGGGTGGGACAATAGGTTCAGCTGGTGTATGATTTTTGGTTGGCGGTTCAGTCTCTGAGAGCTCCCAAGGATCCAGGTTAGCTGTCTCTCTTGGTCTTAGAATTTCAGGGAAGGGCGATGGAGCAGAGACTGTGGGGATGGCCAAGCAATAATTGAAGACCCATCCCATGGGCAAGCATGAATCCCTGACACTATTCATGAAACTCTATTATGCTTGCAGACAGGAATCTAGTATGGTCATTCTCAGAGAGTCTCCACCCAGCAGCTGACTCAGATGGATGCCGAGACCCACAGCCAAACAGTGGACGGAGCTTGAGGACCTTTATGGAAGATTTGGGGAAAGAATTGATGGCCCTGAAGGGGATAGGAACTTCACGATATTTTAAAATTGATTTTCTAGCAAACTTGGCCAACTTTACACCAAGTACTTTGTAAAATACTTTACAAAGTGCAAAGTAACAGCAGGCAGTTAACATAAATAATATGCTTCGAAAAATACTTTTTCTTATAAACCTTTCTCTGAAATACTAAATTTGTGGACAAATTCCAGTAGACAATTAATGCATGTGTTATGTTACACCTGCTTCTCTAATGAGTTATTTTCTTAAGTGAAAGAACCTGGTTTCCTAAATATTCAGGAACTCCTGCAAGAGAAAGATGAGGAAACATTTGAATTTTATAACTATTAGTAAAAGGGAAAACAAAATAATTCTAAACTTCCCAAGACAGCTGTCATTGATTCGATTTTCTCTATGCCCACAAGAAAATGAATAGTAATATGTGATGCAATAGCCAAAGTAGTCTGTAAAAATCCAATTAAAAGTTCAGTGCCCAGCAAAACGCCTGACACATGGATGCTATTTGTACTTCTTAATTTATTATAACCTATCTTCAAAACCACAAATAGAAAGCGCAAACGCAAGCGATTCTATTACAAAATGTCACCGTCGTTCTTCTCTTCTTAGCTTTTTTTTTCCAAATCTCATAAAATTCTCATTCTTGGAATTGAAAAAAATCAACATATCCACTCAAGTTCCTGCTTCTAGGGAACTTAAAAAAAAATCACTTACAAAGGCCTTTGGATTCGGGGCTGAGGTAGGAGACAAACAAATTCTTTCCTTTCCAATGCCATCTTACACTTATATCATACATTCTCAACTGTGCATCCAATCATACTTTTTATTATTCATTTTTCTCATTGATAGAAATCATTTCTGCAACTAGAGGGCTCTCTAAGGACCATTTACGAAGGGTTATAGTCCTTCATTCTCTATGGGATTGAAACTTTATTTTTAAAAAAATCTACCACAGCAGGAAAGCTCTGCCACATCCAGGTGTCCTCTATTGTGACCTGAAAGAACAAGGTATTGAGTGTCACTACTCTTCAGACAACTAGCTAAGTCTCTGCCAAACATGACAACATCTTGATAAACAAGGCCTACAAATGATCATGGGGAGCAGGTCTCGTGGAATAGGCTACAAAATTAGCACCATCCATCTGGATGGATAAAGGGCTGGTGTAAGCAAAAAAGTCCATGGGGTAGGGAGGGGGGAACATGAAAAGGATCTTGTTCATTATCAGGAATAGAGCTAGGGCAATCCCACAAACTGAAAGATAATTCTACAATAGAAAAGACAAATACTACTTTATATAGTGAAAAGCAGTCTTCCTGAACTCATTATCTCAAACTGATGGTGCAAGTTAAAATGCATCACCTACAGATATGGTGTGTAAGAGTGAAAGTAGGCTGACTGTGTGGTTCATTACATGGTCCATTAACACTTTCAATACAAAGGCAGACATTGATCATTATACACAGACAACAGGTACAGATCGGCTCTGTGCCAATCAACCTGGAAATATAGTCATCCTGACATGAAAGGCATAAACTACATGGGTAGTTTATCCCTAACCATGGATAGCTGGCAGGACAGCACACAGCCATGTCTTCCTGCCACTAGATGGCACTGAGTCAGAATACGAGGATAAGGCTGCCCACCTGCCTAGCATGGTAAGCAGATAGTGAGTTCTCATTAGTGTTCCCAGTCTTGTGCAAGTCTCCTGTTAATAATGATAGCTGGTGAAAGTTCAGGAGAGCCACAGTCATCTCTGAATAGACATCCATAACCACTATAAAACATCTTACTGCTGTTGAAGATAGCTCTTCATATTGATTCTAAAAGCAAACCCTAGTTTCTATACAGGGATCGTGGAGAGTACCTGCAGCCTGGGCACTATAAGTATCTGTAGTCAGGAGTGGTGGAAAAAAGAGAGGAGTCCTAGTGAGCAAAATCACAGACATCATCACTACTTTTTGTTGCTCGAATGTGAGCTTACAGGAGGAGGCTTTTCTGGAGCCACAGAGAAGCAAATTATAGCAGAGACTGACATACCCATATGCAACAAGATGTGTAGAATGATGCATGAGTTTGCTGGTAAATGAATGTATGCTCCACATGGGAAAGAAGTTGATTCCTAAAAGCCAAAAATGTAGACAATGAACCTAAGCCACTCCTCACTTAACATTTTCTGAGCCACAAGCATAAATATGATTACTGGGATTTCAGGCTTGAGATTGAATCATGGGGTGATGCAACCTGTTTGGTGTCAGGGGTTGGTTGTCTTCTTGCCTTCCTTGGTCATTTGTCTGTAGGCAGGAATAATTTCCATGGTACCTGAAGAGGTTCAATAAATTTTAAGTAATGGTAATAATTTGCAGTTTCACAGATGGCTGGCTGCTTGCCAGTTTCCCAGCAAACTAGCAAAACAACAAAACCATCTACTTGTTCGTAAAATGACTACTGTTCTAAATGAAATTACTAGGAGAGAGGAAATGGCCTAATCACTCGAATAATCAAACCAGTCTCATTATGGGGCTCCCTGGAAGCTTTTGTTTGAATTTTCCAATGTAGTTTTTGGCATTAAATGGGATTTTAAAAGTTAAATAGGTCACACATGCACACAAATGGTTGAGTGAATCACAGAACAGCTCCCAGGATTTTGCCTATCAGGCTCCTTTTTAATTAAAAGAGAGAATTGTCAAGGATAGCAGACAACTTAATGTAGGAAATTTGGCAGGCGTAGAGAAGAATGATGACAGTTTGATTCATATTCCTAACTTCTAACTATCAACTAAGTACACTCTTCATTGTAGTCTGAGCCTAGACACAGAGTGCGAAACCTGGAGGAAACACTAGAGACAAAGATGAGGCAAAACATTCTGGTCCATTCCTGGCAGGAGTTTTTAATTAGAAGGGGAGATATTTACCCTTCGGAAGTTATAGCCTTATCACCAGTGGCAAAATTCTACAGATAACAGAACAATAGAGCCATACATTCCTCAGCCAGAGACCTGGGTCTACAAGCTAGATGCTGAGCCTTCCCCACAAAGGGGATGGGTAAGGTTTTAAGGCTGTAGGATAAGAGATGTTTAGGAGGAAGTCTGTAACTCACGAACCACTGAAGTGTTATCCTGCAGAAGAAAGAAAGAAACACATGTGTGCCCCCAAACTGTTAGTCCTGGACTGAGTTTTCCTGGGAGAATCCGCAGAAAGAAAATTCACCCTGCTGTCCTAACTGAACACGCAGTGCAAGAGAGGAGTCTGCACTGTCCTTGGCCAAGAGATCTTCCAGACGTGCACAATTCTTAGCTGCAGTAGCTGATCTTTAAGCTTCGTCGTTGACACTCCTCACCCACAAGGTATGCTTGCTTTCACTTTGTGAGAGCCTCCTCTCAGCTGTCAATGGAGAGAGGTCAGTGACCCCAAGGCAAAAGCGACTTAATCTCCTCTAAAATATTGGAGCAAAATGAACCCCTCAGTCAAATGTTCCCTGAAGGATAATGATGGAGGGAAATCAAAACTGCTGAGTACCAGGTGATGTCATTGAGTCTATTAATGTGCAAAAGCAACAGTCCCTGTCTGTGCGGGGTAATGCACGCCCTCCCTCCTTCCCATTGATAACAGCAAGCCCCTTAGATTCGAACGTGCATGGACGCATGCATGCATTTGCGCATGCGTGCATGTGACTGTGTTGCTTGTGCTTTTTCTTAGGGTTTTTTTTTTTTTTGTCTTTTATTCTGGTTTGTATGTTCATTTTGTTGTTTGCCTGTTCATTTTCTAAAGAGAGAGAGAGAAAGAAGGCATGGAGTTGGGTGGGGGTAGCAGTGGAAAGGAGCTGTGGGAAGGGAGCCATGTCAGAGTATGTGATATGAAAAAAGTATTAGCAATAAAAATATAGAGGATTATACAATATAAAAAAGAAATAGTGCTTTATACACTGATTCTTTTTTTTTTCCATCTTTTCCCTTATCATCGGTTCTCATCCTTTTCTCGGGAAATTGCAATAGTTTGAGATATTGGGCGTCTTTACAGGATTTCTGCCTATTCCTCCTGAGTGCAGCTGTACACGCGGGTACACATTTGCCTTTATGGCCATCTCAGCCTGGGCTTTCTGCTCCACTAGTTTGGTTACTGATGACAATTTTATTGAACTCCTTAGGGAAAAGTGTTCCCGCACTTTTCTTTACATCAGAACTCAGATATGACTGTTCTTGATTTATCTTGTTGCTGTTAAAGACTCAATGGATCATGAGTGGCTACATCTAAGGCAGTGTGTCCCGACGTGTGAATAGTTGTTTCAAAGGATGTGATATGATTATTTTATTAAATAATCACACCATAAAACCACTTTGGCTTCTAAATGACAGTGATTTTAAAATCAAACCGTGGTTTGATTTTAGTTTTTTTGTTTTGTTTCTTTTGTTTGTTTTCGATTATAGGAATTTTTCCACGATTGTACAATGTCAATTGTACAAGAGTCCTACATTAGTTAAACAGTATTATATCAACTTTTCCCATGGAAACACAAATGTCTGATCAACCCCAGATAGGGCACCAACAAAGAAATGACTCCAGCAGACTATGCTGCTGAATTATTTAATTTAATTGGTTTTAATTATAGAAGCTTGCTTGAGGGGCTACCTACAGGATTATGAGTAGCTTATGGGTAGGTTGCTCTACCAAGGAGAGTCTCTTCCCATCCCTAGCAAACATTAACTGCTGATATATCCTTGGGAAGAGCTGGGACCTCAAATCTCTAGGACCCCTATGTCTCATAAGCATCCCTATGACTGAACAGTAGTGTTCTCAATCTTGTGCAGGTCTCCTTTAAGTAATCACAGCTGCTGAAAGTTTAAGAGGACAACAGTCCTGCCATGCCTGCAGGGCCGGAATCCATAACAACTGCAAAACATTTTACTATTGTTCGAGTTGGTTCCTATTAGTGATCCTGAAAGCAAATCTTATTTTATACATGAGAAACTTTCAAATAAAATATTTTTTTTACATTTTTTAAATTTTGTGTGTATAAGGAAAGGGACATGTGGAAGTTAGAAATGCAAGAATTGGTTTTCTCCTTCTACCTTGTGGATTCTGGGTATCAAGATTAGATAATCAGATTCAGTAGCCAGCATCTTTACTAATACATTTCAGAGACTCTCAGATAAAACTAACAGCTAATTCACCCAAAAAAGATTTTTGAGAGAAGCTTTACCCAGTAGAATAACATAGAAATAGATTCCTCTGAATACAATGAATTGAAAACATTTTTCTCATATATATTTTATCATTAAATGAACAAAATAATAAATAAAAACCTTAACATTAGAAATGAAGACCATACACATAGGACAATAAAGTTTGGCTTTCAAAACAATCTAAGTAAAAGCATCTTTTAAAACCAAATATTTTGCACCAATCCAGATGATTCTGTTGATGACAGAAGAATTGGGACAAATAAACAATGCAGATGGTTTTCTGACTGACTTAGTTCCATTCACTTGTTCAGTCAGTATGGTTAGACTGGTGCCATGAAAGTCATGTGACCCCCATCGAAGCAAGGTATATATGGTAGGAAAAGAATCTAGCTCTTGGGCTAAATCAGAACAAATAAATCAGAACTACCCTATAGTTATTTCTGGTAATACTATTTGAACTTACTACGGAGAACCCAAAACTTCATTCTAGGTACAAGCTTGAAACCATCTTTCAGCTACTTGATTGCTGATTAAATCTTATTTGAATTGCAAGCACTACGTGATTGTGGGGCCAGGAAGTCATGCAGCTGGGGGAGCCAGTCCAGAGTAAGAGTGAGGTCAGATGAGTTCAGCTCCTGAAAATCTCGTCCTGAGACCAGCAGAAGGACTTGCCTTCTTCCTTGCTCTGGGTCCGCCTGTCTCAGAGCATGTAGACTGTACAACCCCCACCTCTGCCACCCTTGAGGTAGTCATGTAGCCTGGTGACCAAATTACAGGGTTAGCTCTCTCCCTCTAAGGACATGCCCAGGAAGCACCTGGAATCCCTCTTCATGCAAATGAAATATACCCAGCATCCGCACATCAGCTGATACTATACACTCACCCCAAAGACCCCCCCTACCCATTCTCCAAGGTTTATATAGTCCTTGTTATCCCCAACAAAAGAGAACTGTTTCACTGAAAACTCTCAAAGAAGGCTGTTTCTCTTGGCACTTGCTCTAGCCAAGATCCTGTGGAACCCACTTCTCTGGATAAACTTGGTTCTTCCCATTCTAGCCTGTTGCGCATTGGTGCCTGGATACCTGGAGGGCAGAAGCAAAACTAGGCTGGTACGATTGTTTTTACTAAAGAATAAAAAAGCGAATATTCTACCATTATGCTGTTTATTTCTAGCAAATACTAACATCTTTCTCTGCAAAGAAAGCAATGGTGTCCCCCAGCATCCAGTGGGTCAGTAAACAGTAAGAACCTAGAAACCTAGCATAGCCCAACAGGTAGGCTGCCTTCCTCTCTCCTGAATGTAACTGAAGCTACATGTGGGACTTGAGATGCCAGACTCAGTCGGAAAGGGAAAATTTCAGAAACTGTCAAATCTGACTTTTCCATATATGGCTCTAAGAGAATCCATCACATCATTTATAAAATGTAGCCCAGGATTCAGATGGTCATACACAGGGGGATTTTCTGCTGGTCACTTTTCTGTCAGCTCAGGTGTAAGCCACAGGAGTGTGCCTTTTGATTTTAGAACCGTGCTGAGGTAACTCATCATGACAGGAGTACATGACAGAGGAAACTCATTCACCTCATGGTCATGGTCAAAAGGGAAAGTTCTGCTCCAGGAACACCCCCAGTGGCTGTGGAACCTCCCACTAGGTCTACCCTAAAATTTCTACCGTGTGCTGGCAGTGTCAAGAAGAAAGAAAGCATTATTTCATGTGTTGAGGAAAACATTTCAGATTCAAGTTAGACAAGGTTCTCCTGTCTCTCCTGGGTAATGTGGAGCTGAGGTAACAAACAAGGGAAGAATCTCAACAAATGACCTCAGAGTTTCTCTCTCTTAGATGTTATTTTTTCCATTGCTAATCTGGAACATACCAGCTCAAATTTCAGTCATTATACCTTAACTTTTTAAACTGATTTATTGTTGTTGTATGTTTTTGATGTGTGTCAGGAAAGGGGCATGTGAGCCACAGGTTGTGTGTGGAGGTCAGAGGACAACTTTGTTTTCTCCTTCCACCTTTATATACAATCAATGCCTATAGGAGATTGAATTCAGGGTTTTTCAGGTTTAAATATCAAAGACTTAATGGCTGAGCCAGGTCATCAGCCTCAGCCAACAGAAACTTTCAAATCATTACAGATTATGTAGTTGTAACTATAATTATTGTCATTTATTCTCTTGCACAGCTCTGGTCTAACTATTAGAAAAAATTGTACTATTTAATCCTCATGGCATGAGAGAGTCCTACAGTAATAGCTATTTTATTGATGAGTTTGTGGAAGCATTAATGAGTTACATAAAGTGGCCAAAGTTACACATGCAGCAAATGATGAGGGCAAAACCCAAATCTAGTGTGTCTGGCTTCAAACACACTTAAGCACGTGGAAGTTCAGAAAAGTGGCTACACCAACAAAATCTTTGAGGAACTATGTACAAGAATCCTGCTTTGTTTTTTTCTATTAATGTAGGAAAAGTGTAAACTGTCCAAGTAGAAAGTGAGTCATATTAAATCTGTCAGCATAGGAAACCTACGCTAACCACAACTGTGGCTCATCATTGATAAAAGAAAGGGTAACAGGTAAATCCCTCTCTTTGATAAACTAACAGAAACAGTGGGTCATCAGTCAAGAGAAGAAACATCAACATGTCTGCTAGAAGGAAGGCATGGCCTGGGACAGTCTCCCTGAGTTCTCCTATGGGGTTCAATGCCAGCCTGCAGAGGCTGATATCCTCCAACATGTCTCTTGTGTTATCATAATATGCCATGCTCTGTTATTATTTCTGTCTTCCTCCTACTGAGCCACACAGGAGCATGTGGTCCAGCTGAACCCTCCCCCTCTCTCCAAATATCTCCTGCAGCATATAGAACCCCTTTCTCCTGGTGTCCTGCCAGGACACCCCTTCCTACACCCATGGCTGGTTCTTCTTTTGCTTCTATGACTAAATGATATGACTGGATTCATGTCTCTATCCTCAACTCGCTTCTGTTTTGTATCCACACTCAATCTTTCTGCTTCACACACCAGTTTTGTGTAAGTGCCTCACAGGCAGGAATCACCAGTGTAGATCTGTCTGCCTGTTCAAAAGGCCAGGTCTGAACATCTAACAAGTCTCTCATACCAACATATCCAAAGTAGAACTCACAATCTCTTCAAACCCTACCATTCTTCCAGGGTTTTTTGTCCTAGCCCAATATGCCTGGTGAGTCTTACCAAATGCCTGGGATTCATGTTCTTTGTATCAGTATCTACACTTTCTCCACCAGCAAGGTGGAAGTTCTGATTCTGATTCCTGGCCATAGATCCTTCTGCCCGTGTTCATGCTACCTTCCCTTCTATCCCTATCTGCCTCCTGCACACTCTGCCTCTGTACTTTCCATTCTCTCCCATGTGAACTTTTTTAAAAACGTAAATTACATACTGTCCTTTCACTGCATGAAGCCTTCAGTGCCCCTTCTCGATATAGGAATAAAGTTGACTTTTATTGCCTCACTAGGACTCTCAAGACCCACCAGACCTGGACCCTGCCTTCCTTAGCAGCTACTTTTGTCTCCTTTCCCCCTCACTCACTCACCACTGATACCTGAGCAATACATGGCCCTTGGTGCCATCAGCTTGCATAGGTCATCCCAGTCCTGACTCCACAGAGGACCTCCCTCCATTGTCTTTAGCACAGTCACTGTGCTGGTTTGAATAGGTATGGCCCATATGGACTCATGTGCTTGAATGCTTGGCCCATAAATTGTGGCACTATTAGGAGGTATAGCTCGGGGGGGGGTGTAGGTGTGGCCTTGTTGGAGGAAGTATATCACTGTGGAAGAGGACTTTTTGCTCTCCTATGCTCAAACTACATCTAGTGTGGCACATAGTCTCCTTCTGCTGCCTGTGGATGAAGATGTATAACTCTCAGCTCCTTCTCTAGCACCATGTCTGCCTGCAGGCTGCCATGCTCCCTGCAATGAGGATAATGGACTGAACCTTTGAAACTGTAAGTCACAATAAAATGGGTTTAATAGATAGATGTCTAAACTTTAAGCACTGGTTAAGGCTGTAGAACAGCAGTTCTTAACCCATGTATAGTTACATGATGACTCAAAATCACAGCAAAATTAGAGTTATGAAGTAACAATGAAATCATTTTATGGTTGGAAGTCACCATAACACGAGGGGTAATAACATTAGGAAGGTTGAGAACCAATGTCCTAGAAAAATACAGGTAGTATTAAGGCTCGATTCCTACCATGCAACAGATGTCAGATGATAGCCTCATACTTGGGGGAGGTTTGTGGGTAGGAGATCTTATACTGGTTTTGAAACCCACACCAGCTAGGAAGACACACAAACATGTAAATGTTCTTGGCTTAGGTATATATCAATAGGCCAGAGAGATTTTTCCCTAAATTCTATTAAACTGTATTACTCAGCACCCATTGAATCACCAGCAAGAACTAAAGGCCTATCAGGTGAGCCTTCAGAAATAAAAGCAGGTGATCTTTCTCTTTAGAGAGATTCCTCACATAGGCTGTTCTGCCTCCCAAGATGATGCTCTGCCTGCCTTCTTTAACAATTGCCTTGCCTCAACAGCCCCATCTCCCCAGCAACCAACTACAACACCATCCTGAGCCATTCTATAGACAATCAAGGCGAGCTTTAAAACTCATCAAGCCAACAAATCTCCCTCTACATCCAACTGGCTGCCTAATCTTCTTACTGAAGAATAAAGGAGCGATAAGTCCAAAGTATAGATCAACTCATATCCCACAGATCACTCCACTGAATTGAGAACCAAGACAAGAAAAATGAAAAATGCTGATATCAAAATGTGACCTGATAGGTAAGTAGCCACTTTAGATCTGGCAAAGGTAGGACTCTTGTGAAGAAGTAACATTTTATTCAGCAACTGATTACTGATGCACTACTGTGTACCAGGCACAGATCAAGAGAGAATGGCAGCATTGGGAAAGAAAACAAGGTTTTTGGTTCTAGTTAAGGAAGATTTAAAATAATTTAAGAGACGTTTTAATAGAAATAGTGCTATAGGGAAAATAAATCATGAGCCAGCAAGATGGAACAGTGGGTAAAGACACTTGCCCGCCAAACCTGATGACCTATTTGATCCCCCAGACTCAAATGAGTAGAAGGGAGAATCAGTTCCCACAAGTTGTCCTCTGACCTCCACATGCATTTTGGTGCATATGCATGCATATAATTTTTTTTAAATTTTAATTGAAAAATATTGTATATGCATGTATGTTTTGCTTGCATGCATGTCTGTGAACTGTGTGTGTACCTGCTGCAGGTAGAGTCCAGAAGGTGTCTGCTGCAGGTAGAGTTCAGAAGAAGGTGTCTGATTCCCTAGAACTAGAATTAGAGACAATTGTGAGCTACTGTGTGAGTGCTAAGAAACAAAGCTAGATCCTCTGAAAGAGGAGCCAGTGCTCTTAACCCTGAGCCATTTCTCCAACCACTGTAATAAAAAAAATTTTTTGAAAAGGAATAAAATGGTAAGGTAGAGGATGGTGGCAGAAACAAATGGATACAGGGAAAGTATACTTAATGATATAAGAAGAAATGACCAGACAGACAAGATAGAGAACAAGAGAATACAGCGTGAATGACATGTGCAACGAGCGTCTAGGCAGATGTCTACATGAAAAAGCAATAGTGACCCCACCCCACCCCACCCTCATTCAACAGGATTAGGTGAGCTAGAGCTGAAGGTTGAGGAAGAATAACCTACAAGCACTAGCATTCCGGCCTTTAGGATCATGACTGGTTAGGCACACAAGCAGACAATCCACCCCTCTACTTTGGGGAAATTATTTAACATGCATGGCCATGGGTTCCTCATAGGTAAAAGATTATCAGTGATGTCGCCTTGACAGTTGCTTTGCAGATTAAATGAAAAGACATTTAGAGCAGAATGCTACAAAGATTGTGGCAAGAAGTCAAATGGTAATACTGGCATCCTACATTCTAGAAGATCTTTATTCTCCCTCCTTAGAAATAAAGATTCCAAGTGCCAACACATGTCCTTTATATTCAAATGTATCATTTAAGCCACCAGAAACTGTGGCCTTTGACTGATCTCTCTCTCTCTCTCTCTCTCTCTCTCTCTCTCTCTCTCTCTCTCTCTCTCTCTCTCTTCCTCTCCCTCTCCCTCTCCCTCTCCCTCCCCTCTCCCCTCTTCTCCCCCTCCTTCCCCCTTTTCTTCCCCTCTCTCTGTGCATGTGTGTGTATTTCTGTGTTTGTATGTGTGTGTGTATATGTCTCCCACACTCTTCCTCTCCCTCCTTCTTTTTCATTTTTGACTTTTCTATTTTGTGGTTTTGTTTTTTTGGTTGTTTGTTTGTTGTTGTTTGAGGCAGAATTTCATCTTGTTGTCTGGGTTGGTCATAAACTCATAATCCTGCTGCCTCAGCTCCTGAGCACTGATATTTCAGTCCTATGCCTCCACTTCATGTGGTGCTGAGGTTTTTCACTGGCTCTGACCCCAGAGCCGATTCCCAGACTCTGTGTGGGAAGCCATTGCTGATGCCAAAATGCTGCCAGCATGCCACCCACCCCAGCCTAAATGAGCCCAAAACAGGGAAAAAAATGATCATATTGTTGCTGTAGCCATGACACTGAGCTTTTCCCAGCATCTACCCTTAGGCAGGAAGATAAACATCTGTGCCAGTTAGAAAGTTCTACCCATAAATAAAGACCCTGTGCTGGGAATTTCATTTTTATTTAAAGTTCTATTTACATGGGGTCAGAAAAGTCAACTTCTATTTCAGTAACAGCCCAACAGCAATTACAAAAATAAATACTTAATAAATATTTTTAGCCACAAAAAATGTTTAGATGAAAACTTTTTCAGACATTCTAGTCAAACACACGGGGCCCTTAAATGAATAATAATATTTGTTTCTTCATTATACAACCAGGCAAAGTATATTTTCCTTCATAAACGTCACCAAATCTACCCTCATTTCCTCTTGCTGACTGCTTGATCCTGATTTGACTCACTGTATCTTTAACCTGAACACCTGCATCAACTCAGCTTCCTCTGAGCCATTCCCTACTCAACACTTAAAACACTACTCAGATGCTGCCATTGTCCAGCCTACTGTCCTTCCTCTGTTTTTCTACTGCAGTCCTTGCAAGAGGTCATTCACATTCCTCTCCTTAATATTTAAATCTCTGTTGCACTCATGGAACAGGGTCTTGCTCAGTCATCATCAGAGAAGCTTCCTCCTGCAGGAGATGGGAACAAATACAGAGACCCACAGCTGGACAATGTACAGAGAGGAAGAGTCCTTGGGAAACTCAGTGCTAAATGGGATGTCACTGTCATATCCATGCCCTCAGGGCTCAGGGAACCCTGTAGAAGAAGAGATAGAAAGATTGTAAGAGCTAGAGGGGATGGAGTACAACAAGGAAACAAGGCCATCTGTCCTGGATAATTTTATGTCACCTTGACACAAGCTAAAGTCATCAGAGAGAAGGAAGCCTCAATTGAGAAAAATGTCTCCATAAGATTGGGCTATAGGCAGACCTGTAGGGAATTTTCTTAATTAGTGATTGGTGTGTGAGGGCCCAGCCCATTGTGGGTAGTGTCGTCTCTGGGCTGATGGTCCTGGGATCTATAAGGAAGTGGGCTAAGCCATGGAAAGCAAACCACTAAGAAGCACCCCTTCATAGCCTCTGCATCAGGTCTTGCATCCAGGTTCCTGCTCTATTTGAGCTTCCTGTCCTGACTTCCTTGGAGGATGAACAGTTCTGTGGAAGTGTAAACAGAATAGACCCTTTCCTCCCCATATTGCTTTGGTCAAACTCCCCAAGGTGTTTTATCTTAACAATAGAAGCCCCAACTATAACACCACCTAAACACAGCAAAACTGGCACACATATGAACTCACAGAGACAGTAGCAGCAAGCATAGTCCCTGCATGGGTCTAAGACAGATGGGATTCCAGTGCTAAGAGGGGACAAGCCCATCACTAACCTAGAATCTATCTCCAATTGATAACCACTTACAAAGGAAGAATTAGTTTTTTTTTTCATGATGCCTGACTGCGCATACAAACTATCCTTAAGAACAGACCCCAGCCCCAATTTTTAGGAGGTTCTGAGTCTCATAATGCTTTGTCTTGCATTATTTGTATTATTCTTCTTTTAATTTCCTTTCATGTCTTTTAAGTATATGTTATGGTTGCCAGGGTTGTGTTTGTATAGAATTTCTATGTATGCAAATGTGTCTGTTTCTAGATATATATGTGTTTCTTATACTTTTCATGACTCAGTTTCTCCTGGTACTTTGTTTGCTTTATCTTATTCCAGTTTATTGTTTATTTTATCGTATATGATTTTATTATTATTGTTTTGATGCCTGTTTGTACTCAAATGACAGAGAGAAAGATGTGGACATGGGTAGAAGGATCTGGAAGGAGTTGAAGGATCAGAAATCATAACCAGTATATCATTAATAAAAAAAGATGAAAGTCTTAGGCCTCTATGCTTCCTATACTTCCATTCTATTTTCTGCTTTATTTTCACTATCTTGCCAAATATCTATTTAGCAAGCAAGTAAGATCATTCATGAATGAACACATGAAGTTCTTTCTATATGATCTATAAGAGACCAGAATGGTGGAACCCTATCCTGTTCTTCAGCCTCTTGTTTTGTCTCTCCAATAGGCTCTTTTATTTCAGACAAATTGACTTCTGTCTAGTGACCCAACTCCTTTCATCCATATAGCCTGCTAGGTATGTTCTTTTCTCTTGGAAGCCTTGACCCCTCATTTTAGCCTAGGTAAGTCCCACTTACCCTGCAAAGCTCAGATTCAGCATTAATTTACTGAAACACCTCCCAACTCCTTGCCTCTGTGGCTCTCATTTTTCTTAGCTCTTATTCTCCTCTAATGATTGAATGAAATCAACACACTGCCTCCCCACCCTATGGGGAAAGCAATCCATTAGGTATTCATTGCCATTTACACTTAGTAGATAATCATTGAGTTTGCTGAATGAAGAATGAAGACTTAGTAATAAATGAGCCACAAGTAATTGTATAAACCGATGACATGAACACTCCATGGTATAGTTAAGGAAGGTTTACTATAGATATGCCAGAGGCATCTGGAAGAGTCCAGAACAGAGAGAGAAAAATTGGAAATTGAACATGGCCAGAAGACTACATGGTCATGAGAGAGACAAGAAGAGGGGAGAAGGGAGAGTAGAAGAGAGAAGAGACAGAAAGACAGATGAAAAACAGAAAGACACAGAGATCATGAAAGAATAGGAGAAGGGAGGGAAACAGAGAAAGCATAGCCAAAATAGCAGGGTTATAAAAAGGAAGAGTAGATGGGAGGGGGGAAGCCAATGAGCTGTAGGCTTTTAGGGTAGGGAAGGAGGTTAGAAGAGCTATAATGCTAGCGTGAACTCTAAAATGTGTAACAGATACTTGTGAGGGAGCCTGAAGACCAGCATGTGTTGGTATGCACCACAGACAGCCATTTGCCTCTTCTGCCTTTTGGAATTTGAGAAATGAAATTTCCTTTGGAACTGACTGTAATAAAACTGGAACAAAAAGGAGGGTGTTTCCACTGTATGATATTTAATAGCACACACAGGAGGACAATTCAAGCAACCAGCTCACTAGTTCCATCAGCTCTTGGCCAACATGAGAATCAACAGACTCTAGGTAGACATGAACCCAATGCTGCAGTGAGTGCACCCTGGATTCTCAAAACATGTATGCACTTGAAACTTGTGAGTATGGTCTTCTTTGGAAAAAAAATAGTTTTTGCAGATATAATTAAAAAAAGGATATCATAATAAGATCTGCTGGGTTACCTGGGGATAACTTAAGTCCAAGGACAAATGTCATTATATGAAACAAGAGAGAAGATATATGCCCACAGAGGAGAACCACATATGAAAATGGAAGCCTACATTTGAGTGACACAGCCACAAGCCATATTTATAAAACAGTAAGTACTTACAAGTTCAGATCCACGTTCACATTTACAATGATAACTATTCCAAAATCACAGTTTAAAGCCTGGGTATAATTATTAGGATGCTTGTCATCAGCCAAAGAGTTTCCTCTTGACTTGTAAGCATGAGGTCACTATAATAATCTGGATGACAGTACACGCCCCCTCCCCCAAGATTTTCAAGAACCAATTTCAATGTGGACTCTGATTCCTGATGATTTGTTTCACTTCTATGAATTCTACAGGTAGAGAACTCCTGAGCTCCAGAGTAAAAGCTATCAAATGGTTTTAAGTTCCCTAAATTAAGGATCTAATGGCCAACTAAAAATCGCATCTGAAGTGTTTTGGTCCAGTGTGCTATAGTTAGGCACTGGAATGGCTAATTCCATCCTACACCCTGCACCATTACTGGCCTCTGTAGTATTTTTCTAGATAACATTGAACATAAATAAAGTGACTTTTTCTTCAGCTTTTTATTTTAGGAGAAATAATCTATTACTTGTTGGGTCATTATGATTCTTCTTTGGAAACTGATGAGAGGGAGAGTTGAAAAGAAAAAAACAAAAATGAACAACAACAACAAATGGCTGAAAAGAGGACCCAACATAAACAGGCACTTGATGAACAACCTGGTGACCTGAGTTAAATCTTAAGAATCTACACGAAGATAAAAAGAGAGAGAATCATCTCTACAAAATTGTCCTCTGACTTCTACATATGCACCGTGGCATACAAACCCACACAGTCACCATGCACACATACATATACACACAGTACAAAAAAAAAAAAAACAAAAACCGAAGTATATTATTAGAAAAAAAATACTGTTTAATGCAGAAGCCCAATAAGAAAACTCAAGAATTAGATTCATAAGGCCACCTACTCCAATAAAAACATTGTCTTTATATTATTTATTTTCTATGTTTCCATAACAAAAGTCACTTAAGGAAGGCTCTCAAATTGGCAGCATATATTTCATCATCATGAGGAAGGTCTGGCAATGGGAACATGAGCCAGCTGGTTACAATGTGTCCACAGTCAGGAAGGAGAGAGAGAAAAAGAGAGAGAGAGAGAGAGAGAGAGAGAGAGAGAGAGAGAGAGAGAGAGGAATTCTGGTATGCAATTCTCTTTCCTCCTTGTTCCATTTTGGTTTTCTGTAGGACCACAGCTCCTGGTATGCTGCCACTACATTCCTTCCTGAGCTAGCCCTCTGAAATCACTCTCATATGATAGGCTCAGAGGTATGACTCCTTAGGTATTCCGAATTAAGTCAAATGGACAATAAAGATTAATCACCACAGCTACATAGGAAAGAACTAATGATATGGGCAAATACTTTTCTAGTCATCGACTGAGCTGTGACATGTGTTGTTAGCTGTAGTGACAAATATACCACCATTTCATTAAGAAATATCTGTACCTCATGTAAGAAAGAATGTAATAATGAACAGTTAGCGAAGGCATGTACAAGGAAATGAAATGCCTTCCATTGGTCTCTATCATATGCCAATACTCTCACCATAAGAGATATCCTCACACTTAAATACATATAGCATTCAAAATCATGACAAATCAGCTAGCTAATCTTCATTTTATGAATACTTTGATTATTTCTTCTGGTCTACAGTAGAACCTAAGCTACAATATCAGTTATATTGAGATGAAGGATAGGAAAAAATTACTTCATGCTAGATCAGGTAAAGAATAAACTAATAACAATAATAAAACATGTGATCTGGGTCACCTCCTTTAACTTTTGCTTAATAACCCATTGCAGAGGAAGATATTTCACACCACCGTGCTTTCTATTCATCTGAACAGAACTTAGCATTCTCTTATATGAGGAGGTTTGCCTTTATCCTCACAAGCAGTATCCCTACCATGCTTTAGATGCACATATAGACTGTGAACACTGTGACACACAGGACTTACAAACAGGTTGTGGGGATGCAAAAACTCATCATGAGGGTTTAGCAGGTCTTCCTAGCTATCTTAGGCCACTTCAAGAACTAGGGAGATCAGGACTTAATTCACTCAATACCCTTCAAATCTTCTCTGGATTAAAGCGAGTTAGAAAACTGCTGAGGTTAATTTACTGAACTGAACTTTTAGGCAATGCCACTAGTTTGGGCTGAAGGCTGTTAACAAGATGCTGAGTAAAGGTTCACTGCTGTGCAGATTATATAGATGGATGTTCATTAGAGCACATGGTCTCTGCTCAATTGTAAGTCACTGGAGAACTTTTACCTTGGCTTTAATATTGAGAAAAGCTAGACTATTGATAATATTGTTTTGTTTTATGTCATGGTCACAGCACTGAGAATCTTGTAATGGCCCTTATTTCCCTGTTTTTATGTCCTTGTTCTTACAAAGTCACAATAAAATTGGAAGCTTTTCTCTGGCATGCATATGAGATTCTTAGAAAGGCATCTTCTGTATCAATCTAACATGCATGTCCTTTTATTTATCTTCTTCAACTTATTTCTATTTATTTCACCCTTGCTATATTGGTTATTTCTTTAGACCACCTTTGACCATGATAGCAACACAGTAGGGATAGAAAACAGTGAGAAAGGGAGGGAAGAAATGAAACAAAGAAGGTTCAGTGCCTTAACATTCTGGAGTTATCATAGCTCATCTATTTGTTTAGCCAAGTCTCACTTCAGCGATAAACTCTGTAAGTAGATGACCTAGCTCATTTTAATATATTCAAGTGTATAGATCTACAGAAATTAAGTTATTATGGGTTAAAAGTATCACAGTGTGATTACATTTAATGATACTGAATTATGTACTTGAAAATGAATAAAATGGTAAATTATGTTATATATGTTTTGCTACAAAAATATCTAACCATTCCATTAAGATAGAAAACAATCTGTAGCTCTACATTGTAAGATTCTTTAAAAAAAAAAAGTTTAATCTTTGTAACTTTTTTATCCAACTAGAATGTGGAACAATAAAATATGTACCTATTTGTTTTCATTTTTTAATTAATTTATTTCATTTACATCCCAACTGCAGCTTCCCTTCTCTTCTCCAACCCCCACCCTTTCTCCTCAGAGAAGGGGAGGACTCCCAAATACATCAACCCACCTTGGCATATCAAGTTGCAGTAGGATTAGGCAGATATCCTATTGAGCCTAGGATATGAGACAGCCCAGGTAGGGGAAAGGGATCAAAAGGGAACAAAGTCAGAGACAGCCCCTTCTCCAGTTGTTAGAGGTCCCATAAGAAGATCAAGCTGTGTATCTTTTACATATGTGTAGGGAACCTAGGTCAGTTCCATGCTTGCTCCTTTGTTGGTGGTTCAGTCTCTGTGAGCCCCTTTGGGCCGAAGTTAGTTGATTTTGTAAGTTTTCTTGTGGGGTCTTGATCCCTTTGACTCCTTCAATTCTTCCTCCCTCTCTTCCACAAGGTTCTCCAAGCCCTACCTAATATTTGGCTGTGGGTCTCTGCATCTGTTTTCATCAGCTTCTGGGTGAAGCCTTTTGGGAGACAGTTATGCTAGGCACCTGTCTGTAATATAGAAGACTATCCTTAATACTATCAGGTAGGCTCTCTTTCATGGCATGTGTCTCAAATTTGGCCAGTCATTGGTTGGCCATTCCCTCAATTTCTCTTCTATCTTTATCTCTGCACATTTTGTAGACAAGGTCTAAGGTTTTGTGTATAAGTTGATGTCTCCATCCCTCTACTAGTTGTGAGTATGATGCTGGCAGGCCTTACACTTTTCTCTCATCTCATCTGCCTTGGTAAAAAACATTAAATTGCACTCCTAAAGCTAGACACCAAGGTCTATTGCCTTATTTGGCCACTTCTTCCTCCTGAATCTGATTACTAAGATCCAGCTATCAAACTACCAAAGGAAGCCCAACAATCAAAAAACTCCTTTGATTCGCTTAATTGATGTACCCAATTAAAATATACCTGTGCATCCTAGCCCGTTCCAACAGACTTCCCCTTTTGCTCTTCTGAAAAGCTATACCTGCAAGGTCATTTAGTTATGTTTTTCTGCTTTAAGTAAGAAAGCAGCCACTTTTACATTTCTTCCCTGCTTAATAAAGGATCTTTCTATGAAAACAGGTGTTTGGGTATGGTTTGTGCCTAATCCAGGATCTGAAAGAAAATCACCAATGTGTGGGATCTCCTAACAGTGGTTAGCACCATTCCATAGGTGTCTATTAGTGTTGTTCCCCCTTTTTCTCATGGGTTGGTGGCCACTGGCCCAGAAGTTGCAAAGGGAGCAGAAGCAGTTAGCAGAGTTCAGTCAGCTGTGAGTATGACAGAGAGAATTTCCAATAGTCAGCTTCAGAGAGACAGTTCATTTTATTGTCCTAGGGGTAAAGTGTGTGTATAAGGGCTCTTAGGGTTACAGGCACCTAATTACCATAGGGTTGGAAGAAAGAGCAGGATTTATTCTCTCAGTCATGCAACATGCTGGAAGCTCTGTCCAGTGTCATCCTCCAAAATAAGACCAGGCATCTGTGCTGAAAGACATTCTCCAAGCAAGGCCAAGCAGAGAAAAGGAAGCCCCTGAGAAAGGGAGTACTCCATTGTGCCCTGAACTAGGATAGCTATCTGGACATGATGGACCTTAATAGCAGAGTTCTCCAATATATTAGATGAAATGAAAAAGAGAGACTGATACTCATTGCACTATTGCATTCCATTTCCTGACTGTGGATTCAGTATGACTAACCACTTCATGCCCCAACTACCACACCTTCCCTGCCATGACAAAATTACCCTCAAACTGTAAACCCAAACAAGCCCTCCCTTTCTTAAGTTGCTTCTTGCCAGGTATCTTCTAACAGTAGTGAAAAATCTACAGCTGCTTTCTACCTAGAAATAGCCTGGCGTCACACTGAACACTAGATCATGGGACTCCAAGCTGAAAATACTCTTGAGTCAGTGAATCCCACATTTTCCCTTTATAGCCATAAAAGCAGAGCCACAGGGATGGGAATTCAGTGGAATCATCAAGAGGAAAACAAGATCCCAGAGTCGTTGCCTCTTTCAACCGGACCCTCCTAATTTGTTGAGTGAAGTCTGAGAAGATTTTTATTTTCATCACTTGTGCCTGATTGTTTGAGTCTACCAACTGATAGGCCAATGATTGCTCAGAATAATGCACTACTTAATGCACACCAGGTTGCAAAGCCTATGATGGCAAGGAGAAAAAAAAAACCCACACTGACTGACTAAGGGGTGAGGTGTGTTGACATCCCCTGTGGAGGTGAAGGATTTATTTTCATTGTTGAAGGCCTTTGGTAGCCCTTGCTGCTATTTTGTCAAGAAAATCTCTGTTCAACACCTTTTGTTAAATATTAAAACTTGACAATAGCCTGCCATATTCCTTCAACCTTCATTTTGTGTCTCATGACCTTAACTTGACCTATTGTTCCTTATCCTGACAAAAACAACTTCTTGTACTTTGTCTCAGAGCCTTGTAGACATTGGAGATCTCTTAGCCTCCTTGCTTCTAGACCCAGCCTGTCAGCTTAAATGTCAGACAGTGCTGCTTTGTCTAGATAGCCTATATGTTGCAAATATTTCAAATGCACCCGTTTGTTGTTTCTCCCACAATAAAAACTGGTTCTGAGAACTGCCAGTGGTGGCAGTTCTGGATCCTGACTCCTGGCTGTGTCCCTGACGAATCAGTCTTGGAGTATGGGTTCCATGCCTGAGCTGAGATTCATCGATGCCTGACTGAGATTGGGGTCTGAGTAGTTTGTGCGCCTATTCCTGTACCCTAACACTTTTCCTCTTGGACATTGCTTATTCTAATTCCATTGGGAAACAGAAGACAAGGATGAGCAGAAGCCATGCCAAACATGTTCATTCTCACTGAAGTACTCTCCTACAGTGTCAAATACTGTCTTATGGCATTTTCCAAACCATTCTGTTGCTAGGCATGCCACCTATTTTGCCTTTCATTGATCAGTATACATCAGTAGTTCCCTTTGTCTGTCTCCTGGAAATGCTGAAGACATTCTTTCTAATCATCTGATTTACAGTACTATCCAGCAGATGAGTCTATATCTTCATTTTCCTACTATTGTTTGGGAAGGACATGAAATGCTTACCAATGAATCGCACTCAATGGACATGAGACATCAACTTGACAGATCCTGAAAGCAAACCGTTAGGTACCTATGCACTATTTACTTCCCAAAGATATGAGGTTGCAACAAGACAACAGCTTATTGCACATGCAAATAGTTTATGGTTGTTTATGCAGATAGAAGTAACCAGGTTTTAGGTGACGTTTTTTCAATACTTTTCAATTATCAGTTCAAATAATCTTCATAGCAGTCCTATAAAGTAGGCCTCAATGGTATCCCTATTTTCAGAAGGGGGGAAACCTTGAACAGAGGTGTCTTATAACCAATGGAGTCAATTAAAAACTGGCAGACTGGGTATAAACTAGGTATCTTGGTTCAAAGTCTCTTATGTTGAGGTTTTGAGGGAAACTTGTTAAGGCCTAGGTTGTAAAAGAAAAGTAAAGCAGCAGTACATTTTAGGACAGGACATGATGTTTACAAGTAGTTGAAACAAAAGAATATTCTGGTGGGGACACATATGTGAAACACTCCATCCAGGAGGGAAGCTTCATTAACTCAAGCAGTAAACAACTCAAATAGCTTCAGGAAGTCGCTGAAACTAACCAGATTCACTAGGTTCCTCCCTCCTCAACAGTAATCAAAGAATGAATACTGCTCAGAGTTACACTCAGACAAGCCAAGATGCAAAGAAAACCCTAAGACAAGCATGAGAAAGAAGCAGAGACCAGCAAAACTGCCTAGAAGAAATAAAGACTAGCCTATCCACCTAGAAGAGGCTCAGAACAATCTAGGTGCCTGGAAAGGAACCATCCAACCTAAAGGAACTGCCTTTAGGTTATACAGTGTGCATCAGGTCTCCAGCTTTTGTGAGCTATCACCTATGCTTTTTTGATGTATCTCTTTGAGTTAATTCTGTTTCTATATTAATTGCTTACCCATACTCCTGTAAATAACCCCAATAAAATTCATTGGTTCACCAAGATAGATTTGGTAGTATCCTTACTTTGGTCTGTCTTGGCCTAACTCTCTGAGATGCCTAGACATATGTGTGTTGCCTCTCACCTGGAAAATTCTATTAAATTGCACCATTTAGCCCACCTGCCCTATGCTATTTAAATTCCTGAACAGGCAAGGTGCAAGCACCTGTCTTAAACCACAATACTCAGCCTCACCTGCTGTACCCATGGCTTAGCATTAAAATGATTTCCTTAAGGGCTCACATATAGAAATCAGAGTTTGTGGATGGGATGGATCCTGGCTTGGGAAATGACTTTTTAGACTTACTCCAAAGTAGAATATTGTGTTCCTTCCCTCAATTTCCCCAGTATTCTCTCTTTTACTGAAATGATATATGCCCATTTTCAACACCAGTCCTTGAAAGACTGAGTTTACTGAATAGTATACACAAGTAAAAACTGTCAAGAATATCAAATGTGATTCTTCTGCCATCTGTGCCTTGGAGTTAACCCTGAGCCACAGTTCTCTGTATCCAAATCCCACCTGGAGAGAGCTGGTCTCCCAGGAGTGCTGACATACCTAAGATCACAGACTCACAGGGTCACAGGAGAAAAAAAGCTACAATCAGAGACAGCAAGACCAGCTAAAACCAGAGATAACCAGATGGTGAGAAGCAAGGGTAAGAACATAAGCAACAGAATCCAATGCTACTTGGCATCATCTTATCTCAGTTCTCCCACCACAGTGAGGCCTGGATACCCAAACACACCAAAAAGCAAGACTCTGATTTAAAATCACATCTCATGATGATGATAGAGGACTTTAAAAAGAAAATAAATAACTCCCTTAAAGAAATACAGGAGAACACATGTAAACTGGTAGAAGCACTTAAGGAGGAAACACAAAAATCACTTAAAGAATTGCAGGAAAACACAGCCAAATAGATGAAGGAATTGAACAAAACCATCCAGAATCTAAAAATGAAAATAGAAACAATAAAGAAATCACAAAGGGAGACAACCCTGGATATAGAAAATATAGGAAAGAGATCAGGAGTCATAGATGCAAGCATCACTAACAGAATACAAGAGAAAGAAGAGAGAATCTCAGGTGCAGAAGATGCCATAGAAGATACTGAAACAACAGTCAAAGAAAATGCAAAATGCAAAATTCAAAAATCCCCTAAACCAAAACATTCAGGAAATCCAGGACATAATGAGAAGACCAAACCTAAGGATAACTGTAGGGCACCACAATGGCTTGTAGGGCATGCAGCGTGGGGAAAGGGGGAAGGGGAAGAGGAGAGTGGGGGGAGACTCCATCTCACCAGAACTAGCCTGCTCTGGCAGGGCAGATGCAGGAAACTGCCATGCAACCCCATGCCGCAGGAAGGGCTATGAGCAGCCACAGGATCCCAATCTGCTGGGGTGGGGAGAAAGCAGTCTCATGGCCCCTAGGCCTCACAGAGGCCAGGGGCGACAGGTTCTCTAGCTCTTGAGCATTCTGAGGCAGCTCAGTTAGCCCCAGGGCTGAAGGGGAAAGGGGCAGTGAGGAAGGGGTGCTGGGTAGGTGAGCTACCTCACATGGGCAAGTCCTTGGTCTGGTCTGGCAGCTGGAAATGCTGGGAGACAATCTATGGTTTCAAAGCTTTATTGTAGAAGAGTAGAGTGAGAGAGAGAGAGAGAGAGAGAGAGAGAGAATAGAAGCTAGCCATGGCCACATGGAAAGAGAGGGAAGGGAATGGGGAGAGAGGGGGTGTCAGGGGACAAGAGACAGAACAAGAGAGCAAGAAAGTAAGAGAGAGAGGACGGTGACTCATCTGGGCCCTGCTGCACCTCCCTTACCTTGGCTAAATTGGTGGGTCACTTTGCAGCACCCTTGAGACTTGCTAATAGAACCTAGCGGTTGGCCTTTAGATGCTCCTTACCTATAGTCATGCTAAAATCCCAGTCTGGTCTAGCCATAAGAAACCCTCTATCAATGACAGCCTGGCCAATTGAGGGTGCCCCTGTATCCAATGGGACATTTTTTCCTGGCTTCCTGCATGATTCTCTCTTGCTATTCAGTTGTGAAAAGCACTCTCATGAGTTGCTGGATATCATCCCAAGTGGGCTGATGAGTAAATAAGAGAGTCTCAAAAAGATTAATCAATGCTTTAGGGTTGTCTGAGAAGGGTGGGGAGGGGGGGTGCTGAGCCTTCCAGTTATACGGGTCAGCTGAAGAGAAAGACCAATACTGTATAGACTGATTTCCATCCTCAGCTGGAGAGAAAGGGCCACCATTGACTCTGGAGGGGTGATCCTCTTGCTTCAGGTGCCCATGGCAGGACCTGGATACACTTCAAGTCACAGAAGTGAGGGGTAGAGGGTCGATTGGGATGGGACTGACACTGCAGAATCTGACTGGAGTGTCAGGGATCACTAGGGGCAAGGACAGGGGTGTATGGAGGAGAAGGATCCAAGAGAAGGTCTGCTGTCCCTGGATCCTGGAGAACCTCCTTCTTCGGGTCCGGCTCTGCTGGTGGTGAGGTCTGTGCCTGGAGCATCAGAATCCTGCTGGGAAGGAAACCCTGAATCCAAGAGGGAGGGTCACTTAATAAGTCCCTCCAGACCACAATATAGGGCACCTGATCGAGATTATAGCAGATAGAGCCCAGAAGACCTTCTGCTGGATGACCACAACTAGGGAGAGGTCAAAGGTCCCCTCCTGAGGCCATCCAACTTTGAAGGTGGTCCATTCTGACAAATACAACATCTGGAGCTTCTTTTTCTTTACCTCCAGTGGACAAGTTATGTGCCTGCCACTGGAAATCATCCCAATGAATCAGGACAATCCCCAGCAGAGTGGAGTTTTGCTGTCCCATGTCCAAAAATGTTGTCAGTTCCAGTCCAAGAACACACAGAAAGACAATCAAGACACAGACAAATCTCCTCTGTCATGGGTGGAAGAATTCAGTTAACCAGGTGACATGACCAGCTTATGCCAGGACCAGGTCTAATGGAGGGGAGTCCTCCCAACTTCCATCCTCCAGGAGACCTAAAGCATTCTTCAGGCTTCCTGCGGTCACAATGTTAAGGCATGTCTGCCTGCTGCTCTTCACTGCCCCAAATGCTGTGGGCTCTCCGAGCCCCACAGACACAAGCAAACCAAAAAGTTCATACAGTTTTACAGACTCAGACTCTGACAAACATCAAGACAGACAGAAAATAAAAAACAAACAAAAAAACCAAGGTACTTGCCCGAAACCCCTCCAATTCACTGCTCCCGTGTTCACACAAGAGGTCATTTCCCAGCCAATGCACCAAATATAAGACACTGGAGAACCTTAGCTTTCTGGGGACACCCTGATTAAACAACATGGAGCCAGGAATTGATGCAAAAAGCAAGAGAAATTTATTATTCCAATGTGCACGTTGGGGTCGTCCTGCACCCAAAGGAGAAATGGTGACCATCTCCCCCCCACCACACACACACACACACACACACACACACACACACACACACACAGAGCCTGTTTGGTCAGTCTTTATACAGTTTGTACTGCGGAATGTGTTTACCTGGTCCAGACCTCCTCCACCTCCAAGAGGCCACGTTTACTTGCTCCAGACCTCCCCCACCCTCTGGAAGTCATGTTTACCATCTCTAGACATTTCCCACCCCCAGGAGACCAATGATTTGTCCATCCTGTGGAATGTTAACTAGCCTTTCCTTTCTGAAAGAGGAGGGGGAGAGGTCTGGTTGAATTTTCCAAAAGAACCCTACAGTCCAGTCCAGTTGCAGAAAACCCCAGGAATTTTTCAGATGTCTATACCAAGGGATGACCACCAAGAACAGCAGCAGCAGTGGGGTAGAGCCAGCCAGAGCCTAAAAGACAAGGTGTGTGTGTGTGTGTGTGTGTGTGTGTGTGTGTGTGTGTGTGTGTGTGCGCGCGCGCTATAGAGCACAGAGCTAGAAAAGTGACCCAAGCCCCTTGGAGGAGCCCAGAAGATCATGAGTGGGTTTAGGACATTGGATGTTCCTTTATTTAAAGTTGGGAGTTTGATTTTGCTTTGTTAAGAGTGTAACTGTGCTCTGAATCTTGAAGTGAGAAGGTATTAGATTTAATTTTTATTTTTACAGGAGCCCACAGCTGAAAAGACTTTGAACTTTCGAAAGACATTTTGGAATTTTAGAGAAATTGGATATTTTAAAGAGACTGAAATTTTAATGTGTTTGAATTTGCAAAGATTGTGGGACCTTTAAAGTTGTGTTTTTAATGTGAGATCTTGGGAATGCATAAAAAAGGAAAGACTTTGGTTTAACAGCAATATGTTTATGTGTCAAGTTGACAGAGGCTCTGTTGTGTTGGCTAAATTTATGTCAGCTTGACACAAACAATAGGCATCTGAGAGAAGAAACACTCTATTAAGAAATGCTTCCACAAGATCGGGCTGTGGGCCAGCATATAGAGAATTTTCTTAGTTATTAATAGGGGAGAGTCCAGCCTATTGTGGATGGTGTCATCTCTGGGTAGGTGGTCTTGGGTTCGATAAAATAGTAGGCTGAACAAGTCATAGAGATCAAGGCAGTAAGCAGCATCCCTCTATAGCCTCTACATCAAGTCCTACCTCCAGGTACCTATCCTGTTTGAATTGACTTCCTTTGATAATGAACAATGACATAGAAGTGTAAGACAAATAAAGTCTTTCTTCCCCTACTTGCCTTTGGTGATGGTATTTTATCCCAGGAATAGAAACCCTAACTAAAACCAAATACATAGGGATAATGGGTCATTTCTTAAGGGTTTAAATGCCATGCACCACTCTAAATCATTTCAGGGAGTGACTGATCCATCCTCACAGCAACCCAATGCCATAGCCAGTATTGTTGGGAGACATTGCTCCATAGTTGTCTTAGATTTCTGCACATTTCTGGAACAAAGGCACTGACAGTTTTCATTCCAGGTTGTTTTCTCAAGGATGCTGGAATTACAAACAACCTTCACAAAGATCATATCTTCTCCCAAGCAGAGGGCAGACTTGTTTGCTGTCTATTATAAAAATAATGTTTCCTGCTGGAACAAAGTTCAGGCTTCTTTGCTTGCAGCCCAGTGAAAGGAATTAGGAAGCCTAAGCTCAGGGTTTAACAGTTGTGATGCAAACTTACTGTCTGTAGGACATCCCTGGACTAGCATTGCCCTGGAGATGTTGGAGGAATAGAAAAGCTGTTGTAACTTGATACTGATACTGACTGTTCTAGGAGCCTCCTGGCTTCTGTGTGCACCTGTGAAAGTGGTAAGCTATCTCACTAAAAGGTCAGACTTTCATAACTCAACAAAAATTGTCGTTTTTTACTAAAGGTAAATGGAGACAAAAGAGGTTAAGCATTTGGCTCTCTAGTGAGGGAGCAGAATCTAAAACCATTGTGGAACTGCCTTGAAGCCTGTGGCCATAACCACAGGAATGAGGCTGAGGATCCCCCAGGAACCCATAAGCCATATTTAAATTTAAATTCTCTCTTGAATATATGTAAAAAAAAAGGTTTCAATTCTGTCTTGAATATAATAAAACTTCCAGGATTTTGACCAAGCCAGCTCAGTTAGTCAACAGGTTCTCCAGGCCAGAAGCAAGGATTAAAAGGGAAAAAAAAAGACAATTAGTCAACATTGAAGCATGACCCCAGCCAGTTCTGAGGCTGAAGCAAGTTTATTTTTTTTTCCAGTCTGCTTTTATATGACTTTAAGTATATGCAAAATGATAAGATCAGTTCTGGGTCAAGGAAAAAGTAAGGCAATAAACAAAACCCTCTGGTAAACACCTTTCTAGGGGCTAGTCAGGATGACTAAGACAAAGGAATGCCACACAAGCCTTCACTGAGCCCACTCGGAGCTTTGCATTAACTCAAATGTAAATGTTCTTAATCTGGACCTATTTTCTGAGTCTTGGCCCAAAGTTAGTTTCCAGCCTTGAGTTTACTACTTTTGTCCTAGCCTGAGGTCAAATTCCTGCGAAGTGTCTAGAACCAAGTGACCCTAGAAAGCTCTCCGCAGGACCTCATCAGCTATAGTACAGAATTCAAACTCTGTCTTAAAGATAATAAAGTCACTTGCTCATAAGCTGGCTAACTGCTTAAACAATTAGACCATCACGTATATATGGAGCCAAACACTAGAGAAACTCACTTTCTGACCATACAGTAGCATGTCGGCAGCTCTCTTCCATAATGAGACTCAGGAACTTAGCCTTCTTCCTCCTTGTTCTTAACTTACTAGACCCCCTGAGTAGACCACTCGGAGATGGAAATCGATGCAAAATGCAGGAGGAATTTTTATTAAACCAGCATGCTGGGGCTGCCCTGCACACAGAAAGAGAATGACCTCGACCCTTGTGCTGCACGAGCCTTTATACCATTCTTAGGGCTGCCGCCATTAAGTACAATTCGGTTGGCAGAACAGTGTTACATTTAAACTAATGGCTGTTAGGTGATGAGGTAGGTGGCCAACGGTCAGTCCTTCGGAGTGTGTCCCCACCCTGAGGTCGGTCTCACCCTCCCCTTTGTGGTCTGAGGAATGTAACTTAGCCTCTGATCTTTTTAAAGTTCCTGAGTTAACTCTTTCACTTGCAGCTACATCAACCCCAAGAGCCCCATCTCTTTCCAACAAGAAAACATGGAATATAAGCATGAAAACCACACTTGTTCCTTAGAAGCCATAGCGTGGGAATACTCTACACTGCTTTTGCTACGCTGCTTTTGTTACTCTATTGACAACACCTCTCAAATTCTCATGTCCAGAAACAAGACAGACTGTGGAACAGGCAGGTAGATGTAGCACAGGATCTTGGCCAAGGATGAGTAGGGCAAAAAAACACACCTGGAAACATTACTGTATCAGATAAAGGGGGTATTTTATGCCAGGGGCCAGGGTCTCTGGAGCAAAGTGTCGATAACCTTGGCAGGGACAGGGGTGTTGGAAGATAATCTACATACTCAGGGACTGTATGGTCAGGATGTGTGTATGGAGGAAACTTTATTAAGTCAAACAAGGAGTGAAACCTGATAACTGTCCGGGTAATACATTCTTGCTAGGGTTGATAGTGATGGGATCCAGCTTTATGGCCCTAGGTTGAGAAAGAGGAGAGTGCTGACCCCTGCTGACCTCATATTTGAAGTATCCAGGCTTGACCAGGAGGAAGGTAACCCTGGGCCATTATGGACCTACAGGTTGTGATGACTGGTCTTGGTTGTCAACTTAACTGATTTGCAAGACATCTTAAACTGGTAAAGCATAAGTTACAGGGGAAAGGTAGGTTGGCTTCCAGAGAGGAGGAGCATAGAGGGATTGTTAGGATTCTGTCTAAGTTCCACCCCACAGTTACCTGGCAATAGCCAGGTATGCCCCTCTCCACAGTTACCTGGCAACAGACAGGTAGGCCTGGCCTACTATAAAAGGGACTGCTCAGCCCCTCCTCTCTCTCTTGCATTTCTTATTCTCTCACTCTCAGCTTCTCTCTTGTCCTTTTGGGTTCTTCTCTCTCCTCCTCCCCTCCCCCTTCTTTCCATGTGGTCATGGCCGGCCTCTGCTTCTCTACTCTCTTCCCCTCTCTGCCTTTCTCTGCCTCTACTTCTCCCTTAACTCCCCTCCCCATGCCCCGAATAAACTCTATTCTATATATATATATATATATATATATATATATATATATATATATATATTCTATATATTGTTTGTCTGGTCCCTCAGTGGGAAGGGATACCTCCGATGGGCCCACTGAGGTACCCCCTTCCCCCACACCACTGTAGAACATATTCTCTTGCCTCTTTCTCTTTTTATGATCACAACAGGGATAGCCTGCTGTGCATGAAGGCAGCCACTTCTAACAGGCTGGTAGCATGGATTAAAAAAAGGAAAGCTACATGCAGGTGCCTGAAAGCCCTGTTATCAGTGCCTGCATCCCTTGAAGCATCCACCTACTGACATCACACTCCAGCTTCCTGAACTTTCTCCTTTTTCTTCACGAATTCAATTCTTCAAGCTCTCCAAGGAGCTAGGCTTTCAAGGACAGACTGAGATTATTGGGATTTCCTATCTTCTAGATTAAAAATCTATTTTTTTTCTTCTCTGATGTATAGATGGCCACTATAGAATGACCTATAACTTAATGTGTAAGTCAAGCCAGAAAATTCCCCTTTCATCACACACATGCACACACACACACACACACACACACACACACATTCACACATACACATCCTTGCATACTATTGGCTCTTTGCTATAGAGCACCCTGCCTGACTCGAGGTGATATGATTATAAAAAGAAAAAGAGCTATTTAGATATGTTCTATGGGGGTGTGGTGAGGTGTAAAGGAAGAGGCTGCCTCAGCGGGCCCATGCCAAGGCATCCCTTCCTCCTGAAGGACTAGCCACAGAATGGTATAGTACAGAATAGAGTTTATTCAGGACATGGGGAGGGGAATTAAGAGGGTAGTAGAGGCAGAGGAAGGCAGAGAGAGGGAGAGAATAGAGAAGTACAGACCAGCCATGACCACGTGGAGAAAGGGAGGAAAGAAAGGGGGAGAAAGAAGAGACCAAGGAGGAAAGAGAAAAGCAAGTTGGAAACAGGAATAGGAGAGAGAGGAGGGGGCAAGCAGCCCCTTTTATAGTGGGTCAGGTGACTGTGTGGAGGAGCATACCTGGCCATTGTCAGGCAACTGTGGGGTGGAGTTCAGACAGAATAGTAACATGAGGTATTTGTCAAAATGTCATTGCTGCCTCCTATAGGTACAAAAGAGGAAGAGCACACACCTTGGAGGATAGTTTTCCAAATGTGCTGCAGGAATATGCTTAGATTTAAATATGTATGGTAATATGCCAAATTTATACCACAGGTCACTGGCTAAAATATCAGCTCTGACTAGAGACAATAAGACAGGAGATAGAACATAACCCATGAATCTATTAGAGTAACCTAGGTAAGACAGGGAGTTAAATTGGACAAGAGAAATGAAGTGGGGGTGGGAAAGTAGGTAAAGTCAAGCAACATTGAGAAAAGAAAACTTTCAGGGTGCTGTCTGTGCTGAAGTACATCCATTCTCCCTAGGAACTGTGCATTTGTGGGTTTTGTCTGAGCCTGATCCTGACTGTATTTCTGCATTTATATTCCTGGTATAATAATACTCCGTAAGATAGGCAAGATGGGAGAGTGAACGGTCTCAGAGGACATTTGAGATAAGAATGCTTAAGGCTGAGATGAAGGGTCTGTCTTGTGCTAAGTTAGCTCTCAGCAAATGCAAACAGCACTTGACAATTTGTGTGACAACTCACACCAGTGGTAGCACTCAGGAGAGTGGGTCCTGCACCTTTCCTGGGCAACACAGTAAAACTGGCCCTGGCGGCTAAGGTATGGGTGAGTCAACCCCTCACTGAGTGCAGCATTGGGTGGGCCATCCAGGGTAGTGCTGGAGAGCTGGCCCTGATGGTGGGTATGTGGGAGAGCTGGCAGGCTAACCCGCTCAACTACCACCCGGGCCAAGATCCAGGCCTTTGAGTTGGCCTACTCTAACATTTACCTCATCTATGAACAACTGTTGGGTGTGAAAAGGGGACAGTCCTGCAGATCCAAAGCTGCAGGATCTCCGTGACATAGGACAACAGCAGAATAGCCAAGTGGAATCCCAGTGAAGATCTAGTATTGATGGTATAGAAGAAGCCAGAGGGGTTGGAGAGATGGCTCAGCAGTTAAGAGCACCGACTGTTCTTCCTAAGGTTCTGAGTTCAAATCCCAGCAACCACATGGTGGCTCACAACCATTCATAATGAGATCTGATGCCCTTTTCTGGAGTGTCTGAAGACAGCTACAGTGTACTTGTATATATTAAATAAATAAGTCTTTAAAAAAACAGCCAGAGGCCTTGAAATCATTATTAGATCATTATTCGTTGCAATGAACATTTATAAGTAAAGATGAGTGGACAAAGGTATACCATGGGACACATTGTCACATACTATAGCTTCCACTACACGGTTTTTTTATGTTATATATTTTTTTGGTTTTGTTTTTTGTTTTCTTTTGGGGGGTGGTTGCAAGGGTTGAGGGTGGATATGTAGGGAGATGAGTGGGACTGGGGCACATGATGTGAAACTCACAAAGAATCAATAAAAAAAGATTTTTAAAAATCACTCTTTATAATATCCAGTCTTTTTTTAAAAAAATCTAAGTCTATTAAAATTCAAAGTCTCTCAACTACGGGCTCCCATAAAATCAAAAACAGTCTTTCTTACTTCAATGGGGAAGAACCAGGGCCCAGTGATAATCAAAGTAAAGCAAAACAAAACTACAACAATATCAGTAGCTTAATGTCCAATGTCTGAGATGTACTCACAATCATCTGGGCTCCTCCAAAGGGCTTGGATCATGTCTCTGTCTTTGTACTCTGTAGCACGCAGCTTGTCTTCCAGGCTCCAACTGGCTCTATTCCTCTGCTGCTGATGTTCTTGGTGGTCATCCCATAGTACTGGCATCTCCAAAACTGCTGGGATTTTATGTAGCACCTGGGGTTCACTTTCACCAATAGCTTCTCTGGGCGTCTTTGGCTGCCAACAGGATGTGCAATCTTGGCCAGTTCTGGACCACAGCTTCTGTGTGATGACCGTGAGGAAATACTTCCCAGAAGATTTGACCTCAGTGATGCAAGTCTCTTTCTTCAAGTAATCAGAGGTGACTCTTCAGCCAAAGTTGATTAGTATCGATTGTTACAGCAAAAGTTTCACTTTAGTGGTCTGGTCTCTTGTAATTATAGCCAATTCTTCAGCTCCAGATGACCAGACGCCACAGATTCTTTACACAAATGACCCAGCAGAGTCTTTTGCTTCCCTCTGAAACTTCAAAAGGCAGACCTCCATCTTCTGTAATTTTCTCAACATTCTTATCTTCTAAGCTTCCACAGAACATCTCATTGCTCTCAACAGTCAATGAATTTCCTAGCCCAAAGTTCCGAAGTCTTTCTACAATCTTCCCAAACACATGGTCACAACTGTCACAGCAATACCCCACTATGTTGGGACCAACTTGCCTTAGTTAAGGTTACTATTACTGTGTTGAAACACCATGACCAAGTGAAATTGGGAAGAAAGGGTTTATTTCCCTCACAGTTCGTCATAAAAAACAGCAAAAGTAAGAACTTATCAGGACAGGAACCTGGAGGAATGAGCTAAGGCAGAGGCCACAGAGAAGTGCAGCTTGCTGGCTTGCTCAGCCTGCTTTTTTATATAACTAGAATCAACAGCCTAGGAATGAACTATCTACCATGGCTTAGCCCCTCTCCCACCAACCACTAACTAAATAAAAACCCTACAACTGGATCTATGGAGGGATTTTTCTCAATTTAGGTAACCTCCTCTCTGATGACTTGTACCAATCTGACATAAAACCAGCTAGTATACAAACTTACACTAAAGTACATCTATAATATATAGGCCAACTTACTGGGGAAGCTTTTATAAGAGGAGGTTTTAGAAGAAATGAGAGAGAAGAAAGAAACTGCTAATAAACCTAGTTTAAGTCCACCATGACATATTCTAAAATGTACTCTCATGTTTCATAGTATAATCAGAAAATGTCCCATGCAAACAATTCAACATTGCAGAACGGTAATGGAGGCAAAGCATTAAGTTAGAATTTAATGCACGCGGATTCACACCAACTTCACCAGAGAACATCTGAGTGAATGCTGATAAGGCAGTGTCCTCTCTGGACCTCAGCTCTCATCTAGAATACAAAGATTAATTTTAATTCTGATTTTGCCAGAAATTTTCCATGAGGCAGTTCTAGGATAGCCACTGGAAATATGTGTTTGTGTGTGTGTATTCTTCATATATGTATATAGTTGTATGTGTGTATACATACATATACATATACGTCATATATACACACATACACGTATACCTAAATGGATTTATTAGATCAACTTACACAATACATGCCATGTAATCCAACAATTGTTATCTGCATTCTGGAGAGGCTGAGAAGCCCATAAACTGTTAAGTAGTTCACAAGGCTGATACTGAAGATATACAGGATTCCTGGAGAGTTGCAGTTGCAGCTGGCTTGGGTGTCAGCAAAGACTGGCTGCAGCAGAGGCAGCAACAGGATAGATGCACTCACAGACAATAGGCTCAGGCAGAAAGACTAAAAGCAAGAGGTTGCTTCATTCTCTCAGACTTCCTTAAACCTGGACCACCACAGACGGTGACACCAGCTCTAGGGAAGGGTCATTTCCCTCAGTTAATCCCTCCAGGAAATACTTGCACAGACCAACTGAGAGGCATATCTGTTCGCCGATTCCAGCTCCAATCAAGTTGACTGCCAGGACTAGTCAACACAGTAGGATAAGCTAGAATGTCTTAAATGTGGATTATCACATGAGACCAAAGCAAGGGGAATGGTGAAGGAAACTGTGACGATGCCATCTGTGCTCACAGGTGAATGATTCTTATCAGGAAGTGAATGGCTTTATCAGGTCTGCATCAGTTGAGTGCTAGAGAATAAGGCCAACATGCTACATCTTAGAAACACTGAGAAGTCACATTCCCTTCTCCAATAACCATTCAAACATTTATACAATGCCTGCCATATAGATTTAAGGCTAAGGAAGCCATGTGTCCTAATAAGTTATATAGAGCATGAGGTACATGTATTTTACAAAACCTAGCCATGAGTATTTTAATAGAGAAGCCCTCAGAAGGTGCTCCTTCTACAGAATCATGGGGCTTGAGAATGGATGGTGCTAAGCAAGCCATAAAGTCTAAATATACGTTAACTAAAGGGCAGACAGAAAGGGTGTGGAAATAAGGAGAATATGGTCACATGGCTAAGCAGGAAGAGTAGAGCACAATGCACAAAGAATAACCTGTATATAAATGCCACAGCCCCACCCCCACTCTACCCCCACCCCATCACTCTGTATCCCCTCTCTTTTCTCCATATGCAGATTCTATTTTATCCCTATCATCACCAAAAAAAAAAAGCCACTTGAGGTGTTTGAGCAAATGTCTGAAATGAAGGAATGCCCTGGAAGAGATAAACAGGTATTCTTTGGGAGGAAGACCATATTACAGACTTTGTGATCATCCATCCAGGTGAGAAACGACAACCGTCTGAGCCACCGAAATGACAAACAAGATGAAATTACAGATGTGAAGACATCTCTGCTAGGCAGAATTTACAGGCACTGGGGATTGTTTGCATCTTGGGACATGTGTGGAAAAGAACCTCAGAGGCAAGAGGAGCGGCTTATCCAGGGACGCAGAAGGTAAATAGCAAACTTCGGACATCAAAGGGCAAAGTAAAATGGAAAATTGAGCGGAAATCCTGTCTAAAGCTGTGAAGACTAAGAGCTGACTTAGTAATATCCTTCAGTCAGAGAGGCAAGGATCCCCTGGTGACCTAAGGGAGTGCGGGCTGGTTCTCTGGGGTGGGAGAGTGGGAAGGTAAGACTCAGTCCTGGAAGGGAGGGCTTCAAAACTCAACCACTATCTCTCAAACGCTTAGCAAGAATGTTTGCCTTTACACAATATGAACTGCCCTTGATAGGGCAGATGCCCAGGACCTATTCTAGCTGACAGCCCCATCTGGTAAGGTTATGATTTGATTAAGCAGTTTAAAACCTAGTTTATATGAATTGGAGCCCTTTAGACTTTAGAGTCAGATGCCCTTAAACTGTTCTGTTTCTTGTCAAAAGTCCACAGAGTCATTCTCTGATCGTTTATAATTGGCAGCTGAAATAAAAGGCTTGGTTATCATTTAACTGAACGAGAAAAGGAAAAAGTCAGCCATGTCTTAAGTATTCACCATCCCTGGTACTAAATGGACATTCCTTCCCTTTTTCTCAAGTTTAGAACATTATGGGAACACAATGAATTAGAAATTCACTGTGCAGTAAAAATTTGAGAACACAAATTAGAGAATTTAACTTGTCATTTGAGGATGTGTGTGTGTGTGTGTGTGTGTGTGTGTGTGTGTGTGTGTGTGTGTGTCTGTGTGTCTAGTGTATAACAAAAGACTTTTTGTGTTGATGTATGTGCTACAGAAATGTGTCTCTAAACTCAGAGGAAGCCTGATTAAACAACACCCAAATTCTTTCTTATTAGAACAGAAAGCTAAAGTTACTCTTCACTTCATGCCAGGGCTCAACTGACCTGCAAATAGCTATGCCACAGACAGAACAGGCCCCTGACACCACCACTGTGGTGCAGAGACTGGAGGTGAGGGGTTGGGAAGAGAGAAAATGAGGCAGGCTCTGTTTTCATGTAAGTGACTTCTGCCCCTAACTAACCCATCCATCAGCTCAGCCATATCACCCACCTCCTTTGACTTATTGACCACTCTTTTTCTCACCAAAATGGCACAGTTACTTCCATATTAGAGAGAAGTCTAACCACATACCTTTCCCCTTACTGGCCTAGCATCTGAGTGATACACATGCTCTTCTTTCTTGGGCTAGAAACTATTTGGCTGAGTTATAATTACTATTTAAAGTTAACATTTTATGTAACAAATCCTACCAACAGAGGATGTCTATCTTGCAACAGTTGGAAGGCCCTTTGGAATCATAATCCTAGTTCATCTATTCTTTGCTACCATGTCAAAATGTCATTAAATGGGTTGAAAAAAATCCTCTGACATGTTTCTTTAAGAGGAAAAAGGAAGGCTCCTGGCCACAGGGAGATACTGTGAGGATTGAGTTTTGGAAGATATTTGCTATCATAAACACAGTCCACATATTTAGCCCTAACCGCTGCCCTGGACAAAGACCAGAGAGGGCATATCCCAGAGAAGAGGCTTCAGAAACCCACAGGGCAGGCATGTTTACATTAGGAAATTATAAGCAGATGAGTTTGTTTATCCTCATTTGTAAAACTCATCCTAGCCGGGATACAAAAGCACATTAGGAATCTGCAGAGCTCCCTAAGTTGTGGGCTGTGTTGCCTGGGTACCAAAACAAAAAGCAGGTTTGGTGACTGTAAACAATCAACTAAATCTAATGTTTGACATCGTATAAAACTATACAGTAGCCTGTGTTCCAACAAAGAGAGAAGTTGCCAAATTTCATTTTCTTTCTTTCTTTCTTTCTTTCTTTCTTTCTTTCTTTCTTTCTTTCTTTCTTTCTTTCTTTCTCTCTCTCTCTTTCTTTCTTTTATTCTTCCTTCCTTCCTTCCTTCCCTCTTTCCTTCCCTTTTTTCTTTGTTTAATTTTCCTCTCTTCTTTCTTTTTTAAAAACTTATTCAGGTACTGTACAAATAATATACAGGGTCTAAAATTTAATTCCAATTGTGTGTGTGTGTGTGTGTGTGTGTGTGTGTGTGTGAGAGAGAGAGAGAGAGAGAGAGAGAGAGAGAGAGAGAGAGAGTTTTCAACAGAAAGAAAGAAAAGTTTCTTTTGCCTACTACAAGGGGCAGCAGGTAGTAACAGGAGTAGTTCTAGTTGCCATTCTGTGCTTTTGTGGGCTGTGGACTTTGAGATCTTTTTTTTTTCCTCTGTGAATTCAGTTCTTGGTTGCAAAGCAGAACTGGCTGCAACCATTTGAGCACACAAGAAGTATCTTTAAGGATACTTGGTATCTGTTTTCCAGAATCTGTTTAGACACAAGGGACTGAAATTCATTCCTCAGAAGCCAAGACCAGTTGTACTGATGGAGGCACAAGTACTGAACATTAGTCAGGACCCGTGGACTGATGGAGGCACAGTCCTGAGCATTAGTCAGGACCCGTGGACCAATGGAGGGACAGTCCTGAGCATTAGTCAGGACCCGTGGACCAATGGAGGGACAGTCCTGAGCATTAGTCAGGACCCGTGGACCGATGGAGGCACAGTCCTGAGCATTAGTCAGGACCCGTGGACCGATGGAGGCACAGTCCTGAGCATTAGTCAGGACCCATGGACCGATGGAGGCACAGTCCTGAGCATTAGTCAGGACCCGTGGACCGATGGAGGCACAGTCCTGAACAGCAGCCAGGAACCCTGGACTGATGCAGGCACAATCCTGAGCATCAGTCAGGAACCATGGTCCGATAGAGGTGCAGTCCTGAGGAGCAGTCAGGACTGGTGGAGACAGAGTCCTGAGAATGAGGAACATTGCAGTGATGCTCCTACAACCTGCTCACTGTGCAACTATGTGTACTCCCACTGGGAAGTGATTCCACTCTCAACTAGTATGAAAAGAAGGCTTGGGTGGGTGGGTTCAGTACAGTCATAACTCAAAATAGGCTGGAATCTATATTCTAACACCTACATTAAGGAAATGGAACCCTGATATACAAAGCAAATATTCAAAACACCATGATGAACTGAGGTATAGCAGGCGTTGCCACAACAGTAGGAAGAATTTCTTCTGTTTAACCTGTTTATAGGGGTGAATACAATAGGGAATCCACAAGTTGGGACTGACTAATAACCAGGGCATGAACTCTAGATTCAAATAAATGTGTCTGTCAGTAGTAATCATCTGTTCAAGGAAGATATGAGGGCCAGCATGCATGTGTTTTTACAGCACTGTTAAATAGTCAGCTTTAAAAATGGAAAAGGCCTTACACAGCTAGCATAACATTTCATCTTTGGTGACATCACACAGGACTTTATACCAGATATAGCAGAAACCTTCCTCAGCCAAATAGATTATATTTCATAAAATATGCCTCTACTCATATGACCCCCTTTTCTCTATGCCCCTCAAATTTTCTTAAAACTATACTCTGAAATCAAACCAGCTTATAAACAAGGAGAAAAACGTTCCATATATTTATGTTCATGAGTTTTGTTGATCAAAGTGCTGTGAATTAACTACAAATGAGTCTCCACTGAGTGCCCCCCCATGAAAATATTCAGGAATTAAGACACAGCTGCGTTAAACTCCAAGCCATCTACAGGCTAAGCCATCTGTAGGTGAATTAGGACCACACTAGACAAATTCCTCTTAATGTCAGGAATAAGAAAGGTACAACAACTCTCCACCACTCATAACTAAATGTTGTGGTGGGGGTTGAACTCTTGGGAAACTAAGCAAAATACAGATGACCATAAAGAAAAGCAATGAAATAGCCAGGTGTGACAGTGCACACTTTTGGTTCCAGTGCTTAGAAGGTGGAGGCAGCACATATCTGAGTGTTCCAGGCCAGCCTGTTCTACAAACTGAGTTCTAGACCTGCCACATACTGAAATCTTGTGTCATGAAAATTAAAAAAGGAAAGAAAGAACCATCATATCCTGATGGGATAATTATATTCTATTCACAAACCCAAGAAAAGAATAATTTTGCAAATAAGAGAATTGAGGAATATGACCTCAGTACAGTCATAACTCAAAACAGGCTGGAATCTATATTCTAACACCTACATTAAAGTATTGAGGAACATTACAAGAGTAATAAATTAATGGTTTGACCAAAGAACTGAGAGATGTCATGGGGGTGGGGAGTGTTATTCATATAGAAACAAAAATAATGAGAACAACAAACACAAATTAAATAAATTAATAGTAAGTGCACAAAATTTATAACAAAGAAAATATAAAGCCCCCTGGGATACAGGAAAGATGACTTAAAAATTAGATATTTCTCTTTGTGAAAATTATTCATGAACAAGCAAAAGTCATGCCATTGCCTTAGTAATATAGATGTCAAATTCACTTGAATCAACTAACATTTAGAATGATCCCAAGGGAAGATTTACCAGGATATCTTATATCTAGATATGTAGGTTAAGACATTCAGATGCCAAAATATCCTGAGAAATTTCTGTAGCTATGAAAAATGGTAGGGTGTAATTCTGCTGGAATAAAAAGAGAAAGATTTTTAAAATGAGTTGATTCAAAACAGTGAAATCCTAAACATTACAAAATAGTAAATAAATATGATTTTATTTTTAGGAACAAAATATAGAAATACAAATAAATGCTTCCCTTTTTCTTAGAGGAGGAAGACATACAAAACTAAAATAAGGAGAGTGCAGCCTATACCCATGCAGTATTTTAATGTTCTACATACTCATTAGGCAGAGTCTCTTGCTAACCATTTCAGGACCTTGAAGAGGTAAGATAATTCTTGGGAAGTAAAAATGACTGATGTTGTATCTAGAAATAGGAAAGCTGAACTTACCAATGGCAAAGAACAAGATAAACGGCTCCCAAAAATTACCTCTCCTAAGTCTCCATGAACTTCTTTCCAATGAACTTCTTTCAGACCATGTGATGGTGAGCATCATGAATTCTATACCACATCTGCTACAGATCAAACGGTGGTCATCAGCTGAATCACCAAACTACAACATCCTGAACTAAATCCTAAGTTTGATCTAGAATCTGAATATGAAAAATAATATACTACAAAGCAATTTGTTTCAAGTATAGTAAAGAGAAACAGCAGAGGAAAAAACTCAAGATGTATTTAACATATAATTTAACATTTAATATATAATAATTCTATATTAAAATACAAATACTTAGGAAATCTACTAATACATTGTGCAAGTAAGTGAAATATGAAATGATGTAGCTTTAATTTCTGTTAGGCATTCTAAATTGAATAGTTAAACATCAGCGTTCATTCCTGGGTTTTAAAAGGAACATAGGTAACTAGAAATCAATTTACTACCTTATGATCACAGAACAAATAATAAATAAACATTGGGCAGCATTTTATACATGTGTAAACCATCAGAGGTATAGAATGAAAAGACAGAGGTGAGAATCCTTGCCTAGATGGCTATTTCAACATGTTCTATAGACCTCGGTCCACACAAAGAAAAGAATAACAGAAGTAAGTGGTACAATGATTTAATGTAAGCATATAACATCACAGTTGCTTACAAATTATGTGAGTAGATACTTATTAGGTTTCAGGAAAACCAACGAGATCAGGTTAAAGGCAAAAGTGGAATTTCTTTGTAACAGTGAAGATGAAATACTGTGTATGTGTAGACTGCCTCCACACATAACTAATGTATAACTAATGTATAATGTATAAGGCTAATATATAAGGCGCGACAGCAATGCCTTAACTATATCCATCCAAGACCTATGTGAAGAGAACTATAGAATGTCGAATGGTAAGAACCATTCTCTAAGTATGAAATCTAAGAGCAAATATAAAGCAAAGCAACATGAAGAAGGATGAGCATTGTTACTTCTCTTGGTTCAATCATGGCCTTTATAATCAAAACTACATAATAAGGAGGAGGAGCATCATGGTTTACTGTCTGAAATTTTGAAAAGTAAATATGTCTAAAAACTTCTATTTTTATATCTCTTTTTTTAAAAATTAATTATTTTATTTATTTATATCCCAAATAGTGTCTCCTCCCAGTTCCTCCTCCCAGAGTTGTTCACCCCATCTCCCCTCCCCTTCCCCTCTGAGAGGGAGCTTCCCTCCACCACACCAGGTATCCCTCTTCTCTGGGACATCAAGTCTCTACAGGATTAGGCACATCCTCTCCCACTGAGGCCACATAAGGCAGTCCTCTGCTACATATGTGCCAGGAGTCTCAGACCAGCCCCTATATGCTCTTTGGTTGGTGGCTTAGTCTCTGGGAGCTCCTAAAGGTCCAAGTTAGTTGGCACTGTTGGTTTTCCTGTGGGGTTGCCTTCCCCTTTACCTCCTTCAATCCTTCCACTAACTCTTCCATAGGGATTCCCAAGAATTTCCTGAACAGAATACAAATGGCTCAGGCTCCAAGACAAAAATTGCTAAATAGTACCTTTTGAAACTAAAAAGCTTCTGTAAAGGCAAAGGACACTGTCAACAGGACAAAATGGCAACCTACAGATTGGGAAAAGATCTTCACTAATCCTACATCCAATGAAGGGTTAATATCCAAAATATATAAAGAACTCAAGAAGTTAGACTCCAAAAAAGCCACTAATAACCCAATTTAAAAATGAAGTACAGAGTTGAACAGAAAATTCTCAACAAAGGAATTTCAAATGGCCAAGAAGCACTTAAAAAGAAATTTTCAACATCAGGGAGATGCAAATCAAAACGACACTGAGATTCCACTTTACACCAATCAGAATGGCTAAGATCAAAAACTTGGGTGGCAGCAGATGCTGGTGAAGATGTGGAGAAAAAGGAACACTCCTCCATTGCTGGTGGGATTGCAAACTGATACAACCACTCTGGAAATCAATTTGGCGGTTCCTCGGGAAAATGTTAAAACTTTAACATGCAAGAAAAATCATAGGCAGTTGGGTGTGATGGTCCCTCCTGTAATAGCAGTACTAGGGAAGCTGAAACAGTAGGATATATTTAGCAATGGTATGGGCTGTAGAAGTAGGCTCAAGTCCAGCCTGGATGACATAGTGAGGCCATGTCTCAAAAAGAACAAAAATACCATTGAACAAAATTGGCATATAACAGCACAAAGAGAAATGCTTGTAACATGTAACAGCTCATTGATAGCTTCACAGCAATGGTCCTTATAAACTACAAGACAAATAACCTGAGAGGAAAATGGGCTTAGGAGAAGGGGGCAGAAAAAGCATGCAAGAAAAAGGCCAACACAACTAAAACAATGACTCTTAAATTTCTACAATAAAATAATATGATGAAGAAAGATCTTTGACATTAAATAGAGACTCTAACAAAAGCAACAATTTATAATAACTTTATTGAAAGAAACTAAAAACTTGAATTGAGTCTTGAAATAGAAGCCATGCTGAGTCATTTGCTATTAATTGTGCTTATTAGGGAGATACTGCTTTAATATATTCAACAATCATGTTCTGTCTGTGCAAAGAGAGAATAGATGGCTGATAATATGAAGGATCTATGATGGCAAGTTGTTGTGGTACAGTTATCTCCGTGCAATTCAGGGCCTGTCTGGGAGGTATTGGGATGGAGATAGCATGAGTAGCAGATGAGCTTGTCACAATGGGACAAAAACAAATGACATGGCAGACAGTCCACACCCTGAAAGCACAGGAAACATTCAGCTTGGTATCTACCCATATAGACTCAAACAACAGATATCAAAATCTGGACTTTGAACTATTACTCATAACAAGAGAAACTACTAGCAACAAGAAATGAAGCCCAGGATGGAGCTGGAGCTCTGTGATAGAGTTGTAACTTTGGAGGAAAAGTCCTTGGGCTTGATCTTACATACGGCAAAATAAAGAAAAATTAAAAGAAATAGAACCTCATTGCTGAGTAAGAATAAGACACAGGCAATGACATCCCAGGGGGGAGACCAGGATGAAACTGTAAAAAGCTTGATGTCATAGAGTTCAGTTGCTCTTCCAGAGGTCCTGAGTTCAATTCCCAGCAACCACATGGTAGCTCACAACCACATCAATGGGATCCAATACCCTCTTCTGGTGTGTTTGAAGATAACTATAATGTACTCGTGTGTGTGTGTGTGTGTGTGTGTGTGTGTGTGTGTGTGCATTAAAAAATAATAATAAAAGAGTTTGATTGTTCCCCAAATGCTATGTGTTAAAGGACTGGTCCCAAGATGATGTTGTTGGGAGGTGGTAATACTCTGTGATGAGATTTCAGGAGGTATTTAGGTCATTGGGAGCTGCCTTCGAAGGGGACCTTCTTCTGTTCCCAAAATCAAGAAGTGAGTGATTTTCCCCCTGCTGTACATTCCCACTGGCATGTGTCTGCCACAGGCCTAAAAGCAACAGGACCAAGTGAACATGAACCAGAATCTCCAAAACTGCGATGCACAATAAACCTTTCTTCTCTGTAAGCTTATTGTCTCTGGCACTTTGTTACAGTAACAGAAACCTTACTAATATAGTAATGCTTTTGTTGCTCCTATTTGTTATTATTGTGGGAGCAGTCTGGGAGAAATGGTATGTGTGTGGGGGTTGAAGAACATTTTTCAGGACTTGGTCCTTTCTGGGTTTCCTTACATGGGTACTGTAAATAGAACTCAGGGCATCAAGTACTTTTACCTATGAAGCCATCTCTCTAGCCCATAGTAATCTTTTCTGTGTACTGATGTATAATTTCTTGGCTACTGACCCACCTTCATCATCTTTTATCTTTGAACCATCTATACAACAAGTTCCATTACATCTGGTCCCACAGACTGGGAGGGTGTTGGGGATGAGAGAGGTGATGTTAAAAAATACTAGTGCTAGACCTCAATCTCACAATTCTGATTTGGTTTGCCTGGGTATATACTCTTAGCATTTAAGAGTCCTCAAGTCCCTCCCCTAGGTAATTTTAAATTGCCTGGGTTTTAGAACCACAGCCCTAGATCTCACTACCTTCTTTCTTTGCTGTGTAACACTTTTCAGACTATAAGAGTTACATGCTTGCTTGTTTATTATTGACTGCTAACCATAAAAGTTGGGTTTATGAATCACCAAAAGTATTTAACAAATGAATATATAATAGGAAGGAAAATCTGTGTGAGCATTATATGTTTAAAACATTAGAATGGAGCCAAGACAAAGCTGCTTCAAGAATAATATGCCTGTGAATCCTCTGGAGTCTTATTTAAATGCAGGCTCAAATTTAGTTTGTCTCAGAAGGGAGCTGACTTGAGACACTCCACTACTAACAAGCTACCAAAGAGGGATGGCAAGGGCCTAATGCAACATTTGCCAGAGTCTCCTTCAAAGCAAGAATCACCTGGGGCTTCTAACTGAAAGAACATATGATAGGTTCCCACTTCAAAATTATGAGAATAGTATTTCCACAGAGGGGGGTGGGGTAGTCCACATACACAGAAAGCATCAATAGGTTTTCTTTTGATGAATATCTATTTAGAACAGTAATTTCCCTTTTATGAGCCGTTCCCATGATCCTAATGAGTGACTCTACCTCGGATGACTACATTAAGTTTTAAGTCTATTGTCAGGTATAATGAGGCTGTCTTGCTTCCTGGTTCCAGGAGCTTGGAATGACTTTTTCCATCTTTTCACCAAAAAGACAGTGTTTGTCTCTGGTGGCAAGATGTGTTTCTTGGAGACAGCATAAAAGCAATCTGTTTTTTAATCTGATCTGCCAGACTGCATTTTAATGGCCAAATTGAGGTCATTAATATTGACAGTTATTATTGAAAGTTGTGTAATAGTTTCTGTGATTCTGCTGTGTTGTGATTACTTTGTCCTTTGTCACTTCCTGTCTTAGTGTCATTTTCTTTTCATTCTATAGACTCTGGGGTGTGTTTCTCTTTCTCATCAATATAAAGTATTACCCCCAGTGTTCTCTGTGGGGCAGGCATAGTGTCATAATTTCTCTAGACTGCTTTATGTCATGAAATGTTTCTCTTTCATCTTCCATTATGACAGTTTTTCTGGGTATAATAGGATGGGCAGGAAGTTGTGATTTTAAGAATGTGAAATTCACCATTTGAAGCCCTGTCTTGCTTTTAAGGTTTTAATTGAAAAGTCAGCAGTTATTCTGAGAAGCCTGCCTTTATGTGTGACTTAGTCCTTCTCTCTTACAGCATTCAATACACTTTGTTATAGACATTCAGTGTTTTAACTATAATATGAAATGAACTTATTTTCTGGTCCTATTTGTTGGTGTTCTTTGACTCTCTTATATTTAGATGGGCTTCCTTTTCTCTAGATTTGGGAATTTTTCTTCTATGATTTTATTAAAAACATTTTCTGTGTCTTCTGCATGAAATTCTCCTCATTCTTCTGTGCCCACAATTTATAAATTTTTGCCATTTCTTGCCTATTGTGTTTCATACTCTCACCCCTTTTCAGTTAAGAGGTCTTCAGTATTTCTATATCTTTATTGAATTCTATTTTCATATCCTGAATTGACTGCAATATTTCATTGAGCTATTTGCTTCTGTTCTCTTACAAAAATGTTCATGTTGTTTTTGAAGTTTTTAATCTCTCTCTCTCTCTCTCTCTCTCTCTCTCTCTCTCTCTCTCTCTCTCTCTCTCTCTCTCTCCTGAATTTTTACCTAAGTCATTTTCATGGTGGTCATAATTATGGGATTAGAAGTTTTTGGAGGTGACAAAATATCTTTATTTTTTCCTGTTACTTATGAGTTTGCTGTAAGAGCTGCCCATCTGGGGTTAAATCGTTGACCAAGATTTTGTTGATTTGGGCAGTCTGTCTTCTTTCAGTGGAGATGTTCACAATGGTTAGAAAGACTGGGTTGTGGTGCAGTTGTGGCTATGTTTTCTTTTTTTTCATGTTAGACTGGTATTCCAGATACCAGACTCTATCTCCAGTTTACTTCTGTTGGTTCAGCAAAATCTGTAGTTAACAGTCACTGTATTATTCAAGGTTCTCTGGAGAAACGGAACTGATAAATATATATGGGAATTTTACAGTCTGTGGTCCAGCTAGTTCAACAATGGCTGCCTACCAACAGAAAGTCCAAGGATCCAGGCTTTGTTCAGTCCACAAGGCTTCATCACTATATGCTGAAATACCAAAGAAGTAGGATCTAATGCCAATGAAAGAATGGATTTGACATTCATAGTGAGAGCAAGTCAAGGGCAAATATTCCTTTCTTCCATATCTTTCATATAGCCTACCACCAGCTATGTCCCGAATTAAAGGTGAGTCTTCCCACCTCAAAAGATATAGATTATGACAGCAGGTAGAAGACAGCCAGAGTCTGGTATGTAGGTGCCTCTATGACAATCAAGTATGTGGTAAAGAGATGGGAGAGAGAGAAGTAGAGCAGTTTGTATACTAGGAAGAGAGGTAGAATTGAAGACAAGATATCAGTGAGGAACAACTTGATGTGAATACCCTGTTCTTCCCCCTAGAGTCTGTGACTATGCAGCAACAGGAGTCTGTGTTGATGTCTTTGAACCATGTTAACACCATAGACCATGCAGATTTCTGTGGTCTGGACTTCCTCCTGTGGTCATGTTAGTGCCTGAAGGCTAAGTTGAGCTAGCCAGGCCCCTCACTGGCCACTGCACTATCTTGCTGGAAGTGGTGTGGACATGGAAGAACTGGCCACACCCCTCACCTCAGAGTGCTGGAGGAGAGCCTGATTGTGTGAGTGCAGGGGAGCTGACTCAGGAGAGATGGCTGTGACCCTTGCCTGCACAGCATGGGCAAGCTGACCCCAATGGCTTAGGCTCAGGAGAACTGGTGGGCTGACCAACTTATCTACCACCCAGACCCAGATCCAGAGTTTGAGTTGGCCCAACTCAATATCTACCCCACCTATGAGCTGCTGGATCATGTGAAGAGGCCTGCCTGCAGATGTAGAGTTGCAGAATCTTCATGGCTCAGGGCAACAGCAGGATACCCAAGAGGAAACCCCGTGAAGATCCAGTATTGATGGTGTAGTAGAAGCCAGAGGCCTTGAACCAGACCAATGATTTATTGCAATAATCATTTGCAAGTAAAGCTGTTTGGGCAAAGGGATATACTGTGTGGCATAACACAACACGCTGCAGCTTCCATGAAGAGATGTTTTATTTTTTCTTTTTAAGTTTAATTTCTTATTGGGGGGGTGGGTTGCCGAAGATTACAAGGGTGGCAGGCAGATGTGGAGGGACTAGGAGATGAGTGGGATTTGGGTGAGAATATGAAATTCAAAAAGAATCAACAAAAAGTGTTTTGGAAAAAAAAGATCTGGATTAAAGATGGGAAAAGGCACTTCAAATAACTTAATGAAGAAAAATTCCTCACAGGTATGCCCAGCCACTGGGGTTTTAGTTCATTTCAGATGTAGTCAAGGTGACAACCAAGAATAGTCATTACAGTCACTATCCAACAGCTAGCCTACTCATAATAGAGTAGCAAGTGACTGAAAAATAAATGCTTAATAAGTACCCATTGTTTTAGGGAGCAAAGGGACCCTGAGAGTATTGTGTCCACTAATATGGTAGATATTGTAGGTGCCAGGAAAAAGGAAAAAGAGTAGAAAGAAAGTAAATACTCACTGTGGGACTTGTGGTTAGCATTAGGTTGTGAGATGGGAAGCAGAGGAGAGGGGCATAGATAGGATTGGGCGTAAGAGAGGCGAAGGAGAATATGGCAAGGAGATTTCCAAATGGTTAATGGTAGACTAAAAAGAGGGAGGTAACATTATGTACTAGATATTATAAACTGGGTCAGCCTCTGGGCTTTGGGAGATGTAATGTAAAAAGCAAAGGGCACAGTAAAAGAGGAAAAAGAACAGGAGAATGCACAGAACTGTAGCAGGGCAGACAAGGGGAGACAGGACTCGGCTACACTGAACTGGGTAAAATGATGAAATCACTCCTCAGGTGTTGCTTGGTTTCTTGGTGGAGCCACACTGCTGTCTTCCTCCAGTTGGTCCAGACTAGACTCCATGTCGACTCTTACAAATCTTGTTCTCTCATGGGTCCCTGGCTTGGTTTCTGTGTGGAGTTTTCTTGGGGAGACACATGGCTCTGTTCTGTTATCAGGGGACAGCTAAATCAAGTTTTGCTAATAGCAGTTTCTTTGATCCCACAGAGCCAGTCCCAGGGGTGGCTGTCCAGTGCCTAAAGCACTGTTCAGAGCGTGTGCTTAGCTTCAGAAGTTTGGTGTTCCAGGGACCAGAGTCAGACACAACCCCCATTTCAACTCTTAGGGGACCCACATGAAGAGCATGCTTCACATCTGCTTCAAATTAAAAACCCAGTTATGGTGTGTGGAAAATGTTTTAGTTTGAATCCCAGGTGTGGACTATGGGGCTGCTTCAGATTGTCCACAGCTGTTAACTATGATTGTGTTGCGCTCTAGTGGTACGTGATTTTTGACAACTGCAGATAGTTCGGGAGGACTCTGGAGAGGGTATAAATGTGAGAGCCCTGAGAGGGCCTGTGGTGGTGGCAGCTCCTCACTAACTGCTGCTGATTCGTGCTGCTGCTGCTGCTTTGTCTTTATCTACCTATCTGTCTGTCTGTCTGTCTGTCTATCTATCTATCTATCCATCTATCTATCCATCTATCTAGCTACATCCCAAATACTCTCCCTTCCAGTTCCCCACTCAAAGAGTTACTCCCTCCTCCCCCATTTTCCTCCCCTTCACCTCTGAGAGGGCAACCCCCAGATCCCTCCACCCTGGTGCATCAAGTCTCTGCAGGATTAGGTGTATCCTCTCCCACTGTGGCCAGAAATGACAGCCCTCTGTTAAATATGTGTCAGGGCTTTGCACCAGGCTATGTATGCTCTTTTGTTGGTAAAACAAGTCTCTGAAAACTCCCAGAGGTCTAGGTTAGTTGATACTGTTGGTCTTCCTGTGAGGTTGCCATCTTCATGAGAGCCTTCAACTTTTTTCCTAACTCTTCCATAGGGGACTCTGACCTCAGTCTGATATTTGTCTGTAGGTATCTGTATCTGTCTCAGTCAGTTGTTGGGTAGATCCTCTCAGAGGGCTGCTCTGCTAGGCTCCTGTCTACAAGCACAAAATGGTAATGGAAAGCAGAGGGAGGGAGGGACCTGGGCAGGAGAAGGGAGGGTGAGGAGATTAGAGGGCAGGATCAGTCTTGGGAAGAAACAGGAAAGAGTCCCAGAGGGCCAGTAGAATAAGTGGAAATATGCAGCTGCTGAGGGGTGAGGTAGGACTGGGAGTTTCTCTAGGAAGTCCCAGGGACTTGGAAGGAGGGAGGCTCCCAGAAGTTAACGCAGGGGACCTTAGCAGAAATACCCAACAGTGGGGATATGGAACCTGAAGAGACCACCTCCAATAGCCAGACAAGACCTCCCCAGTGGAAGGATGGGGACACCAACCCACCTACAAAACTTTTGATCCAAAATTGGTCCTGTCCAAAAGAAATGCAGGGACATAGATGGAGCAGAGACTAAAGGAATGGCCAACCGATGATCGATTGAGACCTGTCCTATGGGCAGGCACCAATCTTTCACACTATTAATGATGCTGCTACTGCTTTTGATGTTGCTGGATTGCTGGTTTGCTTGTTTGTTGCACTGCCCGATATTCTGATGACAAATATTGGGCTTGCTCCAGGAAACCCAATGTCCCCAGTCAGAAGAAACCCCTTTTCTCCTCTAAACTTCTTTCTCTCCTACCTAGTGTTGGGAGAGCAAGTTTGGAAGGGATTAGAGTGAACTAAGGCTTGGAAGGGAGGTAGAGATATAATAACTCATAACGTAGCCTTTAAAAATATGCCAACAAAGGGGGTAGAAACTGTGTAAAGCTCATATATGAAATTCTCAAAAGAAAGATTTTAAAATCTAAAATCAGACAACGGCAAAAAAAATCTAAAATCAGGATAAATATTATGTTTACTGCATAATGAGTCATTCACTCCAGCCTCCAAGTACCCGATCATAATGGTCAGAGAAAAAGCAGGTGCTATTCTGGTATGATAAATATCATTATCACATGCTATTTGGAGTGTGTAGAAGGGCTTCTTGGCTCCTCTTGAATCCTGGAATTCTGTTTCCAACAGGCTTTCAGCAGCTATGACTCTGGATCACCTGTCTGGTGACCAGAAGCCTGGTTCCAACATCGTGTGCCTCCCCAGATAATGAGGTCAAATGTGCCAGACCTGCCAGATCCCTGATAACTGGCTCATTAACATCTCTAAATGATAGCACTTTGATTAAACTTCACTTCTCTGGCTGTTCCCCATCTTATTCCTTCTAAAATTAGAGCTGGTATTTTGCTAATCATGCCCTTGCTTAAACTTTTAGGTTGGTTCACAGGCAATGGAAAATCACGATGTTCCTTGAACATTATCCCCAAGGACAGAGTTTTCTGGGTCATGAAACCTTAGGTTCTCACTCAAACCTTACTAGCTAGTCATTTTCCTCCCTTGGAACACACGTGGGTGCTTAATGCCAACAAAATGTCACATACAGAATAAGCTTTGGACATCAGAACTCTGCTTTAGTACCATCCTGCCTCTGAACGGGATGCATAACAGTTGCTTTGTTAGCATGGTACTGCAGTTTTCCTTTAAGCAACAAGAAAGAGTGTTACTCCTGAAAACCAGTAGAAAGAAGAAGAACATGAGGATAGGAACCCTGTGGTAGTAGGAGACCTCTTCATGTAACTGGGAAGTACCCTCATGATTGTTACTCCCACCCGCAATGTTCTATTCCACAGCCTCACTTCATTTGAAACCTTCAGCACCCAAAGTCAATTTCTCCTATTTTGATTTGAGAAATCAAGATAAAAAAAAAAAAATCACAAACGACCCCGGACCAAGAAAGGAAAGACCTTGTCAGAAGAGAGTTTTATCTCTAGAGACCCATGAAAACTGAATGACAGAAAGCCAAAGGGCAGACCCCTGAAAATCAGATGGCAAAGGAAGGAAACTGAACACAGGATGCTAGTGACAGCTGGGAGACTCTCAACGAACATCTACATGCTGAAGTACAGGCACTGGCCCTTGGCTACGTACAAGAGGATCATGATGAGGTTGTAAAGATGATATGAGGGGACGAGAAGAGAGAAAATGAAGGCAGCATTGGTTAGTGAACTTGAGGTCTTTGAGATAATATTAATGTGAGCATAAGTGTGAATTTTGTAGCTCACAGAATGAAAGGAGTAATGCTGAACTTGAGACTGAGAGCCATAGCCCTTGTCTTCCCTGTGTATTCACATTATGAGCAAGGTCACCTAAGACAAAGGTAGGACTCAGAAAGAGAGGAAGGTCATGATGACCTGAAACCTGTGCTGCTGGGTCCTAGAAACCCAACTGAGACCATTGAGGGAATAAAGAAAGGATATGCACACAGACAAACATATGAAGATGCTGGGATTAGGTGGGGCCACGCATTCTAATGGAAACATACCAGTAGCAGTCTGCAAACTCAATTTTTTTACTTTGTACACTTGAATATAAGAGGTGAGTTTATTGTCCGCAGCTGAACAAGAAGGACATGAACTAGCTAATCCCAGGAGGAATTCTTTATCAGGGAGCAGTCTCAGGTTCCAATCATCTGAGTGAAAGAATTTGTGGTCAGTCGTCTCTGCATGCACTGGTTTTAGCTAAAGGTCAGTCATTTGTCAGCACTCATATTCGAACAATAAGAAGGATTTTGCCATCCCTCAAGCCTGACCAGAGGAAGTTTTTTTCCCCATAAGTTTGGAGGAAACAACCGAATGTTTAGAGGTGAAATTGACTAGAAAGAGGCAGGAATGATATAGTCTGAATGACAAGGATCTCTAGCTAATATAATAAGGATATTAGTTGGAGTGTCAACTGTCCTGTTACTTCTTACTTCCCACCCTCATCCCACCCTCTTACCTAAGACTAGAACTGGTAAAAATTTAAAAAGATGTTTAGAAGTTAGTTAGGTTCTTCCTCCCAGCCCCATGCTCCCAGCAATAAGACTCAGACTCAAAATATATTTACAAATACCTTGGCCGTATTTGCAGGTATCTGACCTTTTTGCCCACTTGAGTAGGAGACAGTTTCTATGACCTTCAGCCTACAAGTGGACCTGCCAGCATTCTATCTGAAGTATGGGAGCCTGAGGTCCCCTCAGTTATCAATGGCAAAAGTCTCCTTGGAGTTCCAACACTGAGTTCCTAAACTGACTCTCACCTTCCTCCGGTCCCTTAACTTCCTCCCCACTTTTGTCCCTTACTAATGACCTTGAAAAATTGCTAATAAGCTAAACATCCAACAACAGAGTAGCTGAATAAATGATTACACATTCCTGCTTTGGAGTACGAAGAGGCAAATTTTTAAAGGGAGCAGACATATGTTCGGTGTGGTGATCTCAGTAGGGGTAAAGGAGAAAGGAAATAGAAGAGAAAGCTGCATTAGAGAGAGGGTAGGAAAATTCATACTCTGTGTGTGTGAGAGCTCTCGCACGTGTCGGGGGGCAGGAATAGAGAATTTTTTGCAGTGACATTTCTAGAATTCCTTAATGTTGTACAACCATTTTTATGCATTACATTAGTCATCAATGACATAAAAACAGGTCTAGAAGTGAGTCTCTGTATAGTTGCATGAGCTCTGGTGAGCCTTAGCATTTTATTACCTTTGGATTTGGGCCTGATAGAAGCAGGCAGCAAATGTTTGTTTACTCATTGAAGACCCATTGTTTGGGGCCAAGAGGATGGAAGCAATTTGTGAAATTGCTCAGCAGAAACGAGAATGTTGTCAATGAGTTGGAAAATTGTTTTGAACAATTATGATGAAGGTTATGGCTGGGCTAAAGCTGAGACATTTGATCCTCCATTAGCAGTCTTCTGATTGCAAAGGAGAGGAAAATATTAAAGTATAAAAGCAGAGAGTTTGCCCACTCTTACATGGAAAATTTAAAGGTCACGCACAAGTAACTGCAGATTATAAAGTATTGTGCCTGAAACCTACTCTATAAAGATTTTTGAAAAGCAAATTCAGTTTCAGTTTGAAATACTAAAAGGTGAAAATTTATAATTTTCTTATTTTGTTTTTATAATTTTCTGTTCAAAGGCCAGGTGTGCAATGTTCACACCTAATCACTCAAAACTACTCAGGTTGACGCCAGTGACTTCGCTTCCCATTAGCTGCCTGTCTAAATATATCTCAGAACAACGTGCTGCAGACAAGTTCAGTGTGAAAGCCTTTTTCCCTCCAGTAGGAACACAACCTTTCAAATAGTGTGAATGAGCTGTGCTTGGGAATTTATTCCCTGGCGGTGTGACTTTCCTGAGTCAAGGACACTGTGCTCAGTCTCCCTGGCTAGAGTCTCAAGGGGGATGAAAAAGATTAGTGGTTGACAAAAAAAAAAAAAGAGAGAGAGAGAGAGAGATTTATACCCCAAGCCAGTCCCTAGCACATTTTCTCTCTGAACCATTTAACCCAGAAGGCTGGTCCTTTTTCCCGTGGGATTCCTGCTTTGTCTACCAGGACTGGATTCTTCAGTCAAGGTCATTACCCAAATTCTCTATAAAATTAACTAAAATATTTTTTAAAAATACAGATACAGTGATATTCCAGAAAAGCAAGTCTAGACTGTATTTGAAGAGAGAAGGAGAGACAGAGAGACAGAGAGAGAAAGTTTGAAAGTATTCATATTCGTGAACACACACACACACACACACACACACACCATGGACATTTTGCTTTATAAGAGCATATGAAAAACAATTAAATCCAATTCCCTACTTTCAAATCAAATCCAATTCACAATTTTCCGGTATGTCATGTGACCAGCCATGTGAGCAGCCAGAGCCAAAATGTTGTTTTGTGATTGATTTAAAGCTCGACAAAATGGCTGTTCTTTTGGTGATGTTCAAAACATGCTTACGTGAACTGGAGCAATGACTCGGTAGTTCAGAGCACTAGCTGCTCTTACAGAGAACCTGGGTTCAGTTTCCAGCACCTACATGGATGTTCACAACAGTCTATGATCAAGTGTCAGGGGATCTGACACCCTTTTCTGACTTTCATGGGTGCCAGGCATGTAGCACACACATATACATACATACATACATACATACATACATACATACATAAAAATAAATAAATCTTTAAAACAATTATATACAAGAATGTGGAACGTTTATGTAGCATACTTTATTATAAATTGCAACTTCTTGGTATTTATCTGGGTTAGGTTTTTCTCTTTTGCATACTAGAATTTAAATATTAATTTACTCATTCAGCAAATATTTAATTCTTATTATATTCTGGGAAGTGTTCAGGTGCTGAGGAAGGTCATGGAACAAAATGGAGACGTTTGAGAAAAGAAAAACTATAAGCTGACTTACCACACTAAATGGCTGGTCTAGTTGCTGTTTTAAAAATAGGCCAGGAGGAGGCAGGAAGCAGGCGAAGGTGGAAGTGGGAAACCCAGTTAGAAGACTCTTGCTATAAATATAAGCATGGTAGTGTGGATCAATGTGGGTGGTTGGATTAATATTATTTAATTAATGATTAGGTGCAAGTATATGAGAAATTTATCGGAGCTGTTTGCAAAATAGTTACTTTCAGCAACTAAAGGGACAATGATGTCATTAACAGAAAAGGAGAAAATCAAAGATGATGACTGGGGATGAAAAAATAAAATCAAGAATTCTGCTTTGGACATTCCGTGCCCTTGAGCTCTGTAAGGCTCGCAGGAATGATATAAATATGCACGGATGGGCCTAGGAACTTGGAGTTCAGCAGAAGTGCTGGAGATTTTCTAAGCTGGACTTGGAAGTTGGACTTGAGAGGCTTATTTTTAGATGGCCACCCACATGGACTATAAGAAAGCATTTCTCCAAGTGCTAGTAACGATCACACTGTCTAAATTTGAAGCATTTCTTATTTATTTGACACCAGCCACTTTCCCAAGTTCCGAGGGCACAGAGATGGGCGTGGTCCTTGCTCTGTGACTAAATCCAGAGGTAGAGACAGAAGACAAACACTCTTTAGCCCTATAAATGCTGCAAGAGCATGCCAGAGCTGCTAATGATCATACAGACGCAGATAGCAATAACAACACAGGAAGGGCAGGAAGAGTATTTCAGAGGTGTCTTGAGGATGAAGAGTTCCCTCCAGGGGAGTGACTGTCATCCCAGGCAGTGTAAAGGGACAGAAATAAAGCAAAAAAGAAGCAAAATCCTGGGAGTTGTAGCTCACGAAGTAAGTAGAAGAAAGTTGAAATGAAGAGAAAATGGAGGGTGTAAGGGTAAGGAGAAAATGTAAGGCTGTAAGGAGGGTGCCCAAGACTGGGTGTGCTAGGTCTCTCTGAGGCCACCTAAAGGAAAAGACAGCACACTTAGAACTGATGCTTAAGTACTCAGGTAGGTTCTACTTTGTTAAAATGCTAATCTCCTGGCAGCAGTAGAGGTGACCCTGCTGTCTGCGGATGAGTGCCAGGTGCCAGGAGATGACCTTGGCTTGAAAGTGTGCCCCTTGCTGTTTTTCTTCAGCTCCTGAGCTCTGCCAGCTGCACGCTGTGCATAGAGATGGCTCCTGACTGAGAGGAGAGAGACACAGGCAGCACATGAAAGCTTTAACTCAGCCAGGCCTGGTGAGCTGTTCCTAGGAGGTTTCCCCTCCCCTGGAGACTTGACAGGAAATGAAGCATCTACCCAAGCCATCATCTCAGTCAGCGAACAGGCAGAATGGCCTGGCGGCCTGTGGCAAAAATGCAGACAGAGATGCACCACAGGCCATCAGGGCCCAATTAAGTCGCGCTTGAAATGCTGACTTCTGTGTGGTCTCGATCTTCAAGAGTCAAAAAACGATGTCTTTACTTAAGATATGTCAGAAGTGTGGAATGTCTATGGATGCTCATCACCTCTGAACAGAGTGTAGCAAACCTCTAGGAAGGATCAAAATAACGTGTGTGATGGATATGCACAGATTTTCACAATGAAAAATAAAATGTTTGCTGTGCTGTGTGTGTATGTATGTAGGTATTGGCACTGGGGGAGGGAACTCAAGGGGAAAATCTAGGGTTATAAAAGCGGATGCTCTGACAGTTACGGTGACACATGCTGGTAGGAGATAGTAAAGAGGCAGAATGGTCTCAAATTTTAGTCCAGCCTGGGCTACTCCTTTAGCAGGAGATGCAGCTCAGTGGTTGAGCACATGTGAAGCTTTGAGTTCAATCTTTAATGCCAGGATAAAACAATAAGAAGAAAAGAGGCCTTTCCTCTCTTCTGTGCCCCACAGGAACCATTTGTTTTTGCAAAATTTCAGCCTTTGTCCTGTCTGTGAAGTTGTATGATGTGGCCCATGTTGCATCCCACAGCCTCCCTAGGAATAGATGGAACTTGTGAGCATGGTAGGTCGCAAGAAGTGTAGAATGATGGCTATGGAGGTGATTTTTCAGAGGGCGAAAATGCTCTTCCAAGGTGTCTTTCACAACTGCTTTTCAGGGTGATTAGGAGCATAATATAGTTTGTTCTCCCTTTTTTCCTGTTTATTCCTTCCTACCTGTCCTTAAGGAAACAACAGCTAAATAACTTGTAGTCTCTTCTACAAGGCAAAACCTTGACTTAGCATGTTTGGTTTTTTAGGGAGAAAGGATTAAAGAAACTAGTATACAGGTAAAAAATAAAAAGGCCATAAACAACACTGTGTGTGTGGGGGGGGGAGTGAGGGGAGAGAGAGAGAGAGAGAGAGAGAGAGAGAGAGAATATTCCATATGGCAGGCAGCCCTGTTTGTGTCTTATGGTCTATGGATAATATAAGTCCAAATGTCTCAACTATATAATTTATAGAAAGCTTGGTTCCCTTACCAAGGACAATTTAACTCTGAGGGTACTAGGGCAGCATGGCTACTTCTTTATTGGAGAGAGTGCTTTGACTAAATTGTTTTGTTGATAGCATTGCTGGCACTGCACATAATGAGCCTGGTCCACACCTTGCAAAACCAGCCATGAATTCAGTCACCAAACAAGCTACCTTACACACAGTCCTCATATATGTGATCTATCTTTTAAAGAGTTATGAGAGTTGTCTTAGTTAGGGCTTTACTTCTGTGAACAGACACCATGACCAAGGGAAGTCTTATAAAAGACAACATTTAATTAGGGCTGGCTTACAGGTTCAGAGGTTCAGTCCATTATAATCAAGGCAGGAACATAGCAATATCCAGACAGGCATGGTATAGGAGGGGCTGAGAGTTCTACATCATCAGTTTGCTAGCAGAAGACTGACTTCCAGGCAGCTAGGGTGAGGGTCTTAAGCCCACACCCACAGTAACACACCTAGTTCAACAAGGCCACACCTCCTAATAGTGCTACTCCCTGGCCAAGCACATGCAAACCACCACAAGAGGTAATAGAAAGTTATATCTTGGTTTTCTATACCCAAATCCCATCAGGAGAGAGCTGGCCTCTCAGGAGTGCTACCACACCTGAGAACACAGGTAAGACTGCCACTTCTCAAATTTCTAGCCCAAGAGGAACCTTCCTGGAGCCAGCAGGACACAGTTTCTGTCTGTGCCCTGGAGTTGACCCTGTGCCATGGCTTTCCATACCCAAATCCCTTCAGGAGAGAGCTGGTCTCCCAGAAGTGCTGACACACAGGCTTACAGGAGGGAAAAGCCACAGTCAGAGGCAGCAAGACCAAGTAACACCACAGATAACCAGATGTGGAGAGGCAAATGCAAGAGCATAAGCAACAGAAACCAAGGCTACTTGGCATCATCAGAGCCCAGTTCTCCCATCACAATGAACCCTGGATACCCCAACACACCAGAAAAACAAGACCACATCTCATGATGATGATAGACAACTTTAAGAAGGACATAAATAACTCCCTTAAAGAAATACAGGAGAACACAGGTAAACAACTTGAAGCCCTTAAAGAGGAAACACAAAAATCACTTAAAGAATTGCAGGAAAATACAACCAAACAGGTGAAGGAATTGAACAAAATCATCCAGGATCTAAAAATTGAAATAGAAACAATAAAGAAATCACAAAGGGAGACAACCCAGGAGAGAGAAAAACTAGGAAAGAGATCAGGAGTCATAGATGCAAACATTACCAACAGAATACAAGAGATGGATGAGAGAATCTCAGGTGCAGAAGATACCATAAAAAACATTGACACAATGGTCAAAGAAAATGCAAAATGCAAGAAGCTCCTAACCCAAAACATCTAGGAAATTCAGGACACAATGAGAAGATCAAACCTAAGGATAATAGGTATTAAAGAGAGCTAAGATTTCCAACATAAAGGGCCAGTAAATATCTTCAACAAAATTATAGAAGAAAATTTCCCTAACCTAAAGAAAGAGATGCCCAGGAACATACAAGAAGCCTACAGAACTCCAAATAGATTGGACCAGAAAAGAAATTCCTCCCATCACATAATAATCAAAACACCAAGTGCACAAAGCAATAAAAGAATATTAAAAGCAGTAAAGGAAAAAAGGTCAACTAACATATAAAGGCAGATCTATCAGAATTACACCAGACTTCTCACCAGAGACTATGAAAGTTAGAAGATCCTAGACAGATGTCATGCAGACCCTAAGAGAACACAAATGCCAGCCCAGACTGCTATACCCAGCAAAACTCTCAATCACCATAGATGGAGAAATCAAGATATTCCATGACAAAACCAAATTTACACAATATCCAGAGGTTAGGCATGGCACCCTGGTTGATGGATGGGGCCACCCACCCATCTCCAAAATCTTAACCCAGAATTGCTCCTGTCTAAGGGAAATACAGGGACAAAGATTAGGACATAGACTGAAGGAAAAGGTCATCCAGAGACTGCCCCACCTGGGGATCCATCCCACATGCAGACACCAAACCCAGACATTATTGCTGATGCCAAGAAGTGCTTGCTGTCAGGAGCCTGATAACAGCAGTCTCCTGAGAGGTTCTGCCAGATCCTGACCAACACAGAAGCAGATGCTTGCAGCCAACCATCGGACTGAGCAGGGTCCCCAATGGAGGAGTTAGGGGAAGGACTGAAGGAGCTTAAGGGTCCTTATCTAGCATCAATGGAGGGGAGGCCCTTGATCCTATGAAGTCTTGATGCCCAGTGTAGAGGAATACTTGGTCAGTGAGGTGGGAGTGGGTGGGTGGGTGGGGGAACACCCTCATAGAAGCAGGGTAAGGGGGCATGGGATGGAGGTATGCAGAGGGGAAACCATGAAAGGGGATAACATTTGAAATGTAAACAAATAAAATATCCAATTTAAAAAAATGTACAAAGTTATAAAAAGTTATATCTCATCAATTAATACAACTATGTATGTCTTTGTGTGTGCATGTTCACATGAGTATACATGCATGTGTACATGCCTGTAAAAGCCACATGTCAACCTTTGGTATTTTTCATCACGGGGTCACCTATCTTGTTTTTTTGACGTAATGTGTCTCATTGGTCTGAGGTTCAGAGTGTCTAGAGTAGCTTATTCCTCTGTACTTCTCCATACTTTTCAAATTGTCAACCACAGTTTCTTTCAGGTAAAATGCATACCAAATCCCTTTCAAATGTTTTTGGACTTCAAGGGACTGATACAATAGCTCAACTGTGGGTTAAGAGTGGGGGCCCACGTCCAGCCAGGGCTCTAGGCCACGGGCAAGGCAGACGCCGGAGGTTGGACTGCATGCATCCCCAAGGAACCGAGGTGTCAGGCTGTGAGAAGCCACATGACTCCTCTCTGGTGGTGGGGAAGGGCAATCCATTGGGGTCACCCAGGGAGAAGGGAAAAGAGGGAAGGGAGGAGTTATGGCTGGTTCCCTCGGGGAAAAGTGTCCTTGACTGGTTCAGGTGGCTCGGCTTGGCTTGGTGGAGACCACGGCTGGAAACACAGAAAGGTTTCCCTGCGGGAGATTAGACATGGCTCTTAAGACGGAGACCTATTCCATTGTTCTAGCACGGGTGGGTTCAGATGAGAAGAGTCGGTACATGGCTTTAGAGCATTTGTTGTTGGCAGAGAGTTGTGATGAGTGAAAAGTAGAGGCTGGCCACAGACACATGGGGAAAGAGGGGAAGGGAACGGGGAGAGAGGGGGAGCAAGGGGGCAAGAGGGAGAACAAGAGTAAGAGAACAAGAGAAGGAGAAGGGGTGAACAGCTCCTTTTCTAGAGGTCCACAGTTACCTGGCTGTGCCAAGTAACTGTGGGGGTGGAGTCCAGACAGAATACCAGGAGCTTGGATATTGCCCTACGTGACTAATGGCCACAGAATTATGGAGAACTGAGGGCTTGTGTCAGGAGCCTAGTGAATGGGAGCATGGCCAACAGTTTGTCCCTTGTAGAATTATCTGTGGGTTCTCTGGAGTTTAAGTCTAGCTCAACCAGAATACAGGCTGCCTTTCATGGCCCCACACTCAACCTGCTGCTTAGGATGAGCTCTAGTACCAGAACCCACATAAACACACAACCCATATTCCTAAGGCTCAAGGGACAGCAAGATAGAGGGAGCAGACAGAGCTTGAAAGGCAGAGGACCAGCAAGTTTAGCAAGAGATTGGGTCTTGTAGATATGATAGAGAGTGTACTCATGAAAGCTTGATACCTGAATGATAGATAACAGTACCAACGGGCATGTCAGTGTGGATTGAGAAAGCCTCGCCCCTAGATAAAGAGCCCTGGGAATTAACAACTGCTGAGAGAAGAAATGAGTTCTCTGATTGGTTATCCAAGAGCAGATGGTATGCTCTTAAAGTACACATACAAGCCACACTAAACAATCTCCACAGGTGTATTTTATATGTATTCATATGTATGTGAGTGTGCTGATAATAGTTGAAGGAAAAAGACCATGAATTTGAGAGGGGGCAGAAAAAGGATATATAGGAGGGCATAGAGGAAGCAGGGTGAATGATATAATTATATTTTAAATAAAAATAAAATCATTCTCAAAATGTTTATGAGTATATTGTTTGCATGTATGTCTTTGTACCATGTTTGTGCCTAGTATCTGAAGAGGTATTAGATTCCCCTAGAACAATGTTCTCAACCTTCCTGATGCTTCTAACCTTTAATACAGTTCCTCATGTTGTGGTAAATCCCAACCATAAAATTACTTTCATTGCTACTTCGTAACTATTGTTTTGGTACTGTTATGAATCATAATGCAAATATTCGATACTCAGGATATCTGATATGTGACTCCTCTGAAAGGGTTGTTTGACACCCACTCCAAAAGCGGTCTCAATCTGCAGGCCGAGAACTGCTGTCCTAGAATTCAAGTTACAGACAGTTGTGAGCTGCCAATGAGTGCTGACAACCAAATTGTGTCCTCTATAAGAGCGTCCAGCACTCTTAACTGCTGAGCCATCTCTTCAGTCCCACATAATAAATGTTTTTAAAAGTGAATGGGGAGGACCAGTGCACAAGATTTTCCTCTGGCCTACACACACATACACACACACACACAGACACACTAAGATAGACAGACACACACACAGAAACACACACACACACCATGGCATATTCTCCATGTGTATGTGTGTGTGTATGCACTATTAATAAGATGTAAATATAAATGTTCTGGATTAAAACAAAATCCAGGTTCCTTGGATGAAACATGTAAGGCGAATGTGTAGACAGATGAAGTTGATACTGAGAACCAGCGAGCAATTTCAGGCTTTGTGAGTCAGTATCTCTCCCAATCAGTCAGTCAGTCCTTGTCAGAACGCAGCCATAAGCAATACATGAACAATGACTAAGGCTGTGTTTTCATAAAACCTCATTTATAAACATGGGTAAAAAGCCCAATGTCACCCCTGAGGTAAGATAATGTATCACATGGTGATTGGTCCTGCATGTGCTTGACAGGGGCCTGGGGAACTAAAGCAGATAATGGGGAAGATACATTAAACCATTCCACATTCTCACGCACTGACTGTTTCATTCAGTATTGTTTTGAAAATGTAGGAAAAATATGCTACTCCCTCAAAACTCTAAATAGGTTTAAAAGGAGTTGAAAAATTAAAGGAAATTAAAGTGGAGAAAAATACACGTGACAGAAGAAAGCCATCTGTATAGGTGAGTCATTGCCTGCAAAGTCTAGTGGCTAAAAGTCTCAGGAACTGAATTTTCCTTCTTAAACATGACCATTTCACACTAGATGCAACCAGTGTCGTTTTTTATCCTGAGACTGCCTGAAAGATGAGCTCCAAACCTTACGGAGAATTAGAAAAGGGTATCGGGATATACTTGGCTCTCAAGATTTTCTGTGTTGAACACTTCCCACAAGTCAGGTTACCTCTGCAGTACTTCATGCCACGGCTTTCTGACGGTAGGTTTGTTGGCTTGAGCCTGAAGGAACCAGGCTTCTCCATGGTTAAAGGAGAATTAAGCATGTAAACAATAAGAGTGAGCCCTGAGATATTTGGGAATAGGAGTCAGTCAATTTAATCTCACACCTGCCCAGCCCATCTTTACCAAGAGAGGAGGAATGCACACTGAAAGAGAAACAACCTTCTTCTGGGAGTCATAACTGGGAGGAGTCAATAGTATATGTTGGAGCCTTTTAAAGCAAAAATAGGCTTGATATTAGTTAAAGGTAATTTCCCATAAAGGCCTAAAACTGGTAACTAAGATCAGAGAAGGATTAGTTGCTGAAGAGTGTGAAGGAAGGCCCAGATGTGAACTCCAACCACCAGCTGAGAGCCAAGTATTTACACACGTGAGTTTGAAGGGTGGGTACTTCAGACTCAAGCTGTAGCACATGGCTGTAGTCAGTGGCAAGCTTTTGCTTTTGATAGTTGTCTTGGACGTTTTTTGGTTGGGAAATAAACTCTTTTTGTTGACGATGTGTGTGAGAGAGGTATGTGCATGTGTGTGTGTGTGTGTGTGTGTGTGTGTACACTATTTTTTTTTAAAAAAAAAGCTTCATGTAACCCTGTATAATCAAATAAAAAATGTAAATTGTACTGTTGCTGACAGAAGTAGGAGAGACCATTACAGGACATAGATGATAATGTGCTCGGAAGACTGCCTTCCCATGTGGAGTCAGGCAGTTGTGATGAACATAGACACTTCCATCAGCAGCCCTGATGTGACTATTTACATCCTAATGAGGATGTAACTAGTCAGAGGAAAGCATGTTGACCAGGTCAAATTGAGTTTATTGGGAAGAAAGATGACTGACATAATCATAGACAGTTATCCTTCTCAGCCAATAGGGTCAGAGAGCCTGATCAATATCCACAGTCAAATAATACGCTCAGCTTATGGTTTCTGGGACAGTTTAGCAGATAGGGACAGTGTAGAAGTGAACCAACTATTAAAACACATGAGTCTGTGAGGCCACTTCAGATTCACAGTATAACACACGTCAATGAGCAGTGACAAGCTTTGGCTTTCGATATTAGTCTTGGACCCTTGCTGGGAAATACAATGTAGCCTTCATTTTAGAAATGAATGTAGTATGTCATGTCTCTCCCGACTCCCCTATGCCCATCAATTTCCATGAGCAATCTCAAGGTAACATGCATTGACAGTTCAATCTGTTTGGATGGCTGGAATCTTCTAAGTGTCAACAAAAAAACAATTTTGTCTATTTTTAGGAACTAAGACATTTCAGCTCACTTGCCTGCCTCTCAGGTTAAGATCATGTTTCGAAAGAAAAAGCTAATATATACTTTTATACCTTATAAGCCTGAAGTCATCAATATATTTTAGTGACATCATTTAGGGAACCCCCCCCCAAAAAAAAAACAAGAGGATGAGAACATTCCTAAGTTGACCAGACTTGTCAGGATACATTTGAAGAAAGCAGACTGAAAACCAAGTTCCATACTAAAGATCCATGACTATGTGGACTTATGACAACGGCACAGAACTGAAAAGCCCTGTTTGGCTGTGTTTGGCAAATGTAGTGGATCTGCCAGGTGAAAAGACTTCAGCAGGGCTCCCCAGAGGACTCTGGGAAAAGCTGAAGAACAAGGATTCTAATGCTATCAAGGAACGGCTGGAGTTTCCCCAGGCATTTGCTGCATTTACAGTCCCACTGTCTTCCCTCCCAACAGAGCCACCTAAATTCTGTTTCAACACCCTGGGTCAGATACCCACACTTTGTGCCCTCTTTCTCTGTCTAGCACTTTAAGAGTGCAACAGTAATAGAAAGACAGTTTAGATCCTATGACCCCCAAATGCTTCCATTTATCAGTTTTTTCTGGGTCACTTTGGATAGCAAAGCTAAAATAAAAATCAGAAAAAAGAGTGAATGAAACTTCTCTGAGGAAAAATTCTTCCATCCTCTACTTTCCCTGGCCCTCTAAGCCACAGCAGAGCTGGAAACATGGTTCAGTCAGTTATGTACCTGTCTCTCAACCATGAGGACCTGTGTTTGGATCCCCAGAACGCACATGAAAAGCTGAGAATGGTGGCTTAAGCCTGTGACACACACACCAGGAGGAGAAAGAGGCAAGCAGGCCTCTGACACTCAATAGTTACCTAATGTAGGGGATCAAGGAGCTGCGTGTGCAGTGAGAGGCCCTGTCCAAAGAGGAAAGGTGGATGCTGATTAAGAAAAGATTGCCGACATCTGCCTCTCACCTCCACACATGTACCATGAAAAGAACCATACCAGAGTAAGAAAATGATAACAAATGCTATATAGTGCACTCTACTGGAGAGGCAGCATCTAGCTCTGACATGTGTTGTATGTTTATAAAACATAGTTACTGCTAGGGGTTGTGGTACACACCATTAATACAGCACAAGGAAGGCTGAGAATTTGAGTCCAGTCTCAGAGTAAACCTGTCTCAAACACAAAATGAATAAACACAAGAAAGTCACCCATGTAGGCAAGGGCTCTAAGGCAGGTGCTCTTAAGCTCTGATCAAATCTTTTTTAAAAGATGTATTTGTTTTATTTTATTTATAAGAATGCCTTGCCTGTAATGTATGTATTTATGTATGTATGCATGTATGTATGTATACCATTTGCCCATGGAAGTCAGAAGAAGGTGTTGGCTCCCCGAGAACTGGAGTTACAGATGATTGTGAATCAACCACCATGTGAGCACAGGGAAGTGAACTTAGGTTCTCTACAAGAACAACCAGTGTTCCTTGTCACTGAGGCAATCTCCCTAGCACCTGAAGAATTTTTCTGAGGAGCACCAAATTTACCCTTCTACCTCTAAGCAGAAGATGGGAATATATATTTAGAATTTGTGGAAAAAGTTGACTTCACGGCTGAGCATGGTAGTGCACAACCTCAATTCTAACCCTTGGGAAATGGATGCAGGAGAATCAGAGTGCATGGGCAGGGCTACATGAGACCTATATCAAAAAGGGAAAGGGGGGAAATGTCTGTCGAGTGCTCAGTAGATGAAGATCTTTCTGGGCAGGCAGGAAAACCTGAGTTTGGATCTAGACCATCCACATAAAGCTGGAGACAGTAGCATAAATCTGTAATTTGAGTGATTCTACAGAGAGATGGGAGGTGGAGACAGGAGAAAATCTGGAAGCTTGCAAGCCAGCTATCCTGGTATACACAGAGGTGGACAACAAGGGACCCTCTCCTAAACTACTTAAAAGGGCGAGAGCACACTTGAGTTGTCCTCTGCCCTCTACACATGCATACATGTGCACACAAACACACACGTTTGTTTAAAAGGAGCTACCTTGTTGCCGTGCAAACCCTCATCACTGAAAATATTTAGGATGGTGGTCTGAGCTATAGTCATGAGGGAAGGCTACAATGAAGTGACAGGTATACACTAAAAGTTCACTGTCTCAAAGGACAAGTTCATTAAGCCTGTTTCTGCTCCTGTCCAGTCAGTTGTACCCTGTCCTTGCCAGACCTTTTCAAGGAATTATGCCAGGGACTGAACTGTGCATCAGCATCTCAAATTCATGAATGAGGAAAGAACACAAATGCACACAGGGAGGCTTGCTATGGAGGGGTCCACAGATCCAGCTCTGGCCCTTTCTTCACCACCCTCATTGCTATTATAGTTACTGTTAATCATCAACTTGACAGAATCTAGAATCCCCAGGAAGAGGAGTCTTTGGGCATGTGGACTGGGTTTTGTTATTTGGTTGATTGGTTGTTGGTTTTTTCCCCTGTTTTGTTTTGTTTTGTTGTGTTTTGTTTGTTTGTTTGTTTTTTAAACTTGGCACAAACCTAGTCATGTATAGAAAGGGGGAATTGTTTTCTATTAATTTATTTATTTGTTCACTTTGCATCCAGATCACAGTGCTCCATCTCCCTCTCACATAGCTCCTCCCCCATCCCCATTGTCTTTTCCTCTAAGAAGGGGAACCTCCCCCAAGTACCCACCCACCCTGGCACATCAAGTCACTGCAGGACTAAGCACATTCTCTCCCACTGAGGCCAGACAAAGCAATCCAGTTAAAATAGGATCCACAGGCAGGCAACGGAGTCAATGACAGCCGCCGCTCCAGGTTTTGGGGAACCTTCACAAAAACCAAGCTGTACATCTGCTACATATGTGTGTGGGTGGAGTGCTGCCCCTGTATGCTTTTTGGCTGGTGGTTTGGTTGGTTCAGTTTCTAGGAGCCCTCATGGGTCCAGGTTAGTTGATTCTGTTGGTTTCCTATGAGTTGCTATCCTCTCCAGGTCCCTCAATCCTTCCCCCATCTCTTCCACAAGACTCTTTGAGCTCCATCTGATGTTTGTCTCTAGGGTCTCTGCATCAGTTATGGTCAGCTGCTGGGTGGATCCTCTCAAAGGACAGCCATGCTACCTGTCTGAAACATATTAACAGTGTCAGGAATTGATGCTTGCCCATGAAATGGATCTCAAGTTGGGCCAGTGATTGGTTGGTCATTCCTTCCATCTCTGTTCCATCTGTGTCCCTTCACTTCATGTAGGAAGGACAAATTTTGGGTTGAAGGTTTTGTGGGTGGATTGGTATACTTATCTCTCCAGTGAGAGTCCTGACTGCCTACAGGAGGTAGCCACTTCAGGTTCCATATCCCCAACTGCTAGGAGTTTCAGCTAGAGTAACCCCTATAGACTCCCAAGAGCCTCCTCCATCCTAGGTCTCTAACATATCCTAGAAATGCCACACTCCCCTAAATTCCATTCATTCTTTCTCCTGGCCCTCTCTCCTAAGCTCTCCCTTCACCTGATCCCTTTCCCTACCTCATTCCCCTCCCCATCCAGTTCCCTCCCTCCATCCCCCTCTGATGATTATTCTATTTCCCCTTCTAAGTGAGATTCAAGAATTCTCCCAAGAGGGAATCTTAATTGAGAAAATGCCTCCATAAGAGTGGCAGGTAAGAAAATCTATGGGGTATTGTCTTGATTAATGACTGATGTTGGGGGAAAGGTAGCTCACTGAGAGTGATGCCACTCTTGGTCACGTATGTAGTCCTGAGTTGTGTAAGAAAGTAGGTTGAAAAGGCCACAGTGAAAAAACTAGTAAGCAGAATCCCCCCCCCCCAATGGCTTCTGCTTCTAAGTTCCTGCCTCTAGGTTCCCAGCTTGACTACTCTGGATGACAGACTATGAACTTTAAGCTAAAATAAGCTTGCTCCTTACTAAGTTGATTTTGGTCATTGTATTTTATCACATTAATAGAAAGTATGCCTTGGACTGTCTTAATTCTGTTATGCTGGAAACACACAGCCAGAATGGGTGGGACCATTCCTTTTAGATAATTTTGAACTGTAAGAAACTGCATAGCAAAATCATCACTTTCTGCTTCCTGATTATGAATGAAGTAGGACCAGCTTCTTCCTGCTCCTGATTTCTTGAATTCCTTGCTAGATGTGCCACACCCTTGAACTGTAAGTCAGAGTGAGAGGAATGTTTTTGTTTCAAAACCTGACAAGGATTCCTGTTTTTGAACTTTCTATTTCCCCAATGCATCCTTTAGCCAGACATGTCAAAGTGTGAAATCCAGTTCCTTTCAATAGGATGAGATATAGTCGCCACCCAAGCCAGAGATAAAAGACAGAAGCCTTCTTATCCTAGTGTCTTTGCTAGCCTAGCTTGGGTTCTACCACATTTGAAAAAAGAAATTGCCTTGCTAAGCAACTTTAATTTTGCTCATGGATTCCTCTTCCTGATACTAAAATTATTCAGTCTCCAGCAAGAATAAACTTTTTCTCCCTTAAGTTGGGTTTGTCAGAGGATTTTATCACAGTGATGAGAAATTGATATCAAGCAGTGAGGCTGAATGCACAGATTCTGCCAGGAGAGAGGTGGTTACCCAGGAGTGCTCTCACTTCAGGACCCAGAGGTAAGATCTCCAATCCTTTAACTGTCCAAAGCAGGACCGGCCAGGAACACACAGGACACAGGAACAGTGGAGCAGCTGGGACAGTGTTCTTCCAGTCACCATCTGCAGCTGGGAGCTAAGGATGTTCCACAGCACTCTGTGCACAGGTTCAGTCAAGAGAAAGCTGGTCAACTAGGAGAGCTCTCGCTCCCAGACACAGAGGTGAGATCTCCACATTCCCTCCAATAAATGTCCCAGGGGGGACTGGCCAGGAAAGCGAAGGGCACAGGTACAGTGGAGCAGCTGGCACAGAATCCCTGTCCTTGTCTGTACCTGGGAGCCAGGGCTGGCCCACAATCCTCTGTACACAGGTCCTGCCAGGAGAGAGCTGGTCTCCCAGGAGTGCTGACACAGGCTTACAGTCCCACAGGAGGGACAAGCTCCAGCCAGAGACAGCAAGACCAACTAACACCAGAGATAACCAGATGGTGAAAGGGCAAACCCAAGAACTGTACCAACAGAAACCAAGACTACAAGGCATCATCAGAACCCAGTTCTCCTACAACAGCTAGTACTGCATACCTCAACACACCTGAAAAGCAAGATTTGGATTTAAAATCACATCTCATGATACTGATAGAGGACTTTAAGAAGGACATAAATAACTCCCTTAAAGAAATACAGGAGAATACAGGTAAACAGGTAGAAGCACTTAAAGAGGAAACACAAAAATCTCTTTAATATAAACACAACCAAACAGGTGAAGGAATTGAACAAAACCACCCAAGATCTAAAAGTGGAAGTGGAAAAAAATTTAAAAGATCACAAAGGGAGATAACTCTGAAGATAGAAAATCTTGGAAAGCAATCAGGAGTCATAGATACAAGCATCACCAACAGAATACAAGAAATCAAAGAGAGAATCTCAGGTGCAGAAGATACCATACAAAACACTGATACAACAGTTAAAGAAAATGAAAAATGCAAAAAGCTACTAACCCAAAACATACAGGAAATCCAGGAAACAAGAAAAAGACCAAACTTAAGGATACTAGGTATAGAAGAGAGCAGAGATTCCCAACTTAAAGGGCCAGCAAATATCTTCAACAAAATTATAGAAGAAAACTTCCCTGATCTAAAGAAAGAGATGCCCAAGAACATACAAGAAACCTACAGAACTCCAAATAGATTGAACCAGAAAAGAAATTCCTCCAGCCACATAATATTCAAAACACCAAATGAACAAAACAAAAAAGAATATTAAAATCAGTAAAGGAAAGAGGACAAGTTACATATAAAGGCAGACCTATCAAAGTCACACCAGACTTCTCACCAAAGACTATAAAAGTCAGAAGATTCTGGACAGATGTTATACAGACCCTAAGAGAACACAAATGCCAGTCCAGGGTACTATATCCAGCAAAATTCTCAATTAACATAGATGGAGAAACCAAGATATTCCATGACAAAACCAAATTTACACAATATCTTTCCACAAATCCAGACCTTCAAAGGATAATAGGTGGAAACCTCCAACACAAGGAGGGAAATGATCTTAGAAAAAGCAAGAAAATAATTTTCTTTTAACAAACCAAAAAGAAGATAGCCACATAAACATAATTCCACCTGTAATAACAAAAATAACAAGAAGCAACAATCACTTTTCCTTAATATCTCTCAATATTAATGGGCTCAATTCCCCGTATAAAAAGACATAGACTAACAGACTGAGTAAATAAACAGGACCCAACATTTTGCTGCATACAAGAAACGTACCTCAGTGACAGAGAGACACTACCTCAGAGTAAAAGGTGGGAAAACAGTTTTCCAAGCAAATGGTCCCAAGAAACAAGCTGAAGTAGCTATTCTAATATTAAATAAAATTGAATTCCAACCTAAAGTTATCAAAAAAGATAAAGAAAGCTGGGCGGTGGTGGCGCACGCCTTTAATCCCAGCACTTGGGAGGCAGAGGCAGGAGGATTTCTGAGTTCGAGGCCAGCCTGGTCTACAAAGTGAGTTCCAGGACAGCCAGGGCTACACAGAGAAACCCTGTCTTGAAAAACCAAAAAAAAAAAAAAAAAAAAAAGATAAAGAAGGAAACTTCATACTCATCAAAGCAAAAATCTACAAAGAACTCTCAATTCTAAAGCTCAAAGCACACATTGCACCTCACACAATAATAGTGGGAGACTTCAACACTCCACTCTCATCAATGGACAGATCATGGAAACAGAAACTAAACAGAGACACAATGAAACAGAAGTTATGAACCAAATAGATTTAACAGATATCTATAGAACATTTTATCCTAAAACAAAAAAATAAACCTTCTTCTCAGGACCTCATGCTACCTTCTCCAAAATTGACAATAGAATCTGTCACCAAACAGGTCTCAACAGATACAAGAAGATTGAAATAATCCCACTCTCCCTCTCAGATCATCATGGACTAAGGCTGGTCTTAAATTTCAACAAAACAATAGAAAACACACATACACATAAAAGCTGAACAACGCTCTACTAAATGATAACTTGGTCAAGGAAGAATTAAAGAAAAACGTTTGAAAATGTAATGAAAATGATGACAAAACATACCCAAACTTATGGAACACAATGAAAGCAGTGCTAAGAGGAAAACTCATAGTGCTTCCAAGAAGAAACTGGAGAGAGCATACCCTAGCAGGTTAACAGCACACCTGAAAGCTCTAGAACAAAAAGAAGCAAATACACTCAAAAGGAGTAGACAGCAGGAAATAATCAGACTCAGGGCTGAAATCAACCAGATAGAAACAAAAGGAACTATACAAAGAATTAACAAAACCAGGAGCTGGTTCTTTGAGAAAATCAACAAGAGAGATAAACACTTAGCCAGACTAACCAGAGGGCACGGAGAGAGTATCCAAATTAACAAAATCAGAAATGAAAAGAGAGACATAACAACAGAAACCAAGGTAATCCAAAAAATCATCAGATCCTACTACAAAAGCCTATACTCAACAAAACTGGAAAATCTGGATGAAATGGACATTTTCTAGACAGACACCAGGTACTAAAGTTACATCAGGATTAGGTAAGCCATCTATACAGTCCCATAACCCCTAAAAAATTAGCAGTAGTCATTAAAAGTATCCCAACCAAATAAAGCTCAGGACCAAATGGATTTAGTGCAGAATTCTATCAGACCTTCAAAGAAGACCTAATAACAATACTCTTGAAATTATTCCACAAAATAGAAACACAAGGAACACTACCCAATTCCTTCTATGAAGCCACAATTACTGATACCTAAACCACAAAAAGATCCAACAAAGAAAGAGAACTTCAGACAAATTTCCCTTATGAATATCGATGCAAATATTTTTCAATATTTTATTTTTCAATAAAATTCTCTCAAACCGAATCCAAGAACACATCAAAATGATCATCCATCATGATCAAGTAGGTGTCATTCCAAGGATGCAGTGATGGTTCAATATACAGAAATCCATCAACATAATCCACTATATAAACAAACTCAAAGAAAAAAAACCACATGATCATTTCATTAGATCCTGATAGAGCATTTGACAAAATCCAACACCCCTTCATGATAAAAGTCTTGGAAAGATCAAGAATTCAAGGCCCATACCTAAGCATAGTAAAAGCAATATAAAGCAAACCAGTAGCCAACATCAAACTAAATGGAGGGAACCTTGAAACAATCCCACTAAAATAAGGGACTACACAGGTTGCCCACTCTCTCCCAATCTGTCCAATGTAGTACTTGAAGTCCTAGTCAGAGCAATTAGACAACAAAAGGATGTCAAAGGCATACAAATTGGAAAGGAAGAAGTCAAAATATCACTATTTGCAGATGATATGATAGTGTACTTAAATGACCCCAAAAATTCCACCAAAGAAATCCTGCAGCTGATAAACAATTTCAGCAAAGTGGCTGGATATAAAATTAGCTCAAACAAATCAGTGGCCTTCCTCTACTCAAAGGATAAACAGGTAAGAAAGAAATTAGGGAAACAACACCCTTCACAATAGTCACAAATAATATGAAACTGTCTTTGTCTGACTCTAACTAAGCAAGTAAAAGATTTGTGTGACAAGAACTTCAAGTCTCTGAAGAAAGAAATCGAAGATCTCAGAAGATAGAAAGATCTCCCATGCTCATCAATAGGTAGAATTAATATAGTAAAAATGGCCATCTTGCCAAAAGCATTCTACAGATTCAATGCAATCCCTATCAAAATTCCAACTCAATTTTTCACAGAGTTAGAAAGATCAATTTCCATATTTATCTGGAATAACAAAAAATCCTGGATAGCTAAAACTATTCTCAACAATAAAAAAAAAAAAAAACTTCTGTTGGAATCACCATCCCTGACCTCAAGATGTACTACAAAGCAATCTTAATAAAAACTTCATGACAGAGACAGGCAGGTAGATCAATGCTATAGAATTGAAGACCCAGAAATGAACCCACACACCTATGGTCACTTGATCTTTGAAAAGGGAGCTAAAACCATCCAGTGGAAAAAGACAGCATTTTCAACAAGTGGTGCTGGGTCAACTGGAGATTAACATGTAGAGAATGCAAATCTATCCATTCTTATCTCCTTGTACAAAGCTCAAGTCCATGTGGATCGAAGACCTCCACATAAAACCAGATACACTGAAACTAATAGAAAAGAAAGTAGGGAAGAGCCTCGAGCACTTGGGCACAAGGGAAATTTCTGAACAGAACACCAATAGCTTATGCTCGAAGATCAAGAATTGACAAATGGGACCTCATAAAATTGCAAAGGGTACTGTAAGGCAAAGGACACTGGCAATAGGACAATATGGCAACCAACAGACTGGGAAAAGATCTGTAGTAATTCTACTTCTGATAGAAGGCTAATATCCAACATATACAAAGAACTCAAGAAGTTAGACTCCAGAGAGTCAAATAACCCTATTAAAAATGGGGTACAGAGTGAAACAAAGAATTCACACCTGAGGAATACCAAATGGCTGAGAAGCACCTAAAGAAATGTTCAACATCCTTAGTCATCAGGGAAATGCTAATCAAAACAACCCTGAGATTTGACCTCACACCAGTCAGAATGGCTAAGATTAAAAACTCAGGTGACAGCAGATGCTGGTGAGGATGTGGAGAAAGAAGAACAATCCTTTATTGCTGGTGGGATTGCAAGCTGATACAACCACTCTGCAAATCAGTTTGGCAGATCCTCAGAAAACTAAACATAGTACTACCTGAGGACCCAGGTATACCACTCCTGGGCATATACTGAGAAGATTCTCCAACATGTAATAAGGACACATGCCCCATTATGTTCATAGAAGTCATATTTATAGTAGCCAGAAGATGGAAAGAAACCAAATATCCCTCATCAGAGGAATGGATACAGAAAATGTGGTACATTTACACTATGGAATACTACTCAGCTATTAAAAACAATGGATTCATGAAATTCTTAGACAAATGGATGGAGCTAGAAAATATCATCCTGAGTGAGATAACCCAATCGCAAAAGAACACACACAGTATGCACTCACTGGTAAGTGGATATTAGCCCAAAAGCTCAGAATACACAAAATACAATTCACAGACCAAATGAAGCTCAGGAAGAAGGAAGACCAAAGTGTGGATACTTTGGTTCTTCTTATAAAGAGGATCAAAATACCCATGGGATGAGATACAGAGACAAAGTGTGGAGCAGAGACTGAAGGAAAGGTCATCCAGAGACTGCCCCACCTGGGGATCCATCCCATATACAGTCACTAAACCCAGACACTATTGTGGATACCAACAACTACTTGCTGACAGGAGCCTGATATAATTGTCACCTGGGAGGCTCTGCCAGTGCCTGACAAATACAGAAATGGATGCTCACAACCATCCAATGGACTGAGCACCGGGTCCCCAATGAATGAGCTAGAGAAAGAACACAAGGAGCTGAAGGGGTTTGCAGCCCCATAGGAGGAACAACAATGTGAACCAACAAGTACCTCCAGAACTTCCAGGGACTAAACCACCACCAAAGAGTACACATGGAGGGACCCATAGCTCCAGACGAATATATGGCAGAGGATGGCCTTGTTGGGCATCAATGAGAGGAGAGACCCTTGGTCCTGGGAAGGCTCGATACCCCAGTGCAGAGGAATCCAGGACAGAAAAGCGGGAGTGGGTGGGTTGGTGGGGGGGGATGGGATAAGGGGTTTTCAGAGGGTAAATGAGGAAAGGCGATAACATTTGAAATATAAATAAAGAAAATATCTAATTAAAAATAAAAAAGCAGTGAGGCTGTAGCTGTGATAAGTCTGTGTCGTTCCCAGTTCTTTAGAACTCAGTTGAGGGAGGAATGTGGAAGAGTTTGGAACTCTAGGTAATAAAACTCTTGACTGTTGTAAGCAGCTTAATGGAACACTCAGGAGGAAGCTCAGAAGACAAGAATACTGAGAAAAATAAAGACAGTGGAGGCCTGCCTATTGGTGTCGCAGAAGAGAACAAGGACTCTCTCAGGAATGCATCTAGAAGCCATTGTTTGGTACAGGAATGGTGTGTGAGCAAGTTTGAAGTTCAAGGATAGAGACAACAACCCAGCTGTTACTTTAGATTAGAACCACTAAAGGGAAAATTGTTGCGTGATACAGGAATGATAGGAAAGGTGCTTTGAGGGCAAGACCACACCCTGCAAAGGCTCCAACTTGTAAAGATGGTGATTTATATGAAAGGAGGAGGACTGGATTAAGGATGTAGCTGGGAGGGTTCCCTGATCCTCAAAATTAGCTGCCTAGGAGAGTGTTTCCTGGGGATTCACACTCAGAAGCTAGTGCCACTTTGGTCTGAAGTGGTCAGTCTCCATCCAAAGCTGGAGAAGAACTTGGCAGTATTAACCACATGGTTCTGGTATTAGAAACATGAAAAATGCCAGACTGAGGGGTTCCTAGAGTATTTTTCCATGGTTTCAAAGAACAGCTAAAGCTAGGATTTGTGTGGCTGAGTAAGAAACCGAGCAAGGAGGATTTATGTATAAAATTATTAAAATTATATATAAAATTATTAAAGTAAAGCTCCAGTGATAGAGACCCCAGGATCTTGGAAATAATAAAACCACAGGAGTCTACTAAGAGCTGTGGGCATGGAGTGGAGCTGGCCAAGAAGAAAGACTGCCTTTCCCAGAACCTGACATGTACAGAGGCAGATGCTTGCAGCCAGCCATTGGATTGAGCACAGGGTCCTCAATTGAGAGTTGGAGAAGGGGCTGAAGGAGCTGAGGGGGGTTATAGCCCCATGGAGAGAGCAATAGTGTCAACCGGCCAGACCCCTGGGGACTGGAACACCAACCAAAGAGTACACATGGAGGGACCCAAGGATACAGCCTGGGTGTCAGAGGATGGCCTTGTTGGACATCAGAGCTGCCCTTGGAACTGCAGGGGTTCAATGCCTCAGTGTAGAGGAATGCCAGGGCAGAGAGGTGGGAGAGGGTGGGTGGGGGAGTACCTTCATAGAGGCAGGGGGAGGGGGGAAGAGATAGGGGGTTTCCAGAGGAGAGATCTGGAAAGGGGATAGCATTTGAAATGTAAATAAAAAAATCCAATAAAAGAAAAACAATTTAAGAAAATAAAATATAAAATAAAATGACTAATGAACCTATAAAAAGAAAAGAAGACAAGAGAAAAGGAAGGGAGGGGAGGGGAGGGGAGGAGAAGGGGAGGGAGAAAGGAGAAGAGAAGAGAAGAGAAGAGAAGAGAAGAGAAGAGAAGAGAAGAGAAGAGAAGAGAAGAGAAGAGGAGAAAAGAGAAGAGAAGAGGAGAAAAGAAGAGAGAAAAGAAAAGAAAAGACAGGACAGGACAAGAAAAGAAAAAAAAAGAAAAGAAAAGAAAAGAAAAGGAAAGAAAAGAAAAGAAAAGAAAAGAAAAGAAAAGAAAAGAAAGAAAAGAAAAGAAAAGAAAAGAAAAGAAAAGAAAAGAAAAGAAAAGAAGAGAAAAGAAAGCAAGCCTTTCATGGTTGCTGCAGTGGCAGAGCCGGGAAGGCTGGTTTAGCCAAGAACTTGGTGTCTAGCTGCTTTTATCACAAACTCCATCACTAAGGGAAGTCAGGACAAGATTTAAGGCAGGAACCTGAAGACAGGAACTGAAGATTGGTGCAGAGGCCATGGAGGAGCATTGCTTACTGGATTATTGTTGTTATTGTTGTTGTTGTTGTTGCTGTCTCCTATCATACATCCTGACTGCAGTTTCTCTCCCTTCACTCCTTCCAGTCCCTGCAGCTCACCTCTTCCGAAGATCCATTCCTCCTCCACTACCCTTCAGAAAAGAACAGGCCTCCCAGAGGTATTATCCCAAAATGGCATAGCAAGATGCAATAAGATTAGTCAAAAACGCTCATATCCTCAGCTGCCTTTCTTATAAGGGGACCACCTGACCAGGGGTGGCACTACCCTCAGTGATTATAATTCAACAATTTAAAAACAATAAGCACCTTTTTCCTTAAGTGACTGGTAAGCACATGGAAACTACACAACAGCACTACTCCATGGGACAAGTGAAACAAAACCACAATGAAGTCCTGATTCAACCCCTACCCGGATGGCAAGAAGTAAACAAACACACAACAGAAAGTGTTGACAGGGCTGGAAGGGAATCGCACGCCTCATATATCACTAGTGAGCACATAAATTTCTGACTGCTTTGAAAATAATTTTGGCAGTTGCTCAGAAATGTAAACATAGAGTTACCAGATGGTCTACTAAATCAGCTCTTACGTATAGAACCAAGAGGAATATAAGCATGTGTCCTTAAAAATATGTATACATAAATTATTCATAGCTGAATTATTCACACCATTTAAAATGTGGAGAAAACAAAAACCCAAATGACCATAAACTCACAAATGAATAAATAATTTAGATAAATATAATAGAATTAAATCTTGCTATGAGAAGGAATGAAGTACTGATATATGTATTTTATAGATATATATGTACCATGTATATAAATGTATATATATGTACTGATATATATACATATCACATATGTGATATATGTACACATATACCAAATATGTATGTATAAATACATATATATCACTAATGTACATACATATTTGATATAGATATAAGACTTGAAAATGTTAGGCTAAGTAAAAGAAACTAGATACAAAGGACTACAGGTTATATAATTCTGTTTGTATAAAATATCTATAATAAACAGATTTGTAGAAAAAAAATAATATATCACTGTCTTCCAAAGTCTGGAGACCAAAAATGTATATCTGATGATAAATACTGCATTTCTTTTTATGGTAACAAGTTTTCACAACTAGCAATGACAGTTGCCTAACACTGTGACTACTTAATACACTGAATTATATCATTTAAAAAAGTAAACTTGGTTGAATGTTAATTTAAATAATGAATCCATTCATCAAAGTAATACCTACCAACACAAAGGTGTTATTACCTCTGTAGAAATAAGGTTATAGTTGACACATGGCTGCATTAATAAAACAGCTGTGAAATAAAGTCCCACTCTTTTAAAAAATGCTGGAATATTAATAACTACATGAAACTTGGGAGACAGATTATGCCAAAAACAGAATCATTGTTATCCCAAGGGTACCAGTGACATTTGGAGCCATACTTCAGATGCTCTGAAACATTTCTAAATTCTCACAGGGGAAGCATACTCACACCACTCTATTTTGGAGTCTCTTTGTTATAGAAGCTAATGCAACTCTGACACTGAGGTAGGTAAATGAGGTAGTGTGCTGTGTAACAAAGACCTAACATATGTGACTTTGGCATGGCCATTATACAGTGAGTGTAAAGAAAAACCTATTAGAAATGAAAAGGCTATAAAACTCTTGTTTACCTCCACCAACATTCCCACCCAAAATAAAAAAACAAAACCAAAAAAATTGTCTTCTGCAGAACTTGCTTACACAGCTCTAGAGAGAGAAGTACTTAAATAAAACTGAATATTTCTATTACTGCCTACTCCTTGCTATTTTTAGCAGGCCTTTATAAAAATGAAAACTCCAGAAAAAAAATTGGTTGTTTTACAACCAAAAATGGAAAGAAATAGAAAAAGCACAGAAAAGTACAGTTTTACAGTCATGTATTTGTTCATTCATTCAACAAATATGTCCCAGACACTTGCAATATATCAATGAATAAAAACACAATTTATATTCCATCTGGAAAGGCACACAACAAGCAATAAACATCATGATATGTTATCTTTGTTACAATTAGGTTATGGATATTCTACTGGGTGTCTCTCTTCTGCTATCCCAACACAGGTGACACAAGTGGAAAGAGAAAGGTTTGAGACCTGGCATATATGAAATCCTGTTTCGAAAACAAACAAACAAAAAAATAAATAGAATGTTACAGGAAACATGGGCTATGGTAGAATACTTGCCTACCATGTATGAGGACTAGATTCCATCTTCAGTACTAACAAAAAGAAATCACAGAGTATGGTAAGAACAAAGGAGGAAAACTGTAGCTGCGTGTATTCTCATGTTAATTAGGTTTCTCAGAAACCTGACTGCAGTATCCTGCTAGTATGACTGAGGGATACTTTCCCCCAGTTGGTTTTGATTGGTAAATAAAGTTGTTGGTGACCAATGACTGGGCAGGGAGACAGAAGCAGGACTGTTAGGATCAAGGAAGAAGCACCAAGAGGATTAGCCACCATGCTGGGGAAGGAAGAGAGACACCAGGCTGAGAGGTGTGGGAGAGAGAGACTGGTTATGTAGGTTCTGGGGAACACAGCCAAGGGGACTGCAGTTCTGGGTCTGGGGCAGCAAAGATGAAATATAGATTTTAGTAAGTAATAACTTGGGAATATCAGAGGAGGGTACATCAGCCACGTGGAGGTTAGGAAGTGGCCCAACCATTGAGTTTTTTAAGTCATATAAAAGTATAAATGCTGTGTGTGTGTGTGTGTGTGTGTGTGTGTCATTTAGGAACCCAGATCATTGGGGCAAGTAGCAAGGAAAGCGCTCCACTACTGTCAGATGGATTTGAGTGGATTAATTGGGTGATACAACAGAAAACATTTGTGACTTTGCATAAGGATGGCTTTCATTGAAAAGACAAGAGCCAGTGTTTGCACAGGGTGGGTTAGATGTACAGGTGTCTATGAAAACTATGTGCCAGGCAGAGAGATAAGAGGAGCAAGACCTGCAATGGAGATGGGGCTAGCAAGCTCAAGCAGCATCAGAGAAGTCCAGGTAGCTAAAGCCAGCCAGCAAAGAGAATTATCAGGAAGCATCAGTCATGGTGGAAAGGGGACAGACTCCACGATAGTCTTTAATCCTGGTAGAAAAGACAAAGCTCTCCAGAAAGCTGCTCCAGGAAGTGACAGTTGAAAGGGCAGAGCCTGCAGTGAGGGGAAATGCAGAAATGGGTGGGTCAGGAAGTTCCAGCCACTGGCCACACTGGAAATGATAGCTGTGAGATGGTAACACTAGGGCTCAGAGAAGAGGAAGACTCAGGCCACACAGGCCAGCAGACTTCTTTTGGGGGAGGCATCCTTATAGAAAGAATGGAGGGGGTAGCTTGTAAAAGACAGAGACATAACCATGGTGGTTTGAATGAGAAATGTCCTGTATATCAGCTCTGCATTTGAACTTGTGGTTCCCAGTTCATGGAACTGGTTGGAGAGAAATCATTAGGAAGTGAACCCTTGATAAAGGAAGTACATCACTGGGGAGGAGTGTGGACTTCCAGACCTCTCTCTCGACTTGGGCTGTGTTTATGGTTACAGATGCCATCGCTCTGCTGCCATATCCCCTCCCCGTGTTATAGCCTTTTTGGACTCTTTTTCTGAAACCATAAGTTAAAATAAAGTCTCTGTCTTAAATTGCCTGTGGCCATGGTATTTTATCACAGCAACAAAAAGGTGACTCTAAAATCATTCAAAGAATAAGGTAAAAATAAAAGATACAAAGGAAAGGGCAAAGCAAAGTAGAAACTAAATAGTCATGTTATTCACCATATACTACAGAGTACTTTGCATGGACCATGTCAGAAGCATGACTTAGGTCTAGGCCAAAATATAGTTTCCTAGTATCTTCAGACACCACCAAAAGCTGGACAATTTAGGGCTTGCTTTCTCTCCCTCACTACCTTCTCTAATCTCCTTGTCATAGGCCTCACTGAGAAGGATCTTTTTGGGAGGGCTGATATAGAGAGAGCCACAAGAGTCTAATGTATTTAAGAACAAGTGAGCCAACAGAGATAGAGGGAAAATAAAAGGTTTTATACTTGTTTTTGCAGTAGTAAAGACTGAAATAAAGGGCATTATAAATGCTAGGCAAGTGTTCTGCCACTAAAACTGCATCTGCAGACTCGACTTACCTTTTAATGCTCCTGCCTCCGCACAATAGCTGACCAGGCAGAGTGTGCTTGGCAGTTGTTCAGTGGCCATTTTCTTCCTTTGAAGAATGAGAGCAAGGTATAAAAAGAAGTTGGATATATATCTTGGAAACACACAGAAAAAAATAAATTTTTTACCTTAATCATGAAAATTATTAAGCAATACTAATAGAAAAATATTTAAATTATAGAATAGAATAATTCTTCAGATGTCTTTAAAATGCCACTTTAAAGTGTATCACAGGAAACTAGGTCATTGTACTTTCACAGATCAGTCTTTGAGCCAATGAATTTCTCCCAGAGGTAGTAATATTAGGAAAGCAGTCTAGATTTGGGGAATCATACTTAAATCAGTCCTAATGCTCAGCACTCTGACTGCTGGCTTCATGGCTTTGGAAAATCCACTAAACAACTTCAAGGTTTGATTGCTTTGAAAGAAGATATGGTGCTAGATGATACTGGTACAGGGGAAGGAAAATATTATAGGGACCATCCCATAGCACTAATAGAGTTCAGCTTCTCCACATAGGATGATCCAAAGTCCTGTGATATTGACTTCCCAAAAGACTTAGGAATAATCTCCCCAGTCTGCTAAAATCAAAGTGTGTGTGTGTGTGTGTGTGTGTGTGTGTGTGTGTGTGTGTGTGGTAGCCTTTGTTTTATATTTGGCCAGCTTTGTCTTGCTTCCTCTAGAGGACATCTGATAGTTTGTTGACCCTGAGCACAATACTCCTGAAGAGGAGACATCTGTGAGAATTGTACAGAAACATGAGAAGAAACATCTCAGGGAAAGAATTATTCCTGTGATGTCCTCAGCACCAGCTCAAAGCCTTCTGGTTGCCAGTAGATCAAATAAATAAAGTCTGTGATAAAAATAACATTTCTGTGGAGGTCTGTCTATAGAGGCCAACCTGTTAGGAGGCTACATTTCTCCATGATTTTATGGTCTGATATTTCCATCCATGGCATTTCAGTTGCACGTAGTCAATTACATTTTTTTTCTAACAACATAGTACTGGCTCACAGCTCCTGCTAATTATAGGAGATGCTGTGAAGAATCATGATAAGGGGATTGCAACTACTTTGATTAAGATGACATTCACGTAATTGACATTTAAATGGCTAATTTGGCTCTTCGTCCATGCTTTAAGTTGATCCACTATTTTCGGTGTTTATGAAAGACAGTTTGAAGAAGTCACAGGCAGCAGCTGTCTATGAAGTCAGAAAATCCTGTTGCTACTTAAGTGGACTGAATGTGAGCCTGAATGAGTGAATTTCCTACCAGCATCCATGGACATTTGGTAGCATTTCTCTTCCATAACACTTGCATAAAGTGGGATGGCAGAGTAGAATCAATTGCAGTAGTTCTCACCCTTCCTACTGCTGCGAATCTTTACTATGGTTCCTCATGTTGTGTTGACCCCTATCCATAAAATGATTTTCATTGCTATTTCATAACTGTGATGTTGCTACTGTAATGAATTGCAATGCCAATATCTGTGTTTTTCCGGCAATCTTAGGCAATCCCGTTGAAAGAGTTGTTTGACCCCCACAAAGCAGTCCCCATCCATAGGTTAAGAACCACCAGTTTTGAGTCTAATGAAAGTTCTTATTTTGTTCTCAGATCAGCTGGTTCTTTGATCTTGCAGATTAAAAAGAAACCCTTTTTCTCCCATGTAATTTGGGGATAATGCATAAGATTGTTACAGTGTCTAACAAAATTGTTAGAAAATGTCTGCATGGAGGAGCTGATCCTGTGCTACAGCTCCGCATATGCAAATACCTCCAGGAGAGATCGGGTCTCCCAGGAGTGTAGACACACCTGTGAGCACAGGGAAGACCACCATTTCTTAAATTCCTGGCCAAAGAGGGACCCACCCAGAGCCATCAGGACACAGGAACCAAGGAACAGCAGGGGACAGGATCCTCCCAGTTTCCATCTGCTCTCCAGAATTGACCCTATGCCACAGCTCTCCGTACCCAAATTCCTCCAACAGAGAACTGGTCTCCCAGTAGTACTGAAACACAGGCTTGCAGGAGGAAAAAGCCACAAACAGTCAGAGACAGCAAGACCAACTAATACCAAAGATAACCAGACAGCAAGAGGCAAGCACAAGAATATATGCAAGAGAAATTGAGGCTACTTGGTATCATCAAAACCCAGTTCTCCCACTACAGCAAGTCCTGGATACCCCAACTCACCAGAAAAACAAGACTCTGATTTAAAATCACATCTTATGATGATGATAGAGGACTTTAAGAAGAACATAAATAGCTCCCTTAAGAAATACAGGATAACACAGGTAAACAGGTAGAAGCACTTAAAGAGGAAACACAAAAATCACAGAATTAGAGGAACACAACCAAACAGGTGAAGAAATTGAACAAAACCATCCAGAATCTAAAAATAGAGGTAGAAACAATAAAGAAATCAGAAAGGGAGATAACACTGGAGACAGAAAACCTAGAAAAGAGATCAGGAGTCAGAGATGAAAGCATCACCAACAGAATAAAAGAGATAGAAGAGAAAATCTCAGGTGCAGAAGATACCATAGAAAACACTGACAAAACAGTCAAAGAAAATGTAAAATGCAAATGGCCACCAACCCAAAACATCTAGGAAATCCAAGATACAATGAGAAGACCAGACCTAAGAATAATTGGCATAGAAGAGAACAAAGATTCCCAGCTTAAAGGGCCAGTAAATATCTTCAGCAAAATTATAGAAGAAAACTTCTCTAACCTAAACAAAGAGATGCCCAAGAACATACAAGAAGCCTACAGAACTCCAAATACATTGGACCAGAAAAGAAATTCCTCCTGTCACATAATAATCAAAATACCAAAAGCACAAAACAAAGAAAGAATATTAAAAGCAGTAAGGGGAAAAAGTCAAGTAACATATAAAGGCAGACCTATCAGAATTATACCAGGATTCTTACCAGAGACTATGAAAGCTAGAAGATCCTGGGCAGATGTCATACAAACCCTAAGAGAACACAAATGCCAGCCCAGGCTTCTATACCCAACAAATTCTCAATTATCCATACATAGAGAAACCAAGATATTCCACGACAAAAAACAAAATTACACAATATCTCTCCATAAATTCAACCCTACAAAGGATAATAGATGGAAAACTCCAACACAAGGAGGGAAATGACACCCTAGAAAAACAATGAAAGAAAGAAAAGCACACAATGAAAGAAAGAAAAGCAATCATCTTTCAACAAACCCAAAAGAAGATAGCCACACAAACATAATTATACTTGTAACAACAAAAATAACAGGAAACAACAATCACTATTCCTTAATATCTCTTAACATCAATGGATTCAATTCCAAGGACATAGACTAATGGACTGGATACCTAAACAGGACCCAACATTTTGCTGCATGCTCCTCAGTGTCAAAGACAGACACTACCTCAGAGTAAAGGTCTAGAAAACAATTTTTCAAGCAAATAGTCCCAAGAAACAAACTGGAGTAGTCATTCTAATGTCAAATAAAATTGACTTTCAAACAAAATTTATCAAAAAAGGATAAAGAAGGACACTTCAAACACATCAAAGGAAAAATTTTCCAAGAAGAACTCTCAATTTGGAACACCTATGCTCCCAATGCAAGGGCACCCACACTTATAAAAGAAACTTTACTAAAGCTCAAAGCACACATTGCGTTTCACACAACAATAGTAGGAGACTTCAACACCCCACTCTCATCAATGGAAAGATCATGCAACCAGAAACTAAACAGAGACACAAGAAACTAACAGAAGTTATGGACCAAATGTATTTAACACATATCTATAGAACATTTCATCCTAAAACAAATGAATATACCTTCTTCTCAGCACATCATGACAACTTCTCCAAAACTGACTATGTAATCAGTCACAAAACAGGCCTCAACAGACACAAGAAGATTGAAATAATCCCATGTATCTTATCAGATCACAACTGACTAAGGCTGGTCTTTAATACCAACAGAAACAACAGAAAACCCACATACACATGGATGCTAAACAATGTCCTACTCAATGATAAATTGGTCAAGGAAGAAATAAAGGATGAAATTAAAGACTTTTTAGAATTTAATGAAAATGAAGGCACAACCAACCCAAACTTATGGAACACAATGAAAGCAGTGCTAAGAGGAAAACTCATAGGTCTAAGTGCCTCCAAAAAGAAATAGGAAAGAGCTTAAACTATCAGGTTAACAGCACACCTGAAAGCTCTTGAACAAAAAGAAGCAAATACACCCAATAGGAGTAGAATGCAGGAAATAATGAAACTCAGGGCTGAAATCAACCAAGTAGAAACCAAAAGGACTATACAAAGAATCAACAAAACAGGAGCTGGTTCTTTGACAAAATCAACAAGATAGATAAACCCTTAGCCAAACTAACCAGAGGGCACAGAGACAGTATCCAAATTAACAAAATCAGGAATGAAAAGGGAGACATTACAGATACTGAGGATATCCAAAAAATTATCAGATCCTCCTACAAAAGACTATACTCAAAAAAAAACCTGGAAAATCTGGATGAAATGGACAATTTCTAGACAGATACCAGGTACTAAAGTTACATTAGGATCAGATAAACCTTCTAAATAGTCCCATAACCCCTAAAAATAGAAGTAGTCATTAAAAGTCTCCCAACCAAAAAAAGCACAGGACCAGATGGATTTAGTGCAGAATTTTATCAGACCTTCAAAGAAGACTTTACAGCACTATTCATCAAACTATTCCACAATTTAGAAACAGAAGGAACACTACCCAATTCCTTTTATGAAGCCACAATTACACTTATACCTAAACCACTCAAAGACCCAACAAAGAAAGAGAACTTCAGACCAATTTCCCTTATAAATATCGATGCAAAAATACTCGATAAAATTTTCTCAAACTAAATCCAAGAACACATCAAAATAATCATCCATTATGGTCAAGTAGGCTTCATCCCAGAGATGTAGGGATGGTTCAATATATGGAAATCCATCAATGTAACCCACTATATAAGCAAATTCAAAGGAAAACAGCACATGATCATGTCATTAAGTACTGAGAAAGCATTTGACAAAATCCAACACTCCTTCATGGTAAAAGTCTTGGAAATATCAGAAATTCAAGGCCCATACCTAAATATAGTAAAAGCAATAGCCAACATCAAACTAAATGTAGAGTAACTTGAAGCAATCTCATTAAAATCTGGGACTAGAAAAGGTTGCCCACTCTCTCCCTATCTATTCAATATAGTTCTTGAAATTCTAACTAGAGCAATTAGACAACAAAGGAAGGTAAAAGGAATATAAATTGGAAAGGAAGAAGTCAAAATGTCACTATTTGCAGATGATATGATAGTATACTTAAGTGGCCTCAAAAATTCCACCAGAGAACTCCTGCAGCTGATAAACAACTTCAGCAAAGTGGCTGGATATAAAATTAACTCAAACAAATCAGTGGCCTTCCTCTACTCAAAGGATAAACAGGCTGAGAAAGAAATTAGGGAAAGGACACCTTTCATAATAGCCACAAACAATAATTCTTTGTGTAACTCTAACTAAGCAAGTGAAAGATCTGTATAACAAGAACTTCAAGTCTCTGAAGAAAGAAATTGAATAAGACCTCAGAAGACAGAAAACCTCCCAGAATCACCATACCTGACCCCAAGTTGTACTACAGAGCAATTGTGATAAAAAACTGAATGGAATTGGTACAGTAACAGGCAGGTAGATCAATGAGATAGAATTGAATAACCAGAAATGGACCCACACTCCTATACTTTGATCTTGCACAAAGCAGCTAAAACTGTCCAGTGGAAAAAAAGATAGCATTTTCAACAAACAGCACTGGTTCAACTGGCAGTTAGTGTGTAGAAAAATGAAAATTGATCCATTTTTATCTCCCTGTACAAAGCTGAAGTCCATGTGGATCAACCACATACACTGAAAGCTTCGAACACATGGGCACAGAGGGAAATTTCCTGAACTGAAAATCAATGACTTATTCTCTAAGATCAAGAATTGACAAAGGGGAACTCTTAAAATTGCAAAGCTTCTGTAACGTAAAGGACACTGTCAATAGTACAAAACAGCAGCCAACACATTGGGAAATGACCTTAACCAGTCCTATATCCAATAGAGGGCTAATATCCAATATATACAAAGAACTCACTCAAGAAGTTAGACTCCAGAGCATGAAGTAACCCTCTTAAAAATGGGGTACAGAGATAAACAAAGAATTTTCACCTGAGGAATATCTAATGGCTGAGAAGTACCAAAAGAAATGTTCAACATCCTTAGTTATCAGGAAAATGCAAATCAAATCGACCCTGAAATTCTACCTCACACCAATCAGAATGGCTAAGATCAAAAACTGAGGTGACAACAGGTGCTGGAGAGGATGTGGAGAAAGAGAAACACTCCTCTATTGCTGATGGGATTACAAACTGGTACAACCACTCTGGAAATAAGTCTGGCGGTTCCTCAAAAAATTGGACATAGTGCTACTTGAAGACCCAGCTATACCCAGAAGATGCTCCAACATGTAATAAGGACACATGCTCCACTATGTTCATAGCAGGCTCTTTTATAATAACCAGAAGCTAGAAAGAACTCAGATGTCCCTCACCAAAGAAATGGATACAGAAAATGTTGTACATTTACACAATGGAATAATACTTAACTATTAAAAATGATGAATTCATGAAATTCTTAGGCAAATGGATGGAACTAGATAATATCATCCTGAGTGAAATAACCCAATCACAAAAGAACACACAGGTTATCTACTCATTGAATAGTGGATATTAGGCTAAAAGTTCGGAATACCCAAGATACAATTCACAGACCACATGAAGCTCAAGAAGAAAGAAGACCAAAGTGTGGATGTTTCAGTGCTTTTTAGAAGGCAGAACAAAATACTCACAGGAATAAATATGGAGACAAAGTGTAGAGCATAGACTGAAGGAAAGGCCATCCCCAGACTGCCCCTCCTGAGGATCCAACCCATGTACAGTAGTCAAATTTGTATACTGTTGTGTATGCCAGGAAAAGCTTACTGATGGGAGCCTGATATTGCTGTCTCCTAAGAGTCTCTGCCAGAGCTTGACAAATCTAGAAGCAGATGCTCGAAGCCAACCATTGAACTGAGTGTGTGGTCCCTGATAGAAGAGTTGGAAAAGAGACTGAAGGACCTAAGGGGGTTTGTAGCCCCATGGGGGGAGCAACAGTATCAACTGGCCAGATGCCCCTGGAGCTCGTGGGGACTGGACCACCAACCAAAGGGTACAGATGGAGGGACCCATGGCTCTGTCTGTGTATGTGGCAGAGGATGGCCTTGTTGCACATCAGTGGGAGGAGCTGCCCTTGGACCTGAGGGAGTTCTATGCCCCAGTGTAGGGGAATAACAGAGCAGGAAGATGGGAGTGGGGAGTGGGTAGGGGAGCACCCTCATAGAGGCAGGGAGAGGGGAGATGGAATGCGGGCTTCTGGAGATGAGACCTGGAAAGGTGATAACATTTGAAATGTAAATGAAGAAAATATCCAATAAAAGGGGAAAAAAGAAAAAAGAAAAATAAAATGTCTGCACGGAACTTTGAATTGTCATCAATAGTAGCCAGCAGGCAGACAATAAATCGTTGCTATTATTTACATAAGTAGGTTCACGATTCTTTTAACTCTTATTTTGGAGATCTTGTCAAGGAGAAAGTGATGTGAGATCTTTGTCAAATTCACACCTGCTGGAAAGAAATGTTTGTATCTATGTGGAAAGAGAAGCAAAAGAAAATGGAATAGCCATTTCACAACAGCCAGACATTTTTATACAGTTGCTGGGTGCCATTGGGTCCTAGAGGATATGCTAGAAAAGAAATGAAACAAGTGATCTCATTTAACACCAATCATAACATTTTTTTTCATTTTTTTGAATCAAGAAATAATTCACCCTGCCAAAACAGATGTTTCAATTGTATAATTCAGGGAGTTGAAGAGATGGCTCAGTGGTTATGAGTACTGGCTGATTTTCCAGAGAACCCTGGTTCAATTCCCAAAACCATCATGGCAGCTGACAACTGTCTGGAGCTCCAGTTCCAGAGGATCTGACACCCTCACGTGGACATAAATGCAGGCGAAACATTGATGCACATGAAATGATGATAAATACATTCAAAACAATTGTATAATTCACTAATGTTTGGTGTACCCTCAAGACTGTACAGCAACCATTACTAATTCCAGTACATTTTTCATCACAAAAAGAAATTCTAAATCCGTTAATAGTCATACCCTGTCTTCCCCATCCAGCCCTTGCAAACCACCATCTTCTAATTATGCTACAATATTATAGCACAGAGAAGGTATTTATAAATAATAGAAATGTTTTATCAGATGAAGATGCCAGCATTAGGCATGTTATGCAAAGCCTTCTTGTTGAGGATGAAAATGGGCCCTTCCTTAAGCTTTCCCTGCCTAATCACTGCTCAAAGGAGACTTAACTCTTTAGAGCACTTCACCACGGATTACATTTTTTTTGAAGGAGACACATCGAAATTATAGAAACCACTGATCTACTTTCTATCTTTATACACTGGTCTGGTTTGGATTTTTATTTATAAATCAGACAGTCTACAGCCTTTTGTGTCTAGATTTTCCATTCAGTGTGTTTTCCAAAGTTGGATTGTTCAGTATTAATACCACTTTGTGATGATGTAATGTTCAATTTTATAGATACCCCACATTATGTATTCTTCCTTTAATGCAGAATAACAGTTTGCAGTTGTAGATAAATTTCTATGAGTTTTACTTCCTTTGTCCTGTGTGACATTTTAATGTCTCAATGTTTAAGAGGCTGTTATTTTGACCCTAACATTTTATTTTATTTTATTCACTATTTACCTGGAAGCAGGCAGGGAGTGCTGATGTATGCTATGGCTCATTTGTGGAGGTCAAAGGAGAAAGTCAGATTCTTTCCTTCTACTGTGCAGTCCAAGAATAGAATTAGAATTATGTTTCAATTTTTAAACCATCAAAATTCAATGTGTATATGAAATGGTAAAAGGTTCTACTTTTATTTTTCTTCCAGATACTATTCTATTTATGTTTTTCATATGGAGGGAATCAATAGTCAGTAAATATTTAAATGGTATTTGACTTTATTAGTGAAGGAGGGAATATAAATCAAGAACATAATGTGACAGCATATTTATTTCTTTCAAGTGGAAAGCATATTGAAAGCTTAACAATATTCAGCATTCAGAAGTACATCTTGGGTTATTCCCTGTGCTGGCTAATTTTATGTCAACTTGACACAATTGAGAGTCATTTGGAAAGAGGGAACCCCAATTGAGAAAATGCCCCCACTAGACTGGCCTGTGGACAAGACTGCAGTACCTTTTGAAAATTACTGATTGATGTGGGAGAGCCAAGCTCTTGGTAGACAGTGCTACCACTGGGGAGGTTGTCTTAGGTACTATAAGAAAGCAGGCTGAGCAAGCCAGTGAGCAGTGCTCCTCCACAGCCTCTGCAGCTCCTAACCTTCAGATTACTGCCGTTAGTGTGTTCCCTGGCTTTCCTCAGTGTTGGAGTATGATTTGAGAATTGTAACCTGAAATAAATTCTCTTCATATTTGTTTTGGTTGTGGTATTTTATCACAGCAATAGAAACCATGACCAAGATGGCTCTCTACACCTTCCTTCATATATTATCCATAAACTACTTCAATTCCTCTCAGATACCACTGTGGGCCTTGAATTCAAAGAGAGTCTCCTCCTTTATCAAGTGTCAGCCCAGCACTCTTTTGCCATGTGGTCTCCCTTCTTTAGCTCCACACTACCAACATCTTTTTTATTCCCAGAGACCACTAATTCCAACTTGGGCTGAGTGTAAAACTCCCTCCTCCAGTTGGCAATGGCATCATTTCAGCCTCATTGTGGTTCCAGAACTGAAATCTGTAGACTCCAGGAGATTCAGCTTCGATACTTTATCACTCAGAGATGAGAAAGAAAAGAATAGTTTCCAGTCAAAAATTCTTCTGAGTGAGGATACAAGGAGTTGTATAATGATGAACATCTGGCCTCTAAAGAGTTTAAATTGAAGGTCTTCATCTGGTCCATCCCCTTAAAAAATCAAAGAACCCCAAGGAAGAGGGGGAGGAAAGACTGTGAACTACCTCTGGGTTTTTTTCTGTCTTATATAAAGTCACTAGACTCTCTGTATAGCATCATGACCATTTCCCAAGCAATATCTGAACAAACTTCACATTATGGAGCACCAAACCCATTCAATGTAGATGAATATTGGTCCAATACTATATAACTTAAACTATTCACTGAAAAATAAAGGGAAAATCCTTCTACTGCTTATGGCTTGATTCTGCTGCACAGAGAACAAACGTTACAGATAACTCTTGACTCCTAAAATGATATGATAGTTCTTTCATTTTTCTTGCTACAGACATTCTTAGTTATGCACAGGGAGCAACTCTACACTTGATAGTTTACCCAGGAAAATGACTGGCACAACTTGCAAGCTGTATAGATGTAAAGATGAAGGTTAGAGCTAAAAATTTTCTGCCAGACAGTGAGCGCTCATCCTCATTCTAGCTTCCTGACATGCTCTTGGTTCTAACACATATTAATTAAAAATAACTTACTTGGCAATACAAGTTCTCTCCCTGACAACTTTTCTCACTTTAATCTGAGCACTTTCAACCTATCCATGTGGGCTGCAAGAATTTGAAGAAGGTAGTTTTTTGGGGGGTTTTTTGTTTTTTAAAAATGAGGTCCTTCTGGCCTCTTTTGGACCTCTTCCCTGGAAAAAGGATGGGAGTTGCTTGCTAACAAGTTTTTGAACTTCTTCATCCTGTCCTCAAATTGTGGTCCCATCACATAATGCATTGATTCTTATTTTATCATGTTCTCCATGTGGAATTCTTGTTCTAAAACAAACAAACAAGCTAAAAAACAAAAAGTTGTAATATGACTTTATATTTTTGTTCTTCTAAAGCCATATTCTATACATCTAGTGGAATATAGTTATTGTTTGGTTTATGCTCTCAGAAACTATGTTTTATTGATTTTTTTAAAAAACTTATCCAAAGGAAAATGTCAGAAACAAATGTCACTCATCTTTCAGTGAGGCTAACCCTACTGGTACCTGCCTACCCCATAGAGTTCTGAATTAAGAAAATGACTCTTGGCATCTCATTTAAAAATAGAAAAAGGAAAACAGTTGGTTCTATAAAATAATTGAACTTGAATAATCCAAACTCCCTAAATCCAAAAGGTAAAAGTGGACACTTCTTAAAGGAGGAAGTGACTAAAGGGGCGTGGATTTGAACTCAGAGAAGCTAGGCAGTGCAAGCCTGTGTTTCAGAACCACTTTTTAAAAGCACATAGTAGAAATCCACAATTATATGTACCTCACAAAAGCTAATGTAAGACCCACTCAACCCTCACCAACCTCTTGGCTATTTCACTGTCATTGGCTTTCTATGCTTTTAAGATATGCACGCATTGTATCTGTGTGGCAAAATGTCATGCAGTGATGCATGGCTTTCTGCATATCTCTTCTTGGGTTCATGTACACTGATGTAAATTTAGCAAAATTTAGAGTGGCCATCTTAGAATATTCACAGCATGAAATCTGGCAGATAACACAAATAAGGACATGTTCTTCAGTCTTCTTGTCTTCCCCAACATTTATCTGGGCACAGCAGAATAAGAATCTTAATATTTCAAATGTAAATATATTGGAAGGACCTATGCTAGGATGGATACCTATTTCTAATACTCTGAGCCCAAGGGAACCAAGCAAGAGAAATACCCATTCTTGCTTTTTAATCAACTAAACAAAAGGTTAATCCACTGACTATTTACAAAGATATCTGACCTCTAAAACAGTGCTTTGAGAGTTTTAAAAATAGTTTTCTAAAATAATTTACACTCATCCACACAACATTAAGTGAACATGCTTTTGTCAGTGGAAGGTCCTTATTAGGCAAACACTTGTCTACCCTTTTCAAAGTTGTATGGTTCCAAGGGAATAGTATTAGAATAAATATTTCAAGACATTTTTTTACATCCCTCTGCTCATTCTTCTTTGTTGAAATAAAAATGATAGTGTTTGGGAAGCCTGAGAATAATCTGACATGGATTGACCATGCTGACTGGGATGGGGATGGCAACACACTGAAAGGACTGTGGCACGCTACTCTTGTAGCTGGCCTGGGGTACAGAACATCCATGCCACTCTTTGGTATGCTCTCCAAAATAACATCTCTCTCTTCAAGTGGGGGATACACCTAGACTGGGAATGGAGGAAATGAAGACCTCACTCCAAATACGTGTGAAGTATGATACTCTTTAATAGGGACTTTCAAGCCAACAAGGCTAAAACTCTGCAGTGAGGGGAACTGTATTTTCTTTTGCTGAGTTCAATTTATTCAGAGCTCATAGAGTCACTTAGGGTGACTAGCATCCTGGGTTCTGGGGCTTTCCAGATTGGAAAAGCTATACCTAGTCAGTGGAAGCAGCATTTGGTGGATGAAGAGCTAGCTGAGAGTCCAATATCTCTATGCCTTTTTTGCCCCTGGGGTGTTGGAATTTAATTAGCATGGCTCCACACACATTAGGGTTCATATTAGTTATGGCTTTGCCTGATATTTTAAGATACAGATCAATTTCTGTTCAGGATGAAAATGGTTCATTTGGAAATCAAGATAGGTTTCTTTTTATAGAACCTGAACTGGAGTTTAGAAGAAATACACTCTTAAGTTGAAAACTCCACTTCTAAATCCAAGAGAGGACCTTTCTGGAAATTTAAACAAAAAGGGTAACTTTATTTTTTTAGAGAGAGACTAGGGAAGACAAGACTCCAACACCATCCTGGTAAGGTCTGAATTCTAAAGACAGACGGAGGTGGAAAGAACAATTCATAATTCTTAGTTGTGTTATTTTTTTTTATTTCTTGCCCAAAATAATTCAGTTGTCAGTGATGACTACAGCTATAAAAGTGATGAATTTCCATGACAAAGGGTAAAGATGAAGCAGGCTAAAATGACTTGACCTTAGACATCTAGGATTATCTCTGCTTTGTGACTTTAGCTGGTTCTAATTAATTGCCTGTGTCCTGAGTATGATTTTCAACTTTCTGTTTAAAACACTGTACTTGGGGAAAATGTACCTTAATTTAAAAAAATAAAACAAAAAATAATTTCTTCATAGTTCAGGATCTATATTATTTGAGTTGGAGTAAATCAAAAATCCCAGTGGGGCAATTGTATCAGGGGCAGGACATTTTGAAAACTTATATGGGACCATTCTAGCTCTAGGAAGTTCACACTCTAGGAAGTTTGAGAAAAAAGCTTGAATCTTTGCATTATCAGAGTAAAAACTGGGAAGAGCATGGCAATTTCCTCCAATGACAAGTTGCATTGCCAGAAACAAGGCTAGCAAGATGGCAGGGCAGGGAAAAGGAAAAATCCTTGTATCCCCGACTATAGCTGACAATCCTTTTCATGTGATTGTAAAGATGAAACCAGGAAAGATATAGGCTGTGATGAGCATAGTTTAAAATGCCCTTTAGACACATAAAAAATAGCTTAGTTGGGAACTTCATTATACCCAAGGTTATACCTGATAACCAGAGTCCAGTGTCACCCCTTGCTAAAGATAATCAGACATATGACTGGAACTCTATGAAGTCCACTGGACAGTATATAACCAGAAACCAAGCACAATGCTCTGCTCTGTACATCTTCAGGTCTGCTGGATAGATGCCACCCTAATCTGCCCAGCAGGTGGAGAATCTCTCCTGCGACCCTGACCCTTGAACCTGGATACTACTGTGAGAAGCAGGACCCAAATTTTGGCTAAGATGTCACACAGGTGAGCAGTCATGGGAAAATAGCTAAACCTAAAATAGGACAATAGTTAGGAACTTAGAGCATAAACTCTGTGTGATGACCCTCAGCATAATAAATAAAACATTTGTTATACTGACCATGCATACCTTCTTGCTTACAAAATGGACACTTTCTTTACAAGGTTAAGATCATAAGAACATTCATAGTCTGCACATTTACAGAGATTGAACCACAGACTTCCTGTCACTAGTCTTTCATGTTGCTAGTTCCAATCCCCTGACAATCCAGAGAAACTATTACCAGAACCACCATCAAGCTGACCTTTTGGCCTTCCCTCCTAGCTACAGTGAATAACTGGGTGTGCCGCTCAAAACCCCACTCTCGGGATGCCTTTCTACCATTGTCCTTTCAGGTCATCTCCTGATGTACTATAGACTTGATTATTATCCTGCACAGACTTTTTCATTAGTTTTAGACGAGACTGAAGGTTGAGAAAGGCTAGGTACCACGGAAGTTTCAATTCATCATGAAAATTAACTAGCTCTTTTGTACTTGCTTGAGCCAGGTTAAGGTTCTCATATCATGATGGAATGCTGCTCTTCGTGATAAACTTTATGATTTCCTGGGTCAGAAAGCATCTAATTCTTGAGTGGAAATCTAGGTCTCACAGCAATTTGGTGGTCTACATTCAGCCTGAAGCACAGGCATTCGACATCTGCTAGCGCTCAGAGATAAGCCAACAACTGCTTCTCAAGAGAAAACAGTCATCTTCAGAGGATGCCATACCTCAGCTCCAGACTGTGATAGTCTGAGTGGTCACTTATCTACAAGTCTACGACTTAAAACTGTCCATTAAAAACCATAAGATCTGCTGGATTATGCAATAATCTTGCATTTTTGTGGTATTTATTCCTAACCATCTGCCATCTGAATGCCTTTCTAGGATTTTTAGAGCAGTTGGTAGAATCTGCTCACTAAATTCTACAAGAATACCATCAATGTAATGGATTATCCAGATATTCTTGGGAGGGGAGCAATGATTGAGATCCCTAGGGAAAGGATTTGACATAGATCTGGGAAATTGATATAGACCAACAGCAATACAATCATAACTGACTTATGGTTTGATATGTGATATTTGGGCTTTTAAAATGGCACAAAAGCACTATGTGCTCAATAAAAGTCTTAATTCAAAACTTGAATTTAGTTCTTTTTCTGGATTAGCAATTTGTGTTATTCTTCTCTTAAGGCATTCTCAAATGCCCATAATTCCCCCATTGGTCACATCAGCATGAGAGGAAATCACCAACACACAGATTGTTCTGAGTTGCTATGCCATGATGATGAGTAGGTTAAATGCATTTTACTATAGTTTTATATATTAGGATGGATCTCAATCATAAGCAGAAAAGCCTCTGTACATTGATAGCCCTACTAGTTGAACGTAACCTGCTTTGACAGTTTTACTAATAGGCATTCTCCAGATCAATGTCTGCCTTTCAGAGATTTGGGACTTGTGTTGATTTGTTCCAGAATTGAAGCAACATCTGGAACAGTCGCCATAATTTCCATCAACATCTGACTAAGTTTATGATAATCGGCCATCATTTGCCAAGATCCATCTGTCTCATCAAAAGGCAGAAAGCAAGTAGCTTGCTTAGTAGGAATCACTGTGTAAGTTTTCTAAAACCTGGATGGTCACAGTGATCTTGCTATCCTTCTGAGGCCACAGGGTTACTGCTGCTTTAACTAAGTTTGAAGAGAGATGTTTTATAGAGATTTTATTTATTTTTAGTGTGTGTGTGTGTGTGTGTGTGTGTGTGTGTGTATTTTGCCTGCATGGATCTTAATATATATATGCAGTACCTGCAAAGGCCAGAAGAGGATATCTAATTCCCTGAAACTGGGGTTATAGATGGCTATTAGCCCCACTATGTGGATCTTGGGAACCAAACCAGTATTTTTTGTCAGAACATTAAGTGCTCTTAACGGCTAAGTGATCTCTCTACCTTTTGCTGCATTTTGTGCACTAAGTACTTGTATCCAAGATTTGGTTCCCAACTAGGGGTGCTATTGTAGGGTGATGAGCACAGTTATGATGGAGGAGGATTTCAAAGACGGGTAGAACACAGGTGATATTAATGGAGCGCTTCACACACAAAACAGGATTCCAACAAGGTTGCAGAAAATCTTGCTTAGCCTTCCTGTGTCATCCTAGAAAAGAGTATCTATCTATAGGGACAGCCTGCCTCAATTTGGGTGGACAACTTTAGGAAGAAGAGATTGCATGCAGGAAACGTGGGCCACATGCTATACTCCTAAGGCTTCCTACCTCACCCCTATAAAGGGTGACAGCTATCTTTTTTCCTCTGTCAGACCACTCAACTTCCTGCTGTAAAGTCTTCCCCTGACTGTGCTCTAATACGAAGTCCTGTCCCCTGAAGACCTTCTGCCCCTTTTCTGACTCCTGTCTGTTTTAGCTGCCTCAGAAATCTAGCATATGGTGCTGACACCTTAGAAGAAATTCAGAGCCTACTGGAACCTGGGCCTTTCCCACTGATAAACCTCACTTGCTTCCTTGGCTCACAGCTCCAGCCTGAGAGGATCTGGTAGGGACACCTGTCTCTCTCTCTCTGGCAGCCATTCTTTCACTTTCCATCTCTACTCTTCTCTCCATTTTCTGTGTCTCACTCTAACACAGTCTGACCTTCAAGTAGAAGGCCAATTCTCCAATAGATAAAGTCATGTATCCAACACAACTAAATGTCAGGACAAGGTAACTTGTGGGTCCTAACTCAGAAGCAACCCAGATAGGTCACTAGGTCTCAGGACCTCCAGGAATTCCTTCTTGAGACTTTCTCAGGTTGGAGGCTCAAGGAGTCTTGACTCTCTCCCCATGAGACTAACTTTGATTCAACTCTAGATTAGGAAAAGGAGAAAAAAACGTAAATAGGTTTAGGTTTAAGAAAAATGTTTAAATCAATGGAAAGTGTCAGGCTATGTTTTGGGGAGATAAAGGGTGTAAAAGTCCACATTAATCTGTGAGATATATGGATAGCACAGGGACTTGTGCCTGAAGGAAGATGGACTCACCTTATGAGAGACCTGGATTCACCTTGAACAAAAAGCAATCATGTGGCTTGTCACCATCTTAGCTGATGACCTCATCAAGATAGAAGCAGGGAAGTGACTTGGCCTCCATCATAGACTAAGGACAAAACCTCTGAGATATGTTGGACTACGATGGATTTTTATGTGATGATTTTTGTCTCAAGAGTGAAAAATAACAGACTAGGACAAAATCCATAAACAAGGTTTATGGAAAATAGGACTTAGGAGCAACATGTTTGATAATTAAAGTTTATAAATTCTCAAGATTATAATGGTCCATTCATAACAGAAACTGTATGATGCCTAATCACTTGTGATTTTGCTAAATTTTTAAGCTTTAGCTATTTGGAGAAACTGAGACATCTAAAAATTGTGATATTTTATAAAAGTACCCTATAAAAGGATCAGATAAATAAGGTTCCTGAAATCTCTATGGACTGTATTTATGGTTAAAATTCATTTTGATACTAAAGGACCTTCAATTCAAAACCAAAATTTTAAAGCTCAAATTTAAGAGGCATAAAATTATAAAATTCTAATCTTATAAAAGATACTAATTTATTGTTAAAAAAATTAAGAGATATAAGTCACCTTATAAATGATCTTTAATGTACTCAGAACTGTGTTTATAGTCATACTAAGTACAAATGTAATTCAATTACCGAGACAAGCTTGGAGGGAGAGACTAATTTATATCTCCCATTATATAGTCTTTTATATATGTTGTCAAAAGTTAAACCTGAAACAAGCAATGCAGAACAAGTCTAAAGTAAACTTCAAGTTTGTTTAATGTAAGATAATATGCAAAATCAGATATATTTCTAAAATCCTATTCAAAAATGGAATGTGTGAGTAATATAGATTAGATTTACAATACACTTTCATGGCAGCATGTCCTGAGGCTCAAGTACTCCCTCTGGATGGAACAATCCCACCAGAGTAAGATACAGGATAGCCTTATTACAAGATATGGTTGTAGAGGAAACAAGAATTGCCAGAAGTCTGCTGTTTCTGCCTCCAGCCATGTGAACTTGACCAGCTCTGACTTTGTAGACCTGACTAGGAAACTACCTTCCTTTTCTTCAGGGAAGATGAATTACTCCTCATGTCTCACATGGCAGGGGAATGGATTTTCTTGCCAAGTGGAGAATCTATATCCACTACAAACAACAGAATAATGTTGCTCTCGGTGTCTTCCAAACAGACTAGTAAAAATGCTATAAGCAAGGGAACCTTGCACCTAAGCCTACCACCCAATGCTAGTTCATGGCCATACACTTTATTCTGGTTTTCAATTATTCCTCTTACCAAGTTAACTCCAGGGTCTACACCCTAACCACCCGTGTTCACTGATTATAGGAGTCTGTCATATTAGTCTCTTCAAACTCATAGCTTTGGAAAGCTATTCAGAAAATACAGGCAAGTATCTTTGGAACGTTGCTAGAGTATCCTATAAAAATGACTCAATAGGATCCTGTTGGTATTTTAAATTGTTAATTGAACACTGACTTTAACTGACTTCTATTACAAAGCTTCCAGGTACGTTCTCTTTATGCAGAAGTCTGATGTAACAAGCAACTGATTAGTTAGCTTATCTTTCTTCAGAACTCTGGTACATAGTCCAACCAGTAATACAATTGCATTTTTAACCCTATGTTAACTTTATAATAGCCTTATATTAACTTATTTTTTACTTAATGTAAAAAAAAAAAAACGAAACCAAATTCCTTCATTAACTTTGTCTTAAAGTTCCCCACGTGGTTGTACAGTTATTATCGCCTGGCGTACGTTCTGGATCGTTGCCATCTGTTAAGCTTAATTTTGTGGCTGCTTGGATGGAGCCTCCTCTAACACATAAAGGTTGCTGCCCATTCTACATTTCTACTTTTGCCAGCTTGAAACAGTTAAAGAGAGATCAACAACAATGAATCCCTGGAAGCAGTTCAAGAAACCTCTGAAAAAGGGACTAATGAGTCATGGGCCATTCAACCCATCCCTATTGTTGCCACCCTGGACACTGTAGAACTAAAGCAACTAGATCAAATCCTTCCCTGCAATCAGTTAACTTTCCTGTCTCACCAGCTCTCAAAAAACCTTAGAGAAATTTCACATTAGCCTAACATCCTTCAAGACCAAGTCAATTCTTGACTCTTGCAGTACTCCAAAATTAAAAGGAACTAGATCTGATTTAAGCTAAGGATAGGATTTGTGCTCTCCCCCCCCCAAAGATGCTGCTTCTGAACCAACACACCCTAACTGATTTGAGATGTGGCCCTAGACACAGGAGCCAGACAGAAATTCAACCGCAAGCCGCCCACGATGTTTGGGCTTTTGATTTCCTCTCACTCTGGCTCTTCCTCATTCATCACTTCTTTCCTTCTTATTCTCATCATGCTCATGGTTTTGCCCTGTCTTTTAAATGTTTTACTTACTGAACTTCCGACTATATTCAAACACAAGGTTCCATGTAAAACCACTCCCCCAATGGTTCTCACCCTACAATAGCTCCATTTGTTCCTGACACATCTGCAAAATTACTTTTTAGGTCCCACGGAGGAAGTTTGGCTACAAGGGACCTTCATACCTTTTACCCCAGGCCATCATACCTTTGACCTTTTACCCCCTTTTTACATACCTTTTTTACCCCTTTTTACATATCTTCATACCTTTTACCCCTTTTTTATATCAGTCCTCTATTTTTTCTTGTGCAACCCTACTGGCAGCAGGACTAGTCACTCTCACCCTGAATCAACTCTATACCCCATATCTTCCCACTGCTCACTCTGTTTTTTTCTGCCTCTACTCATTTCTTCCTCTCCATTTTCATAGGCAATCTCTCACTTTGCCCTGTAACCAAACCACCTGCTTACAGCCCTCTAAAGATTATTTTTCATAAGGCTCTCCAGGAATGCATGATATCTATCATATGGTCAAGTTAAAACCGTCTTTCTGCTAAGTGACCAGAGGACCCCCTATTTATCCAGAACTACCCATTTCTAACAATGAGTCTGATCAGAAAAAAAAAAACAAGTAAGAAATGATCTAAGCCTCTAAGCCTCCACCCGATCCCATCCCATTTCTAATATCCCTAAATCAAGATTCCTACATGGTCACAGATAATCTTGCTCAACCTTCCTCAGCCATCCTCAAAAGAAGTATCTGTTGGGTCAGCATCCTGTTTCTTTATCTGCCTTCAGTTCCTTTAAGATGCTTCAGTAATTTAACAGATATAAATGAGGGTGGGACAATGATGTACCACTAAGAGTTAAATGGGTTGGAAGGTAGAGGGAAAGAATACAGGGACCAATAACTAACACTAATGACTTTTTAAAAAGCCATATGGAAACCTATTCTGTAGAAGTTTCCTCAAATACATACATACATATAAACATGTGTTATGTTTAATTTGCATATATATGTATATATGACCCTCTCAAAACATGACAGGCTATTGCCATTGCTCTCAGTTATCCTCAAGAATTTGATGAAAGACACTGTTTCTGAAAATATCACATACTTGAAACATATGACATAGTGAAATCAAGCTGTTACCAATATGAAAGCTTTGTTCCTAATGGTTATCTTTCTTTGTGCTGAAACGCTCTATATATAGTACCAGAGAAGAGAGTTTCTCAACAATGTTACCCAGCTCTTACTACAACAATGGCAAGATAGGCCCGCTAATCCAATAGTAATACAAATGTTACGGTAGTAACCAACCACTTTCTACTTGGGTTTAAAGCCCATTCCACAGAACATTTAGGCCGGAAACTGATAACTGAGTCAAAAACAAAAAATGAAAAACCCCAAATCCTATTGGAGAGGGAGTTTCCCTAATTTTTGATTGGTTAATAAAAACAGCAGAAGCCAATTTCTGGGTGAAGATATGGAGGCGGAATTTCCAGGCAAGACAGAAAGAGGAGGACAGGGAGATTGAAGTCAGACCATGTGGCAGGTGGATGAGAAGTTGCAGACACATAGATTTCCGGGCACCGATAGTTTGTGGCCTCTGCAGGCCAGGAGGGTGGGGCAGGATATTCTTCACGCGGCCTTTGAGTTATCTGGTCAGTTTTAAAGTCATAAAAGTCTCTAGTGTTTTCCTTTCATGTGGCTAAAAGGAGCTGGGCGAGACTGGGGTGGTTGTTGGCAGTCAGCAGGGCCAGCCACAGGGGTGGAGCGCAAGCAATGGCTCCCAGCATTCTCAGAAGGAATGGGAGGGATGAGAGTGGAGCCAGAGGCTGTGTGATCTCAAAGCTAAGTCATGAGGGGTCGCAGTACTGGACAAGGAGACCAGGCAAGGGGAAACGTGCATTTTAAAATTACATGCAACATCCAATAGCCATCTAAGTTTTGGACTCCAGAAAAGAACCCAATACTATTGTTCTAATGGACATACTAATAAACTGGACCCTATGTTCTTATGCTTATACTCATAGGTTAGTGTATCTTTAAACCTGCTCAGGGGAGCTTACTTTTGCAGTAGAAAGCAATTAATAAGAAGACCTCCAACTGGTTGATATACAGAGAAAAAGAGCTTGTAGAGTACTCAGCTCTAAACAGAATATTTATATCACCACCTCCACAATGCTTCGGGATCAACCATTCTTTGCCAGATCTTACAATGCTGTTGCATATATGAGCTCACAGTGTATGTATGTATTGACTGTATGTATAAGACCTGTATAAGGTCAAGCCAGCAAAATACAAGCCTGAATATGGGAAGGTCTTATGAAGTCCTATCCCTAGATGAACTATTGGCAACTGATGGCTACTGGGCTAAGGAAAGTCAATTTTCTTTATGGATATAGCTACCTGTGCTATAGGAGATGTTCCTACAGACAGCATACATACAGGCAGCAGTAAGTGGGTTCAGTGGATTTAATAAAAGAGTTCATGAAGTTGGAAAGTTCTGAAAAGTGGTGAGAGGGATGAGGAGGATTTGATGAGGAGGGAAGGATGATAGATTTAGTCAAAATATATGATGTGTGTATGTGTGAAATTCTCAAAAACTAATCACACAAATATTAAAAATCCCATTGTTAGATTTTAAAACATTTATCATTAGTTGTGAATATTTTATGAATACCTTTAACCAGGGTAAGAAATAACTTTTGTCTTTTATTTTTATTTTTGCTATAGGTGGGCTTTTGATTTTTCTGCTTCTATGGGGATAACTCTGTTAATAGTGAACTACAGCTTGCCTTTCTCTTTAAGAACAGGAATAAGTGTCTATTCTCACCATGTCCACTCAACACTGTACTTGAGGTTCTAGCCAACAATAGGGAAAGTTTTGAAAAGAGGGGGAGATGATGGAATCCAGATTGGAAAGAAACAAAATGATTTGTATGCACAAGAAAATAATTCCATACTGACTGAGAGATGTATAAGGTATGGAGAAGCTAGACAGTTATTATAGTCAGTTATTATAATGTCAATAACTGACTATGTTGTCTTTAAACAACCCTTAGCTACAGTTGGATCGCTGATTTCATTTTATCAGTGATAAATGCTATGCTTGATTCAAAGAAAAAACTCAAATGGCTAATTTGATTAGCTTTTTAAAAGACAAGTTTTTAAAAAACTTCAATTAATGAACGGATAGAGCGACTTTCTTTTATCTAAATACAGACCCTTCAATAATGAATTATGTTCCAAAAAAATAAATAACAAATAAACTGAAATTTTTCAGAAAGAAAAAAGAGAACCCTTCTGGGAGGATATAGGTGATTAGCAGCATGGTTCTGAAGACTCCAACTTATGACCAGACTCCCTCCCCTCCCTCTGGTGTTTCTCTCCCTCTCCCTCTCCCTCTCCCTCTCCCTCTCCCTCTCCTTCTCCCTCTCCCTTTTCCTCTCCTTCTCCCTCTCCTTCTCTCTCTCTCCACGTCTATACAATTATACCAATGCAGCAACCTGGCTGTGAGCTTGAGTCTCTGAAACATGGCACAAAGTTGATCTTCCCCCACTAAGTGGTTTTTCTCATTTCGCATCACTGATGAAAACTAACACATAGTTTGATTCAAAGATTTAGAAAACATTTATCTTATTGTACCAATTCCTAAAAATAAGACTTTTCAAACAGGTATGATCTGAAGCTGGCATTAGGCCAACAGTTAAAAGAGACAAGAGTTGCTTTCCAAAGCTGTGTCTGTAGGAACTATTTGAATGGTATTGAAAAAAACCAATGAAATCCCCCCTCTCTTTTTTTTTTATACTTTACATTTTACTGTTTTACATTTCCTGTATATGATTTCAAGAAAATAGAAACAAAACAACAACATGATTTATGATTTCCAGAAAAAAAAAAGAAACAAAGCCACACAATATGTTTTCTGGTATCAATCTACAAACCAAATTTAGTTCAAGAAACTAAAAGCTTAGAGACCCTCCTCTTTAGAGACGCAGAAACCAGTGCGAGCTAAGCTAAGAATAAAGCAGGCACAAAAAATGAAGTTTCCTGGCCAGGAATGAAAGCAGCCAGGGTATTGCCTAAAATAATTCTACTAACTAGTCTGCCGGAGGCGACAATCACAATGTCACCTCTTCCCTTTTTTTTTTATCGGATATTTTCTTTTTTTTTTTTTATTTTTTATTTTTTATTTTCTAAGGTTTTTTTTATTCACATTCCAAATCATTTCCCCTTTCCCGTTTCCTCCCTCCCCGAATGGAGAAAAGAGGGAGGGAAGGGGGCTTATGGCACCTCTTCCTTTAGAAACAGAGCTCCCTGCTATGTTCTGAGCAACAGAGGCATTGCTGATCACAAGTTGATTGAGAGGTTTTGGTTTTTTGGTTTTTTTGGTTTTTTTGTTTTGTTTTGTTTTTTTGTTTGACAGGAGCCAGAATTTAAAACTGGCATCAAAACCAACCATCTTGCAGCCAGGAAGAAGAACACAACATTGCCTGGTGTAGCTAGAGGGGATCCATTCAATATTTCAGCATAATGATGCTGTGTTTGTGTGAGAACGGATTTAGAAAGTCAGTTGCCTGGGACCAACTCTCTATGACCTCATCGGCCTCTAACTTGATGGACTGATGATTAATGGAGCAATCACAAGGGACTGGCAGCCACCAGTGCAGTTCTGGGAAGTCTAACAGCAGTGTCTAATAACAGTGTCTAACAGTGACGTCTAGCTTCATGTCATGCTTCCTCATAATGACTTAGACCATGACTATCTTCCTCAGGTCAATATGAACCTTGGGAGAGTGCTCTTATGTGAAATTCTGCGTGACTGGCCATACTCAAGAGAATGTGAGCAAGATTCTTACTGAAAGAAACGGAGTTAGCAGTAGTCTGGTAAAGTTATGGGGGTTGGTAAGTTCTTCTAGAACTAAAATGATATATGTGGATTCACAGGCTCATTCAAGATCACTCCAAAATAGCAGTATCTACTCTCTCTCCTCATCAAATGCTTTAAAATGAAGAATAAATGAAAACTCTCTTCCCTTTGACACATTTTCAAAGCTTTCAGTAATAAAAACAGTGACTCCTTTGACAATTTCCAGAGCTTAAAGGAGAGCTTAAAGTGGCATTAGCACGGAAATAGTAAAACCTAAGCCATCAGGTATTCATAAAAAAGGTTAAAATAATATTTAATTTTAAGATTTAACCTTGAATAGATGCCCAATCCTCTTAAAATCTATTCTAAAGATTGTACACAGTGATTTGCTTGTCGCATATCTGTGAGGAAGGTTATAGGCTTATAGAAACACAGACCAGTTTTTAACCTAACCATAAGAAAAGCAGATTAATTATCAAGAGGAAAATACTTGAGGTTTGGAATGAGAATTCAGGAAGCGATATCTACTGAAACACAGGTGAAAACACAATGTGTTCTAGAAAAATGACCACAAGATCACAAAGGAAGTGTGTGTGTTGGGGCTTGATCCCAGTTGGTGAGCCCAGTCATTAGAGGTAACTGAATTATAAAGATAATATTCTCATCGAAGGATTAACCACTTCTACCAAATAGACAATTAGACAATAGGATCTTGTTGGAGCAAGTAGGTCTTTGAAGACATGTATTTAAAAGGTGTATCTTGCCTTGGCCACCTCTCATATCTCTGTGTGTCTCTCCCTGTCTCTGTCTGTCTATCTGTCTGTCTGTCTGTCTGTCTCTGTGTCTGTCTTTCCCTATACCTGTTCCTGTCACTCTCCCTCTCCCTCTCTCGCTCCCCTCCTGAACTGCTGTGAGTTGAGCAGCTCTACTTCAGTACAATCTTAATCCTTTTGCTTCTCTATTGGTCCAGACACAAGAAAGCCATTTGATAATAGACTTATCAAATAGATAATTTGACAATAGATAATGATACTGTGAGCTCAAATAACTGCTTCCTGTGTAAACTGCTTCCTTCAGGCATCTGAATTCATGATAAAAAGTCTGGTGACAAGTCAGGTGACACATCAAGTACCTGGCAATATATATATATATTCATACTACGAAGCCCTATATGCCTTAATTAATTAAGCCATGTATAACTTACTAATTATCTAAACATTTATTTTTATTTAATCTGTTTCATCTGTCTTAATATTTTCTAAATTTAATTCATTACTTTCCAGAAAACATTAAAGAGATATCTTTTTTTAAAATTGAATATTCTAGGCTAGAGAAATGATACAGTTAGTAGTTAGGATACTTACTGGAGTTTAGATCCCAGCAACCATGAAACAAACTAGGCATTCGATGTATTCCTGTAACTCTACCTCTAAGGAGGCAGAGCTGGGGCACCTCTGGGGTTTTCAGGCTTATCTATCCAGGAATGTCTTCACATTCCAGGTTCAAAGACCATGCCTCAAAGGAATAGACAAAAAATGATAGACAAGGCCACCTGACAGCCCATTCTGAGTTCTGCAAGTATACACTCACACAGACATCTACGCAGGCAAAGATAGATTAGATAGATAGATAGATAGATAGATAGATAGATAGATAGATAGATAGATAGATAGAGATAGATAGACATTTAAAATAGAATATCTGTAAAGACACAAAGGATATAGGTACATTCATGAATGTTAAAAGCCTTGGAAAGAACAAGAATTCAAGGCCCATACCTAAACAGAGTAAAAGCAATATACAACAAACCATTAGCCAACATTAAACTAAATGGAGAGAAACTTGAAGCAATACCATTAAAATCAGGGATTAGACAAGGCTGCCCTCTCTCTCCATATTTATTCAATATAGTACTTGAAGTTCTAGCTAGAGCAATTAGACAACAAAAGGAGGTCAAAGGGATACAAATTGGAAGGAAGAAGTCAAACTATCACTATTTGCAGATGATATGATAGTATACTTAAGCGACCCAAAGAACTCCACCAGAGAACTCATACAGCTGATAAACAACTTCAGCAAAGTGGCCAGATATAAAATCAACTCAAGCAAGTCAGTAGCCTTCCTATACTCAAAGGATAAATAAGCTGAGAAATAATTAGGGAAATGACACCCTTAACAATAGTCACAAACAATACATATAAAGTATCTTGGTGTGACTCTAACCAAACAAGTGAAAGATCTGTATGACAAGAACTTCAAGTCTCTAAAGAAAGAAATTGAAGAAGACCTCAGAAGATGGAAAGATCTCCCATGCTCGTGGATTGGCAGGATTAATATAGTAAAAATGGCCATCTTGCCAAAAGCAATATACAGATTCAAAGCAATCCCCATCAAAATTCCAACTCAATTCTTCATAGAGTTAGAAAAAGCAATTCTCAGATTCATCTGGAATAACAAAAAAAGACAGGATAGCTAAAACTATTCTTAACAGTAAAAGAACTTCTGAGGGAATCAGAATGCTGGACCTCAAGCAGTACTACAGAGGAATAGCATGAAAAACTGCATGGTATTGGTACAGTGACAGGCAGGTAGATCAATGGAATAGAATTGAAGGCCCAGAAATGAACCCACACACCTATGGTCACTCGATCTTTGACAAAGGAGCTAAAACCATCCAGTGGAAAAAAGACAGCATTTTCAACAAATGGTGCTGGTTCAACTGGCCGCTAGCATGCAGAAGAATGCAAATCGATCCATTCTTATCTCTTTGTACTAAGCTCAAGTCCAAGTAGATCAAGGACCTTCCCTTAAAACCAGACACACTGAAACTAATAGAAAAGAAACTGGGGAACAGCCTTGAACACATGGGCACAGTGGAAAATTTCCTGAAGAGAACACCAATAGCCTAGGCCCTAAGATCAAGAATTGACAAATGGGACCTCATAAAATTACAAAGTTTCTGTAAGGCAAAGGATACTGTAAATAGGACAAAATGGCAACCAACAAATTGGGAAAAGATCTTTACCAACCCTAGGTTCAACAACCTTAGTCATCAGGGAAATAATAATCAATACATCCCTGACATTTCACACCAGTCAGAATGGCTAAGATCAAAAACTCAGGAGACAAGCAGGTGCTGGCAAGGATATGCAGAAAGAGGAAAATTTTTCCACTGCTGGTGGGATTGCAAGCTGGTACAACCACTCTGGAAATCAGTTTGATGGTTCCTCAGAAAACTAGGCATAATACTACTAGAGGACCCTGTTATACCACTCCTGGCATATACCCAGAGGATTCCCCAGGATGTAATAAGAACACATGCTCCACTATGTTCATAGCAGCCCTATTTATAATAGCCAGAAGCCGAAAAGAATCCAGATGTCCCTCAATGAAGGAATGGATACAGAAAATGTGGTATATTTACACAACGAAATTCTACTCAGCTATTCAAAACAATGAATTCATGAAATTCTTAGGCAAATGGGTAAAGCTGGAAAATATCATCCTAAGTGAAGTAACCCAATCACAAAAGAACACACATGGTATGCACTCACTGATTAAAGGATATTAGCCCAGAAGATTGGAATAACCAAGACACAATTCACATATCAAATGATGCCGAAAAAGAAGGAAGAACAAAATATGGATACTCTGGTCCTTCTTAGAAGGGGGAACAAAATACCCACAGAAGGAGATACAGAGACAAAGTGTGGAGCAGAGTCTGAGGAAAAGACCATCCAGAGACTACCCCACCTAGGGATCCATCCCATATACAGTTACAAAACTCAGACACTATTATCGATGCCCATAAGTGCTTGCTGACTGGAGCCGAATATAGCTGTCACCTGGGAGGCTCTGCTAGTGCATCACAAATATAGAGGGGGACACTCACAGCCAGCCATTGGACTAAGCACAGGGTCCCCAATGGGGGAGCTAGAGAAAGGACCCAAGGCGCTAAAGGGGTTTGCAACACCATAGGAGGAACAATGATATGAGCCACCCAATAGTACCCCCAGAGCTCCCAGGGACAAAACCATCAATCAGATAGTACACATGGTGTTATCCATGGCTCCAGATGCATAGGCAACAAAGGATGGCCTTGTTGGACATCAAAGGGAGGAGAGGCCCTTGGTCCTGGAAAGGCTCAATGCTGCAGTGTAGAGGAATACCAGGACAGGGAAGCAGGAGTGGGTTGATTAGAGAACAGGGGGAGGGGAGATGGCTTATGGGATTTTCGCGGGGGAGGACCAGGAAAAGGGAAATCATTTGAAATATAAATAAAGAATATATCTAATAAAAATTAATAATAAAAAAGAAATGGAAGCAGAATGAAAAGTTGAAAGCCATCCCATAACCATCAATAGCTTAGTAAGGAAAACACACAGGTTTTGCTCCAAAAGAGTTAGTTTCATCGGGGAATTTTAACCCTTGTTTCTTCATATGTTTTCCTTTTCCCCATTGTCAGTATGACATCACATGAGCTGATTAATGACCCAGCCATCACTGATAGATCTACTCTTCCTCTGAACTAAAGAAAAGTTGTTCACAAAAGCATGCAACAATTTGTGCATTTCATAGCATCAAGGGTAACAAATATCTAAGTTTGTGTTCATGTGTCTTAAACGCAGCCACTGTTTGTTATTTACTGACTTTCTCTAACCCAATACCATGCAATATCAGCTGAAAAGTAGTCACTGTCACCATAATTTCCCCATCACTCATTGTCTCCCTCTTCCTCCGTAATTTTTGTCTCTTGAACTTGGAGGCAGGAGATGATGCAAAGGCCATGAAGGTGTGCTGCCTCCCTCTTCATGACTTGCTCAGCTTTCTTTCTCATAGATCCTAGGATCACCAGCCCAGAGGTGGCCCCAGCCACAATGGGCTGGGCTTTCCTCCATTAATCACTAATTAAAGAAACACCCTATACAACCAGATATTATAAAGGCAATTTTCTCAATTGAGGTTCCCTGCTTTCTCCCTAGCTTGTGTCAACTGGACATAAATCTAGCCAGTACAGCTGCCTGGTCTTCTGAACACACCAGATTCTAAAGAAGTAGGCTTAAATGTCAATGAAGGAATGAACTTGCCAGCAAAAGTAAGGACAGAAGGCAAACAGCAAGTGTATCCTACTTTCATATCCTCTATATAGGCTATCATGAGATGGTGTGACCCAGGTCTTAAGTGCATCTTCCCAACTCAAAAGATCCTGGTTTAGGACGAGTCTTCTAACTTCAAATGATACAGTCGAGAGAAATCCCTCAGAGGTAGACTCAGCCCCTTGAGCTTTAATTAATTCTAAATATAGTCAAGCCAACAACCAAGAATAACCAACACAATGATGTAAACATCAAGTGAGGGGAAGATCTGGATTTTCGTTTTCTTCTGGTCTGTGGGCCCCACGCAATACAGGATGGTGGGTTTCTCATTAGCAAAATAGAAGATTTGGACCTTGTCATTTTAAGGTGCCTTCCAACCCTAACAGTAACAAATAATGAGAACTCTGAATAGCAGATAGATGGGCAGACTGAAGCCTGGCCAAAGGGTGGCATTGGTGACTGGCACCAAAGAGATGCCTAGTAAATCTTTCTTCATTGATGGATGAATTGACCCTTTCACCTACTCTGGTCACATGGATAGATGGATTTGCTTCTGTTTGGGGCTGGATGCTGCTATTGATATGGATTATCCACCAGAGAAGATGGCTCAGACACCAATTTAAGCTAATCGGAAATTTTAACTAGCTGCTGGCTGCTACACTGGGTGTTGGGGGTCCCAGTGTATACCAAGCCTTTCTCAGGATGAGCTTTTATGCATTAAGCCCATATTCTGGGTTGGCATAGTTCAGTAAACAAGATCCGTTAGCCAGAAGCAGAGCTACAGAAGACAATGAGCAAGGTCAGTACATTTAGAGACTTTCCCAGAACTATGGACTTCGATGGATTAGGACTTTGTTTTCATTTTGGCAGGTGGTACTGTGTACATACTGAATTTTATAGCCTGAATTGATCTTCCATAATGGAGTCAGTTGTGCTGAGATCCCAGGGCCAACTGAGGTCTGGGGGCATGTTAGACTCTAGCAGTGACTGTAGTACTTTAAACTCAAGAACACACATGCATCATCCAGAAATCTTGTTCACAGGCAGATTCTGCTGTAGATGGTCTGAGTAGGCCCTCAAATACATTTCTAACAAGTTCTCTCCTGGGTCATACTCTCAGTAGCAACATATTCAGTAAACTGATTGTGTGTGTGTGTGTGTGTGTGTGTGTGTGTGTGTAGGGTTTGACTGTGTCATTCCATTCTGTGAATTCCAAGTCAAGGCTTACTGTCAACATTAGAACTGAGGGCCCTTCAATAGGTTAAGGTTTAACTTCACAGTATGTTAGTAATTCCATACACTTTAATTCTAGAATACTAGTAAAGTATTGCACAACAGTAGTAGTTCCTCCTGGGAAGGTCTGATTATTTGTAGCTTTTATCAATGATGCAGAGCATATTTGTTCATTCAGCAAGTATTTCCCAGTAGTTCATGTATATCAGGCACAGATGTAGTCACTGGGAGTCTGTCTGAGCTCATATTTTCTCAGAGAGAAATATAGTTACACACACACAGAGAGAAAGAGAGAGAGAGAGTCTGTACTTTCATAAACATTTATTTCTTTTTCTGTTTTGTTTTTTTTATTAGATATTTTCTTTATTTACATTTCAAATGTTATCCCCTTTCCTTGTTTCCCCTCCAAAAATACCCTATCTCATCCCCCCTCCCCCTGCTCACCAACCCACCCACTCCTGCTTCCCTGTCCTGGCATTCTCCAATACTGGGGCATCGAGCCTTTTCAGGACCAAGGGCCTCAGACATCAACAATGCGCTCTCGAAGTGATTGTTGTCAATACATCATGCCTCAGCTTAGTTCTCAGACCTGGACATAAAATAAAGAGGTAAACTCCTGTCTCCTGTCCTGTTGTTTTCTGGACTGGCAGTGAAATATTAACAAGGTAGTGGAGCACTTCTGTTTGAACTCTTCTCTCCCTTTGGATGGGTCTGGAAACTAGGGATTAATGGTGCCCAGAGACGTCGATGTCTTTGTGGTCCACTTAGGCTTTTACTTACAAGATAATACTCGTTTAGTAACAATTATCAACTCCATGCTGACTCATTCGTTGGACCCAATGGTAGATAGCTACATGTGTCTGCACAGGTGTGCTGTACATTTCCTTTAGCCAAACTAGTGGAAGTGCGTGTAATTGAGGCTCAAATGAGCCATCCACATCTCAGAGACGAAACAGGCGTTTTGTTGTTGTTGACTTGCCAAATTCTGCTAAAAAATGCCGCTTAATCTGAAGTGCCTTTTTCCACCAAAAGGAGAATGGGAAGTGAGGGGTGGACATAGGTTTTCTAACTGCTGTGATGTTTGTCAAGGAGGATCATTTAGAGTTTTAAATTTATGTGTATGCCAGCTTTTAATCAAGGGTTTCTGACACCAGGAGTTTTCCAATCACTATGACGTCAAAGCATCTAGTGTTCTCTAGGCTCCAGGATTGCCATGGTTCCTCCCGAGTTTCTTGTTCCCCACATTCTCTCACCACCAGGACTGGTTTTGCTTACAGAGTTTTTGTCTTGAAGACTAAGACAAGGTTTCTTTCCAAATTGGAATATTTTTATTTTTATGTTTCCACTTTTTATGCTTGGTCCAATTTTACTTTTGTTTGGATAATAATTTAGAAGTCAAATTGATAAATGTTCAATATATTTTTCTTCCCTTTGAAGAAAAAACACAACCTTTTTCAAATACTCTATAAGTATGTTCTATTGAATAAACCAAAAGATATTTTTTAATGAGATAAATTTCTGTTGTTAAAGAAATAAGCATAGACACTTGAAAAATAATTGTCAATGGGAACAGAAAATAATGTATGTTTTTTTCTGGCCAGTAGAGAAAAAGTATTTTTCATTTTTTAAAAAGCATGAGTAAATCCCTACTACCTTGAGAAAGTGCATTACTGTTCCCATTACTGTAAGTGACTTAGAAAGGGTCCCCTCTCTTTGCAGTTCTGGGAAGTTGCCTAGCAACTCATTTAAATCTGGAAGAAAAAAAAAGACAATTTCAATTCAATTTTCCAAATCACCAAGTTATTGTCAGATTATGGCTTGAGTCAGAAAAAAAATCCATAGATCCCACAGAGACAACGCGTGCAGTTCAGTGTAGCTTGTGGCTGAGTCTCTGCAGTTTGTGAGGTCACCTGGCTGATCTGGCCGAGTGTCTACAGCTGCTCACTCCTACAGACCTGGTCAAGCTAGCTGTGTGGCTACAAAGCAGAATTCACCCCCTGTACGACATTAACTTCTAGTTTGCAGACATACTCAAAGGAAGAAAAGGGTTCAAGTGGAAATAGTTCACTACCCTGTTAACATAATAATATCAGCATGGAAAGCCTAAAAGATGAGAGACAAGATATTTCCTCTACTCCTATCATGTTTTGGCCAGGTCAGAGACCTTAAATAATATAAGGCAGATTGATAGGAGAAACAGAATACAAATGTATGATATACATTAGGTTCTCTTAAACACAGGAGCCCTTGTGAACATATATAGACTTGGAGAAATTGCAGAACCTCAATGGTTTATACTAGGTGGAAGAAAGAGGCAACCAGGACAGTAGACTCTGTGAGTAGGTTAAACGAAGATATTTATCTCAAAGAGGTGAGTCTGTAAGAAATCTCTCATTCTCAACTTCTTGTCCTTGATGAGAAGAACACTGCATTCCTTTTTAGTACAGAGAGAATATCTTCCAGGTGAGGGCATTCAGGAAGAAAGGAGTCAGAAACTATCTTCTTGCCCTTTAGACTACCACTTCCATATATATATCTGTGCTCTTAGCTGGGGAGCAGGGCAATGGTGGCACAACTGTCCTCTCCCTTGGTTTTCAGCACATTGGAGAAGGAGACAATCCTCCCTCTAGGATATTATATATAACATTTTGGAACTTGGATGTTTATTGATAATATTCTAAATAAACCTTTCCCAGCAAGTTTTGTCACTGATTCCTACCTCCCTGTACTTTTGTAATGTGCTTTATAGAGGCCTAGTATTACATGAGAAAAGTACCCAGAGATCCATAGACAGTATGGTGATGATAAAGAAACCTGGAAAATCAACACATGTTTTTGTTGGCAATATCTTCGACTCTAGGAAAGAAGAAAGAAAGAAAGAAAAGTACCTTCATTCAAAATAGTTATTGACTCTAGGTTCCCTTCAGGATAATCTTTTCTAAATGTCTAGATTTATGTGAAGAAATTCTCCAATGAAAATAGCAAATACTAGTTAATATATTAATGATAGAACTCTTAGCTCATTAATGTGTAGAAAAAATTTACCCCTTCATTGTAAACCTACTAGATACACAAGCAGGAAGTGTGGGTAGATATAAAAATCAGTAAGGTAGTCCACTACCCTGTTAACATAACAATATCAGGATGAAAAGCCTAAAAGATGAGAGATAAGATTTTTCTTGTCACTTTTAGGAGGGATATAAAATCAACAAGCATGAGAGAAAATAAAGGAGTCATATTTCCAAAATACAGAAGACAAAATCTTTCAAGTAAAGTAAGGTTATATCTCCTAAAGGAATTTGCTTTTACACAGCATATTTATAACTGACTAGATTTTGCACATTTATCCCAATCTCTATATGTTTTTTTCCCTTTTATTTTTTAGCTATCTACTGAGGAAGCATTGCATTATCTTGATTGGGTTCTAGGAAAATATAAGAAAGTGTCCTGTGCCTACAAGCCTCCAGCCCTCGAGCCAAAAGGAAAGCAAAAGCCCAGAGAAATGTGGAAGGGTATGTGTACTCAGGAAGCAGAACGTGAACAGGAAGTGGGGCAGGCTAGAAAGCTTCAAAACCTGTCTCCTTTGACCCAGTTCCTCCATTGAGACTCTATGATAGAGTCCTTTTTGGACAGAGTCACTGAATATTTGCAACAGGAAACAACACATTCTTGGAGCACATTGTGTATTGTTTGAGCTTTCCACAGGCCTTCAGTTACTTTACAAGTCTTATAATGGAAAGAGGAAAACTAATCATGAATAATTCTTGCCTAGCAATACACTGTAAATTGCATCTAGTGGAGATTCAATTGGTGCCCCTTTCTGCACATGGAAAGCCACTTTTGCAACACCATGAATATTCATCCCAACACTTGTGAGTTATAAATGTGTTCTTTCTATTCTTTTTACATCAGTTGCAACAGCACTCCCAAATCCCTCATGCAATTAATGAATTAAATAAAATATTTGACATACGTTCATTTTATATTCATATGAGTCATAAAGTCACTTTGCGGGGAGGGAAATTATCCTTTCACAGATTTATGAAACAAAATATTTCATCACTTTCAATTAGAAAAGAACTCTTCAATTTTTACTGAAAATTGAACCTAAGCAGTTGATTAAATGTAACTGAATTTACATATTCCTATTATACATTCCTAACATAGCACTCTTATATAAAAGCATTGATTCCTACAGAGATGGATTGACAGCTCAAGGCAATTAAATGTACCATGTTTTTATAGCATCTCCATTTTGGTGACTTTCGGTTAGAATGTTTTTCATATCATCCCTATTTGCTCAAAAGAAAAGCTGGGATAAATCCACAAAAATGCAAATTAATTTGGCTTGCCCTGCAAATTAGCTCATCAAAGTCAAGGTAGATGAGTGTGGCTCTAAAAGTAAGTAATTGCTTGATGGTAATGCAATAGTTGTGTTATAGCAATAATTTCTCAATCAGATTAAGAGAGGAAATAGATAAGGGAATATACCCCTCAGCCCAGTTCTTCATCATAGGGATAGAGAATCCATTTGGACCAGTCGAGAGGGCATTGACCTCAGATAACCTGAGATCAAATCAGAGAAAATATCTTTGGTACATTTTAGTTGTCAACTTTTGCCCTGCCAAACCATTACTGCTTCCTCAACAGCCAGTTATTTTGGTTTGGTGTGAAATGTGTCCCCATAGGCCAATGTGTTTGAGCACTTCATCTCCAGATGGTCATACTGTTCAGAAAGGTTGTGGAAACTCTAAGTGATGAAGTGGGTCATTGAGGGTGAGTCATGAGAGAGAGGTTATGTGTGCTGCATGTGACAGAGCTGTGTGGGTGGGGCTACTCTAAGCCTTTTGGAGCTATGATGATTCCAGGAAAAATTCGAGATGTTTGACAAGAAGCTGCAGGATTAGACATCTTTCCTGCTCATTTCTGACTTGCATTAACACTCTAGACTTCCCTTGCTATGCTCCCAGCCCTCACTTTGGGGATGTGCATGCATATTCCATGGCATTGCATATTCTGTAACTTATTGTTGTTCTTTTATAGATGTTCACAGTTAAGATATTGTCCTACATCTTAGATGAAATGTGAACTTTCAACTTTTGAACCACGGGAAGACTCTTAAAGACTATGGAGAATTTGAAAGTTGGATTAAATACATTTTTCCATTATGGAATGGCAGACTGTTGTGGTTTGAATATGAAATGTATCTCCATGAGCTCAGATCTCCAAACACTTTCTTCCTAGTTGGTGATCTTTATTTAATGAAAAATGGCATGGGCTTGTGTAACTCAAAGCTTAATCACAATGATACACTCTCAACAAGGCCATACCTGCTGACCTTTCCCAAACAGTTTCACCAACTCTGAACCAAGTATTCAAACATATGAGCCTATTAGGGGGGCAGAATTCTCATTCAAACCACAGTAAAGTCTCAATGGAGGTATTGGGTCAAAGGAGACAGGCCTTAAAGCTTTGTAGCCTGCCCCACTTCCTGCTCCCTGAATACAAATACAATGTCACCAGTCAGCCTCCTGTTCCTACCACTGTGCCTTCTCTACCTATTGCCATCTCTACTGAGACCCACCCAGCATCCAGTTAACTTAGGAAGAAGCAAGTATGGCCCTAGTGATTGGGGTCAGTGCTAATAGCAGCTCTCCCCCACCCCAACCCGGCCCCAGCTGACAGCTGACATCAGCAAGAGATTTACAGGGTCAGCACTACTGATGGAACAAAACTTAATTATCTGGGCCTGGCAAGAATAAACTCTGAAGTCTTTTAACTCTTAAGAGGCCAGCAAGAAAGGAAAGAGAGAAGGTTATGTTGTTCTCTCTCTCTCTCTCTCTCTCTCTCTCTCTCTCTCTCTCTCTCTCTGGCTGGGCCTGACCACTTGTTTCATCAATTTCACAACTGCACATGCATACTTATATACATACACATATACCTAAATACCTATGTATGTTTGTATGAGGGAGTATGCATACCCCCTTAAATGTAACCTCAACATTAAAGATGGACAGACGTATGTACATATATACATTTGGTGGATGGAGCACAGCTCCAACAGTCTCACTTTATTTTTTCTTCCAGCCTTTTTATACCTTCCTAGACAAAAAGTTCCTTATAAAATTACCTCAGAGATAAAATGTTATACCAAAGGGAGTTACAGAAGAATTCTGACATTAAGTTCAATGCAGTGTTTCATTCTATATGATCATTATAAGTTCAAAGCAACAGTTTCACATGGTCTTGCTTTATTATGGTGCATTCCTGTGGCCTCATCCTTGGACTGACCTAGAATGAATGATTTTCCTTGATCACAAATATGTCCCAAACCCATTTCTCTTTTTAGTGAAGTTTATGAAAGATTATTGTATTCTTCATTATGCAGCCTTTGCTTGCTATTCTATAAGAAGGGACATACTATATTCTTGATTCTAACTTTATTATATCTTTTTAGAAAATCAACGAAAACCATCTCCTTTAACTTTCTTCCTAAAATTATATGAATCGAATCAGGAATTCTATAAAGTCATTAATTCATCTAAACAGCATTAATTCATGAAAGTTCATCTTCATGTTGATCTGCAGGAAATGTGCCCAATAGGGTGGACTGATGCCCAGGAATCATTAAGTTATGAAATAGTAGCAGGAAAGGCCTATAAGTAGTGAGAAGCAATCCAGGAATGAAGGCTTTAGGGCTTTGCCTGTCTAGAGTGGACCCATTGAAGCCATGCAAATGGTGGGTCATCTCCAGGAAACTCACTTGCTTTAAGCCATAGCCTTTCCTAAATGGCTTCTGCCACATTTATCTCTCATCATGTTGTACCCCTTTAAATGTAACCTCTAACAAAACTTTCTTCTTTGTGACTTTTGTCATGGTATCCCATCACAATAATTAAAAAGTAACTAGGACACAGTCATTGCTGATAGTAGTAAATTTTAAATAACTTTCACTTCTACATTTAAAATGTTACCTTTTTCAGGAAAGTATTTTTTTTAAAAAATGAGGTTGATGAGATGGCTCAGTGGGTACAAGTGGTTGCCATGCAAACGTGAAGACTTGAGTGCAATCCCCAGAACCCATGTAAAGGCAAAAGGAAAGAATAGATTCTAGAGTTACTCCTCTGAGTTTCATACTTGTATCGCATGTGCATGTACATGCCCCCACACACAAACATACACACATAAACACACACACATACACACATATGATGACACACAAATAAATAAATTACTAATTGCATTTAAAGAAGAAAAAAAGTAATATCCATGCAAAGTTACTCACTTTTTTATCGAGAAAAGGCAAATTAGTGGAGACATGACTGTAACTGTCACTTTCTAAAACACTTCCAAAGTAGATCAAACACTGAAATGTATGTCTTAGAACTATAAAATTTCAAAGATCAAGTGACCATAGGAGTGTCGATAAATTTCTGGGTCTTCAATTCTGTTCCATTGATCTACATGCCTGTCACTATACAAATACCATGCAGTTTTTAACACTATTGTTCTGTAGTACAGCTTGAGGTCCAGGATACTGATTCCCCCAGAGGTTCTTTTACTCTTGAGAATAGTTTTAGCTATCCTGGGTTTTCTGTTATTCCAGATGAATTTTTGAATTGCTCTTTCTAACTCTATGAAGAATTGAGTTGGGATTTTGATGGGGATTGCATTGAATCAGTATATTGCTTTTGGCAAGATGATCATTTTTACTATATTAATCCTGCCAATCCATGAGCATGGCATATTTTTCCATCTTCTGAGGTCTTCTTCAATTTCTTTCTTCAGAGACTTGAAGTTCTTGTCATACAGATCTTTCACTTGTTTGGTTAGAGTCACACCAAGATACTTTATATTGTTTGTGGCTATCGTGAAGGGTATCATTTCTCTTACTTCTTTCTCAGCCTGCTTATCCTTTGAGTATAGGAAGGCTACTGATTTACTTGAGTTGATTTTATATCCGACCACTTTGCTGAAGTTGTTTATCAGCTGTAGGAGTTCTCTGGTGGAGTTCTTTGGGTCGCTTAAATATACTATCATATCGTCTGCAAATAGTGATAGTTTGACTTCTTCCTTTCCAATTTGTATCCCTTTGACCTTCTTTTGCTGTCTAATTGCTCTAGCTAGAACTTCAAGTACTATATTGAAAAGATATGGAGAGAGAGGGCAACCTTGTCTAGTCCCTGAATTTAGTGGGATTGCTTCAAGTTTCTCTCCATTTAGATTGATGTTGGCTACTGGTTTGCTGTAAATTGCTTTTACTATGTTTAGATATGGGCCTTGAATTTCTGATCTTTCCAAGACCTTTAACATGAAAGGATGCTGAATTTTGTCAAATGCTTTCTCAGCATCTAATGAGATGACCATGTGGTTTTTTTCTTTGAGATTGTTTATGTAGTGGATTACATTGATGGACTTCCTTATATTGAACCATCCCTGCATCCCTGGGATGAAACCTACTTGATCTTTGACAAAGGAGCTAAAACCATCCAGTGGAAAAAAGATAGCCTTTTCAACAAATGGTGCTGGTTCAACTGGAGGTCAACATGCAGAAGAATGCAAATTGACCCATTCTTATCTCCTTGCACTAAGCTCAATTCCAAGTGGATCAAGGACCTCCACATAAAACCAGACACACTGAAACTAATAGAAAGGAAACTAGGGAAGAACCTTGAACAAATGGGCACAGGGGAGAATTTCCTGAACAGAACTTCAATAGCTTATGCTCTAAGATCAAGAATTGACAAATGGAACCTCATAAAATTACAAAGTTTCTGTAAGGCAAAGAACACTGTCAAAAGACACAGCAGCAACCAACCAACTGGGAAAAGATCTTTACCAACCCTACATCCGACAGAGGGTTAATATCCAAGATATACAAAGAACTCAAGAAGTTAGACTCCAGAGAGCCAAATAACACTATTAAAAAATGGGGTACAGACCTAAACAAAGAGTTCTCACCTGAAGAATATCTAATGGCTGAGAAGCACCTAAAGAAATGTTCAACATCCTTAGTCATTAGGGAAATGCAAATCAAAACAACCCTGAGATTCCACCTCATACCAGTCAGAATGGCTAAGATCAAAAACACAGGAGACAGCAGTTGTTGGCGAGGATGTGGAGAAAGAGGAACACTCCTCCACTGCTGGTGGAATTTCAAGCTGGTACAACCACTCTGGAAAGCAGTCTGGCGGTTCCTCAGAAAACTGGGCATGACTCTCCCGGAGGAACTGGCTATACCACTCCTGGGCATATACCCAGAGGCTTTACCTGCATGCAATAAGGACACATGCTCCACTATGTTCATAGCAGCCTTATTTATAATAGCCAGAAGCTGGAAAGAACCCAGATGTCCCTCAAAGAAGGAATGGATTCAGAAGATGTGGTATTTTACACAATGGAATACTACTCTGCAATTAAAAACAATGAATTCACGAAATTCCTAAGCAAATGGTCAGAACTTGAAAATATCATCCTTAGTGAGGTACCCAATCACAAAAGAACACACATGGTATGCAGTCACTAATAAGGGGATATTAACCCAGAATCTTGGAATACCCAAGACACAATTCACATATCAATAGATTTCCAAGAAGATGGAAGGAGAGACCCCCTGGTCCTGGAAAGACTGAATGTAGGGGAATACCAGGACAGAGAAGTGAGAGGGGGTTGAATGGGGAACAGAGGGAGGGTAGGGGGCTTATGGGACTTTTGGGGAGGGAGGAAACGGGAAAGGGGAAATCATTTGGAATGTAAATAAAAAAAACTTAGAAAATTTAAAAAAATAGAACTATAAAATTTCTTTAAGGTAGCAGGTGAGAAATCTATGTGATTTGGGGTTTATTGATAACCTTTTAGGTTTACAGTTAAAAGCACAATCACTGAAGAAAAAGTTGCTAATTTGGACTTCATAAAAATGAGAACTGTCTGTTCTGAAGCAGTTAAATATATAAACTAAGGACTAAAATGTATTTGCAAAACATGTATGTGGTAAAAGTATTTGTATTCAAAATATACAAATAACTTAAAGCTAAACAAATAAATTAAAACTAAGCAACCCAAGTAAAAAGTAGAACAATCTGATAATATGAAGAGAAGAAGTTATGGGCCAATTCATCCCTCACTGGAGGAAGTAACAGTGTTAGTGTGGCAGGTTCCCATCAGCTAGAGATACTTTCTGTCACATTATCGAGCAATGGACTTCCTACATTTATGTAAATGAGTTGAAAACTCACATCCATATACTCATATATATTAACTATATAATATTTGAGCAAACCAATACTATAAAACATTGAAAAGGTCAGTAGTATACATGACAAGTTCTAAGCCAGCCATAGCTACACTGCCCTGTCTCAAAAACTTAAACAACACTATAAAGGTATTTCACTCCCTAGCTTTATTAGTAAATTCTCTCTGTACTGTTGAGTTATGGTGAATGGGATGATTTCCTAAGTTTCTTTCTCATCACATTTGTTATTAGTATATAAAAACACTGAGTTTTATGTTGGTTTTATATCTTGCAACATTACCAAAAGTGTTTAATAAACAAGAGTTTCTGGCAAAGTCTGAAGGGACTGTTAGTTATAGAAACATTTCATCACCAAAAAGGATAATTTCACTTCTTTTCCAAATTTGTATTAATAATATATTTTCTTCCTAAAATGTTCTTAATTCAGTTTGCACATATTCACTTCAGAATTCATCACAGAAATTGAAGATTTTTTGTTGTTGTTGCTGTATCTTTTTCTGGATTTTATGTCAGAACAATAATGGCTTCAGAGAGTGAATTTGGTAGTGTCCCTTTCCTTTGCATTTTTTGGAACAGTTTGAGAAGTGTTGGTCTTGGCTCTTCCTTAAAAGTTAGCAAGGATTCAACAGTAAATGCATCTGTCCCTGGGCTTTTCTTTGTAAGGACACTTATTTAGCTTGAATCTCATTGCTTATAATGGGTCTGTTTAAATTATATCTTCTGGATCTAATTTTGGTAGGTCACATATATTTAATAATGTGTCCATTTCTTCAAGGTTTTCCTGCTTTGGAATTTAAGTTTTCAAAGTATACTTTAATGTTCTTCTGGATTTCACTGGAATCCATACAACTTCATCTTTGATTTTATTAATTTTGATCTTCTTTGTCCTCCTTTTTGTTAAACTAAGGAGTTATCAATCTTGTTAACCTTTGCAAAGAACCAGGTCTTTTTTTTTTTTATTGAACAGCATTATTCTTTGGTCTCCATTCTATTACTTTCTGCCCTAATCATAATTATTTGATATTGCCTATTGGGATGGTATTGGCTTCTTGTTTTTCTGGAACCTTAAGGTACATCATTAAGTTATTTGAATTTTTAAATTTATGGATATTTGTGTGTGCACATGTGTGGAAGTAGTTGTAGAGGATCATAAAAGGCTGTCAGCTATCCTGGATTTATAGACAGTTCTAAGGCTGTAGTGTGGGTGCTAGGAATCAAACTTGGGGATTCTGGAGGAGCAGCAAGTACTCTTAAACACTGATCCATTTGTCTAGCCCCAAGGCCTGATTTTTCAACACAAGCACTTAACAGTCATAAAATTCCCAATTAGGATTTCCTTAGCTGTGTTCCAGAGGACCAGTTACTTTTGTAATAGATTTTTGTATTTTCCTTTTGTTTTTAGAAATGTTTAAATTTGTTCCCTAAATTCACAAATGTGTGTTCATGACTATAACTATATAGCTTTATATCTGGGTATTCAATGTTATTCCATTGATTTACATTGTCTTAGGGTTTCATTACAATGAAGAGATACCATGACCAAAACAACCCTTATAAAGGCAAACATTTTTTTATTTTATTTTTTTTAATTTACATTCCAAATCATTTCCCCTTTCCCGTTTCCTCCCTCCCCGAAAGTCCCATAAGCCCCCTTCCCTCCCTCTTTTCCCCATTCAACTCCCTCTCGTTTCTCTGTCCTGGCGTTCCCCTACATCCAGTCTTTCCAGGACCAGGGGTCTCTCCTTCCATCTTCTTAGAAATCTATTGATATGCAAATTGTGTCTACGGTATTCCGAGATTCTGGGTTAATATCCCCTTATCAGTGACTGCATACCATGTGTGTTCTTTTGTGATTGGGTTACCTCACTAAGGATGATATTTTCAAGTTCTGACCATTTGCCTAGGAATTTCGTGAATTCATTGTTTTTAATTGCAGAGTAGTATTCCATTGTGTAGATATGCCACATCTTCTGAATCCATTCCTCCATTGAGGGACATCTGGGTTCTTTCCAGCTTCTGGCTATTATAAATAAGGCTGCTATGAACATAGTGGAGCATGTGTCCTTATTGCATGCAGGTAAAGCCTCTGGGTATATGCCCAGGAGTGGTATAGCCGGATCCTCCGGGAGTGTCATGCCCAGTTTTCAGAGGAACTGCCAGAGTGGTTGTACCAGCTTGAAATTCCACCAGCAGTGGAGGAGTGTTCCTCTTTCTCCACATCCTTGCCAACAACTGCTGTCTCCTGTGTTTTTGATCTTAGCCATCCTGACTGGTGTGAGATGGAATCTCAGGGTTGTTTTGATTTGCATTTCCCTAATGACTAAGGATGATGAACATCTCTTTAGGTGCTTCTCAGCCATTAGATATTCATCAGGTAAGAACTCTTTGTTTAGCTCTGTACCCCATTTTTTAATAGGGTTACTTGCCTCTCTGGAGTTTAACTTCTTGAGTTCTTTGTATATATTGGATATTAGCCCTCTGTCGGATGTAAGGTTGGTAAAGATCATTACCCAGTTAGTTGGTTGCTGCTTTGTCTTTTTGACAGTGTCTTTTGCCTTGCAAAAACTTTGTAATTTAATGAGGTCCCATTTGTCTGTTCTTGATCTTAGAGCATAAGCTATTGGAGTTCTGTTCAAAAAATTCTCCCCTGTGCCCATATGTTCAAGGTTCTTCCCTAGTTTCCCTTCTATTAGCTTCAGTGTGTCTGGTTTTATGAGGAGATCTTTGATCCACTTGGAATTGAGCTTAGTGCAAGGAGATAAGAATGGGGCAATTTACATTCGTCTGCATGTTGACCTCCAGCTGAGCCAGCACCATTTGTTGAAAAGGCTATCTTTTTTCCACTGGATGGTTTTAGCTCCTTTGTCAAAGATCAAGTGACCATAGGAGTGTGGATTCATTTCTGGGTCTTCAATTCTGTTCCATTGATCTACATGCCTGTCACTGTAACAATACCATGCGGTTTTTAACACTATTGCTCTGTAGTACAGCTTGAGGTCCGGGATACTGATTCCCCCAGAGGTTCTTTTATTCTTGAGAATAGTTTTAGCTAATCTTGGTTTTCTGTTATTCCAGATGAATTTTTGAATTGCTCTTTCTAACTCTATGAAGAATTGAGTTGGGATTTTGATGGGGATCGCATTGAATCTGTATATTACTTTTGGTAAGATGGTCATTTTTACTATATTAATCCTGCCAATCCATGAGCACGGCAGATTTTTCCATCTTCTGAGATCTTCTTCAATTTCTTTCTTCAGAGACTTGAAGTTTTTGTCATACAGATCTTTCACTTGTTTGGTTAGAGTCACGCCAAGATACTTTATATGGTTTGTGGCTATCGTGAAAGGTATCATTTCTCTTACTTCTTTCTCAGCCTGCTTATCCTTTGAGTATAGGAAGGCTTCTGACTTGCTTGAGTTGATTTTATATCCGACCACTTTGCTGAAGTCGTTTATCAGCTCTAGGAGTTCTCTGGTGGAGTTCTTTGGGTCGCTTAAGTATACTATCATATCGTCTGCAAATAGTGATAGTTTGACTTCTTCCTTTCCAATTTGTATCCCTTTGATCTCTTTTTGTTGTCTAATTGCTCTAGCTAGAACTTCAAGTACTATATTGAAAAGATATGGAGAGAGAGGGCAGCCTTGTCTAGTCCCTGATTTTAGTGGGATTGCTTCAAGTTTCTCTCCATTTAGATTGATGCTGGCTACCGGTTTGCTGTAAATTGCTTTTACTATGTTTAGATATGGGCCTTGAATTCCTGATCTTTCCAAGACCTTTAGCATGAAAGGATGCTGAATTTTGTCAAATGCTTTCTCAGCATCTAATGAGATGACCATGTGGTTTTTTTCTTTGAGATTGTTTAGTGGATTACATTGATGGATTTCCTTATATTGAACCATCCCTGCATCCCTGGGATGAAGCCTACTTGATCGTAGTGAATGATCATTTTGATGTGTTCTTGAATTCGGTTGGCAAGAATTTTATTGAGTATTTTTGCATCGATATTCATAAGAGAGATTGGCCTGAGATTCTCTTTCTTTGTCAGATCTTTGTGTGCTTTTGGTATTAGTGAAATTGTGGCTTCATAGAACGAGTTGGGTAGTGTTCCTTCTGTTTCTATTTTGTGGAACAGTTTGAAGAGTATTGGTGTTAGGTCTTCTTTGAAGGTCTGATAGAATTCTGCAGTAAAACCATCTGGACCTGTGCTTTTTTTGCTTGGAAGACTTCCAATGACGACTTCTATTTCTTCAGGGGTTATAGGACAGTTTAGATGGTCTATTTGATCCTGATTTAATTTTGGTATTTTGTATCTGTCAAGGAAATTGTCCATTTCCTCGAGATTTTCTAGTTGTGTTGAATACAGGCTTTTTTAGTAGGATCTGATGATTTTTTGAATTTCCTCAGTTTCTGTTGTTATCTCTCCCTTTTCTTTTCTGATTTTATTAATTTGGATACTGTCTCTGTGCCCTCTGGCTAGACTGGCTAAGGGTTTATCTATCTTGTTGATTTTCTCAAAAAACCAACTCCTCGTTTTGTTGATTCTTTAAATAGTTCTTTTTGTTTCTACTTGGTTAATTTCACCCCTGGGTTTGATGATTTCCTGCCTTCTGCTCCTCTTCGGTGTATTAGCTTCTTTCTGTTCTAAAGCTTTCAGGTATGCTGTTAAGTTGCCAGTGTATGCTCTCTCCAGCTTCTTTTTGGCAGCACTCAGAGCTATGAATTTTCCTCCTAGCACTGCTTTCAATGTGTTTTGGTTTTTTTTTTATTTTATTTTTTTAATTTACATTCCAAATCACTTCCCCTTTCCCGTTTCCTCCCTCCCCGAAAGTCCCATAAGCCCCCTTCCCTCCCTCTTTTCTCCATTCAACCCCCTCTCGTTACTCTGTCCTGGCGTTCCCCTACATCCAGTCTTTCCAGGACCAGGGGTCTCTCCTTCCATCTTTTTAGAAATCTATTGATATGCGGATTGTGTCTAGGGTATTCCGAGATTCTGGGTTAATATCCCCTTATCAGTGACTGTATACCATGTGTGTTCTTTTGTGATTGGGTTACCTCACTAAGGATGATATTTTCAAGTTCTGACCATTTGCCTAGGAATTTCGTGAATTCATTGTTTTTAATTGCAGAGTAGTATTCCATTGTGTAGATATACGACATCTTCTGAATCCATTCCTCCGTTGAGGGACATCTGGGTTCTTTCCAGCTTCTGGCTATTATAAATAAGGCTGCTATGAATATAGTGGAGCATGTGTCCTTATTGCATGCAGGTAAAGTCTCTGGGCATATGCCCAGGAGTGGTATAGACGGATCCTCCGGGAGTGTCATGCCCAGTTTTCTGAGGAACCGCCAGACTGCTTTCCAGAGTGGTTGTACCAGCCTGCAATTCCACCAGCAGTGGAGGAGTGTTCCTCTTTCTCCACATCCTCGCCAACAACTGCTGTCTCCTGTGTTTTTGATCTTAGCCATCCTGACTGGTGTGAGATGGAATCTCAGGGTTGTTTTGATTTGCATTTCCCTAATGACTAAGGATGATGAACATCTCTTTAGGTGCTTCTCAGCCATTAGATATTCTTCAGGTGAGAACTCTTTGTGTAGCTCTGTACCCCATTTTTAATAGGGTTACTTGCCTCTCTGGAGTTTAACTTCTTGAGTTCTTTGTATATATTGGATATTAGCCCTCTGTCGGATGTAGGGTTGGTAAAGATCATTTCCCAGTTAGTTGGTTGCCGCTTTGTCTTTTTGACAGTGTCTTTTGCCTTGCAAAAACTTTGTAATTTAATGAGGTCCCATTTGTCTATTCTTGATCTTAGAGCATAAGCTATTGGAGTTCTGTTCAGGAAATTCTCCCCTGTGCCCATATGTTCAAGGTTCTTCCCTAGTTTCCCTTCTATTAGTTTCAGTGTGTCTGGTTTTATGTGGAGATCTTTGATCCACTTAGAATTGAGCTTAGTGCAAGGAGATAAGGATGGGTCAATTTGCATTCTTCTGCATGTTGACCTCCAGCTGAGCCAGCACCATTTGTTGAAAAGGCTATCTTTTTTCCACTGGATGGTTTTAGCTCCTTTGTCAAAGATCAAGTGACCATAGGAGTGTGGATTCATTTCTGGGTCTTCAATTCTGTTCCATTGATCTACATGTCTGTTACTGTACCAATACCATGCAGTTTTTAACACTATTGCTCTGTAGTACAGATTGAGGTCCGGGATACTGATTCCCCCAGAGGTTCTTTTACTCTTGAGAATAGTTTTAGCTATTCTGGGTTTTCTGTTATTCCAGATGAATTTTTGAATTGCTCTTTCTAACTCTATGAAGAATTGAGTTGGGATTTTGATGGGGATTGCATTGAATCTGTGTATTACTTTTGGTAAGATGCTCATTTTTACTTTGCTTTGCTTTTGGTATTAGTGTAATTGTGGCTTCATAGAACGAGTGGGTAGTTTTCCTTCTGTTTCTATTTTGTGGAACAGTTTGAAGAGTATTGGTGTTAGGTCTTCTTTGAACGTCTGATAGAATTCTGCACTAAAACCATCTGGACCTGTGCTTTTTTTGGTTGGAAGACTTCCAATGACAACTTCTATTTCTTCAGGGGTTATAGGACGGTTTAGATGGTCTATTTGATCCTGATTTAATTTTGGTACTTGGTATCTGTCAAGGAAATTGTCCATTTCCTCAAGATTTTCTAGTTGTGTTGAATACAGGCTTTTGTAGTAGGATCTGATGATTTTTTGAATTTCCTCAGTTTCTGTTGTTATCTCTCCCTTTTTGTTTCTGATTTTATTAATTTGGATACTATCTCTGTGCCCTCTGGTTAGTCTGGCTAAGGGCTTATCTATCTTGTTGATTTTCTCAAAGAACCAACTCCTCGTTTTGTTGATTCTTTGTATGGTTTTATTTGTTTCTACTTGATTGATTTCAGCCCTGAATTTGATGATTTCCTGCCTTCTACTCCTCTTTGGTGTATTTTCTTCTTTATGTTCCAGGGTTTTCAGGTGTGCCATTAAGCTGTTAGTGTATGCTGTCTCTCATTTCTTTTTGGTGGCACTCAGGGCTATGAATTTTCCTCTTAGCACTGCTTTCATTGTGTCCCATAAATTAGGGTATGTTGTGCCTTCATTTTCATTAACTTTCAAAAAGTCTTTGATTTCTTTCTTTATTTCTACCTTGACCAAGTTATCATTGAGTAGAGCATTGTTCAGCCTCCATGAGTACGTGAGTTTTCTTTTGTTTTTGTTGCCATTGAAGACCACCCTTATTCCATAGTGATCTGATAGGAGTCATGGGATTAGTTCTATCTTCTTATATCTGTTGAGGTCTGATTTGTGACCAATTATATGGTCAATTTTGGGGAGGGTACCATGAGGTGCTGAGAAGAAGATGTATTCTTTAGCTCTAGGATGAAATGTTCTATATATATCTGTTAGTTCCAGTTGGACCAAGGCTTCAATTAGATTCACTGTGTCCCTGTTTAGTTTCTGCTTTCCTGAACGATCCATTTCAGAGAGCGGGGTGTTGAAGTCACCCACTATTATTGTGTGCGGTGCGATGTGTGCTTTGAGTTTTAGTAAAGTTTCTTTTACGAATGAGGGTGCCCTTGCATTTGGAGCATAGATATTCAGAATTGAGAGTTCTTGATGGTGGATTTTTCCCTTGATCAGTATGTAGTGTCCTTCTGTGTCTTTTTTGATGACTTTAGGTTGAAAATCAATTTTATCCAATATTAGGATGGCTACTCCACCTCGTTTCTTGGGGCCATTTGCTTGTAAAATTGTTTTCCAGCCTTTTACTCTGAGGTAGTGTTTGTCTTTGACACTGAGGTGCGTTTCCTGCATGCAGCAAAATGCTAGGTCCTGTTTACGTATCCAGTCTGCTAGTCTATGTCTTTTAATTGGGGAATTGAGACCATTGATATTAAGAGAGATTAAGGCATAGTGATTATTGCCATCTGCCATTCTTGACGCTATCTTTATGTTTGAGTGGTTATCTACTTTTGGGTTTGATTCAAGAAGGTTATTATCTCATTTTTTCCAGGGTGTTGTTTCTCTCCCTGTATTGGAGGTTTCCACCTATTATCCGTTTCAGGGCTGGATTTGTGGAAGGATATTGTGAAAATTTGGTTTTATCATGGAATATCTTGGTCTCTCCATCTATGGTGATTGAGAGTTTTGCTGGGTATAGTAGTCTAGGCTGGCATTTGTGCTGTCTTAGTGTCTGCATGAGATCTGCCCAGGATCTTCTGGCTTTCATAGTCTCTGGTGAGATGTCTGATGTGATTCGGATAGGTCTTCCTTTGTATGTTACTTGGCCCTTTTCTCTTACTGCTTTTAGTATTCTTTCTTTGTTTAGAACATTTGGTGTTTTGATTATTATGTGATGGGAGGTATTTCTGTTCTGGTCCAGTCTGTTTGGAGTTCTGTAGGCTTCTTGTACGTTCATCGGCATCTCTCTCTTTAGGTTAGGGAAGTTTTCCTCCATAATTTTGTTGAAGATGTTTACTGGCCCTTTAAGTTGCAAATCTTCACTCTCATCTATACATATAATCCTTAGGTTTGGTCTTCTCATTGTGTCCTGGATTTCCTGGATGTTTTGGGTTACACGTTTTTTGCATTTTGCATTTTCTTTGACTGTTGAGTCGATGCTTTCTATGGAATCTTCAGCACCTGAGATTCTTTCTTCCATCTCTTGTATTCTATTGTTGATGTTTGCATCTATGACTCCTGATTTCTTCCCAAGGTTTTCTATCTCCAAAGTTGTCTCCCTTTGTGATTTCTTAGTTGTTTCTACTTCCTTTTTTAGTTCCTGGATGGATTTGCTGAGATCCTTCACTTGTTTGTTTGTATTTTCCTGTATTTCTTTAAGGTATTTTTGCATTACCTCTTTCAGGATTTCTGCCTGTTGACCCACGTTCTCCTGCTTTTCTCTGAGCGATTTTTGTGTTTCCTCCTCATGGGAATCCATCTGTTGATCCATCGTCTCCTGCATTTCTTTAAGCAGTTCTCGTGTTTCCTTTGTAAGGGCATCTAACCGTTGATTCGTTTCTTTAAGCAATTTTTGTGTTGCCTCCTTATGGGCATCCGTCTGTTGACCCATATTCTTCTGCATTTCTTTATGCAATTTTTGTGATTCCTTTGTGAGTGCATCTACCCGTTGATTCATCTCTAAGCGATTTTTGTGTTGTCTCCTTGTGCGCCTCCATCTTTTGATCCATGTTCTCCTGCATTACTCTAAGCGATTTTTGTGTTTCCTTTGTAAGGGCTTCTAACCGTTGATTCATGATCTCCTGTAATTCTTTATTAGATTTATTTGTGTCCTTCTTGTGATCCTCTAATAGCATCATGAGAAGTGATTTTAAATCCAGATCTTGTCTTTCGGGTGTGGTGGGGTATCCAGGACTTGCTGCTGTTGGAGAGTTGGGTTCAGATGATCCCATAGTACTTTGATTTCTGTTAGTAACATTCCTACATTTGCCTTTGGCCATCTGGATACCTCTGATGTTAGTTGGTCCTGCTGTCACTGGCTGTTGGTTGGACCTCCTGTGAGCCTGCAAAGCTATTTTTGCCCCCCCCCCCGGTCTACCAGGATTCCCCTGGCACAGATTTCTGGGGCCTGCCATGTTCCTGAGTGACTTTGGAGCCCTGATGTGCCTTGCCCCAAGTGATGTTATATTGGGGAGTCCTTGCACATCCAAAGGCTCAGCCTAGTGGATTCCTGGAGCAGAGGTCGCCAAAGGGAGGCTGGTAGGCTCCTCCCCTGTGCAGGGGTGTGTGATCTCTCCTAGAGTGGGGGGGGGAGGGGGCGTCCCTCTGCCAGGCAGAAGTCCCACAACAGAGCTAGCACGCTGGTTACTGCAGATCTGCCCAGCTCTTGGGAGCCACGTACACACAATCCGCCCGAGACCCAAGCAATATTATGCCTGTCTGTCTCAGATCCTGGCAGTCCCAACATCCCGGCCACTGGAGCAAAGATGGCGGAGTGCACTCTGCACTCTCTCCATGGCGCTGCTCACCCTGCAGAGGCGATGGCCTGCAGATCTGGCACCCAGACGACCACAGCGCTGTCCCGTTCTTGGGCGCAGACGGAAGCCCCAACAGGCCGTGTCCCAAGTGATGTTATATTGGGGAGAGCCTGGGTACCTGTCTCTTCAGTGCAGTCTACCGGAACAGAGGTCGCGGAAGGGAAGCTGGTAGGCTCCTGCCCAGTGCGGGGTCCCTCTGCCAGGCAGAAGTCCCACAGCAGAGCTGGCGCGCTGGTTACTGCAGATCAGCCCAGCACTTGGGAGCCGCATACACACAAGCCGCCCGAGACCCAAGCGATATTATGCCTGTCTGTCTCAGAGCCTGGCTGTCCCAACTTCCTGGCCACTGGAGCAAAGATGGCGGAGTGCCGGCAAACATTTAATAAGTGCTGGCTTGCAGTTTTAGAGGTTTGTTCATTATCGTCATGGTTGGAAGCATAGCAGCACACAGGCAGGCATAGTGCTGGAGAAGGAGCTGAGAGTTCTACATCTATTTGTTTAAATTAGATATTTTCTTTATTTATATTTCAAATGCTATCCCCTTTCCTTGTTTCCCCTCCAAAAACCCCCTATCCCATCCCCCCTCCTCCTGCTCACTAACCCACCCAAACCGGCTTTCCTGACCTGGAATTCCCCTACCCTGGGGCAAAGATAGCATTTTCAGCAAATGGTGCTGGTTCCACTTTCAGTTAGCATGTAGAAGAATGCAAATCTATCCATTCTCATCCCCTTGTACAAAGCTCAAGTCCAAGAGGATCAAGGACCTCCACATAAAACCAGATAAACTGAAACTAATAGAAAAGAAAGTAGACCCTCAAGCACATGGGCACAGGGGAAAAGTTCCTTAACAGAACACCAGTAGCTTATGCTCTAAGATCAAGAATTGACAAATGGGATCTCATAAAATTGCAAAGCTCAAAGGACACTGTCAATAGGACAAAATGGTAACCAAGAGATTGGGAAAAGATCCTTACCAATCATACATCTGATAGAGGACTACTATCCAATATATATACAAAGAACTCAAGATGTTAGACTCCAGCAAACCAAATAACCCTATTAAAAAATGAGGTACAGAACTAAACAAAGAATTCTCAACTGAGGAATTCCTAATGGCTGAGAAGCACCAAAAAAAAATTTAAAAAAAATGTTCAAAATCCTTAGTCATCAGGGAAATGCAAATCAAAACAACCTTGAGATTCCACTTCACTCCCGTCAGAATGGCTAACATCAAAAATTCAGGTGACAGCAGATGCTGTTGAGGATGTGGAGAAAGAAGAACACTACTCCATTGCTGATGGGATTGCAAGCTGGTACAACCACTCTGGAAATCAACTTGGTGGAACATCAGAAAATTGAACTTAATATTACCGGAGGAGAGTTCTACATCTTGATCCATATGCAGTAAGGAGAAAGAGACTATATGACTGTGTGTAGTTTGAACATATATAACTGAAAGTCCACCTCTGGTAACATACTTCCTCCAACAAGGCCACACCTACTACAAGGTCACATTTCCAAATAGTGCAACTCCTTATGGCCAAGCATTCAAACACATGAGTCTATGGGGACCACACCTATTCAAACCACCACCACGTGCATGTCCACTTTCATCAGTATCATGCTGTTTTTTTATTGTCATTCACTCTGTAACACTAGCATAGTTCATTTTGCTAAATATTGTTTTGTCAACTTGGTGACGTTCATGAGAATTTTATTATTGTATTTCTATTTCTGTGAAGAACATTTTTGAGAGTTAGAAAGAGAATTTCATTGAATCTGTAGATTGATTTTGGTAATAGCCATTTTCACAATATTAACTTTTTAAATTCATGAGCATGGGAGTGTGTCTACATCTTCCAGATTCATCCATTTATTTCATCAGTGATTTAAAGTTTTCATTGGTTAAGTTTACTCCAAGATTTCTGCCACTTTATTTTTAGGCTGTTGTAAATGGGATTGCTTCCCCAATTCATTTCTTAGCATGTTCATTGGAATATAGGAAGACTATTTGTTTTGTTCGCTGACTTTGTTTCTTGCTATTTTATTGAATATGCTCATCAGTTATGAGAATTTTCTGGTATACTTTAGGTCTTTTATATAAACACATCATCAAAAATAAGAACATGGCCTCTTCCATTCATACTTGTACCCCTTGTTTGCTAGTCCTGCTACTCCAGCTAAGACTTTAAGCACTACATTGAAAAGTAGTGGTGAATTTCACACCCTTATTCCATTCTGAATTTTTAGTAACAATGTTTTGTTTTAACACCATTTGCTATAATGTTGGCTTTGGGTATTTAACTACATACGATTGAATGATGATCAATTGGTCATCTAAGAAAATGGAGAGCCTGTGCCCTGAGCAGACCATGGGCACTGGCTCGGCACACACTCCTAAAACATACAGAGGGATCCCGACTCCCAGGTGCTCTGAAACGCCCAGGACCATAGGAGAGGCCACAACACCTTCCTCAACACCCAGATTAATTGGGTCCCTGGGATCCAGGGACTTAGGAACACCCACCCAACCAGTGGCTGGTCTGAGACTGTGCCCGGAGCAAATCCAGAGCTCTGGGTCCTCACCCACGCCTGCAACACCCAGAGGCAGCTTGACTCCCAGGATCTCTGGCACAAAAGGATCTCTGGAGCTTGGTCACACCAGGATTTCAGAATCCCAGAGGCAGCTTGACTCCCAGGAGCTGTGACACACCCAGAATCTCAGGATCACAGAATCACAGAACCACAGAATCACAGAGTCAGCTGGATTCTAAGTAGTTCTGACTCAACCAGGATCAACCAGGGAGGGACAGGCTTCAGTAAGAGACAGCAAGGGCAGATAGCACTAGAGATAGCCAGGTATCTGAGAGGTAAGTACAAGAAAATAAGCAACAGAATGGCTAAGAAAGAAATGTTCAACATCCTTAACTATCAGGGAAATGCAAATCAAAAGAACCCTGAGACTCCACCTCACATCAGTCAGAATGGCTAAGTTCAAAAACTCAGATGACAGCAGGTGCTGACTAGGATGTGGAAAAAGAGGAATAGTCCTTGATTGCTGGTGGGATTGCAAGCTGGTAAAACCATTTGAGAAATCAGTCTGGAATTTCCTTAGAAAACTGGACAGAGTACTACCTAAGGACCCAGCTATACCACTCCTGGGCATATACCCAGATGTTCCAACATATAACAAGGACACATGCTCCACTCTGTTCATAGCAGTCATATTTATAATAGCCAGAAGCTGGAAAGAACCCAGATGTCCTTCAACAGAAGAATGTATACAAAAAATGTGGTACATTTACATAATGGAGTACTAATCAGTTATTAAAAACAATAAATTTATGAAATTCTTTGGCAAATGGGTGGACTTAGAAAATATCATCCTGAGTAAGGTAACCCAGTAACAAAAGAACACACATGGTATGCATTCACTGATAAGTGGATATTAGCCCAGAAGCTCGGAATACCCAAGATAAAATTCACAGACCAAACAAAGCTCAAGAAGAAGGAAGACCAAAGTGTGGATACTTTGGTCCTTCCTAGAAGCAGGAAGAAAATACCCACTGGAGGAAATACAGAGACAAAGTGTGGAGCATATACTGAAGGAAAGGCCATTCAGAGACTGCCCCACCTGGAGATCCATCCCATATACAGTCAACAAACCCAGACACTATTGTGGATTCCAACAAGTGCTTGCTGACAGGAGCCTGATATAGCTGTCTCCTGAGAGGCTCATACAGAGCCTGACAAATATAGAGGTGGATGCTTGCAATGGAAGAGTTAGAGAAAGGACTGAAGGAGCTAAAGGGGTTTGCAACCCCATAGGAAGAGCAACAATATCAACCAAATAGAACCCCCAGAGCTCCCAGGGACTAAACCACCAACCAAAGAGTACACGTGAAGGGACCTATGGCTCCAGCTGCATATACAGCAGAGGGTGGCCTTGTCAGACATCAATGGAAGGAGAGAATCTTGGTCCTGTGAAGGCTTGATGCACTAGTGTAGAGGAATACGAGGACAGGGAAGCAAAAGTGGGTGGGTGGGTGTGGGAATACCATCATAGAAGCAGGGGGTGGGGGATGTAATAGGGGGTTTCCAGAGGGGAAATCAGGAAAGGTGATAACATTTAATGTAAATAAAGAAAATGTTTAATAAAAAAAGGAAAAAAAAACAAATAGATATACAAGAAAAGAAATTTCCTCTCACAACAAAATAATCAAAACATTAAACATACAAAACAAACAAGCAAAAGAATATTAAGAGCTGCAAGGGGAAAGGGCCAAGTAACCTATAAAAGCATACCTTAGCATTGAGTTCTCAACATCAAAGATAGACATTACCTTAGAGTAAGTAGTTGGAATAATATTTTCCAAGCAAATTAATCTAAGCTGGTATAGGTATCCTAATATCGATCAAAATAGACTTCCAATCAAAATTAATCAAAAGAGATGGAAATAATACTTCATGCACATTGAACGATGTGCACCAAGATGACAGTTAAATTCTTAACATCTATGCCCCAACTGCAGGGCCTCCCAATTGCTAAACAAAACAAGGCCAAGCGGTGGTGGCGCTCGCCTTTAATCCCAGCACTTGGGAAGCAGAGGCAGGAGGATTTCTGAGTTCGAGGCCAGTCTGGTCTACAAAGTGAGTTCCAGGACAGTCAGGGCTACACAGAGAAACCCTGTCTTGAAATACAAAAAATAAAACAACAACAACAACAACAAAACATTACTAAAGCTCAAATCACACTTAGAATCTAACACATTAGTAGTAGGAGACTTCAACTGAACAAAACTATCCAGAATCTAAAAATGGAAGCAGAAACAATGAAGAAATCACAAAGGGAGACAACTCTGGAGATAGAAAACCTTCGAAAGAAATCAGGAGTCATAGATGCAAACATCAACAACAGAATGCAAGAGATAGAAGAAAGAATCTCGGATGCTGAAGATACCATAGAAAACATTGACTCAACAGCCAAAGAAAATGCAAAATCCAAAAAGCTTATAACCCAAAACATTCAGGAAATCCAGGACAAACAGAAGACCAAACCTAAGGATTATAGGTATAGAAGAGAGTGAAGATTTCCAACTTAAAGGGCCAGTAAATATCTTCAACAAAATTATAGAAGAAAACTTCCCTAACCTAAAGAAAGAGATGCCTATGAACATACAAGAAGCCTAAAGAACTCCAAACAGACTGGATTAGAACAGAAAATCCTCCTGGCGCATAATAATCAAAACACCAAATACACCAAACAAAGAATATTAAAAGCAGTAAGGGAAAAGGGGCAAGTAACTTATAAAGGCAGACCTATCAGAATTACACCAGACTTCTCACCAGAGACAATGAAAGCTAGAAGATCCTAGGCAGATATCATACAGACCCTAAGAGAACACAAATGCCAGCCCAGACTACTATACCCAGCAAAACTCTCAATCACCATAGATGGAGAAACCAAGATATTCCATGGTAAAAACCAAATTTGCACAATATCTTCCCACAAATCCCTCCCTACAAAGGATAATAGATGGAAAACACCAACACAAGGAGGGAAGCCACACCCTAGAAAAAGCAAGAAACCAATCTTCAAACAAACCCAAAAGAAGATAACCACACAAACATAAAAATAACTTCAAAAATAACAGGAAGCAACAATCACTATTCCTTAATATCTCTTAACATCAATGGACTCAATTCCCCAATAAAAAGACATAGACTAACAGAAATATTTTCATGTAAATCTTCAATTTTATCAGAAAATGTTTGTAATTCCTCTTTCAATTAATTTAGTAATGTTTTTATGTCTACCATTTTATCTGCAGTATTTTTTTATGATAATCTTCAATTTTAACATGTTTTTCTATATATTTCTTCTATTTTATCAGAAATGGTTTCCATGTAAATCTCTGATCTACAACAGATAATAAAAGCCACATGAAAAACAGACAGGTAGATCGATGGAATTAAATCCCAAAGACCCAGACATAAATTTATGTACTTATGAACCCCTGGATTTTGAAAAAGTAACCAGTACTATGGAAAAAAGCAAATATCATCAACAAATGGTGCTGGTCTAACTGGATGTCGGTATGTAGTAGAATGGAAATCAATCCATATCTATCACCTTGCATACAACTCAAGTCCAAGAGGATCAAGACCTCACCAGATACACTGAAACTGACAAAAGAGAAAGCCTTGAAATGCATTAGTATAGGAGCCAACTTCCTAAACAGACCAGCAGACACTAAGATCAACAATAAATGGGACACCATGAAACTGAAAAACTTCTATAAGGCCAAGGATACTGTCAATAGGACAGAACAGCTAATGGGAATGGCTAATATGCAAAATATATAAAGAACTCAAGAAATTAGACATCAAAACACCAAACAACCCATTTAAAAATGGGATACAAGTATGTGGTAGTTTGAATAGGAACGACTTCCATAGATTCTTGTCTTTGAATTCTTTGGCCATAGAGAATGGCACTTTAGAAGGTGTGGTCTTGTTGGAAGAAGTTTGTTACTGTGGAGGCAGGAAGTTCAAGTCTGGCCAGTGTGGCACACAGTCTTCCTCTGATGCCTGTGGATCAAGATATAGAACTCTCATCTGTTTCTGTATCATGTCTGCCTGTATACTGCTATATTCCTGCCATGATGATAATAAACTAAACCTCTAAAACTCTAAACCAGCCTCAAATGTTTTCCTTTATAAGAGTTGCTGTGGTCATGATGTCTCTTCGAAGCAATAGAAACCCTAAAACAAGATCCAAAGAGAGAATTCTCAACAGAGAAATCTCAAATGTCCAAGAAACACTTAAAAGAAATAAATGGTCACCATCCTTATCCACGAGGGAAATACAGACCAAAAAGACTTTGTGATTACATCTTATACCTGTCAGAACAGCTAAGATCAAAAACACAAGTGACAGCTAATGCTGGAGATAATGTGGAGCAAAGAGAACACTCCTCCATTGTTGGTGGGAGTGCAAACTTAACCACTTTGAAAATCAATATGGTAGTTTCTTAGAAAATTGGTAATCCATACCACTCCTGGGCATATACCCAAAAGATGTTCCACATAAAGACACTTGTTCAACTATGTTCATAGCAGGTTTGTTCATAATAGCTAGAAGTTGAAAACAACCTAGATTTCCCTCAACTGAAAAATGGATAAAGAAAATGTACATTTATACTACAGAGTATTACTTCTGCTTCAAAAAATAACACGAAATTTGCAGGCACATGAAATGGAACTAGAAAAAGATCATCCTGAGTGAAGTACCAAAGACTCAAAAAGATAAACATAGTATGTACTCACTTACAAGTGGATATTAGCTATAAAGTAAAGGACAATTCATAGAACCAGAGAGGCTAGGTTGCAAGCAGGGCTCAATGAGAGGGATGCATGGATCTCCCTGGGAAGGAAAAATAGAATAGATTTCAAGGGTGAACTGGGAATAGGAGGGATCAGGTGCGGGGGAAGGTGGAGGGATTGAGTACTGAGAGAGAGAAGTGGGATTGGTGTGGAAGGGGGTTCAGGAGTGAGGTAGAAACCTAATGCAATGGAAACTCCTTGGAATCTACAAGGGTGACCATAGCAAAGACTCCTAGTAACAGAATACAGAACCTGTCATCTCTTGTAACCAGACAAGAATTCCAGCAAAGAATTTGGACCACAACCCAGTCATAAGACCTTCAACTTACAATTTGTCCTGCCTTTAAGATGACCCAGGGTTTAAGGTTGAGAACTTGTGGGTGTGGCCAACCAATGACTGGCTCAACTTGAGAACAACACCAGGAGAGGGAGCCTACCTCTGAAATTGCCTGGAGGGTCAAGGAACCAGAAGCTGGATAGTCTGGAGACAAAGGATAGAACCAAACATGACCGTCAAAAAAAAAAAAAAAAAGTCAGTGAAATGATTCCTGATGATACTCGGCTATACTTGAAGACTGGATCCTAGCATGAACAACATCAGAGAGTTGTCATCCAGTAACGTACAGGAGCATATGCAGAGACCCTCAGCCAAATATTCTGTGGTGCTTGGAGAATGCCATGAAAGAGGCAGAAAAAGGATCATAAGCCATAGGGATTGAAGACACCACAGAATCAACTAACAGGGCTCATAGGGCTCACCGACACTGAAATGGCAATCAGGACACCTGTGTGGATTTGAACTAGGTCCTCTGCATATACGTTGTGGTTGTGTAGTTTGGTGTTTTTGTGGAACTCCTAACAGTGGGAGTAGGGATGTCTTTTATTCTTTTGCCAGCTTTTGGGACCTTTTTCCTCCTACTGGGTTGCCTCATCCAACCTAGCCATGAGGGTTTGTAACTAGATTTATTGTAAATTGTTATGCCATGTTTGGTTGATTTGCTAGGAGGCCTCCTGCTCTTTTCTGAAGGGAAAAGGAGGAGGAGTGGATCTAGGGAAAGGAGAGGCAGCAGGGATGTGAAAGTAGGGCCGAATGGGAATAGAGGAGTGAGGGGGAACTGTGGTCAGGATATAATAGATGTAGATGAGATGAATAAATAGATAAATAATAAATAATAATGTAGCTGTAAACATGCATTTATAACTCTCCTCATGGGCACTTGCTTTGTTTAGATATCTCAAATATCTAAATGCTTCATTTCCTGGTCTCAGGGTGGTATATGTTTACCTCTAAACTTCTGTTCCGAGAAAATCTGGAAATAGAGAATGACACATGAGAGCAGGGTGGATAAAATGGGGATATTTCCTTTCCACGATGATGCCAATGTTTTAAGAATGGCCAGCCGCTTTTTTCAGCAACTGTCCTTTCTCACTCTCCTGCCCATTGTTGGCAGCAAGACATAAACAGGAATTCAGGAATTCCAGTGTAGTCAGTAGTCTCTCTCTCTCTCTCTCTCTCTCTCTCTCTCTCTCTCTCTCTCTCTCTCTCTCCTCCTCCTCCTCCTCCTCCTCCTCCTCTCTCCTTCCTTCCTTCTCTTTTGTTTTTTGTGAAAATGCCACCTAAGCTAATTTCTATTTTTTCATATAGTTTTTGAAATTTTTGAAAATTTTACACAAGCATCCATTTTACTACTTTTAGTCCTCCATGCTCCCCAGCACGTTCCTTCCTAATTCCATGTCCTTCCTTCCTCCCTCCCTCTCCTCCCCTCTTATTCCACAGCCTGCATAAATCCAGTCAATTCTGCCCCATTGTGTGTGAATGTGAAGCCACCCACTGGAGCCTAGGAAACCTACCAGTGACATCCTCCAAAGAGATTGAATCCCTCTCTCCAGTGACTACCCATTTCCAACAGTTCTTCAGTAAGATGTGAGGCCTGGAGATCATCTAGTCTATCTATGCTGGGATTTCAGCTGACTTGATCGCATGCAGTTCCCCATGTAGGTAAGCACAGCTGTTGTGTTCATGAATAACTGTCATGTCTAGAAGAGTTTCACACCATTCTATTCTTTGGATCTTACATCCTGTCTCTTAATTTGCAAAGTAGCCCTGAGCCTTGTTCATGATGATGTCTATACAGATGTGTTCTTTAGGGTGAAGTGCTGAGTCTCTTGTTCTTGGCACTCGGCAGTTATGCTTCTCTTCATTGACTGCTTCCCACTGCAACAGAAGATGCCCTGTCCAAGGTTAAGATCAGCCCAGCATCAGCATCAGCATCAGCAGCTACACTTTAGCAATCTTAAAAAAAAAATCAAAAAATAAACAAAACGGGGGAAAAAAAAACAATGCTTTTGAGAACTTCATACATAAGAACTACATCCATGCCAATCCCACCACTCCCTCTCATAACTCTAACTCCTCTGCCCCACCCTCCAAAAACCATCTGTTATTACACATAAATACATATGAAACAATGCATATATATAATTTACTGACTCTGTTTAGTTTTGCTTGTACGTACATGTGTCCAAGGCTGACCACTTATGATTGGCCAACCAGTAGTGTGGGCATTTGTCCCAGAAGGAGACTTATTTTTCCCTCTCTTAGTGGGCAGTTACTACCTGTAGCTCTTCATCTAGGGGTGGGACCATGCAACCGTGTCCACATTGGTGGCATATCAACTGGTGCTGTCATTGCTGATCTTGTTCAGGCAACCATATGGGTGTAGCTCCCTCTCATATGTAGAAGATAATATCTCACAGCCAGCAGATGGCCTAGGTTTCTGGGTTCTTTGAATCTTTCTGCCCTCTCTTCCACGACTCTCCCTGTGGCACATGTCAAGGGGTATTCTGTTGCAGATGTCCCAGTTAGGGTTGGATACTGCGGTAGTTTGTATAATCTTGGCTCATGGGAAGTGGCAAAATAGGAGGTGTGGCTTTGATGCAAGAAGGGTGTCACTGTGTTCCTATGCTCAGGCTCCACCCAGTGTGGAAGAGCGCCTCCTCCTGGCTGCCTGCTGAAATCAGTCTTCTGCTGCTGCCATTGGATCAAAATGCAGAACTCTCAGCTCCTTCTCAGCACCCTGTCTGCCTGGAAGCTGCCACGCTTCCGGCCATGATGATAATGGACTGACTCTCTGAAGCTGTGAGCCAGCCCCAATTAAATGCTGTCCTTTCAGGAGTTCTCTTGGTCATGGTGTCCCTTCATAGCAATGAAACCCAAACTAAGACAGATATCCTACAGCCATATTGGTCACAAATTCATTGCTTGTGCTGGAGTTTCCCTAAACCAAGGATGCTATGGGATGATGCGCTGGGGTCTCTACATTTGAAACGTCTCTACCTAGCACTCAGTGTGATTGCTAACAAAAATCCACCTGCTGTAAATCAAACCCCCTGAAGTACTTTTTTCAAATGAATAATAGGTTTATTACTTCTCTTAGAACTCTGTACAGACACATTCCCATATCCAGCCCCTTTTCTACACCTGCCAAAGTGTGTGCTTTTCTCAAGAATTGAGAGCAATGTGTGCTGCTTGGGTATACTGTTTTTGACGCAGGATCTGAGTGGAGGAAGCTGACACAGTTTTTGAAAAACTGTGTTTTACCAACATCACCAGGATATGCTTTTTTGTGAGGTCACTAAAGTATATTAAAATTAATAGATCAAAAGTGATCCTATCATTCTGCAGAAGAAAATTTAATTCTAGGATTTTTAAAATTCGGTCTTAAGAAAAATATCTCACCTAGCCATCCAGATACGCTTCAAACTTACTACACAGCCAAAGAAATCCTTGAACTCCTGATTCTTCTGGGATTCTAGATGCTCATAATCATGCCTAGCTCCCTCGTCTTATTTCTATGATACTTGATTGAAACTTAGGTAGTGTGTGACACCAATATTAGGAGTTCTTGAAGGACCCTTCACCTGTTAACTGAACTATGTGTGTCACTAAAGACTGACAGAACAATGCCAAGTAAGCTGTGCTGGGAAATACCACAGACCAAAAGATCAAGCAGCTTCCTGGAGATAGTGAGCCTCCAGCATACAGTGATTCAGAACGAGGCTGCCATTCTTAGGACATGTCTATACTTGTCTATCCTGGCAAGCCAAAATGAAACAGAAGGCCTTACACTAGGCTTCATTTGTAACCCTTTCAGTAAAGTCTCTCTTTGATTAAAAGATTAGACTCATTTGTCCAGCATGGAAAACTGAAGACAAATCTGTTGGAAAACTAGGATAATTTCCGATGACAATAGAGATTATAAAAAGACCCCAACGGAGCACAGCAGGAGCAGCACAAATGTATAGTCCCTAAGGCAGCATAGCTGAGGTGGACACAGTCCCCGAGGGAGCACAGCACTAGCAACTGAGGGGTACACAGTCCCTGAGGGAGCACAGCTGAGGTGTGCATTTGGCTTTGCATTTATGATATCTGTCCATGGGAAATTCCTCCACCTTGCCATAAAGACATTGAGGGAAGACTATTTGGCCAATGAAGTAAGACAGACTTAGAAAGCATAAGTTTTGTGTTCCAGTCAAAGTTTCATTTATGTATTTATAGAAAGCTTTTACTTAAAAGTCAACACAACATACTCTTGTCATTGAGAACTTGGGATAAAGAGGCTGGAGTTTCAAATACATTCCTTTTATATTGGTTATTTTATTTATTTACATTTTATTTTTTATTTTTTTTTAAATAAAATTTTTTATTGAATATATTCATTTAGATTTCAAATGCTAAAACCTTTCCCGGTTTCCCCCATCCCCACAAACCCCAACCCCTCCTCCCCCAAAAAAAACCCTCCTTCCTCACCCTGCCTCCAGCCCCTCCACCTGACGCACACCCACCTACCCCCCTCGATTTTCCTATGCTAGGGCATCTATTGAGTCTTCACAGGACCAAGGACCTCTCCTCCCACTATTGCTCAACAAGGCATTCATCTGCCACACTTTTGGCTGGAACCATGTGTACTCCTTGGTTGATGGTTTAGTCCCTGGGAGTCATGGGGCGTCTGGGTGGCCGACTTCTTTGTTCTTCCCATTGTTCTTCAGCTCCTCCAGTCCACCCTTCAACTCCTCCATTGGGGACCCCAATTGTTGACTGCTAGCATCTGCTTCTGTATGTGTAAGGCTCTGGCAGGGCCCCTCCGGAGACAAGCATAACAGGCTCCTTTCCATATGCACTTCTTATTGTCCATAATAGTGTCAGGGTTTGGTGACTGTTTATAGGTTGAATCCCCAGGTAGGGCAGTCTCTGGGTGGCCTTTCCTTCAGTCTCTGCTTCATACTTTGCCTCCATAATTGCTCCTGTGAATATTTTGTTCCCTTTCTCAGAGGAACCAAAGAACCCCCACTTCAGTCCTCTTTCTTCTTGATCTTCCTGTGGTCTGTGAATTGTAACTTGTTTATTTTGAGCTTTTGGACTAATATCCACTTATCAGTGAGTGTATAGCATGTGTGTTCCTTTGTGATTGGGTTACCTCACTCAGGATGACACTTTCTAGTTCTATCCATTTGTCTAAGAATCTCATGAATTCATTGTTTTTAATAGCTGAATAGTGAATACTCCATTGTGTATATTTACCACAGTTTCTGTATCCATTCCTCTGTTGAAGGACATCTGGGTTCTTTCCAGCTTCTGGCTATTATGAAATAGGCTGCTATGAACATAGTGGAGCATGTGTCCTTATTACATGTAGGAGCATCTTCTGGGTATATGCCCAGGTGTGGTATAGCTGGGTCCAAAGGTAGTACTATGTCTAATTTTCTGAGGAACTGCCAAACTGATTTCCAGAGTGGTTTTACCAGCTTGCAATCCCACCAGCAGTGGAGGACTGTTCCCCTTTCTCCACATCCTCTCCAGCATCTGCTGTCCCCTGAGTTTTTCATCTTAGTCATTCTGACTGGTGTGAGGTGGAATCTTAGGGTTGTTTTGATTTGCATTTCCCTGATAATTAAGGATGCCAAACATTTCTTTAGATGCTTCAGAGACATTCAAGTTTCCTCAGTTGAGAATTTCCTGTTTATTTATGTACCCCATTTTTAATAGGGTTATTTGGCTCTCTGGAGTCTAATTTCTTGAGTTCTTTGTATATATTGGATATTAGCCCTCTATCGGATGTAGGATTGGTAAAGATCTTTTCCCAATCTGTTGGTTGCCGTTTTGTCCTATTGACAGTATCCTTTGCCTCACAGAAGTTTTGCAGTTTTATGAGGTCCCATTTGTTGATTGTTCTCAGAGCATAAGCCATTGGTGTATGTGCCCTGGAAACTTTCCCCTGTGCCCGTGTGTTTAAGGTTCTTCCCTACTTTCTCCTCTATAAGCTTCAATGTATCTGCTTTTATGTGTAGATCCTTGATCCACTTGGACTTGAGCTTTGTATGAGGAGATAAGAATGGGTTGATTTGCACTTTTCTGCATGCTGACCTCCAGTTGAACCAGCACCGTTTGTTTAAAATGCTGTCTTTTTTCCCACTGGATGTTTTTAGCTCCTTTGTCAAATATCAAGGGACTGTAGGTGTGTGGGTTCATTTCTGGATCTTTAATTCTATTCCATTGATCTTCCTGCCTGTCTCCATACCAATATGAGTTTTTTTTTTATCACTTATTGCTCTGTAGGAGAGCTTGAGATCAGGATGGTGATTCCCCCAGGAGATCTTTTGTTGTGGAGAATAGTTTTCGCTATCCTGGGTTTTTTGTTATTCCAGATGAATTTGAAGATTGCTCTTTCTAGCTCTATGAAGAATTGATTTGGAATTTTGATGAGGATTGCATTGAATCTGTACAGATTGCTTTCGGCAAGATGGTCATTTTTACTATATTAATCCTGCCAATCCATGAGCATGGGAGATCTTTCCATCTTCTGAGATGTTCGATTTCTTTCTTCAGAGACTTGAAGTTCTTGTCATACAGATCTTTCACTTGCTTGGTTAGAGTCATACCAAAGTATGTAATATTCTTTGTGACTATTGTGAACGGTGTCATTTCCCTAATTTCTTTCTTAGCTTGCTTATCCTTTGAGTAGAGGAAGGCTACTGATTTGTTTGAGCTAATTTTATATCTAGTCCCTTTGCTGAAGTTGTTTATCAGATTTAGGAGTTCTCTGGTGGAAATTTTGGGGTCGCTTATGTATATGATCATCTGCAAATAGCGAAATTTTGACTTCTTCCTTTCCAATTTGTATGCTTTTGACCTCCTTTTGTTGTCTGATTGCTCTGACTAGGACTTCAAGTACTATATTGAATAGATAGGGAGAGTGGGCAGTCTTGTCTGGTCCCTCTTCCGCTTCCCCTCCACAAGCCACTTTTTCCCTCCTCCCTCCCCCTGCCTTTATGAGGTTGCTCCCCTACCCACCCACCCACTCCTGCCTCAGCAGCCTAGCATTCCTCTCTCCCTGGTCATCAAGTCTTCACAGGATCAACGGACTCCCTTCCCAGTGATACCAGATAAGGCAATCCTCTGCTACATATCCAGCTGGAGCCATAGGTCCCTCCATGTGTACTCTTTGGTTGGTGGTTTAGTCCCAGGAAGCTTTGGGGGTAGAGGGTGTCTGGTTGATTGATATTGTTCTTCCTATGAGGTTGCAAATCCCTTCAGCTCCTATAGTCCTTACCCTAACTTCCCCATTGGGATTCCCATGCTCAGTCCAATGTTTGGCTATGTATATCCACATCTGCATTGGTCCAGCTCTGGCAGAGCCTCTCGGGGGACAGCTATACCAGTAAGCACTTCTTGGCATCAGCAATAGTGTCTGGGTTTGGTCAGCAGATGGGATGGATCCCTAGATGGGACAGTCTCTGAGTGGTCTTCCTTCAGTTTCTGCTCCACACTTTGTCCCTGCATTTCCTTTTGACAGGCAGAACTCTGGATTAATTTTTTTTGAGGTGGGTGGGTGGCCCCATCCATTAACTGAGGGCTGTACCTATCCACTGGATATGGTCTCTACAGATTCTATCTCCCCTTTGTTGGGTATTTTGGCTAATGTCCTCCCTGTTGGGTCCTGGGAACCTCTCCTTATAGCAACATTAGGCACCATGAAGACATTTATTTTCTAAAAAATTTATTTCTCTGTAAATACAAATTCCAACATCAACAAACAATAGTCCAGTGGAAAAATACTAGCCATTAACATTGAAAATTTTATTCTTAGTTTAATAAATAGAACTTTGGCATTCAAATTTCTAGCTGTAAACCCTATTTTAAAAATAACAAAACAAAAACAACTCCTTTCCAAAACGGAGGTAAAAACAAAAACTCAGAAGGCATAAGCCAGCCAGTGGCTTCACATTTTTTTTTTTTACAATAACTGTATTTCAGTTAAGTCATGAACACTGTATTTACACATGAGGTATTCTGTGGTTCAAAAACTGAACCTAGTTTACAAACCACCAGTCAGTGACTGATTGCACACTCTGCTGTGCTTTTAATGTGACCATCTAGCACCTTACTACTTCTGGTCACCACGCCAACATGATGCTCAATTTCACACGTAAATACTTAAATAACTACATATATAATATATATATAAATACACACATACCCAAATGAATACATTTAAAGGAATTTCCTGCTCTCTATATAGAAAAGGCTGGGCTTCAAACACATACAAATATGATACATCCCCTCATGTTTACTAAGGTAGCTCTATCATCTAACAAGAAATGGCTCCTTTTTGAAAAATTCTTAAGTCTATTTACTGAAGAACAAGGTGCAATAATCAACATTCTTATAGTTCATGTAAGAGAAATAAACACTGCAGGCAAAAAGGCACAGAAGGTTCTCTCTGTATGCTGATGACTTATTGACTTCAAAGTACATTCTGTTATATTCAATACTTCCTTTAAATAAGAAAACTCAAATCCTTCCCTTTCATGATTAAATGTATGATACATTTATATAGCAATCACCATCAATGTTTTGGGGGGGTGAAATTGAAAGGTTTATGCTTATACCAAATAGAGAATTTCTCTTGGCTTATGACTACTGTCAGAAATAGAAACAAAATGGGGGCACTATGTATGCTCATTCAGAGAACATCCTATCAGTGTAACTACATACGCAGTGACAAAGCTCTAGAGGAGAACTTCAGCAAGCAGAACCAGAGGCATGCTTGAGTTCAGTGGTACTGTGCAAAACAGCCACACACTTAATTCGCTCCTGTTGCTCAGTGAACTGTTACTGATATTTAAAGAACACCTTTGAATGAAACAGTCCCTTTTACAAATATACTTGCAGAGATTCTTACTGAGTCAGAAACAAGAATGGTACTGGACACAAGCTTCCAAGTTAGAGCTGTCCAATATCCCTTTTAGCAATATGTTCTAGTTCTTGGACTTTTCTAACAAGCTACTGAAAGTTAAATTTGGTTTCTCAAAATTATGACCCCACAATCATTACTAAGATATAATAATGTTAACATTAAACAATGAATCTTATTCCAAATATTAAAAGGGACTGTGCTCTTAAAACCAAAATTCTTATATGTTTTGACTAGTCAAGACTAAGTATTTTAAATCTGGCATCAAATACAAAGACAGGGCATTACTGTGCCCTTGACTCAACTCATTTCACCTGCACAGGTAACCATGTCTTCCCCATGGCACCTATCAATCTACCTATATTCTATGTGGCTGTGTTATAGAATGGCTTAGCTTGAACAGACTAAAAATAAAATACTGTGTGACACTTCCTAGGAGGTTAAAGGCTTGATACACAAAAGCATAATTGAAACGAAAGTTCACTGGAATGGAAGTTTACAGATAGATTTACTTTACAATTTAAGTTCCTTTTTATTTTAAGCATATGTCATTGTAGTAACTTCAATCTATACCCTACTTCAAAATGGGGATATTGTAGAATTGCTATGTCATCTTCCTTGACCTAATGATAAATGTTTGGTTTCAATATGATATGATATTATTACTGTTCTAACAAGGTATATCTTAAAGATGTTTTTGAAAAAATAAAACCCTGACTAAAACACCACCAGTTCCAGTTTCCTCAAAATCTCCTCTAAAGCTGACGTGTCAAAGCCCTTTGTTAATTCTAGACTCTTATTAGAGTTTAGTATTCGTAATCCATATAACAATACTAGCTGAAAGCCTTTAAAATGGTATTATACAATTTAGAAATTGATATATATCAGTAATATTTTGTTAATTTCTTGGTTAAATATTTTACTCTAAGATATGTGAATTAAATTCTTTAAGATTTAGAAAACTAGACAAAACTAAAATTATTTTGTTTATTGCAAGTGGTCAGAAAACAGTGTGTGTGTGTGTGTGTGTATGTGTGTTTGTGTGTGTGTGTGTATCTCACTCTACATACACACACATATATACATAATAAAATATATGACCATAAATTTGTTTTAAAAACAGTAACTATAAAGTCTCAAAATATAAACTAAAAAGCTAGGACTTTGGAGATGGAAGAAACTGCTAACACAAATCAGCAATGGTTGCTCATTAGTGCTATAGACTTAGGTATCTCTTTATGTCTGAAATCACCACAGGATGGTGATGATTCTATCCAAAGAGAAGGTAAATATGTTAGTTGCTGCACTGTGGTTGAGCCATGTAGATGCCAGTATCTGACTTTACAGCTTGGGCCCATCCATGCAGACATACTTTCTGCAAGGCATATTTTTTTTTTTTGCAACAATCAATTTCTTGATTGTCCTAAAAGTACTAGTCTTAAAACCCAATGAACACATCATTAAAGAACCAAATTCTCAAGTGTGGCTAATTCCTATCTGAGTTAGAGAGTTGGAATGCATAATCACCCCAATACACTGATTTATTAGTAGCCAGATCCCAATAGGAGAAGGGTGGATTTAACACTAAATGGAAGGCGAATCTGACACTATAATGTAGTATAGGGATCTATTGAAATATTCCTATCAAGTGTCTATGGACAGCAGAATACAGGCCCATTCTGAACTGAGTGTCCTCCCGAGCATTCTCCTTAAGGGTCTATCCCACTAAGTCTTCCTAATGAGATTAAGAAAAATCTTTCCTAGGTGCAAACGTTACACCAGAATAAGTTTAGCAAGAAAACTGGTATGTGTTCATTCTCAGTAGGCAGAACTACCCTGCAGGTTCCACTGCCTTTACTCTCTCATGTCTGTAGTCCTGCCTAAGAAAATTGGGTTGCATTAAAAAAAATAAGGAAAGAAGAAAGGAAGGAAGGAAGGAAGGAAGGAAGGAAGGAAGGAAAGAAGGAGGTACAGAGGGAGGAGGGAGAGAGAGAAATACAGAGCCAAACCAATTTACAGAGCAATGCTTTGACCATATTGAAAACAACTGTAATGAAATCTGGCTGCAGTAAAATACATAATCTTCCTAAACAAACAAAATTATATGAGACAATACTTATTTGAAGTTTAGGTGACTGTGTATCTGCTCAAGTGGAGTTGAGTTTCATAGTAGTACCCTGTGCTCCAGATGAACTAACCTAAGCAATTTCATACTCCATGACAAATTGATGTAATGTAATAAATATAATAAAAGAAATGAAAATATCATTGAGATTTAAGGTTTTTTATGCTACTATTAATTCATATGCTTTCTCTTAAAGTAGTTTAACTCTAATTCAGGCACAACACTGTTCAAATATAAATGCTGAAATGTGGATAAAAAGCAACTCTGCCAGTTACACTGTCTTTCTTTTTATAATAGTCATTGGAGGCCCCAGAGGCCTTCAACTCATTATATATGGCTCTACTTGCATATATATCATAAATAAAAATTGCAAATAGTGAGGGCTGAAATTAATTGCAATTACTTAGGTTTTCTTATATCAAAATTACAATGTCAATGAAAATATCATCACATTAAAGTTTCACACTGCTAAGACAATCTATAACCAATCTGGAAAAAATAGCCAGTCTGTGTTCAGTGCCAACATGAAGCCAACATCCCCATCACACAGCTCAGAACAGTCACTTTCTGAAACACAAATGATTTTGCTTGCTGCCCTTGTACATTATAATACCACCTTGGTACTGGATCTAGCGGGACTGCCAATAAAAATTCCAAAATGTAATACACTCTTCTTTACAAAATGAAGAATAGTGTGTTTCTTCAAAGCTTTGCTTTGACCTTTGAAATCCTATTATTTTGTGGATAAAGTCCATGCATATGCTAATGCACATGAATGGCATGCACACATAAAGAGACAGACAGACAGACAGACAGACAGAGTGAGTGAGTGAGCAAGTGAGAGAATGAATGAGCACTCACATGTATATACACAAAATTATAGGAGTAAAGGAAGTCCTACACCTTTATCTGAAGGGCCCTGTTCACAGCTTGGTCCTACAATCAGTAGTTTGAAAATACAGGTTATTTTGTTCTTTTCTCTTGCAGACTTTAGTAACGTGATTTGTTTGCCTGATTTGATCAGTCCCTTTAAAACTTCCTTCAGAAAGCGTATGTAACAACAACGAAGCTGAAGTGCATGGCAGGGAGCTTCATCTTTCCCTTGTGCATCCTTAAAGAGAAACAAAGAGTCCAACACAGCAGCATTTCATAATGGATCATTATTGCTGTGGACCAACACTTGATCACTGGGTAACACAGTTGTCTCCCATGTCCTGAGCATAGCGGTCTGATATTGTAGTCCTCAATTCATCGATGTCCCTCCGTAACTGGCACACATCCGAGAGCTTTTTAGTGAGCGTTTCTGGGCTGTGGTCATTTTCAATCTCTTCAGCTGAACAGTTCATTGCTGTGTAAACAAAGAATCAAGAGGACGTCTCACATTTTTTGAATAGACATTTTAAGATTCTAACCTTCTTTATAGGAACATGATATTGTACAGTGAATACCAGCAAGGCTAAGTTCAAATTATACATTATTTGATATTAAATAGATCTTATCCATAGGTCTTCAAATACCCTGTTAATTAAAATGTATTAAATTCATATAGCATTCACAAATTTGGCATGCTTGGTGGGTGGCAATGTTACCAAAGTGTAAAGAATGTACCCTCATATCTCTTTCTGAGCTCCACGATTGTACTTAATTAGTTTCAATTGACAAAATGAAAATTATTTGCGTAGAGAGAAAATGTCTTAAATTTTATCACTACAAAAGGGGCTTTTACTGGCATGCAGATATTAGTTTCAAAAATATATAACCAGAGTATTAGAACCCTATAATCTCAAACAACTGAACCAAGTTTATGGAGAGTGGCCTAATGTCTGAACAAGGGTGAGGCTCTAGTCAGCTGGCTTTTAATCTACCTTCTCCTTGTAAGCATGTCCTAACAAAACAAAACAAAACAAAAAACAAACAAAACAAAAGCAAGAAAACTGAAACAAACTACTTCTACTTTCAATAATCTGGCACAGGAGCCAAAGAACTGGGTGTTTGTTTGTTTGTTTGATGTGAGTACACTGTCGCTTTCTTTAAACACACCAGAAGATAACATAACAGATGGTTGTGAGCCACACCAAGTGGTTTCTGGGAACTGAACTTGGGACATCTGGAAGAGTAGCCAGTGCTCTTAACCACTGAGCCATCTCTTCACCCCCCCCTCAACTGTTTTTAAGCAGTAATGAACATTTGCCATGATCAAGGGTGATGCTGGATGGAGAAGTCAATGACTCCTGCTCAGTACCTTTCAGTTTCACAAACAACTGAGCACAGTGTATGTTGCAGATGACTTACTACTACCCACAAGATACACTGGTAGAGAAAAAGATCTACACACCTAATTGGAGAAATGGTTGGGACTATTTATTTGTGGTCTATGAATGCAGAAAACAACAAAGTAGTCTGAGAAACTTTCAGACTAGTATCCAGAGGTTAAACAGTCGAACATGAATTACATGCAAGAGTCATAAGAAGTAAGCTAAGGAGATAGGTAGAATCCATTCTATGACAGGGATTATATTAGGAAAAATAGCTTATGGTTTAGACAAGACAAAGCAAGAACATGAAAAGTGGATGAGGAAGATGATGACCAAGATGGGCAACAGAAAGGCAGCCCAGTTCATGGTATGGAAGCCTGAGCTAAGCCTGGTGTAACTGGCAGGAATAAACGGCAGCACTAGAGGAGCTCAGCTCTCACTGACTTGAGGGTCAGCAACTGGGAACAGGGCACAGAGGAAAAGGCCAGTAGAGTATAGTGGTGCTTCTTATAGTAAGGAACAGATTTTGGGGAAAGTGGAGTTCCCTGTCAGTCATGCCAAGTGTGTATGTGTGTGTGGAGAGAGAGGGGAGAAAGAGGAATAGGGAGAGAGAGAAAGAGATATGACTAATCAGTAGACAAAAGATGCCTTTTAGGCAGAGTTAATATAAATATCTGTATGGAGGGAAGATATGATAAAAATATAAAACGATATGAAAAACAAGTATTCAGAGAAAATAAGGACTAAACCAATAAAAATAATCCATTGACTAATAGTTCTTGTGTACCCCAACATGATTTCTTTTTTTTTTTCTGAGACAGGGTCTCATTATGTAGCTCTAGCTATCTTGTAATTCACTATGTGGACCAGGTTGACCTGGAACTCAGAGATTCTCCTTCCTCCGCATCCCGTGCACTAGGGCTGAAGGCATGCACTACCAAGCCCAGCTTAAACACAATAAGACCACTGCAGAAAAGTCCACAGAATACTGTGGATCAGCCGTCACAAAGGTAGATATAGAACATGGAGAATGGTGTCATAAAAAACAAGTAGGCAAGGAATTTTAAGAAAAGTGGGATAGTCTGCCAACAGTTAACAGGAGTCATGAAATAGCAATTCAAAAGAATTCATTGGTTCTTGACAAAGTAGCGGGCTAGACAAACGTAAGGATTCAGAGTTTGAACCTGAAAATCTGAACAGTACGTACTGGGGAGGAGAGGTAGGGAAAGTGGTAAGAGTTGAATCTCCACTGTATTCATATTTGCATAGCTCTATTATATTAATGTAAAGGATAGTAAATGCTGCACTGAAATGTAGATTGTAAAATAACTGAAGTCTTTTATGTGTGAACCTCTTACCCCAAGAGATCCATTCTAACCAAAGTGTCAGCATTCACCTGGTGAGCCTCTAAGACCCTGTCAAACACCAGCTACTCCATGAAGCCTTGGCAGTCTTAGCCATTTTTATTTCACATGTTACCACTGTTCTTTGAGCACATCTCAATTACAGCACATACTACAATGATCTAATAATTCAGTTAATGTTTAATTATCTGCACTGATAGTACTTACCGTAGTACTCAGACCAGTGAGGGTGTCTAGTGTTCATTGTCTACTACTGACCAGAGTTTTTTACATGCATACACTTAAACATGTATAAACCTATAAAGTAAAGGTAAATTTCTGCTGACCCAGCTTAATACAAATATATGTTTCATTTATCAAATGACATGCTTTGAAGTATTAAAGAATTTATAGGAAAAAGGCAGCACATCTGTAGGAGAGAATCTAGCTCACATGAAATGGCTGGCACCCACATTCAGCCATAGGACACACAATGCTTACAAAGCAGTCATTATTATTTTACAAATATTCTAGCAGTTGATACACACCTGGCCACTCATCTGTGCAAATGCCATATAAAAGCAACAGAAGGAATTGTCACTTTTAGAAGAGTAAGTGTGAAATCACTGTTAACTAGTGATTTCACAGACTCAGTCTTGGAAACATGTCTATGCGTTCTGCAGCTATGTCCCTGCTGACTTCCGTAGCCTTATATAATGAGACAGGAAGGGGTAAACCTAAAACCAACTGAGACTGAGACTTACAAAAAAGGACAGGAGGGCATAATATCAAACACGAAAAAAGCAGAGTAGGGTCAAGTCATCAGCCACTTACATCGGATTCCCAGCAACAATGAGAGGTTAGGCTCCTTGCCCTGAGCTCGTTGATTAAGAATACTACACAATGCTTTCAAGTCAAACAAACAATACGACATTTCCTTGAACAGCTGATCAATCACAGTCAAATCAAAGAGAGGCCACTTAGAATGAACGGCCTGTGGCCTAGACTGTTCTGCTTCATGGCCCTGATCCAGTAAAGAGTATGTCTCTCCCATCTGTCTTTGGTTCTACAGTGGATAAAGAAAACAAAAGCCAGTTGTTAGAACAGAGAAAGGGTATTAATAAGTCATATAGGCTAACATTTTTCCTGAAGTCTACAAACAAGTCTATTATCAAACATCATAGTATATTTACTTTAACCAAATTCAATTGCACACATTCAATATGGGGGGAAGAACATTGATCTGTATTTACAGGCTGACTCCTCTGTGCCATCAGATGTCCACAGTAAACAGAGGGAGTGATCACACACAGGCAGCCTCACAAGCGATGGCCTGTGTGTGCAATGCCTTCCCCACAATGCAGCATGTGCTTGGAATGATGCTAAGTAGCTGAAGTTACTTAATTATACTGGAAATATTTTTTTCTCTTTTTAAGGAAAAAAAAACCCTTTTTCATACAGTATATTCTAATCACTTTTCTCCTCTTGAACTTCTACATCCTCTCTACCTCCCTTCCCCACCTACCCACCTTGATACCCCCTTTTTCTTTCTCTCTTTAAAAAACACAGGAAAAAAACCCAAAAAATCAAACAAGCAAAATACAAAAACCACACACATACCCTCAAACAAAATAAAGCAAAAAACCTTCCATAAAACAGAAACCAAAATATACAAGCAAAGACCAGGAAGACAAAAACAAAACAAAACAAAAACAAAAACAAAAGCAAACAAAAAAAAAAAAACCTGAGTTTGTTTCATGTTGGTCAACTATTTATTTCTGGGCATGGGGTTAATGGCCTGAAAGGTGGTTAATACACCCAGAGAATATATGGGTATAACTGAAACCATTTCTTTAATTTTTAAAAGTATGTATGTTATGATATTCACAGGAATTAGATTTTATAATTTAATACACAAAGAAATATAACTATGATCGACATCATCTCAGAATTGACTGAAGCTGGAACCAGCACCATAGATTCATGACTTACTATACTCAGTAAAAGCTATCCTCATCTCCCAGATTCTTTTCCCTCCTCCCCTGAAATGTGCTACTGAGAAGTGAGCTTAACAGGGTTTCTAACTGGAGCTGTATTTAAGAATAACCAAATATACTGAGGTGAAAAAAAGAATACTAGATAACAAAAGTAAATGGAATGAAGTAAATGTGAAAAATAACGTGCTTAAATTATCTACTTAGGCAATGAACTTCACTAGAAGCTAAATTCATCAAGGAAACAGATGCTGGCATGTGCACCAGACCCACAGATCACCTGCTGTTTGTAGTGGCTATACCTGTATAGTAGAAAAACCAAGCTGTCACCACTCTAACCTAGAGAGCTTGGTCTTTGTATGCCATTTAGAGCAGTATAATCAACTATTGTATAATATGTCAGCAATACAAAGTATTCATAGCAAAAACAGCTGACATGAATTTCATGTAGCTTGTAGCTCCAAAAACTAGCTAACTAGACTCTCAAGAGGGTAAAGGACAAATGGTCCCTACCATTAAGGAAGCCTATAAAGGTACCATTAATGGTGTCATTAATGGGCAAATCTAAATGTGTGCAATCTATAGGTCTACAAGACTAATGAGCTTCTAGTTTCTTCAAAAGACACAGGGGAAGACCACAACCTTGAATTTTTTTTTTTGATTTTAAAGCTTTATTATAGAAAAGTAGGAGGAAAGAAAAGAGATAGAAAAGTAAAGAGGGAAAGAAGAGATAGAGAGGTTAGAGCTGGCCATGGCCACATGGAAAGAGAATGGAGAGAAAGAAGGGGAACAGGGGGGCAAGAGACAAGAAAAGAGGGCAAGAGAGACAACCTTGAATATTTAAAGCAGAATAATGACATGCAATGTGCAACCCTCAAAGTTAGGATAATGTCTACCATAGCGTCTGCAAAAGTACTTGAAGTGGGGAAATATGAATACAGATTATCAAACATCAAGGAATCATTATTTTTATTGACCATGATAATCATCTTGTGGTTATGTGAGAAAACACCCCCCACTTTAGGACATTCACTTAAATATTTTATCTAACACAGGTACCATATATAACATGTTCTAGACATGGGTCAAGTACTTCAGCTCATACTCAGGAGAAGGTGTAACTGCCGCAGCACCGCAATCCCCCTGAGGACCTTCAGAGGACTTTGATTCTGTTCAATCTATGCTTTATTTGCTCACTTTGGGACTCTGTGATTGGGTACATTTGACTTTATCTAGTTAAGTCATGAAAATTGAATTCTAAAGTACAGGGAAGAAGCACAAGAAAAATAAAGGCTTGTCTTTTTGTTATACTTTTCTTGTGGACCTTATTAAGTAATCAAGCACATCAAAGTCAAGCCTCCAGTTTGAACATTTTCTTTACCTAATGTACAAAGAAAGCATTGACTTTAAAAAGGTGGAGAATCACCCTTCGGGCAGTTGGAGCTCTACTCACTTCAAGCAGTGCTTCTGTCAACCTCTGGAGGCTTCCTTCTTTCCTCTCTAGCTCCTCCACAGTGCTCCGTGCAGTCAATTTCTCTTTACAAAGTTTCCCTTGCATAGACTAAAACAACAACAGTGGCAAGTCGTAAAGCATATATGTTCACACATAAAAGGTACAATTCTTCTAGCATATTCTCAGTACTTAAGATCTTTTCACCTCCCTAGTCCCAAAGGACAGAGAAGCAACAGCAAGATTTTAATGTGTATGAAATATATCAAATTGAGGTTCTATCTAGTGCTATGCTATAAACAATTTTTATTTTAATAATTTGTCTTTTATACAGTAGGAGTGTATTGGTAAAAAAGCAATACTTTGTTACATTTTTATGGCTTTTCATCATTAATAGTTAAGCTCTGCTTTCTGTGTATACTGTCTTGAGCAGTGAATGTGACCGAGGAAACTCTAAAAGTTAATCTCCTCACTCCATTATAAAATTACATATCATGTAGATGAGCTAGTGCTATAAAACAAACAACCAAACAAAAAGTCCTGCATGTGACAAAGCAGCACAGAGGATGCCTTAGGAATTCCTGAGTCCCTCCAGCTGACTCCTGGTTTTTATTCTACACTCCAGGAAGAACCTCCATAAACTCCATGCTCAGTAGGGTCCCTAGGTATTTCCATCAACCTTCCCCTGTGGCTAGACCATGAAATCAATAAGCTTATGACCAGGGGAGAGAAGTCATTTTTTTTCCTGCAAGTCTTTATTCTTAACTAAAAATGCTTCAGTACGCTGACTAGCAAATAGCACACATCCACTGAGAATGTGACCACAGCTATTGTCTCTGCATGTGATGAGACTGTCATGGAGGCCAACACAAGTCTGAGTGTGAAGCAGTTTTCTATAGGGCAGATACTTAGTGTTTTTAAATGCCATTTGATAAAGGCTAACGACTTAAAAGTTAGGTAAAACCAAATCAAACCTTTTAGCAAGTATATTTTCTTACAGGAACTTGTTTTAAATTCCCTCAGATGCACTGTATTGCATTAGATACGCAATACACACCCAAAGGAAAGCTCTCTGAATACATTTTTGACACTGCATTTTTGTAACTTCATTTGACTGAATGATATGGGGAGATTTATTATCTACTTGAAGATTTATGCTTCCTAGCCTGACAAGATTATTGATCTATAATCTAGAATTCCAATGAAATTTTCTTGATCTGTGGCTTTATTAGAATTATAGAGAAAATTAGCATAGAAAAATACTTTAAAGCTCACACTTTAACAATAAAAACTGAGTCTAATGAGATTATTTTCATAATTCTGTAACGCAATCCCCTAAAGGCTTAGTGTTTTGCACTTTGATTAACTCAGAGTCATGCTGACTGTGAATGACAACTGCATACTGACTAATGTGTCTCTACATAAGACTGAAATTAAGACAGTTGCAAAATAGGTTGCCTGTCTATCTGGAGAACTTGGAAGTATGTGACAATCATGTCACAAGAAGGAAAACTTGACTTGAGAAGTAATATTATGCTCACGTTATTCTGGCTGGGTATCAGACGTCCCTTGGAGTGGCTTACAGACACTTCTGTCTACTTCCTGGTAATATTCTACCTACAGTGAGTGCTAAAGTTGTTGGACAAGAGCACATCCCTTAAAACAGCAATCACTTTCTTCTACACGGTATGAAACCATGTACACATAAGGGTTAAAGGGGAGTTAGTTGTGTTATGGTGTCAACAGATTAAAGAACAAAATTGGATTGTCAAGCCCAGTTCATGTAGTACCCAACATCATATCTATTTCCTTTAAAATCACCCAACTGAACAGAAAAGAGTTATTCTGGCATTGTACCTAACGTTCACAAGAGCTTTTGTAATATTTAGCAGTGTTTATAAATGCAGATGCACAGTATATTTATTTTTATGTATGAATTCATAATACCAAATTATTAGTTATTTTTGTATGCAAAAATTTGATAGACAGTTCAGCTATTTTATTCTATCAAGAATGAATAATATATGTTATGTCACAAAGAATTTTCAAAGTATTTTTGAACTCTTATGATTTTAAAAATGTATTTGCTTCAAATGGTGGCTCCCTATGATGTATAAATGAATGACCCATTAGTGGAAATAAGTATTTGACTGTTATGAAATATAAAATACCAATCTGTTTGTACTTCATTAGCTATGTCAAGGGTTAACAAAATTAAAGCACTGAATTGAGTTTTAAATATCAAAATCTTTCTTACATTCCAGACTTAATAGTCTTAAGAGTCTAAGTTCATAATCCATTGGCATTTAATAGGAGCATTTTTTATAGTGAAGAATGGTTTTAACTGCATGTACTGTTTCTAAATAAGAGTCTAAAATACACAAATAACTCAAATGAAGGAAAGCCATATGTGTTTTAGCCACAGGCTCTACATAATCTGTAACCCAGATGGAAAGAAGTCATTTGAAAGGAGAAATACTAGTATTCTATGAACACACACATACATGTGCACATATAAGCTTCCCTCTGGCTATCTTCATTAAAATCTCTGCTCAAACTTGACCTCCTTTACAACAATGTCAAGACCACTCTTGCACATGAAGCCCTCTATCCTACTTATGTTTTAATTAGTACTTTTCAATAGAACAAATAATACAACTTGATGTTTAGTTTCCAGTTTTTCAACCCACCCCATTAGATTGACTTGAGACTAGTCTTGTTTACAAACAAAATTCAAGAACTGTGTCCATCATATAGATAGGGGCTGGCATACAGATAAGTATCTGGCAAATGAATAAAAAAATTAAAGACCTATTAGCTTCCAAATTTTTAAGAGTGTGCATTATGTGTTCAGAGTTTTGGGAAGTTCTAATCCCCCAGATGAGGTACGATCTTCAAAAAACTCAGTAAAATGTAAAGATATAAACATATAACATGTCATCACTTAGTGATAAAGAGGAACAATGTTATTAGGAGAGAAACTAAAAGGAGTACTGTCGATTCCACTTAAATGCTGGGGAATATAGTTCCACACAGGATTAAATAATGCTCTGTCGAGTCCTCACATCTGAGGACATATTTGATAGATGGGCACAGGCACTTTAGGAAGACTACAAGCACTCAAATTCACTAAGACTTCATGTATACATGTACAAGCATGGCAAGCACGCTCAGGTTACATAGGGAGACGAACTATAAAAGCAGAATGTGGGGATATCATACCTAGATGGATTCGACAAGTAATAGACACTATATTATTTCTGTAATTGAACATCCCATAACTAGCACTATAGGCACTCTAATACAATGGCAGTAGGGGAAGCAGAGACAGGGTGATATTAGAGATCTAAATATCAGGTAGTATCAATGGGAAACTGGGGAGAACACTACAGGATTCTGAAGAAAATCTGATGTAGTAAAAGAACATTATTAATGATACTCTGTTATGCTTGCAGAAAGGAGCCTGGTATAAGTGTCCTGTGAGAAGCTCCACCCAGCCACTGATTGAAACAGATGCAGAGATGCACAGCCAAACATTAGATGGAGCTCAGGAAGTTTTGTGGAAGATTTTGGGGAAGGATTGAGGGACCTGGAAGGTATAGGGGACTCCACAAGAAAAGGAAAAGTATCAATTGACCTGGACTTCTGGGGGTTCTCAGAGACTGAGCCACCAACCAAAGAGCATACATGGGCTGGACCCCATCACCACATGCATATATGCAGCAAATGTACAGCTTAATCTTCATGTGGGATCCCAGCAACTGAAGCAGGGCTGTGTCTAACTCTGCTGCCTGTCTGTGGCTCCTGTTCCCCTCACTGGACTACCTTGCCTGACCTCAGTGGGAGAGGATATACCTAGTCCTACAGTTACTTGCTGTGCCAGGGTGGGTTGGTACCTAGGGGATCTTCCCCTTTCTCAGGGGAGAAAGGGAGAGGGGGCTGTGTGAGGAGAGGCTGTGGTCTAGATCTAAAGTGTACAATCAAATAAATTAATGAAAAAAACATCTAAAAAGAGAGAGAACATAAAATGAGTAGAGTTGGGTTGTAAATGTTTCCAGATGGAGCTAGTATAGAAAATTTAAATGGCACGTAGACTAATAATATTCCATTCTCTTATGATTAGTTCTCTGGCAACCTGAATCGAATGTGTTCTAAGCACCTGAGATAGACTGCGGCCAATTAAAGAGAGGGAGCAGTAAAGAAGAGAACAATCTGATCACCCCTTTGCAGATCTGCTTTACCAAGTAGGATTTTCTCTTATTAGTAAATTTTATTCTTTCACAATTTCATACATGCACTGTGAATTCTGCTCAGATTAATATTAAATAATTTATAACTTTATCTAAGGTAACATTAATATTATATTTTCATAAAGATATATACTTTAATACTTTTAGGTGATACAGTCAGTGAGAGTAAATTATCATGGAGATACATTAAAATATGTAAAAGATATTCCTTACCTGAATTTCTAAAATCATTCTGTTAATTTCATCCTGCTGGCTCTCTATTATCTAAAACAACAAATACATTAGACTGAATTGTTCCCATTACTTTAAAAAAAGCATCAATACTTCAAAAAATTTCAAAAGAGAATTAAAGTTTAGTTATAAATGTCTTTATTTTACAGAAGCATTCTTAGTTAAATATCCTTGAAATTGTAAATTACTTTGATGACCGATAAGTAAATTACAAACATTTTCTTGTAGTTTTTAATGACACTTTCCTTTGAAACAGATTGTAAATAACTTAGAGGAAAAGTATGGGCTTTTAAGTCTAAATAATGTATAATTTATTAAGTTGCTATCTCTTTTCCAAATCAAAGCAAGCTAAATATTTTATAAGCTATTAAATATGCCTAAAATTATAAACCACACAGAAAACCCTAAGATGCATACACCCACTTCATAGGACAGACATGCTGGCGGCTCTCAGTGCTACTGACCTTACTGGCTGTCGCATTCTGCTCTCTGAGATTATCATTTTCACTCTGAAGCTGTTTGGTATCTAACATGGGAAGGCGGATTCCATCTTCAAGGCATTTTTCTACCTTTTGTTGTAAGCTGTTGTTTAGAAAAATCAATTTCATGAATAATTTTAATCAATTAGATTTATAGAAAATATAAAAATACCTATATAATTTACAGATATGAGCCCATAATTAGACAGAGACTGGTCATTGTTTTAGAAATGGTGAACCTAAGTCAGAGCATCCCCATGTCCCACTGAAGTCTACCTTACAAAGCTCAGATGTATGCTCTAACCTGGTTCCTCCCTTCTTCCCTAGATGAGCATTACTTTAAACACTGGACCAGTAGAGTATCTCTTGATCAAGATGGCTAGGATAGGGAGATTAAGATCCTTGGTTACTCTGGGCATGGCCAAAGTCTGGTTGTAGGAACTGTTGTTGCTAAACCAGCAGAATTATTTTCCCTTCACTAATAAGAATGTGGCTCCACCATGCTAACTTATCTTACTTAGGTTTGCCATGCTGCTATGACAAAGTATGCAACAAAAGCTAGATCTTCTGATATATTAAACTTAAATCAAGTTTCCTCCAACGCTATCCCACTTGGTATATCAGTCACACTTAAGAGCAGACTCCATGCCCAGGAGTAGCTGGCTAACACAAAACAAACTCAACGGTGTTCATTGAAACTTTTTGTCTCATTTTGATTTGTTGAATTTTTTTTTTAATCTTATTGATCTGTTGCTTGTTTCTGTCTCTGTCTCTCTCTCTCTGTCTCTGTCTCTCTATCTCTGTCTCTCTCTCTCTCTCCCTCCCTCTGTTTCTCTCTCTCTCTTTCCCTCTCACTCTCTCTCTCTCTCAGTGTGTGTGTGTGTGTGTGTGTGTGTGTGTGTGTGTGTTGGGCTTTTTTTTTAATCTTATCAGTCTGTTGCTTGTTTCTCTCTCTGTCTCTGTCTCTCTGTCTCTCTGTCTCTCTCTCTCAGTGTGTGTGTGTGTGTGTGTGTTGGTTTTGTTTAGCTTGTTTGTTTTAAAGAGAGAGAGAGAAAGAACATTTTTTACAATAGAACCAGGCAGATACTGGAGCTCAAGGCTATCTAGCCTAGCTCACTTGGCAACTTTCTGACCACTGAGAGAGCCTGTCTCAAACACCAAGGGGGAGAGATCCAGAGGAATGATACCAGAAGTTGACCCCTCACTGTCATACACACACACACACACACACACACACACACACACACACACGCACGCACATATGAAATCTTTAAAGTTTTGGGGGATTTTTTTTTTGTTTTGTTTTGTTTTTTTGGTTTTTTCGAGGCAGGGTTTCCCTGGCTGTCCTGGAACTCACTCTGTAGACCAGGCTGGCCTCGAACTCAGAAATCTGCCTGCCTCTGCCTCCCAAGTGCTGGGATTAAAGGCGTGTGCCACCACCGCCCGGCGAAATCTTTAAAGTTTAAAAGGGAGCCAACAAGAAGGAAGGGACTGCTGTATTGTGGTACACCACCAAGTTTCCTTTCATGCATACATGTATAAAGTATGTAGCAAGGCCACTTCCAAAAGTAGGAAAGCTTTACAACAGCAGAGTTACTTAAACTTTCATTTCTATTGAAAAGCGTTTTTTAATTAGTCAATTTCTTAATTAAAAAGCAAAATGGTTAGAAGCATTATAAAATGTAATGATATAATTCATAGTCACATAGATAGCTGAAATATCCTTTAAAATACAAGAACTATCTAGAGCCAAGGAATCTTCAATACCATTTCTTCCTTCTAACATTAAGTGATGCCACTGTCAATATAAATACTGAAGAGTTAAAAATAAACTTTAAAAGCAAGAGGAATTTTCTTAGATATTACCTCTGTCAGCCTCAAGATAGAGTGTGAAATGGAAAATGTTTTCTAGAATACATTATACTAATCTTCACAAATGAAGTGCATGTGGCTCAGTGCTCTACAAATGGGAACACAGAAAATGACACAAATCTGAAAAAGCAAACAGTGGGAGGGACGCTGGCATTCAGTTATCGTCCAGGGTTGCTATGATGGTTTCAAGCTCCACAGTTTTAAGTTTCCTCGGTCACAGTGGCCTACAAACAGAACTCATGCCCTGTTTTTATTTTTTATCAACAAAGATAAAATGTGCAAATTAGTGAAGATCGAGAAGTTTTCTTGAGACTAAAAGGTTGGTAGAAAACGAATTCATAAAATTTAAAGTGCAAGAAAGAAAAAATGTAAGAATAAAAATGTAAACTCAAAACTGTGACAGACAGTTTGGGGAACTGACATCAAGAGCAGAAACCAGTTTACTGTACTGAAATATAAGAGAAAATAGTAAAACCAAACATATTTCAGATTTGAAAAATAAGAGTAAACAGGATTATCATACACATCCTAAACTTCTAACTAATATGCTTGTGAAGACTGGATGTGTTGCACTTAGCTTTCTGCTGTTTTGCTGTTTGACTCTTCAGACAGTTAGAGTTATCCATGACTAATAGCAATATGATTTAAAGGTTAGGAAAAAGAATACAAACTTATGCATGTAACGTTTTTCTAAATTTATTATAAAAATTTCCAAGTTTGAGCGCATCCTCACTGTGTAGCCCCTTAGCACTCTCTGAGGGAAAGAGGGTGCTTACGGGTTTGTGGCAGGGTTTTCAGGCCACACGTGTGGACCCAACCTTGTTTGTTCATTCTTTTGCTATTTTCACCTAAAATTTTTGGCAAGATGCTGGTACAGTGCTTCAAAACACTGAATTAAAACTGGATTAATCAGTTTCAGTGAAATCATGGAACACATTTCCAAGGAAAACATGCTAACAATAATAGTACCATTTAAGTAGAACATACTTGTGATAATATTGGCAACTTAAAGACTCTGATGACAGGAAGGCCTCCTCACCTCTGAACGGAAGTTACCAGCTCTTTTTCCTTCTTCTTCTGGCACAGTAGCTGTACTTCTTTATCTTGACATTGCTTCTTAATCTCCTCAAGTTTCTTCTCTGTGTCTATCAAAGTCTCTTGCAAATTCTTGTTTTTTTCTTCAAGAACTTGAAGCTAAGGAAACATGTTTACAGTTTGTGTATGATGCATGAAGTACTAAATATACTGACATTAAAATTACTTTTATTCTCAAGGTTAAACAGATTTGTTGTTTGTAATCTATTATGTGAATATGTTGGGAGAATCGGATTATGGAGAAGACTGGAAATACTTTCTATAACATAGAAAGGTTCATTAAGTTTTAAAACTTTATTTTTGTAAAGTGTGGTCAAACATAAAAATATAAAATTTAATATATCACCATGTCTGCATGTATAGTTAGTATTAAGTCCATCCAGACTATTATTTTGACAATTCCAGAACTAACCAAATATCTCTGTACCCATTACATTTCTTTCCAATCACTGTTCACTCCACTTCATAGCATCCTACTCCACTACTTTCTGTGTCTTGGAAGGTTTATTGCCTTTGCACCTCACGTAATATCATTATACAATGTTGCCTATTCATGGCGGGCTTATTTTACTATACTTATTTTATTATAAAATGTTCTCCAGGTTTATTCATGCTGAAGAATATGTTACATTCCTTCCTTTTTAAGACCCAATAGCCTTCTGGCCGCCATCTGCAGCAGCCTTCCGGCCGCCATCTGCAGCAGGGAACCAGACAGCTCCAAAGCCTTCTGTGCTTGGCCCACCAGGAGAGAGTGATCTCCCAGCAGAGATTTCACTTCTGAGTGCAGAGGTGAGATCTCCACCTTCTCTCTGGAGGGGGACAGCTAGGAGTACACAGGGCATACAATCAGTGGAGCAACTGGGACAGGAGTCTTCCCTTCCAGCCGCCATCTGCAGCAGAGAACCAGGCAGCTCCACAGCCTTCTGTGCACAGACCCTGCCAGAAGAGAGTTGGTCTCCCAGGAGTACAGACACAGGTGTACAGATCCATAGCAGGGGCAAGCTCCAGCCAGAGACAAGACCAACTAACACCAGAGATAACCAGATGGTGAAAGGTAAGCGCAAGAACCCTACCAACAGAAACCAAGGCTACTTGGCAACATCAGAGCCCAGTTCTCCCACCACAGCAAGTCCCGGATACCCCAACACACCGGAAAAGCAAGAGTTGGATTTAAAGTCTCATCTCACGATGCTGTTAGAGGACATCAAGAAGGACATAAATAACTCCCTTAAAAGAAATACAGGAGAACATGGGTCAAATGGTAAAAGCCCTTAAAGAGGAAACACAAAAGTCCCTGAAGGAAATACAGGGGAGCATGGGTGAACAGGTAGAGGCCCTTGAAGAGGAAACAAAAAAATCCCTTAAAGAATTACAGGAGAACACAAACAAACAAGTGAAGGAACTGAACAAAACCATCTAAGATATAAAAATGGAAGTAGAAACAATAAAGAAATCACAAAGTGAGACATCTCTGGAGATAGAAAATCTTGGAAAGAATTCAGGAGTCATAGATGCAAGCATCAACAACAGAATACAAGAGATAGAAGAAAGAATCTCAGGTACTGAAGATACCATAGAAAACATTGACTCAAACAGTCAAAGAAAATGCGAAATGCAAAAAATCTTGAAACTGAAAACATCCAGGAAATCCAGGACAAAATGAGAAGACCAAACCTAAGAATTATAGGTATAGAAGAGAGTGAAGATTTCCAACTTAAAGGGCCAGTAAATATCTTCAACAAAATTATAGAAGAAAACTTCCCTAACCTAAAGAAAGAGATGTCCATGAACATACAAGAAGCCTACAGAACTCCAAGCAGACTGGACCAAACCAGAAAGTCTTCCCCGCACATAATAATCAAAACACCAAATGCACTAAACAAAGAAAGAATATAAAAAGCAGTAAGGGAAAAAGGTCAAGTAACCTATAAAGGCAGGCCTATAAGAATTACACCAGACTTCTCAACTGAGACGATGAAAGCTAGAAGATCCTGGACAGATCTCATACAGACCCTAAGAAAACACAAATGCTAGCCCAAACTACTATACCCAGCAAAACTCTTAATTACCTTAGATGGAGAAACCAAGATATTCCATGATAAAACCAAATTTACACAATATCTTTCCACAAATCCAGCCCTACAAAGGATAATAGATGGAAAACGCCAACACGAGGAGGGAAACTACACCCGAGAAAAAGCAAGAATGCAATCTTTTTCCAACAAACCCAAAAGAAAGTAACCACACAAATATAAAAAGAACATCAAAATAACAGGAAGCAACAGTCACTCCTTAATATCTTATAACATCAATGGACTCAATTCCCCGACAAAAAAATAGTCTAACAGAAATATTTTTCATGTAAATCTTCAATTTTATCAGAAAATGTGTGTGATTCCTCTTTCAATTTAGTAATGTTTTGTTTTGTTTTATTTTCTAAGTTTTTTTATTTACATTCCAAATCATTTCCCCTTTCCCATTTCCTCCCTCCCCGAAAGTCCCATAAGCCCTCTTCCCTCCCTCTTTTCCCCATTCAATCCCCTCTCGCTTCTCTGTCCTGGCGTTCCCCTACATCCAGTCTTTCTAGGACTAGGGGTCTCTCCTTCCATCTTCTTAGAAATCTCTTGATATGCGAATTGTGTCTAGGATATTCCGAGATACTGGGTTAATATCCCCTTATCAGTGACTGCATACCATGTGTGTTCTTTTGTGATTGGGTTACCTCACTAAGGATGATATTTTCAAGTTCTGACCATTTGCCTAGGAATTTCGTGAGTTCATTGTTTTTAATTGCAGAGTAGTATTCCATTGTGTAAATAGACCACATCTTCTGAATCCATTCCTCCGCTGAGGGACATCTGGGTTCTTTCCAGCTTCTGGCTATTATAAATAAGACTGCTATGAACATAGTGGAGCATGTGTCCTTATTGCATGCAGGTAAAGCCTCTGGAGTGGTATATGCCCAGGAGTGGTATAGCCGGATCCTCCGGGAGTGTCATGCCCAGTTTTCTGAGGAACCGCCAGCCTGCTTTCCAGAGTGGTTGTATCAGCTTGCAATCCCACCAGCAGTGGAGGAGTGTTCCTCTTTCTCCACAGCCTCACCAACAACTGCTGTCTCCTGTGGTTTTGATCTTAGCCATTCTGACTGGTGTGAGATAGAATCTCAGGGTTGTTTTGATTTGCATTTCCCTAATGACTAAGGATGACGAACATCTCTTTAGGTGCTTCTCAGCCATTAGATATTCTTCAGGTGAGAACTCTTTGTTTAGTTTTGTACCCCATTTTTTAATAAGGTTACTTGGCTCGCTGGAGTCTAACTTCTTGAGTTCTTTGTATATATTGGATATTAGCCCTCTGTAGGATGTAGGGTTGGTAAAGATCTTTTCCCAGTTAGTTTGTTGCTGTTTTATCTTTTTGACAGTGTCTTTTGCCTTACAGAAACTTTGTAATTTTATGAGGTCCCATTATCCCGGACCTCAAGCTGTACTACAGAGCAATAGTGTTAAAAACTGCTTGGTATTGGTACAGTGACAGGTATGTAGATCAATGGAACAGAATTGAAGACCCAGAAATGAATCCACACTCCTATGGTCACTTGATCTTTGACAAAGGAGCTAAAACCTTCCGGTGGAAAAAAGATAGCCTTTTCAACAAATGGTGCTGGCTCAACTGGAGGTCCTCATGCAGAAGAATGCAAATTGACCCATTCTTATCTCCTTGCACTAAGCTCAATTCCAAGTGGATCAAGGACCTCCACATAAAACCAGACACACTGAAACTAATAGAAAGGAAACTAGGGAAGAACCTTGAACATAGAGGCACAGGGGAGAATTTCCTGAACAGAACTCCAATAGCTTATGCTCTAAGATCAAGAATTGACAAATAGTAATGTTTTTTATGTCTACCATTTTAACTGTAGTATTTTCCATGATAATCTTTAATTTTAACATTTTTCTATATATTTCTTCAATTTTATCAGAAATGTTTTCCATATAAATCTTCAATTTTGTCAGAAAATGTTTATAATTCCACTTTCAATCAATTTAGGAATATTTTTATGCCTTCCATTTTATCAGTATAACCGTCCATGATAATCTTGAATTTTAACATTTTTCTATATTTTTCTTCAATTTTATCAGAAATATTTTCCAAGTAAATCTTCAATTTTATCAGACAATGTCTATAATTTTACTTTCATCTTAGGAACATTTTTATACCTTCCATTTTATCTGTATAATTTTCCATGAAATAGTCAGTTTTAACATGTTTTTCTATATATTTCTTGAATTTTTTCAGAAATATTTTCCTTGTAGATCTTCAATTTTATCAGAAAATGTTTATAATTCCACTTTCAAAAAACAGGAATATTTTTAAGCCTACCATTTTATCTGTATATTTTTTCCATGAAATACTCAATCTTAATGTGTTTTTTATATATTTCTTCAATTTTATCAGAAAATGTTTATAATTTCACTTTCAATCAACTTAGAAATATTTTTTGCCTACCATTTTATCTGTATAATTTTCCATGATAATCTTCAATTTTAATGTTTTTCCATATATTTTTTTCAATTTTTTCAGAAATGTTTTCCATGTAAATCTTCAATTTTATCAGAAAATGTTTATAATTCTATTTTCAATCAACTTAGGAATATTTTCATTCCTACCAATTTATCTGTATAAATTTCTTCAATTTTATCAGAGATGTTTTTCATGTATATTTACACAATGGAATACTACTCAGCAATTTAAAACAATGAATTCATGAAATTCTTAGGCAAATGGGAAACAGGGGGAGGGAAGAGGGCTTATGGGACTTTCGGGGAGGAGGGAACCGGGAAAGGGGAAATCATTTGGAATGTAAATAAAGAATATAGAAAATAAAAATAATAATAACAAAAAGACCCAATAATATTCTATCCTACGTATTACTATCTTTTGTGTATCTAGTCATCCACTTGTAGATACCTCATTGGTTCCATTTTCTGACTATTGTGAAAATCCGCTTTGTTATTTATTGCCGCCTCTTCCTGCTCATGCAATCTCCTATGGCCCTTAAGTGCCCCCTTTTATATAATTTCTCTTACTTTTATAATTTATAAAAATCAAAATAAAATGAAGAATCTGTCTATATACATCCTAAAATTATATAAAAAAAATCTCAGCTGGGGATGATTTTTACCCCCACAAGATATGGGCAAATGTCCACTGTCATTTGCTTTAGGAGAAAGAAGCAGCGCTGTGATCCCCTAGGAGACAGAGGCCAGAAGAACTGCTTACAAGGACTAGACATCGAACAGTGCGCACATCCCGCAGTGCACACATCCAGCAGTGCGCACATCCAGCAGTGTGCACATCCCGCAGTGCACACATCCCGCAGTGCGCACATCCCGCAGTGCACACATCCCACAGTGCGCACATCCCGCAGTGCACACATCCCGCAGTGCACACATCCCACAGTGCGCACATCCCGCAGTGCGCACATCCCGCAGTGCGCACATCCCGCAGTGCACACATCCCGCAGTGCGCACATCCCACAGTGCGCACATCCCGCAGTGCACTCATCCCACAGTGCGCACATCCCGCAGTGCGCACATCCTGCAGTGCGCACATCCCGCAGTGCACACATCCAGCAGTGCGCACATCCCACAGTGCGCACATCCCGCAGTGCACACATCCCACAGTGCATACATGCCGCAGTGAACACATCCAGCAGTGTGCACATCCTGCAGTGGACACATCCCACAGTGCACAAGGCACACTGCACAGAACAGCTTCTGTTCCTTAGATGCTGTCTGTGCCAAGATTGGAAATGCATGACTTCGAAGGACTGAAATAATTGGAGTGAATTTATGTTTCAAAAGTCTTCACCAGAACAGGGAAGAGACTTTTAATGAGTTATTAAGAAAGGAAAATAGAAGTGAAAGGAGGGAACACACACTATATATCAGGGTATATTAAAATTACAGTAAGATTAAGAACAATGAAGAAAATAAACATCTATAAAGATACTCAAAACTCTTGAAGAACCTTCAATCTCAGAGAACACTGGAGAAAACCAAAATTAGAGTGAATGTGGATATGAAGCAGAGTTAACAGCTAATTTAGAAACTACTGCCTTTTAAAAGTGAAATGTTAGAGACCAAAGAGATGGCTCAGCAGACAAAGGTGCTTTGCAACACAAGCCAGACAGCTGAGTCAGATGCCTGGAACCAGAAAGGGTAGAACAGAACCAACTCCACAAAGTTGTCACTTGACTTCCATACACATCACAGATGCACACAATAAGTAAAAAATAAAGTTTAAAAATGGAACCTTAAAAGTTACCACACCAGATTATTACAAAGATAATCATATACTAACAATGAAAGATCTATTTTCTTTTCTGTAAATAGTTTTAGAATCAATCTATATCTTAGGAGCAGTATTTAATTTCTAAGTAACTACATTTCTAAACCATTTTCCAAGCATTTCAAAGGTGCATGTTTGGCCACACTACCTGTAGACTCTGACTCTGGACATCATCTAGAGTTGGAAGATCTGCCAGGTACTTTTCCAAGGTCTCAATTCGTCTCTGTTTCTCTTTGTTTTGCTCCGATTCCTTCTGGCATTTCTTTTTCAGGCTGCTGATGTATCTATCTCTGGTTTTCAGCTAAAGAAAAACATGAATCCTCAGTTGTTTTGAGTTACTAAAAATTACAAAATCAATGTTTCATTCTTGGGTATCAGTGAATTTATCAATGTGTCTCAGGTTACAGTAAAGATCATTAATTGCATTAAGATCTGCCCTAATTCATTCTAAAATTCTTTTTCTTTTCCTCAAAACTTTTATATATCGGAAATAAAGAATTTGAAGGATATTTGTTTGTTTTTATAAATGATGGCATTTTAAAAATTGTACTAAGACTGGTGACAGTAATGATATAATTTTTATTGTATATAAATATGGGTGAGGCTATTCATCTCTTTATGACTTAAATAATATTATGCTCATTTTAAACTGCATAAGTTTAAATTATGTTAAAAATATTTAATTATAAGTCTGTATCTTAAAAGGGTATTTGGTACCCAAAAAAGCATAGAAGCAAAGCTACAAATATTTTTTAAATCATCAATGCAAATATTCATCTCTAGAGGACAGATTCTAATTTCTAATTTTTCAAAACAATATTAAAATAAGGGGCTAAGTGAGCCAACTTACATACTTCAAGCAATTTGTATATTTTACATTGTGTATCTATATATTTTTATATTGTATCATAAGTGAGTTTGCACCACATTTCCTTTCTTAGAACTCTAATATAAAGATGTCTCACCACCGAGGTCACTCTAGTGTTCATACTGTGTAAAATTAACACCTACTATAGCACAAGAGCCGGCATTCCCAGTAAACATGTCTGTGCAGGATTACCTTCTGATTTTATTGTCTCATTTTACTCTACTGACTTTAAATTGTATGTCTCACATTCACAAAAGACTTTCACAAGTAAGACCAGTTGAAAACAAACAACCAGCCAATAAACAGGCTAATGAAATGAACGGGCTATTTTCAAAGATGAAATATAAAGGGATAATAAATATATGAAAACAACAGGTTCACCACCCTTACTTGGCACATAAGGGATAAGCAATGAAAACTACACTGAGATTAGAGCTCACCCGTTCAGAACAGCTCTTATAAAAAAAAAAAATGAGAAAGACACTGACGAGGAGAAGGGGAGGAAATGCAAATTAGCCCAGACATTATGAAAATCAGTATAGCAGTTACTCATAAAACCAAAAATGAAATTATAATACAACCCAGACTATACTGCTCCTGAGCATATACTTGAAGGACTCTTAAGTCAACATACCATAGTACCTACAAGGCTGTGTTTATTACAGCATTATTCATAATATACATTAGCAGATGAATCCATTAGCAGATGAATGGATGAAGGCAATGCGAATGTTTTAATACATATATACATACATACATACATACATACATGCATACATACATACATAATCACAGATGTCTGTCTTTCTCTTACTTATGCGTGTGTGTGTGTGTGTGTGTGTGTGTGTGTGTGTGTGTAACAAATTTTAATTCAGTCATAAGGAATGGGTTTATGCTATTTGAAGGAACATGAATATAAGTGGAGATATTCCATTAAGTAAAACAAGCCAGATGCATAAAGATACTGAGTATTTTCTCTCATTTGTGAATCACAGAACTTTTATAGATACACAAAACCACATATAAATGACATAAAATCTACATAGTCATAATAAGGAACTTCAACTTAATAACTCGAGGCAATGTCCTTCTGAAAAAATAAGTTTCACTTCATTTCCCTAGACTTTATAGTCAATAAAGACCAAGAAACAAGGACTTACAATAAGGAAAGGAAAGAGTCGTTGGTGGGGGATATTGGTGTTAGAAAGTTTCAGTACTAGTTAGAAAGGCACAATACAGATTTTTTTTTATTTTTTTAATTTACATTCCAAATCACTTCCCCTTTCCCGTTTCCTCCCTCCCCGAAAGTCCCATAAGCCCCCTTCCCTCCCTCTTTTCTCCATTCAACCCCCTCTCGTTACTCTGTCCTGGCGTTCCCCTACATCCAGTCTTTCCAGGAACAGGGGTCTCTCCTTCCATCTTTTTAGAAATCTATTGATATGCGGATTGTGTCTAGGGTATTCCGAGATTCTGGGTCAATATCCCCTTATCAGTGACTGCAAACAATGCGTGTTCTTTTGTGATTGGGTTACCTCACTAAGGATGATATTTTCAAGTTCTGACCATTTGCCTAGGAATTTCGTGAATTCATTGTTTTTAATTGCAGAGTAGTATTCCATTGTGTAGATATACCACATCTTCTGAATCCATTCCTCCGTTGAGGGACATCTGGGTTCTTTCCAGCTTCTGGCTATTATAAATAAGGCTGCTATGAATATAGTGGAGCATGTGTCCTTATTGCATGCAGGTAAAGTCTCTGGGTATATGCCCAGGAGTGGTATAGCCGGATCCTCCGGGAGTGTCATGCCCAGTTTTCTGAGGAACCGCCAGACTGCTTTCCAGAGTGGTTGTACCAGCCTGCAATTCCACCAGCAGTGGAGGAGTGTTCCTCTTTCTCCACATCCTCGCCAACAACTGCTGTCTCCTGTGTTTTTGATCTTAGCTATCCTGACTGGTGTGAGATGGAATCTCAGGGTTGTTTTGATTTGCATTTCCCTAATGACTAAGGATGATGAACATCTCTTCAGGTGCTTCTCAGCCATTAGATATTCTTCAGGTGAGAACTCTTTGTGTAGCTCTGTACCCCATTTTTTAATAGGGTTACATGCCTCTCTGGAGTTTAACTTCTTGAGTTCTTTGTATATCTTGGATATTAGCCCTCTGACGGATGTAAGGTTGGTAAAGATCATTTCCCAGTTAGTTGGTTGCCGCTTTGTCTTTTTGACAGTGTCTTTTGCCTTGCAAAAACTTTGTAATTTAATGAGGTCCCATTTGTCTATTCTTGATCTTAGAGCATAAGCTATTGGAGTTCTGTTCAGGAAATTCTCCCCTGTGCCCATATGTTCAAGGTTCTTCCCTAGTTTCCCTTCTATTAGTTTCAGTGTGTCTGGTTTTATGTGGAGATCTTTGATCCACTTAGAATTGAGCTTAGTGCAAGGAGATAAGGATGGGTCAATTTGCATTCTTCTGCATGTTGACCTCCAGCTGAGCCAGCACCATTTGTTGAAAAGGCTATCTTTTTTCCACTGGATGGTTTTAGCTCCTTTGTCAAAGATCAAGTGACCATAGGAGTGTGGATTCATTTCTGGGTCTTCAATTCTGTTCCATTGATCTACATGTCTGTTACTGTACCAATACCATGCAGTTTTTAACACTATTGCTCTGTAGTACAGCTTGAGGTCCGGGATACTGATTCCCCCAGAGGTTCTTTTACTCTTAAGAATAGTTTTAGCTATTCTGGGTTTTCTGTTATTCCAGATGAATTTTTGAATTGCTCTTTCTAACTCTATGAAGAATTGAGTTGGGATTTTGATGGGGATTGCATTGAATCTGTGTATTACTTTTGGTAAGATGCTCATTTTTACTATATTAATCCTGCCAATTCATGAGCATGGCAGATTTTTCCATCTTCTGAGGTCTTCTTCAATTTCTTTCTTCAGAGACTTGAAGTTCTTGTCATAAAGATCTTTCACTTGTTTGGTTAGAGTCACGCCAAGATACTTAATATGGTTTATGGCTATCGTGAAGGGTATTATTTCTCTTACTTCTTTCTCAGCCTGCTTATCCTTTGAGTATAGGAAGGCTTCTAACTTGCTTGAGTTGATTTTATATCCGGCCACTTTGCTGAAGTCGTTTATCAGCTGTAGGAGTTCTCTGGTGGAGTTCTTTGGGTCGCTTATGTATACTATCATATCGTCTGCAAATAGTGATAGTTTGACTTCTTCCTTTCCAATTTGTATCCCTTTGACCTCTTTTTGTTGTCTAATTGCTCTAGCTAGAACTTCAAGTACTATATTGAAAAGATATGGAGAGAGAGGGCAGCCTTGTCTAGTCCCTGATTTTAGTGGGATTGCTTCAAGTTTCTCTCCATTTAGATTGATGCTGGCTACTGGTTTGCTGTAAATTGCTTTTACTATGTTTAGATATGGGCCTTGAATTCCTGATCTTTCCAAGACCTTTAGCATGAAAGGATGCTGAATTTTGTCAAATGCTTTCTCAGCATCTAATGAGATAACCATGTGGTTTTTTTCTTTGAGATTGTTTATGTAGTGGATTACATTGATGGATTTCCTTATATTGAACCATCCCTGCATCCCTGGGATGAAGCCTACTTGATCGTGGTGAATGATCGTTTTGATGTGTTCTTGGATTCCATTGGCAAGAATTTTATTGAGTATTTTTGCATCGATATTCATAAGAGAGACTGGCCTGAGATTCTCTTTCTTTGTCGGATCTTTGTGTGCTTTTGGTATTAGTGTAATTGTGGCTTCATAGAACGAGTTGGGTAGTGTTCCTTCTGTTTCTATTTTGTGGAACAGTTTGAAGAGTATTGGTGTTAGGTCTTCTTTGAAGGTCTGATAGAATTCTGCACTAAAACCATCGGGACCTGTGCTTTTTTTGGTTGGAAGACTTCCAATGACGACTTCTATTTCTTCAGGGGTTATAGGATGGTTTAGATGGTCTATTTGATCCTGATTTAATTTTGCTACTTGGTATCTGTCAAGGAAATTGTCCATTTCCTCAAGATTTTCTAGTTGTGTTGAATACAGGTTTTTGTAGTAGGATCTGATGATTTTTTGAATTTCCTCAGTTTCTGTTGTTATCTCTCCCTTTTCGTTTCTGATTTTATTAATTTGGATACTATCTCTGTGCTCTCTGGTTAGTCTGGCTAAGGGCTTATCTATCTTGTTAATTTTCTCAAAGAACCAACTCCTCGTTTTGTTGATTCTTTGTATGGTTTTATTTGTTTCTACTTGATTGATTTCAGCCCTGAGTTTGATGATTTCCTGCCTTCTACTCCTCTTTGGTGTATTTGCTTCTTTTTGTTCCAGGGCTTTCAGGTGTGCCATTAAGCTGTTAGTGTATGCTGTCTCCCGTTTCTTTTTGGAGGCACTCAGGGCTATGAATTTTCCTCTTAGCACTGCTTTCATTGTGTCCCATAAATTAGGGTATGTTGTGCCTTCATTTTCATTAACTTTCAAAAAGTCTTTGATTTCTTTCTTTATTTCTACCTTGACCAAGTTATCATTGAGTAGAGCATTGTTCAGCCTCCATGTGTACGTGGGTTTTCTTTTGTTTTTGTTGCCATTGAAGACCACCCTTATTCTATAGTGATCTGATAGGAGGCATGGGATTATTTCTATCTTCTTGTATCTGTTGAGGTCTGATTTGTGACCAATTATATGGTCAATTTTGGAGAAGGTACCATGAGGAGCTGAGAAGAAGGTGTATTCTTTAGCTCTAGGATGAAATGTTCTATATATATCAGTTAGTTCCATTTGTTCCAAGACTTCAATTAGATTCACTGTGTCCCTGTTTAGTTTCTGCTTTCCTGAACGATCCATTTCAGAGAGCGGGATGTTGAAGTCACCCACTATTATTGTGTGCGGTGCGATGTGTGCTTTGAGTTTTAGTAAAGTTTCTTTTACGAATGAGGGTGCCCTTGCATTTGGAGCATAGATATTCAGAATTGAGAGTTCTTGATGGTGGATTTTTCCCTTGATCAGTATGTAGTGTCCTTCTGTGTCTTTTTTGATGACTTTAGGTTGAAAATCAATTTTATCCAATATTAGGATAGCTACTCCACCTCGTTTCTTGGGGCCATTTGCTTGTAAAATTGTTTTCCAGCCTTTTACTCTGAGGTAGTGTTTGTCTTTGACACTGAGGTGCGTTTCCTGCATGCAGCAAAATGCTGGGTCCTGTTTACGTATCCAGTCTGATAGTCTATGTCTTTTAATTGGGGAATTGAGGCCATTGATATTAAGAGAGATTAAGGCATAGTGATTATTGCCATCTGCCATTCTTGACGCTATCTTTATGTTTGAGTGGTTATCTACTTTTGGGTTTGATTCAAGAAGGTTATTATCTCATTTTTTCCAGGGTGTTGTTTCTCTCCCTGTATTGGAGGTTTCCACCTATTATCCGTTGCAGGGCTGGATTTGTGGAAAGATATTGTGAAAATTTGGTTTTATCTTGGTCTCTCCATCTATGGTGATTGAGAGTTTTGCTGGGTATAGTAGTCTAGGCTGGCATTTGTGCTGTCTTAGTGTCTGCATGAGATCTGCCCAGGATCTTCTGGCTTTCATAGTCTCTGGTGAGAAGTCTGATGTGATTCGGATAGGTCTTCCTTTGTATGTTACTTGGCCCTTTTCTCTTACTGCTTTTAGTATTCTTTCTTTGTTTACAACATTCGGTGTTTTGATTATTATGTGACGGGAGGTATTTCTGTTCTGGTCCAGTCTGTTTGGAGTTCTGTAGGCTTCTTGTACGTTCATCGGCATCTCTCTCTTTAAGTTAGGGAAGTTTTCCTCCATAATTTTGTTGAAGATGTTTACTGGCCCTTTAAGTTGCAAATCTTCACTCTCATCTATACCTATAATCCTTAGGTTTGGTCTTCTCATTGTGTCCTGGATTTCCTGGATGTTTTGGGTTACACGTTTTTTGCATTTTGCATTTTCTTTGACTGTTGTGTCGATGTTTTCTATGGAATCTTCAGCACCTGAGATTCTTTCTTCCATCTCTTGTATTCTATTGTTGATGTTTGCATCTATGACTCCTGATTTCTTCCCAAGGTTTTCTATCTCCAAAGTTGTCTCTCTTTGTGATTTCTTAGTTGTTTCTACTTCCTTTTTTAGTTCCTGGATGGATTTGCTGAGATCCTTCACTTGTTTGTTTGTATTTTCCTGTATTTCCTTAAGGTATTTTTGCATTACCTCTTTCAGGATTTCTTCCTGATGACCCACGTTCTCCTGCATTTCTCTGAGCGATTTTTGTGTTTCCTCCTCATGGGATTCCATCTGTTGATCCATCGTCTCCTGCATTTCTTTAAGCAGTTCTCGTGTTTCCTTTGTAAGGGCATCTAACCGTTGATTCATTTCTTTAAGCAATTTTTGTGTTGCCTCCTTATGGGTATCCATCTGTTGACCCATATTCTTCTGCATTTCTTTATGCAAATTTTGTGATTCCTTTGTGAGTGCATCTACCCGTTGATTCATCTCGTTAAGCGATTTTTGTGTTGTCTCCTTGTGCGCCTCCATCTTTTGATCCATGTTCTCCCGCATTTCTCTAAGCGATTTTTGTGTTTCCTTTGTAAGGGCTTCTAACCGTTGATTCATGGTCTCCTGTAACTCTTTATGAGATTTATTTGTGTCCTTCTTGTGATCCTCTAATAGGATCATGAGAAGTGATTTTAAATCCAGATCTTGTCTTTCGGGTGTGGTGGGGTATCCAGGACTTGCTGCTGTTGGAGAGTTGGGTTCGGATGGTCCCACATTACTTTGATTTCTGTTAGTAACATTCCTACGTTTGCCTTTTGCCATCTGGATACCTCTGGTGTTAGTTGGTCCTGCTGCCACTGGCTGTTGGTTGGACCTCCTGTGAGCCTGCAAAGCTATTTCTGCCCCCCCGGATTACCAGGATTCCCCTGGCACCGATTTCTGGGGCCTGCCTGCTCCTGAGTGACTTTGGAGCCCTAATGTGCCTTGCCCCAAGTGATCTTATATTGGGGAGGCCTTGCACATCTAAAGGCTCAGCCTAGTGGATTCCTGGAGCAGAGGTCGCCAAAGGGAGGCTGGTAGGCTCCTGCCCTGTGCAGGGGTGTGTGATCTCTCCTGGCGGGGGGAGGGGCGTCCCTCTGCCAGGCAGAAGTCCCACAGCAGAGCTGGTGCGCTGGTTACTGCAGATCAGCCCAGCACCTGGGAGCAGGTTACACACAAGCTGCCTGAGACTGAAGCGATATTATGCCTGTCTGTCTCTGAGCCTGGAGGTCCCAACTACCTGGCCACTGGAGCAAAGATGGCAGAGGGCACTCTCCGTGGTGCCGCTCACCCTGTAGACGCGATGGCCCGCCGATCTGGCACCCAGACGACCACAGCGCTGACCTGTTCTCGGGCACAGACGGAAGCCCCAACAGGCCGTGTCCCAAGTGATGTTATATTGGGGATAGGGAGCTTGGGGTACCTGTCTCTTCAGCGCAGTCTGCGGGAACAGAGGTCGCGGAAGGAAAGCTGGTAGGCTCCCGCCCAGTGCGGGGTCCCTCTGCCAGGCAGAAGACCCACAGCAGAGCTGGCGCGCTGGTCACTGCAGATCAGCCCCGCACCTGGGAGCCGCACACACACAAGCCGCCCGAGACCCAAGCGACATTATTCCACAATACAGACTTTATTCCTCAACTAGATCCTTAAATCTGTGCTGCCAGAATATATTTCTTGAAAGTTGATACATAGTATTTTACTATAATATAAATGTATAACCTGAGAGAAAGTTTGGAACAGGTTCCTTTTGAAGAAAGCAATTGACCCACCACAATCGTTCACAAAATACTCACCTTTTCCTCTAATTTCTTCTTCTCTTCACTAAACTGACTTATTCTTTGTTTGAGAAACTCATTGAGCTGCAAAACTTCTTTCTCAGTAGATTCTAGCTTTTGCTCAAGTTCTTCTTGGTGGGGATGGGACAATGGCTGCTCTGTAAATGGGGTCTGGCCTGAACTGCTATCATATTGAGGCTATTGGGAAGAAAAAACAAAACAAAACAGTAGATAAGTCTTTAGTTTACAAAGTAGAAAGGAGAGTGCAGGAAACACCGCTAAACTTTAAAATAGACTCTAGCCCTTCTGCTTCCTAGAAACAGACCAGGATTAAAGGATATAAATATCTCTAAGTCGTGGTTTACTCATCTACAAAATACAAATAAGGTCATTTGCAATGTTTATTGAACAAAAAGTATGCAAGCTTCTAGCACACAGCAAAAATTCAATAAAAGGCAGCTACTATTTGACTTAAAAGCATACTTAAAAACGGAAATAATTTGTTATACGTCTTCATCCTCTACAAGTAAAACTTTTAGGAAGGTAATTAAACAAAAAGAAAAAGTGGGGTTGGTGGTAAATTCTCATAATTCCAACATTGAAAACAAAGGAAAGAGGGTTAGGAGATCAAATCTATCAAGTTGCATAGTTAAGACTCGGTCTCAAAAAAAATGCATGAATATTTTTTTCATAAGTAATCATTTTAACTACTTAAACTCAATAAGCATTAATAGACTGGCTCAATAACTAAGATTCATAAAGTCAGGGGTTTTGTTCATGGTAGGGTGGTGACTATACGCTTGTCTAAGATCATGCCTGGCACATAATCATAGAATAAAAACAAAACCAATATGCTTTCTTCCATTTAGAAAGGTTTGATGCAAACTCTTCTATAGCAAAAGGTGATCCTCCTTAGGTTAAAATCTGGAAAAAATGGACAGAAAAATACATGCATTCCTTTAGATTAATCAAACTGAAATTATTAAATTAACAAAGAATCTCTTATTAATTCAACATATATTTACGAAATACACCCCGGTAGGTCAAGATTTTAAAGCTAATAAGATTACAGAAAAAGGTTCAAAAAACACAATTAAGATTAAAATACTAAGATGGTGGCAGATACAGTGGCTAGGGAAAGGTAGTATATAGAAGTGACTTTGTACAAGGTCTTAACGTAAGGCACTACGGTTTTGAAAAGATAGGCATTCATTCAACTTGTTGTGAGCAGGAATAGTTCAATGTTGCATACTCTGGCACTAGCCTTTATGAATTCAAATTTTAAAGGAAAAGCCCTTAGACAACCAAAGTGAAGGAAACAATATAATGAGGTGGCCAAATAAAAGTTACATTAAGTACAAAATATTGAGGAAAATGGAAATGATTATAACATGTGGAAAATGAATAATAACTGTGCTTTAGTGGGGCAGTAGCTTTTGAGACATTTCTTTAAAAATAGGTGAATTCTGCTGTGCTGATTTGTTTTGTGTGTGTGTGTGTGTGTGTGTGTGTGTGTGTGTGTGTGTGAACTTGACACAGACCTACATATTTGGGAATAGAGGATCTTCATTGAGAAAATAACTCCATAAAATTAGCCCATACACAAGCCTGCAGGGATTGTCTTGATTAATGATTGATTGGAGGGGCCTACCTTACTGTGGGCATTGGCATTCATGAGCAGGTAGATGGTCTGGGGGTAAATAAAGCAAACTGACTCTTTAAGTTCCCTCTCCCCAACTTGGGCATTTTGGCTAAAGTCACCTCCAATGAATCCTGAGGGGGTCTTACTTCTGGGTCTCTGGTACTCTCTAGAGGGCCCCCTTACCTGCCACCATCCACCACCCCCACCCACCCTGAGGCTGCTTATCTCCATTCATTCTCTTGGCCCTCTGGGCTTCTGTCCTGCCCATATCTGATCCTGTTCCCCCTTTCCCTTCCCCCTCCCCTCTCCCATCCAGGTCCCTCGCTCCCTCCGCCTCCTTCCCCCTTCTAAGTGGAACTGAAACATCCTCACTTGGGTCTTTCTACTTGTTACACTTCATACAGTCTGTGGGTTGTATAATAGGTATTCTGTACTTTTCAGCTAATATCCATTAATCAGTAGGAAAGATGGGACCCGTGGGTTGGGGATAATGACTGGAATATAAATAAATATTTTTTTTTTAAAGAAAGCAAACTGAGCATCCCAGGAGATATAAATAAGAAGCAGCCTTGCCCCAAGGCTTCTGCTTTCCAGTCTCAAGGTTCCTGCCTTGAGTTCCTGCCCTGACTCTTTCCTCTTGAAGTGCTTTGGTGTTTTAGCACAGCAATAAAAACCCTAAGATATCTGCCAAGAACAAAGAAGGATAACCTGGAACAAATATTAAAGCAAAGACAGAACACAAACTCAGAGTCTGATAGGTTAAAGGACAGAAATAAAAAGGAAAACTGAAAACATTTGGGGACATTACAATAGAAACCCCAATACTGAGTCAAATCTAAAAAATAATAACATAGAAATAGTTTTAGATAAATAAATTGGTTTTTGGTTTTTGGTTTTTAGATTTTATAAGTCTCTGTATTCTCTACATTTACGCTGGGACCTAGTTTTGGTGACAGGAAAGCAAAGAAGAGTCCTAGTTTCATTCTGTTGCTAGATAATCCACTCTGACCAAAGCAAACTGAGTAACAAGAGAGTGCTAGAGCAAGGCCTGGGAACGTAGCTGTCATTACTTACTAAATACGTATATAACACTCTTATTAACAGGGCTATTGACACTGGACTTAAGATCAGTTACTAGGAGGAACAACAATATGAACCAACCAGTACCCCCATAGCTCCAAGGGACTAAACCAGCAACCAAAGAGTACACATGGAGGGACCCATGGCTCCAACCATATATGTAGCAGAGGATGGCCTTGTTGGACATCAAAAGGAGGAGAGGTCCTTGTTCCTGAGAAGGCTCGATGCCCCTGTATAGGGGAATGCCAGGACAGGGAAGCAGGAGTGGGTGGATTGGTGAGCAGGGGGAGGGGGGATGGGATAGGGTGTTTTCAGAGGGGAAACCAGGAAAGGGGATAACATTTGAAGTGTAAATAAAGAAAATATCCAGTAAAAAATAAAAAATAAGAAAAAAGATCAGTTACAAATGTGTATGCATTGTCTAGGGCAAACATTAAAGAAAAACTATTAAAATGAAAATATCCATATAAAATGTTTAATTAAAAATGACAGAAGAGAAAAACTGCATTACACCAAAAACAGAGTAACACAGAACAATAGAAAATATTTACACGTGTGATAGCTTATTAATCGGACCTGTGATCACTGTAAACATCCCTAGTTTAAATGCACTAACTTAAAGACAAAGATTGTCAGAGTGCATCAATGTGCCTTATATGAGAAAGCCTTGTCTAATAATACAAAACAGTCTTTAGCAGCATAAAAGTGTACCAAAATACTAGGGGTGGAGTGAGGGATGATGACAGAATGGCAAGAAGAAATGCATAAATCCACTATAGTCACTGGAGGCTTTCAGGGTCATCAGGCATGGCCAGCCATAGAAGGCAGAAAAGAAAGGCAATGAAGACACACTTGCTCACAGCCCGTCAAACAGCCAGATGACTGACATCCATAAATTGCTCGTTCCCGCACCACACACTTCTCAAGTTCCTTTGAAATAGTCACCAGGAAATCAGCATTCTAGTTCATAAATCACATCCCAAAAGCTGAAAACTCATCAAAATGCCTGCCATCTGAACACAGGTAAGTTTCTCTCTCTCTCTCTCCTCTCTCTCTCTCTCTCTCTCTCTCTCTCTCTCTCTCTCTCTCCCTCTCTCTCTCTCTCACACACACACACACACACACACACACTTGAGACATTCCAAAGTAAAGCAGTAATAAATAATATATGACTTAAAGAGGAACTCTCAAGGGAAATATAAAAAGTCTCAGCTAAAGTATAACTGAAAATTTGTGAAATAAATAAACTGTGTGATAAAGTGGTACTCAGAAGAAATTTATACCACTGAATATAAATAAGAAAGATGTAAAATTAATCAACTAAGTCTCCAATTATAGTAAACTAGAAAAATTAGAGAAAGTAAAATAGGAAAATTAGAGCAAAAAATCAATTAAATTAAAAATAAGAGATACAGAAAATTCAAGTCAGAAATTCTTGAGGTAGGCCAGGAAAAGACAATGAAAGGCAACATAAATGACTTATGTCAGATACAAAAGGAGGAATATAACTCCAGATCCCATAGAGTTCCTCTGCTCCCAGAAAACTTCATAAACTCCGTGAAATGGAACACTATCAGAACTCACATACAAAAGAAACTTGGAGTCCTTTAATACATTAGTAAAGAAGTTCATTAAATAAGTAATTAGCAACACTCTAAAACAGAAGCCATCTGGCCCTAAACTATCCCATAAACAGACCACAAAAAAATTACTATGAAATCTTCAACAACAACAACAAAAAGAACATAGGAAAGGAGAGTGATGGAGAATCTTGATCATCTGAACTGGGGGCATGAGTGTAGATCATACAGGACAGGGGAAACCACAAAAGAAATCATTAATAAGCTCGCTTAGAGAGCCATCTACTGGCCTCAAACACTGTCCAGATACCTTAAAACAAAACAAAATAAAACAAAACAAAGCAAACCCATGCTTTTGTTAATACAATTAGTGCAATGATTGTATAATACCAGAACAACATTTATTCAGGATGAAGTTATAATGAAATGTTGAATGGTTCTACTAAAAATACTGTTTTCAAAGCAAGTTACACTAGTTACTTAACAAAGTACTTTCACATAGCTATACTATCAATCTCAGGATTATCCCACAGGAACCTGCTGCTTTGTAATTGAAATCAAAGTAGATTTCACAATAATAAAATAAAATGCAGAATCAAAGTTTAAAACAGAAAGCTAGATCACTATGCTAATGTCTGTAACTTGCATAAGTCTTAAAGCTACTTGATTTTTTTAGTATTTTCTGATTTCAATGTCTAATTAGCTTAATTTTTTACAAATAACACATGAAGAAAAAATCCTCTTCAAATGAGTTTTGACATCTAGGAATAAAATAACAATAATTCCACAAACAAAAGCATGTTATCTCCCAACAAGGCTCATTTGTCACTTTTTAATCCCAATAAAAAGACCAACAGTATTTTTCTTTTTCTTTTTCTTTTTTTATAAAATTAGATCCAATTTTATTAAAGATTTCAGATTACATATTTCAGACTCTAGAGAATAGAACCATTGGGGACTGACAGATGTCAATAGGCAATTACTAAATGTATATAGAAAACTATGCAAATGAGTTTTAAGGGGGGAAAACCCTCTTAAAGAGAAATAATTGAAGAAAGTAGCCATATAAGTTTAAGACATCACAGACCCTATGTCTGTCTTCCCACTGGATTATACAGGAAGTCACACTTATTCATAATTCTACTCCCTGGTCACAGCCCTTTACACAGATCATGTGGAACCTATCCCTGGTGGATACATCTGCATTACAGCTCCTACATGTGTAGCTCAGAAACATTGCAGAAAGAGAAGGCAGAAAAATTTTAACAGCCAGAATATCAGGAAATCTGCAGAGAAACAGTCTCCCCTAGAAATGGCTGTATAAATAACATCCAAACAACAGCAACATCAATGGCCCTGTTAACACAGAAGGAGAAAGTTTTCATGGGTTGCTATCCCTAGGCAAAGAACTACAGGGCAGCTACTGCCTGCTGGGAGAAGGATAATCAGCCTCTCACAGAGATGAACACCCTATTGGTTGTCTAATGAAGAGTGGTAAGCCTTGAAACCATATATATGAAAACAACAAAACAGACTCAGCAGGTTTTATTTATATATTTGTGCATATAAATACATATGTGTTCATTTAATAAATGCTCTCAAAGTAATAGACATTACCAATTTTATAGTGGAGAATGTGGAAAGATTTTGCAGAAGGCTGCTAAGAGGGATGGAGGGGAAAGAGAGGGGAAAGTGGTGTAACTAATTTTAATTGAAAGCAAAAAAATATATATCAGGAAGGAATAGATAGACATGTTCTATTTTAAGAACCACGAATTCAGAAATTATCATTTTTGGACCTCAAGAGGTGAAAACTCATTTATAAAATAGTCAGTAAAATTAAGAAAATTTCATAGTAAAAAAATGGAAAAGAAAGAAATGGGATTTACAAACAAAAACTTTCTATTAGAGTAATCGTCAGTGCATTTTTTTTTTTTTGGTATATGAGTGTTTTGTCTGCATATGAGTGCACCACATGCATACAGTGCCCAAAGAAACTAGAAGAGAGCATCAGATCCCCTGGATCTGGTATTTCAGACAGTTGTGAACTACCAAATGGGTGCTTGGAACTGAACCTGGGTCTTCTGCAAGAGCACTAAGTGTTCTTAATCTTGGGGCTATCTCTCCAGCTCTGCATCAGGGTATTTTTAACTAAGATTTTTAGAGTTCATTGTTTTGTCAACTGGAAAGTCTTTGGAGTGAGGTTTATGCAGCATCCAATGGTAACAGATTAGAACTTGCTTCCATGTGAGACAGTTCAAAAGAGTCAGGGTGAGACAATTCCAAACCAAAGAGAGTATAGCTGCAAAGTGACAAATCGAATAATAGGACAGACAAGACTGGGGAAAACCGAAGGGCAACATGTGTAAGAAGCCTCATCCAGAGGGTAAGCCAGGCATCCATGGTGAAAAAAGATGAATAGTCTCAATCACACCTCCTGCAAACTGCAAATCCATTTGCAGGTTTTTGGTGAGAATGATTTTATTTTATTTTATTTTATTTATTTATTTATTTATTTATTTTTGGCAGAATGGGTCAGCAGTGGGGAGAAGTTCCATTTTGTCATTCCATGTGGCTTGGAGGGGTATCCAGGTGCCATTTTGACAGAGAAAGTGCTATTTAAAACTGAGCTATCTAGGGATTTGATTTGGGGAGACAGAAGTCACGCTGAGAGGCAGCTATGTTAACAATGGAGAAGAAAGGACCAGACGGGGACAAGTCTGAAAGTGCAAGTGGCAGGGGAGTTAGACAGTAACAGGTATGGAGCCGTGTAGCCCTATTCTTAACATCAAGTCAGTGACCTCAGCACCTTGGAACCTTGAGGTCTACAGTACTGAATCTGAGGTCAGTGGGTACATCAACCTTAGAGCTATCCATAATCATAAAGTTCAGTGGCATAGACCAAGAAAATGAAGTACAAAAGATTATACTGGCATCCATAGCCACATCCTTGTGGCAAGCAATATTTAGTGCTGAGTGGGTTCTGAAAATACACAGTCAGGGCTGCATATATACATCACAGTGCTCTGTTTGCTTCCTGACTTCCAATGCATTTGGGAGACACCTTCCAACATGTGGCATTAGCTACCCCAGAGTTTATAAATAGGGTTTTAGAGAGTGGGAGAACTTGTCTACCTCTGACACTACAAAGCTAAAACTGGTGAGCAAAGGTTACTAGTATGAAAAGAAAAACTACTGAAGATGGCAGTGGCAGCCCAGTAAAGGCCAGCAGCAGCATAAACCAGAGTACAGAGGAGCATGCGCAGGCTCAACCTGCTGGGCATGATGATGATGCCTGGAGGACAAAACCATCTCAACTGCAGCAACATGGGAAAGGTTAAGACTAAATGGATAAAGGAGATGTAGGAACAAACCCATTATTTCAAACACAGTAAACCCCTACTGCCAATAGAAGAGAGAAAAAAGACCAAAACATTCCTAATTACCCAAAAAAAGAGCCAACAAAATGACAGCAGTTAAAGCCTCATCTTATGGTGAGATGGCCCTACTCACCATAACCAAGAAGACCCAAATGAATAAAACTGGAGATTAAAGGGAGCTGCTGCCAGATTCCACGAATCCAGATGATCACTGGGAAACTAATAATCCATAGAAGAAGAAAATCTACCAGAAAAAAACTCGAAACACAAAATTTAAAATTAATGCTAAAAATATATAAACATATTCATGAAAAAAAAAAAACTAGCCTGCGGTTCCCCACAAAAGGAAAGCCCAGAACCAGTGAAGACATTCCTGAAGTCTACCAACCTTTAAAGCTAATGCTAACACTCTGAAAGCTGGTCCTCAGAACAGAAATGAAAGGAACACCACCAAACCACTTTACAAAGTCAGCATGACACAAAGTCATATGAGAACACAGCATCAACCCATGTGCCAGTAACCCCGGTGAACCTATATCTGAAAGTTATCAAAAAAAAAAGTATTTAGAAACTAATTCAAGGATATAGGAAAAAGATAATATACCATCACCAAGTTGTTTCCTTTCAGAGAATACAAGGATAAATGAACATATATAAAACGACAGATATAAAGTACCACATTAATAGACTGAAGAGCAGAAAATCCTTTATCCCTTTCATGATAAAATCCCCAAAGAAACTAGAATGGAAGAACTCATCTCAACATAATAAAGGCTATAGACAACAAACCTAGAGCCAATACTAACTGGAATATCATTTCCATTGAATCAGGAATGAGAATAGTATCCACCCTCCACACTTAAGCAACAAAAGTCTTGGGGTCTTAGCAATAAGACAAGAAAAGGAAATAAAAACATACAAATAGGAAGGAAGAAGTCACACTACCCCTGTTTACACATGGAATGATTTCATACTTACAAGACCCTAACAACTCTACAAGAAAACTCATAAAGCTGATAAAAACACTGGTAGATAAAAACAAAGTAGTTTTTAAGTAGCTTTCCTATATCCCAACTAATGAACATGCCACAAAAGAAATCAGAAAAATAAAATCTCTTCTATAAAATTTACAATAGCTCCATTTATAACTCCAAAAAAATCAAACCAAACAAAAATCCCCAGTAATAAACTTAAACAGGGAGGTGAAAGACAATTACAATTAAAACTTTCAAACATGGAAGAAAAGAAATTGAAAATTTTCTTTCAAAAGAAACTAGCACCCTGATAGACCCCTCCCTCCCTTCCCCACCCCCACCCCCTGCAACCCCCGACACCATGGTAACAGATTTGGCAGAATTAAAACTATGGATATGGTTAAATTACTAAAAGTGCAATCCCTATTTTTTAAATCCTATAATTCATGGCAGAACTAGAAAAAAGTGAAATATGAAAGCACCAAATATCCTAAATAGCAAAAGCAATTCTAAGAAGAAAGAATAACACTGAAGGACCCTTAACAGCTAACTTCAAGTTTTACTACAGATCCACAGTAACAAAATTATCATGATGATGGCACAAAGACCTATGTACAAGATAAAATGATAGAACCAGAGATAAAGTCATACACTACAGCCACCCAATTTTGACAAGGGTGCCAAAAACATTTTGAAGAAAAGAAACTCTTCAACAAAATGGTGCTAAGCAAGCTGGTTATTCACTTAGAGAAGAGTGACATAAGGAACATAGCTCTCACTTTAAATATAAATGAACTAAAAATATAGATTTATAACCTTAATGTCAGACCTGAAACTCTGATATTCTTAAAGAAAAACACCCCAAAACACACAAACATCAGGCTAGTGAGAGAAAAAAACCGGAAAGAATGCTTACTGCCAAATCTGAAGACCTGAATTTGATTCCCTGCACCGCACGACAAGAAAACCAGTTCCTACAATTTGTCTTCTGATCACACACATCATAGTCACAGGGACACACACATATATGCACACATAATTAATAAATATTGAAAAAATAAAAATACCCAAAGATATAGGCACAGGCAAGAGTTTCTGGAAAGAATTCAAATAAATCAAGAAACAGTTGTAGGGACATCTTTGCTCCTGTGACCAAGCAAACTGGTGCAGTCAGGAACTCAGGGAACACCAGAGTGTCAGAACATTTAGGACACAGCCCGCCAGGGCCCCACCAGCACCCAGGAGCTGGGCAGTGCCACAGCTGTCTGTGCACCTATCCTGCCAGGGGACAGCTGCTCTTCAGGGAGTCAAGCATTTAGAGGGAGTCCTCATTTAGAGGTGAGGCCACCATTGTTGATCCTGAGACTGAGCAGACAGGTGCAGACAGGAACCCAGGGAACACCCTAGTGTCAGAACAGCCAGAGCAGGGACTGTCAGTGCCCCACCTGTACCCAGGAGTTGGGCAGTACCACAGCACTCTGTGCCAGGGAAGAGTCGGTCACCCAGGGGCACTGAGACAGGCTTGCAGGCACAACACAAGAGGGACAAGCACCAGTCAGAGACAGCAGGACCAAAGAAAAAGAGATGGCAAAAGGCAAACATAGGAATGTTAGTAACAGAAATCAAGGTAATATGGCACCATCTGAACCGAATTTTCCCACAACAGCAAGTCCTGGATACCCCAACACACCTGAAAAGCAAGATTTGGATTTAAAATCACAGCTCATGATGCTGATAGAGGGCGTCAAGAAGAACATAAATAACTCCCTTAAAGAAATACAGGAGATCACAGTTTAACAGGTAGAAGCCCTTAAAGAATTACAGGAAAGCAAAACCAAACAGGTGAAGGAAATGAACAAAACCATCCAGGATCTAAAAACAGAGGTAGAAACAATAAAGAAATCACAAAGGGAAAAAACTCTAGACACAGAAAACCTAGGAAGGAAGTCAGAAGTCATGGATGCAAGCATCAACAACAGAATACAAGAGATAGAAGAGAGAATCTCAGATGCAGAAGATACCACAGAAAGCATTGACACAACAGTCAATGAAAATGCAAAATGCAAAAAGCTCCTGACCCAAAACATCCAAGAAATCCAGGACAAAATGAGAAGACCAAACCTAAGGATTATAGGTATAGAAGAGAGTGAAGATTTCCAACTTAAAGGGCCAGTAAATGTCTTTAACGAAATTATAGAAGAAAACTTCCCTAACCTAAAGAAAGAGATGCTCATGAACTTAAGTCTACAGAACTCCAAACACATAGGACAAGAAAAGAAATTCCTCCCACCACAAAATAATTAAAATGCCAAATGTACTAAACAAAGAAAGAATATTAAAAGCAGTAAGGGGGAAAGGTCAAGTAACATATAAAGGCAGACCTATCAGAATTACACCAGACTCCTCAACAGAGAGTATAAAAGCTAGAAGATCCTGGACAGATGTCATAAGAGCCTAAGAGAGCACAAATGCCAACCCAGGCTGCTATACCCAGCAAACCTCTCAATTACCATAGATGGAGAAACCAAGGTATTCCATGACTAAGAAAAATTTACACAATATCTTGCCAAAAATCCAGCCCTTCAAAGGATAATGAATGGAAAACTACAACAAAAGATTGGAAACTACACACTAGAACAAGCAAAAAATTAATCTTCTTTCAATAAACCCAAAAGAAGATAACCACACAAACATAAAAATTATATCAAATATAACAGGAAGCAACAATCAATATTCCTTAGTATCTCTTAACATCAATGGACTCAATTCCCCCAATAAAAAGACATAGACTAACAGACTGGATATATAAACAGGACCCAACATTTTGCTGCATACAGGAAATGCAGCTCAGTGTAAAAGACAAACACTACCTCAGAGTCAAAGCTGGAAAACAATTTTCCAAGCAAATGGTTCCAGGAAACAAGCCAGAGTAGCCATTCTAATATCGGATAAAATTGACTTTCAACCAAAAGTAATCAAAAAAGGCACATAAGGACACTTCATATTCATCAAAGGAAAAATCTACCAAGAAGAACTCTTAATTCTGATGATCTATGCTCCAAATGCAAGGGCACTTTCATTTGTAAAAGAAACTTTACTAAAGCTTAAAGCACACATTGCACCTCACACAATAATTGTGGATGACTTCAACACCCCACTATCATCAATGGACAGATCAGGGAAACACAAACTAAACAGAGACACAGTGAAACTAAAGAAGATTTAGACCAAATGGATTTAACAGATATCTATACAACATTTCATCCTAAATCAAAAGAATATACCTTCTTCTCAGCACCTCATAGTACTTTCTCCAAAACAGACCATATAACTGGTCACAAAACAGACCTCAACAGATAGAAGAAGATTGAAATAATCCCATGCCTCCTATCAGATCACTATGGAGTAAGGGTGGTCTTCAATAGCAACAAAAACAACAAAACCCACGTACACATGGAAGCCCACAAATACATGTTTGGCGGTTCCTCAGAAAACTGGGCATAATACTACTGGAGGACCCTGTTATACCACTCCTGGGCATATACCCAGAGGATTCCCCAGCATGTAATAAGAACACATGCTCCACTATGTTCATAGCAGCCCTATTTATAATAGCCAGAAGCCAAAAAGAATCCAGATGTCCCTCAAGTGAAAGAATGGATACAGAAAATGTGGTATATTTACACAATGGAATACTACTCAGCTATTCAAAACAATGAATTCATGAAATTCTTAGGCAAATGGGTGGAAATGGAAAATATCATCCTAAGTGAGGTAATTCAATCACAAAAGAACACACATGGTATGCATTCACTGATAAGTGGATATTAGCCCAGAAGCTTGGAATAACCAAGACACAATTCACATATCAAATGATGCCCAAGAAAAAGGAAGAACAAAGTATGGATACTCTGGTCCTTCTTAGAAGGAGGAACAAAACACCCACAGAAGGAGATACAGAGACAAAGTGTGGAGCAGAGTCTGAGGGAAAGACCATCCAGAGACTACCCCACCTAGGGATCCATCCCATATACAATTACAAAACCCAGACACTATTATCGATGCCCATAAATGCTTGCTGACCGGAGCTGGATATAGCTGTCACCTAGGAGGCTCTGCTAGTGCATGACAAATACAGAGGGGGACACTCTCAGCCAGCCACTGAACTGAGCACAGGGTCCCCAATGGGGGAGTTAGAGAAAGGACCCAAGGAGCTGAAGGGGTTTGCAGCGCCATAGGAGGAACAACGATATGAGCTACCCAGTAGTCCCAGAGCTCTCAAGGACAAAACCATCAACCAGATAGTACACATGGTGTTACCCATGGCTCCAGATGCATAGGCAGCAGAGGATGGCCTTACTGAACATCAAAGGGAGAAGAGGCCCCTGGTCCTGGAAAGGCTAGATGCAGCAGTGTAGGAGAATGCCAGGACAGGGAAGTGGGAGAGGGTTGATTGGGGAGCAGGGGGAAGGAAGATGGGTTATGGGATTTTGGGGGGGAACCAGAAAAGGGGAAACCATTTGAAATGTAAATAAAGAATATATTTAATAAAAATTAATTTAAAAAGTAAGGAAATAAGTGGAACTAAACAAAAAAAAGAAACAGTTGTAGGAATTGACAAATGGGATTGTATGAAATTAAATTTTCAGCATTAAAGAGACAATCAACAGAATGGGAGAAATCCTTTGGCAACTAAACATCCACTATTGGATTAACACAAAGAATCTAAAAGTAATTTTAAAAGTGTCAAAACAATCAGGAAAATCACACCAAATTATCCAAGCAATAAATAAGCAAATGATCAATTTTCAAAAGAAAAAATACAATGGCTAATATTTAAAGAAACTATCAATCCTTTAGTAATGGGGAAATGCATACCATGAAATTCTCACTCCAGTTGGAATGACTATCATTTTCTTTAAAAGGCTGCAAAGCTGGACAGGAAAAGCCATTAAGCACAGTGGTGAGAAACTAAACAGGTGCAGCTGTTATGACACCAGTTTAGAGGTCCTTCAGAAAAGTCACTGCGGAACAGAGATCATGTATGGTCCAGCACTACTGCCCTGTGCAGGAGGAAGCGAAGCATCCAGATACACTTCTGTACCCTTGCTTCCACTATTTGCCATAGTCAAAACATGGAACAAACCTAAATACCAATCAGTAATAGATAAGAAATGGAAATGTATGCATACAGGTTGGGTTTTTTCCTCTGCAAAGAAAAATAAACCTATTATTTGCAGGAAAATGAATGAAATGGAGATCATTGTGTTAAGAAAAATAAGCCATATGTAGAATCTATATTTAAACATACAAATGTGCACATATATAACAGAAATCTCATTTCTCAGAACTTTAATTTGCAAAGATAAATGTATATGAGAAAAACAATGTTTAAAAAGGTTATTCACGGTGACATCATTTGTAACATACCCAAATAGCAAAACCATAATTTTCATTTTCATTTCAATTTTTTATAAAATAGAAAATAAATGTAAATATAGAGAACAAACGATGTACGTATTCTTAAGGATTTCTGTAAATATACAGAGCCACGATTTTTATGTTTGTGATATGCATCAACCCTGGAAGGAGATCCAGATGCTGATGAGAGTGCATTATCTGCGAGTGTGGGAAGGCTGTGGAAGAACAGAGGGACGAAAGTAGCTGGGCACGAACAAACTCACCGTTATTTCAGAACACTGACCTAAGGGGCTCTAAGGTTATAAATAAAATATACTACAAGTACAGATGTACTAATCTACTACAAAGTATTCTAAGTCTTACCTGTAAATTGCTCATGTAGGAGTCTTCACAATTTACATAATGTCCTAGCATAGCATGCTGGGCCCGTAGTTCATTATCCCTTATCCTTTCATGTAGGTGGTTAATTTGTTGCTTCTGCCTATAAAACATAAAGTGAAATTACATTATGAAGAATAAACTTTTCTAAGAAACCGTGAAGAAAACTTTAAGTATGCTGATATTTTACATATGTAAAAGTTTTGACTCATCTCAACAACTGAGGGAAAACTTTTTTGAAACACTTTTCCTATGTGAAAAAAATAAAAAAGAAAGAAAAGAACAAGAAAGAAACCCATGGGGTTGGAGAGATGGCTCAGTATAAAAAGTGCTTGTCACTCAATCAGGAAGAGCAGATTTAAATCGCCAGAACCCATGCATGTCAGACAGACGTGGTAGCTTTTGTAACATTCAAGATGAGGAGACAGAGGCTCTCCAGGGCAAGTTGGCTAGCTACATTAGCTGGAATTGGCTAACCGTGTTTCAGTTTAGAGATCTTACCCTTACCTTTATCTTAAATAAAGGGGAGAAGAATCTGAGAAGGCAACTAAGATCAACTTCAGGCCTATACATACATCTAAGCACACAGCACGTACATGTGCACCTACATACATCTAAGTAAATATAAATATACCACATCTGCATACACACACACACACACACACACACACACACACACACACACACACATATAATTTTAAATTTAGGTTCCATATATAAGAATTCATCCACTTTTCTGAATATGTCATGGCTTCACTTTTTGTTGTGGCTGCATAAAATTTCATGTAATGTGATATACATCACATACTTTTTATCCATCTTTTGACAGCCATCTAGGTTGGTTCCATGTCTGAGTTATTGTGAATAGCTCAACAATAAACATGAATGTAACAAGTATCTTTGTGGTATATTGACTTAGGAGTTCTTCAAGTATATGCCCAAATTGGTATGAGTGAATCACATAGATTTCTACTTTCAGTTCCTTAAGGCATCTCTATGGATCCCTACAATAGTGTACCAGTTTACATTCCTACCAAGTACGAATAAGAACTTATCTTCCCCGTATCCTCATCAGTATTTGTTGCCATATGACTTCTTAAAAACAGGCATTCTGCCTGGAGTGAGATGGAATATGAAAGCAATTTAAATGTACATTTTCCAAATTTTTCAAGTATTTATGGCTATTTGTGTTTCTCCTTCAGAAAATGGGCTATTCAATTCATTAGGCCATTTACTGATTGGATGAGTTTTGCGATGTCAATTTTTACAATACTCTATATATTCGAGATCTCAATCCTCTATATAAAATAAAGTTAGCAAAGATTATTTTTTTGTATTCTGTGGATTGTGTGTTCACTCTCCTGATTATTTCTATAGGTGTTTGTCAATTGTTGACTCACCCCAGCCAGTAAGGCTGTCTCCAGGCATCCCAAAGCACTTCACATTTTTATTACTAAAGCAAGCAATGCATGAGGTGATGTTTATAACTGGCTTAAGCACAAACAAGCATAAGAAGGAAGTATACCTAGTGTTATATATTACGAGAATTCTCTTTGATCATGTCAAAGATACAAGACTATCCCTCCTTTGGCTTTCCCATAAAGATAATGTGAACATGATAGGGCATCCCTTCCAGTCTTTGCTTTCAAGGGCTTTCCACTTCTCACAATGTGCTTACAGACAGTTTTATATCAACTTGACACAAGCAAAAGACACTTGAGAGGAAGGAACCGCAATTGAAAAAAAAATGCCTAAGAAAGTTCAGGTTGTAGGCAAGCTTGTAGGCCATTTTCTTAACGGGGGAGGGCCTAGTCACATTATGGGTGGTGCCATCCCTGGGTTGGTGATCCTGAGTTCTGAAAGCAAGCAGGCAGAGCAAGCCATGAGCAAGCTAGGAAGCAGGCCTCTTCATTAGCCCTTGTCTCCGGGTTCCTGCCCTGTCTGAGTTCCTGTCCTGACTTCCTTTGGTGATGAAGATGAACAGGGCTGTGGAAATGTAAGCTAAATAAACCCTTTCCTCCCCAAATTGCTGTGGTCATGGTGTTTCGTCACAGCAATAGAAACCCAAACTAAGATACACAGTTCATGCAATTCTTCCTAGAACACCTTGTGGGAAGAATATCTGTACTCTGCCCCATTCACAGTTCACAGTAAAGTTCATGGTTTTCTTACACAGGCTCCTACAGTCAATTCTTCATAGTAATCCCTGTTATACAGAGAAAATTCTTGCCCATGCTTATACCCCATGCCTTCCTCTAGCAGGTGCAAACATTCAGGTTTGCACTAAGGTATTGAATCTATTTTGAATGGTTAGTTTTACAGAGAGAGGGACCTATTTTTGTTTTTCTACATGTAACAATCCAGCTTTCCCATTTCTTAACTAGACTGTCTTTTCTCCAATATGTGTTTTTGATACCATTGTGGCTGTAGCTGTATATGTTATTTCTAGGTCCATTATTGGTCTTCATGTCTGTTTTTTTTTGGGGGGGGGGACAATACCATGTTGCCTTCTTACTGTGTTTCTGTAATTAAAATCAGATACCCTGATACCTCCGGCATTGTTCTAATGATTACTCTTGACTACTAAAGACTTCGTTCTTCTAAATGCATTTTGTCAGGGTTTTATTTTGTCTTCTAAATTTATTTTGTCAGGGTTTTATTTTGCCTTATTGATAAGAGACAGCATCAGGTATTCCGGGTTAGCACTGAACAAACTATGTAGCCCATGGGTAACCTTGAACTTCTTTTATGTGTGTGTATTCATTATTTACTCTTTCAGAGTCTCATATATGTATACAGTCAACTTTGATTACAACCACCCCCTCCACATGCTCTTTCCTCTAATTCCTCCTAGACCCCTACTACAACAGCTCCATATCTACTTCATGTATTCTTTTTTAAAAACTCTGAGTCTAATTAGTGTCTCCCATATGTGCATGAGTAGAGGGCCTTCTACCAGAGGATGCACAACCTGCTGGGAACAACACCCCTGAAGAAAATAGACTTTTTCCTTCAGCAGACATCAACTGCCAATAGTCCTCTGCTAGGGGAGGGGCTTTATTATCTCTTCCCAGACCCATACTAGAATTTTGTCTGCCTTCATGTAGAGCAGGGTTTGTTCAGACAACCACAGCTGCTATGAATGCATGTGTGCAACAGTCTAATCATGTTAAGAAAACAGTTTTACAGAAACTTCTGGGTCATACAGTCTTTCCACCCCAACCTTCCATAATAATCTGAGCCTCAAGGAAAAGTGAGGATGACAGTACTCATGCCTGGCACTGTAACCCATGGCTGCATAGGTCACAGGCCCCAGGGGAGAACCTATTTACATTATTTTGATAAATGGACATACTATCAATCTGTCTTCTTCATACTTACCTTTATATCAATAGACAACTGCAGCTCTCTAACCTCATCAAAGAAGATTCACACTAAATCACTCAGTGAGACCTTGAACTTCTTACCTTCTTGCCAGTACGTCCACAGTGCTAGGACTACAGGTTTATGTGGTGATGGGCACTGAATTTGGGGCCTTGTGTGTGCTAGGCAAGCACTCTACCAAGTGAATTATATCCCCAGTCTCCAAAGAAATTTTAGAATTAATATTTTTCTAATTTTATATGAGAGCATCTTTGGAATTTTTATGGTAATTTCCTTGATATTGTAGACTGCTTTAGGTAATTTAGCCATTTCTACAAAATTAATTCAGCTAATCCACGAACACAGGAGGATTTTCATCTAAGTATTTGTTTTTTCAGTTTCTTCAATGCTTTAAAGTTTTCACTGTAGAATTTTTTTGATTAGGTTTATTCCTAGGTATTTTATTTTTATTGATGCTATTGTTAATGAGGTTTTCCCATTACTTCTTGATATGTTACTTTTTTATTTTGATATTGTATTCTGCTCCTTTAGTGAAAGTGTTTGCTGGCGCTAAGAGTTTTAAATGGACTCCTTGTAGTCTTTCACATATAGGATCCCCCGAATCTGAAAGAAACCATGTTATCCACAAATAGAGATAACTTCTTTCCTTTGAATTTGTATCCTACTACTACCACTACTACTATATTATTATTATTATTATTATTTTATTACTAATGTCTTAGCTAAGGCAATAATAATATCAATGGTCCTGTGTTGTGAAACACTACTGCTTTGATCTCTCCGATGGTTAATTTAAACTTGTAAAATGCCTAGTATTTGAACATTTATTTCATTTTTAAGACTTGGGAATTTCTGTGATAATCTCACTGACTAGATCCAGTATGACTTTCTGGTGTTTATCTCATCATCTTATTCTATTCCATGGGTTCTTGGGTTTGGTTTGCTCATCATATCCAAGAGTTCTTAAAACATTTTGCTCATGCTTATTTTGTTTTTCTTTACTGATGTTTACATGTGGTATTTCATCAACCCCATCTTCCATTTTTGACAACAATGATGTCATCAATTCCAATTCTGACTGCAACTCCTCCCTCCCCTTCTCTTCCCCTCCTCCTCCTTCTTCTACTTCTTCTTCTTGGTCAAGTCTACTAATGATGGTTTCTGGTTGATTGAGCTTTTCATTTCCAACACTTTTTTTTTCAAAACCTCAAATTCCTAGTCAAATTTTTATTCATGTAGCTGAACTTTCATCCATACTATTGATTTTTCCCAGCTATTTTGTTAAAAAAAAATCTGTCCTAGGATTACAGGTCCTTTTCCTTTTTTTAATCACCCTCCTCCTGCTTCTATGAGGGTGTGCTCCCACTCACCCACCCACTCCCACCTCCCCATCCTCGAGTTCCCCTACACTGGGGCATCGAGCCCTCAAGGGACCAAGGGCCTCTTCTCCCATTGATGCCCAACAAGGCCATCCTCTGCTATATATGGCTGGAGACATGGGGCCCTCCATGTGTACTCTGGTTGGTGGCTTAGACCCTGGGAGATCTGACTGGTTGATATTGTTGTTCTTCCTATGGGGTTGCAAACCCCTTCAGCTCCTTCAGTCTTTCTAATTCCTCCATTGGGGACCCCGTGATCAGTTCAATGGCTAGCTGCAAGCATCCGCCTCTGAATATGTCAGGCTCTGGCAGAGCCTCTCAGGAGACAGCTATATCAGGGTCCTGTCAGCATGCACTTCTTGACAATCACAATAGTCTCTGCATTTGGTGACTGTATATGGGATGGATTCCCAGGTGGGGCAGTCTCTGTATGGCCTTTCCTTCAGTCTCTGCTCCAAACTTTGTCTCCGTCCTCTTTCTTATCTTTGATCATTCTTACCAGAAAACATTTGAAATCTTCATCTGGCATTTCACTCATTTCAATATATTTGAGTTTAATAGTTATCCCTTATCCCATGTAGCCCAAGCTGGCCTCTAATGTGCTATGTAGCCACTGACAGCCTTGAACTCATGCTCTTCCTGCCTTCTTGTCTTCCTCCTTCTGAGTCTGAGGAATATAGGCATTCCAACTACAACCAGTTTTAGATGGTTCTCATTAGCAAACCTAAGGTACTATGTATTTTAGGCAAGTACTCTACCAACTGAGATATGTTTCCAGTCCCCTTAATTTTTGACTGAACATTTAGCTAATACTAGCATTCTTTAATCCCCCTTTATGTTATTGGGTACTGAACCCAAAGTTCTGTGCTTATGAGACAAGCATTTTGGTATTAAGCTGAGCTGTGTCTCTAGCCCTGAGCAGCCTACCCTTGAAGGCTCAATCCCAAATCCAACTAGAGAGAAAATTTTTGGAAGTAGTTGCTGCTTCTCCCCCCTCTTTGCTAAGGATCTGGGCAGATGATGCTCTGTTAAACTTCCTTCTCTATTTCAACCCATTCTTCTCCAGCTGTTTTCAGCTATCTTTTCTTCCTTCATTTATCCCATTGCTTCACACAAAAATAAGCAACAACTAACACTGGTTACAGAAAAAAAATAGCCTCCTCAAATGCTTCTAAAATATCTTAATAGAACACCCTTGATAATTACAAAAGTAGATATAAATGATATACCATCCATATATTTTAAAGATAACATAATGCAGTAACCTTACGATTTCTTGCTGGGAATAATCAAGAGACTTTCTATTAAAACTAAATGAATCCTTCTTGATAACTCTGGTGCTAGAATATTAAAAGTTCTTACAATGTTATAAAAAATACTTCTATAATTCTTACTCCAGGCAATGTAAATTTTAAAATATATCCTTTTTCATATTTAGGTGGTCTCAAATCTAATATATAATAGACAAAATAACTCATTTTAGTGTAGCTTTCCAAATATGACAGTCTCTAAAGTCAAATATAAAGACACCACCTTGCAGCTCTGACAGTTCAATGTACCATATGAAGAAAGGACAGAGACTATCTTCTAAACCATGAGTTTCACTAAAGCAAACGTAGAGCATGTCAGTAATCAAACACACAAACCTATCTTTAGCTCTGATAGCTCCTGCATGCCATGGGACTGGAGAGGGCAAACATGAGACATTGTTTGTAATTTCAAATTTTAAGGAGTGGATGCAACTGTAATTGTTTCACTAATCTAGACTTTTATCATCTGAAATCTTGAGTAATTAAAAGCAGACTCACCTATCAATTACAATTTCCTTCTGCCTCAGAAGTCCTTCTTTTATTTTCAGCACTGATTCCCATTTACTGAAATCTTGGAAGCCAGGAGGTGAATAACTCTGACGAGACGATCCAGTCAAAACCTGCACAAAAAGTTTACACATTTAGTATGCTATCTAAAGGGAACTCTAAAGGGAACGTCTGCATATCAGCCAGTACTTTCCCAATGGCTTCCATTAACAAACAAGCAAACAAACATCTCTCTCCTCTCTTCCCCACCCCCACTTTAAAAAATAAAAAAAAGGACATGCAAAGCAAGCTAGAGAAGCCAGTAAGCAGTCCCACCATGGTCCTACCTCCACTCTCCAGTCTTGAGTTCCTGCCCTGACCTCAATGATGGACTGATTAAGATGTTTTCACTGATCACTTATTGTTTATTTAGGTCAATAGAAAAGATCTTTAGTAGCTAGAAGTGGTAAACTAAGCCTCTCCTTCCAAGTTCTCAATCTCCCCAGGAAGGTGAAGATAGACTAAGAAGTGCTCATGAATTATGGGTGTGTGAGTAATTATTCATAAAGGGAAAGACGATAACTATGAGCAATGCCAGGATTTTCACCTAAACCTTGCAATGTCCAAGATTCTCAGAGAGGGCAGCTTTGCTAGTAGCCTTTTATTGAGTGCTTTAGAAAGTAAGATGGAGACACTCTTCAGACTGCATTATTATCTATGGACAAAACCAGAGGATGTCAAAACTGATGGTATCCATTTGTGTATCCTATGGATCAGTCTAATGTAAAAGATTCCTCTTGCACTGCAATCATGCTTCATGAATCCTTCAAAATATATTGCCAAACATGTCTTAGAAGATGTCCTGGTGCTAATGACTAAGAACTGAGGAGTTTTTCACTGAACAAAGCACTCGAGTTTCTAAGAGGTAAGCTGAGCTTGGAGGTAACTTCCTGGCCTGGAGCACCGGAAAGTAACTCTGCTCTCAGGCATTTGGCATCTTCTTTTCCTGGTGGATAAGGGTAATCATTTTACACAGATGACCAGGACTTGCTCGTGGATTACCTATTGATCAGGAAAGGGTAACTGCAAGGACTAGTCAGCCCCAAGTCTGCTTCCAACCCCTTTCCCTACTTCAGATAGGCTCCTCCAAGGTCTGCTCCTTTAGGGTGTCCCCTGCCAGGACTACCAAAGGAAGCCAAAAACACCTCTGACAGATCTTTTGAAGTCATTGCCACACAGTACAAGTTCAATCCATATTCATGTGTAACCAAGGAAAAGCTATAGAACCTGAAGGACAAGATGTCTGTGCCTCAAATGTGCAACTTCACCCACTCCACAGACCACGGCTCCTGCCTTGCTGCAACAGAGATGTCTAGGCCCTGGGCACAGTTGTGTCTTTCTCTGACATATAGTGCTATGGAAACTTTCTCACCTAGGGGTGCTTTAATAGGGAGTTGTAAGAACCATTATGAAAAAAAAAAAGAATCATTATGGACATTGGACCTTAAAGATACTCCATTATGTATTAAAATGCAATAAAACTGGTTTTTACATTAAAAAACACATTTATAAATATTGACCATTAAAGAAATTCAAACATGTTCCAAAGTAAATATGTAATTCTAATGAAGAACTGACAATAAAACATTTAAAAGATCTATTTGTAGTATTACATAGAAGATCTTTCATTATCATGTATAAGTAGAAGTTTTCTGAAAATCGGTCTGTTATTACCTCAAGAAGCAGTAAAATGAAGGAAATGTTTCTATGGCTCAGATAAACATTACAGGGAGAATCACCACAGGGAAGAGATAAACACAGCACCTGGGTACCCAGACTGTTAACTGTCAAGATCGAATCATCACTTAACTTCATTTAACATTCCAAAATCACATTTTCCAAAGGCATAAAACATTATCCACAAATAACTATTATGTGTACAATTTATACGGTTATTTGTCTCCACTATAATTGCAATATCTAGCAAAAATGTATTTAGACTTTAAGAAAATTTTCCAATACTTAACATATATCAACAATAATAAAAACTAATATGAAAATGTGGTAAAATTATAAAGGGGTCTTGAGAGGAGAGCAAAAGACCACCTTTGATTAATGTATTATTTACTTACTTAACTTACTTACTTACTTACTTACTTATTAATAAAAGGTGGTAGGTACCTGAGTACATGTGCTATGAAAGCAGAAGGAGGAGTGGAAGGTTTAAAAGAAGGAATGGGTAAGAAGAAAGAGAAGAGGATGTAGAGGGATGATTAACCAAAACTACATGACTACATAATGAAAGCTGATACTTGCTAAACTAATTTAAAAGAATCTGAATGAGGTATTCTGTGTGAAATACAAAGCTGCTACCAAAAGCCATAGGTTATTAAATAAAAGTTCAGAGCCACAGGTGTGTTCCCCTTCTACAAGTTGTTGCTCCAGGAGATGCAAGTCCTTTAAAATAATACAGGCAATTGCGACATTTCGATTTGCCCACCAGATGGTAAAACCCTACTGCTGAAGACACCTCCAGCTCTGTTTGCAGGATACAGAGAATCCACCTGGAACTAAGTGGTAAGCGTCCTCCCTGCTGACTAGCTTTCACAGTGCTACAAGGTACTAAATTGGTTGCTGAAGGCAAATTGCCACCCACAGTACTCAGTTAAAGACCCTGTATGCTACACTACCACCAAGATGTAGCCACTGGTGCAACAGTGACAAGTTTGCTGTTGGGAAATACAACCATTTTTTATTGAATTTGAGGTCTGATCAGGAGGAAATTTAAGTCTGGTACTATAAACTCAGTCGTGAGCCTATAGACACCTGTTACTGAAATAATATTTTCGGGCTGGAGAGATGGCTCAGCAGTTAAAGAGCACTGACTGCTCTTCCGAAAGTCCTGAGTTCAAATCCCAGCAACCACATGGAGGCTCACAACCATCCATAATGAGATCTGAGGCCCTCTTCTGGTGTGTCTGAAGAGAGCTACGGTGTACTCACATATAATAAATAAATCTTAAAAAAATTATTTTGAAACAATATTTTCCTTGTGGTTAACAACTTAGCTCCACCCACTTCCTTTCATGTATTTCCCTCTCCACATGGAACCCACTGTTTGGCACACCCCCACAATGCAACAAATAAGGAGCTTTTGAGGACTCTATTCTACCTATGAATGGCATCTTTTTTGGCTAGCTACTTCCTGTGCAAATCAGCTCTCCAAACAATACTAGAAGACTACATTCAGTAGATGGAACTACAACTGAAATCAGGCATACCCCTGACTCATAATGCGTATATGTATTCATATATATGTTATGTTATGGTAATCATTTACTAATAGCAGCCAACAGGTTACAAGTAAACAAAACAAATATCCACCATAAATGTTGGAAGTAGATATATGTTGATAACATCTGTGAGAGGGTTGTGCTATTCTGGGTCAGTTCATTTCTTCACTTGAAAAATTCTATTAAAGATTTTTGTTAAGAATCACTAATTTCTTTCCCATGTTTTCTTTGCTGTTCAACAAACACAAAGAAAAGTCCTTTATTAGGGGATAGGTACAAGACAGAAACCCAGACAGGTGACAGACACGGAACAAACACAGATGGATCAGATGCACATAGCCAACTATCCACGTATTTATCAGGAAACACAGACTTTGGACAGATAGATGACACACAGAGGGAAATTAAAAATTCAAACGTATGCTCGTTTCCTCAAACAAACACAAGATGAGGTCAGTGGTGTCAATCCTTAATGCACTGTGGACACATTTTGGTTCCCCCTCTGAAGTTTCTCTAATGCATTTACTGACACAGTATATATCAACAGCTCTAAAATTTTAGATAAAATGAATAATTTCCTAAGAAACTGTCAATATTTGAATAATTTCTAGAGTAATTTTTATATTAATGAAATAGGGAGGATTAGAAAAATGAAACTATTCATCAAATAAAGCCATAACTTTACAGGTAGTTTCTATCTGAATGAAAAAACTCAAAACTTTTGAATAAGGTAATGTGGTGGTTTGAATGAGAACAACTCATATGTTTGAATTCTGGGTCCCCAGTTGGTAGAATGGTTTGGTAAGGCTTGTGGGGGGGAGGGGAGGGGTGGCCTTGTTGGAGGAAGTGATACTTACTGGAGATAGTGTGTAACTTTTAAGTTTCCAAAGCCCACAGCAGGCGCATTCTCTCCCTCTATGCTTCCATCTTGAAGACTGAGATGGAAGCACTCTGCTGCTGCTCCAGCATCATGCCTTGCCTGCTGCTGTGCTCACTCCCATCATGACCATGGGCTAATAATCCTCTTTAAGTGTCAGCAAACCTCCAATTGAATACTTTCTTTTATAAGTTGCTTTGGTCATGATGTCTCTTCACAGCAATACAAAAGTAACTACAACAAGTACTTAGGCAGAATTTGTACAGCAATGACTGCTACAAAATTACAGTTTAAAATAATAAGACATGCTCGCTTTGGCAGCACATATACTAAAATTGGAACTATACAGAGAAGATTAGCATGGCCCCTGCACAAGGATGACACGCAAATTCGTGAAGCGTTCCATATTTTTATTAAAAGCAATAAGAGAAAAGGGCCAAGTAACATACAAAGGTAGACCTATCCGAATTACATCAGACTTCTCACCAGAGACTATGAAAGCCAGAAGATCCTGGGCAGATCTCATGCAGACACTAAGAGAGCACAAATGCCAGCCTAGACTACTATACCCAGCAAAACTCTCAATCACCATAGATGGAGAGACCAAGATATTCCATGATAAAACCAAATTTTCACAATATCTTTCCACAAACCCAACCCTGCAAAGGATAATAGGTGAAAACCGCAAATACAAGGAGAGAAACAACACCCTGGAAAAAATGAGATAGTACCCTTCTTGCATCAAACCCGAAAGTAGATAACCACTCAAACATAAAGATAGCGTCAAGAATGGCAGGTGGCAATAATCACTATTCCTTAATTTCTCTTAATATCAATGGTCTCAATTCCCCAATAAAAAGACATAGACTAACAGACTGGATATGTAAACAGGACCCAGCATTTTGCTGCATGCAGGAAATGCACCTCAGTGTTAAAGACAAACACTACCTCAGAGTAAAAGGCTAGAAAACAATTTTACAAGCAAATGGTCCCAGGAAACGAGCCAGAGTAGCCATCCTAATATCAGATAAAATTGACTTTCAACCTAAAGTCATCAAATAGACACAGAAGGACACTACATACTGATCAAGGGAAAAATCCACCAAGAAGAACTCTCAATTCTGAATATCTATGCTCCAAATACAAGGGCACCCTCATTCGTAAAAGAAACTTTACTAAAGCTCAAAGCACACATCGCACCTCACACAATAATAGTGGGTGACTTCAACACCCCGCTCTCTGAAATGGAAAGTTCAGGAAAGCAGAAACTAAACAGGGACACAGTGAATCTAATTGAAGCCTTGGACCAAATGGAACTAACAGATATATATAGAACATTTCATCCTAGAGCAAAAGAATACACCTTCTTCTCAGCACCTCAGGGTACCGTCTCCAAAATCGACCATATAATTGGTCACAAATCAGACCTCAACAGATATAAGAAGATAGAACTAATCCCATGCCTCCTATCAGATCACTATGGAATAAAGGTGGTCTTCAATGGCAACAAAAACAACAGAAAACCCACATACACATGGAGGCTGAACAATGCTCTACTCAATGATAACTTGGTCAAGGTGGAAATAAAGAAAGAAATCAAAGACTTTTTAAAATTTAATGAAAATGAAGGCACAACATACCCTAATTTATGGGACACAATGAAAGCAGTGTTAAGAGGAAAATTCATAGCCCTGAGTGCCACCAAAAAGAAACGGGAGACAGCATACACGAGCAGCTTAATGGCACACCTGAAAGCCCTGGAACAAAAAGAAGCAAATACACCAAAGAGGAGTAGAAGGCAGGAAATCATCAAACTCAGGGCTGAAATCAATCAAGTAGAAACAAATAAAACCATACAAAGAATCAACAAAACGAGGAGTTGGTTCTTTGAGAAAATCAACAAGATAGATAAGCCCTTAGCCAGACTAGCCAGAGGGCACAGAGACAGTATCCAAATTAATAAAATCAGAAACGAAAAGGGAGAGATAACAACAGAAACTGAGGAAATTCAAAAAATCATCAGATCCTACTAAAAAAGCCTGTATTCAACACAACTAGAAAATCTCGAGGAAATGGACAATTTCTTTGACAGATACAAAATACCAAAATTAAATCAGGATCAAATAGACCATCTAAACCATCCTATAACCCCTGAAGAAATAGAAGTCATCATTGGAAGTCTTCCAACCAAAAAAAGTACAGATCCAGATGGTTTTAGTGCAGAATTCTATCAGACCTTCAAAGAAGACCTAACACCAATACTCTTCAAACTATTCCACAAAATAGAAACAGAAGGAACACAACCCAACTCGTTCTATGAAGCCACAATTACGCTAATACCAAAAGCACACAAAGATCCGACAAAGAAAGAGAATCTCAGGCCAGTCTCTCTTATGAATATCGATGCAAAAATACTCAATAAAATTCTTGCCAATGGAATCCAAGAACACATCAAAACGATCATTCACCACGATCAAGTAGGCTTCATCCCAGGGATGCAGGGATGGTTCAATATAAGGAAATCCATCAATGTAATCCACTATATAAACAATCTCAAAGAAAAAACCACATGGTCATCTCATTAGATGCTGAGAAAGCATTTGACAAAATTCAACATCCTTTCATGCTAAAGGTCTTGGAAAGATCAGGTATTCGAGGCCCATATCTAAACATAGTAAAAGCAATTTACAGCAAACCGGTAGCCAACATCAATCTAAATGGAGAGAAACTTGAAGCAATCCCACTAAAATCAGGGACTAGACAAGGCTGCCCTCTCTCTCCATATCTTTTCAATATAGTACTTGAAGTTCTAGCTAGAGCAATTAGACCACAAAAGGAGGTCAAAGGGATACAAATTGGAAAGGAAGAAGTCAAACTATCACTATTTGCAGATGATATGATAGTATACTTAAGCGACCCAAAGTACTCCACCAGAGAACTCCTACAGCTGATAAACAACTTCAGCAAAGTGGCCGGATATAAAATCAACTCAAGCAAGTCAGTAGCCTTCCTATACTCAAAGTATAAGCAGGCTGAGAAAGAAGTAAGAGAAATGATACCCTTCACGATAGCCATATAAAGTATCTTGGTGTGACTCTAACCAAAAAAGTGAAAGATCTGTATGACAAGAACTTCAAGACTCTGAAGAAAGAAATTGAAGAAGACCTCAGAAGATGGAAAAATCTGCCATGCTCATGGATTGGCAGGATTAATATAGTAAAAATGACCATCTTGCCAAAAGCAATATACAGAATCAATGCAATCCCCATCAAAATCCCAACTCAATTCTTCATAGAGTTAGAAAGAGCAATTCAAAAATTCATCTGGAATAACAGAAAACCCAGGATAGCTAAAACTATTCTCAAGAATAAAAGAACCTCTGGGGGAATCAGTATCCCGGACCTCAAGCTGTACTACAGAGCAATAGTGTTAAAAACTGCATGGTATTGGTACAGTGAAAGGCATGTAGATCAATGGAACAGAATTGAAGACCCAGAGATGAATCCACACTCCTATGGTCACTTGATCTTTGACAAAGGAGCTAAAACCATCCAGTGGAAGAAAGATAGACTTTTCACAAATGGTGCTGGCTCAATTGGAGGTCAACAAGCAGAAGAATGCAAATTGACTCATTCTTATCTCCTTGCACTAAGCTCAATTCCAAGTGGATCAAGGACTTCCACATAAAACCAGACACACTGAAACTAATAGAAAGGAAACAAGGGAAGAACCTTGAACATATAGGAACAGGGGAGAATTTCCTGAATAGAACTCCAATAGCTTATGCTCTAAGATCAAGAATTGACAAATGGGACCTCATTAATTTACAAAGTTTTTGCAAGGCAAAAGACACTGTCAAAAAGACAAAGTGGCAACCAACTAACTGGGAAATGATCTTTACCAACCCTACATCCGACAGAGGGCTAATATCCAATATATACAAAGAACTCAAGAAGTTAAACTCCAGAGAGGCAAGTAACCCTATTAAAAAAATGGGGTACAGAGCTAAACAAAGAGTTGTCACCTTAAGAATATCTAATGGCTGAGAAGCACCTAAAGAAATGTTCATCATCCTTAGTCATTAGGGAAACGCAAATCAAAACAACCCTGATATTCCATCTCACACCAGTCAGAATGGCTAAGATCAAAAACACAGGAGACAGCAGTTGTTGGCGAGGATGTGGAGATTGGGATTGCAAGCTGGTACAACCACTCTGGAAAGCCGTCTGGTGGTTCCTCAGAAAACTGGGCATGACACTCCTGGAGGATCTGGCTATACCACTCCTGGGCATATACCCAGAGGCTTTACCTGCATGCAATAAGGACACATGCTCCACTATGTTCATAGCAGCCTTATTTATAATAGCCAGAAGCTGGAAAGAACCCAGATGTCCCTCAACGGAGGAATGGATTCAGAAGATGTGGTCTATTTACACAATGGAATACTACTCTGCAATTAAAAACAATGAATTCACAAAATTCCTAGGCAAATGGTCAGAACTTGAAAATATTATCTTTAGTGAGGTAACCCAATCACAAAAGAACACACATAGTATGCAGTCACTGATAAGGGGATATTAACCCAGAATCTCAGAATACCCTAGACACAATTCGAATATCAATAGATTTCCAAGAAGATGGAAGGAGACACCCCTGGTTCTGGAAAGACTGGATGTAGGGGAATGCCGAGACAGAGAACGATAGGGGGTTGAATGGGGAAAAGAGGGAGGGAAGGGGGCTTATGGGACTTTCAGGGAGGGAGGAAACAGGAAAGGGGAAATTATTTTGAATGTAAATAAAATATAAAAAATAAAAAAATAAAATAAAATAATAAGACATTTTATAGCAGGTGTAGAAACTCAAAACACCATCATTTTTGCCATCACTGCAATTAAGCTTCTTCCAAATAAAATGTGAATGGAACTGAATGAAAATATCAAAGGGTGTTTAAAAATCAGTTAGAGAGAGAGAGAGAAGCTGTATAGCAATAAGTGAATATTAGAAATATATACCTGTATTATAAAATATACCTGTATTACTTTTTTCTGCTCCTGTAATAAAATACTCTGCAAAATCCATTTAAGGAAGAAAGGGTTAATCTTGGCTCAAAGCTCAACAGCACAGTCCATCATGACAGAAATGCCACGGCAAAAAGAGCCTGGAATAGCTGGTCCAATTGCATCCAAACTCAAGACATCAGTGGTGCTCAGCTCACTGTCTCCTTGTTATTCAGTCCAGAATCCCATCCCATCAAAGAGTTCCAGTCATAGTTAGGATAGGTCTTCCATCTCAATTAACCTAATGTAGATAATACCTCACAGCTGTGCCCATAGACTTTTCTCCTAAATCAGTCTAGATCTTGCCAAGGTGCCAATTAAAACTAACTTTCACAAGATTTGAAGCAAGTACATAGAAGAAAATAAGTCCAAAACCAGAAATCAATGAAGTTTAAAGTAGAAAGATGATAGACAAAAATCAGTGTGATAAAAAGCTCCTTATGAGGTGAAACACACTTGATGATCCCAAAAAAAGAAGACGGCACTCTGCTAGAGCAACTCTCGGGACCACAGGTGTGCACTATAGATGCTGGAGTAGACAGCCTATCTACAGGGTCTTTCTCACTGCCGTTCTAGGGCTATTCTATGCCTGCAAATATGAAGTCAATAACCTCCACCCAACAAATGCAAGAACACACTTAATAACAGCCCACAGGTTACACTGGCCCTCAGAACTGCCAATATTCTAGGGAATGAAGATGTTTTCTTTTGAAGGAGATGCTGTTGACCCACAATTTGTCCTGTCTACAAGATATGCAAGGATAAAGTGAAGCAGAAATTGAGGGAATGGCCAACCAATGACTGGCCCAGCTTGAGACCCATGCCATAAGAGGGAGCCCACCCCTGACACTATTAAACATATATACTTGCAGACAGGCACCTAGCATACCTGTCATATGAGAGATTTCACCTAGCAACTGATGGAAATAGGTGCAGAGACCTACAGACAAGCATTAGACAGAGATGGGGAATCCTACTAAAGAGGGGTTAGAAGAATTGAAGGAGCCTCACACCACAAGAAAACCTACAGAATCAACTAACCTTAGCCAACAGGAGCTCACAGAGATTGAAGCACTAACCAGAAAGCATGCATAGGATAGACCTAGGCCCTCTGCACATATGTCAAAGTTGTGCAACTTGGTTTTCATGTGGGACTCCTAAAAGGAGGAGCAGGGTAGGTCTGTCTCTGACTTTGTGGCCTGTCTTTGGATCCCTTTCCCCTAACTGGGCTGCCCTGCCCTGCCTAGTCACAAATGGAGAAGATGTGCCTAGTCCTACTGCAATTTGATATGCCAAGCTGGGTTGATATCCTTGGAGGGGGCCTCATCTTTTCTGAGGAGAGAGAATGAGAGGATACAGGAAGGGAGGGAAGAGAGATGGTCTGGGAGAAGAAGAGGGAGATGTAGCTGCGATCTATCGGGATGTAAAGTAATTCATTCATTCATTCATTAAGAAAAATCAAAAATGAAAAAATAGAGGATAGTTCACTCTCAAATGGAAAAGGAGACACTTCCTATGACAGTATTCCCTCCTCTATATCCTATCAATAATATATTTTCCTCAAGAACTTGCAAACAGTAAGAATTTGTTAGATAAAATTATAACTAGCCATGATACTACTGTGTGGTAATTATTTATAGTGATAGCAAAAGAGTTTTATGAAATTCAGAAAACCTAGGTATTATTTGATAAAAAAAATATTTGTCAAAATGTACATACTGATAAAATAGAAAAGATACTGCTATTATACTGTTTCTCTGAGATTTTCAATAGTGTATCTTGTTTCTACTGACTGTAGACAATAGAAGTAATCAAGAGTATAACAAATTTATGAATATGTAACTGGTGTATTTCAAAAGTAATAAAACTTAAACTGTACAGGAGCATGAGAAAGAGAGGCAATCCTAAGACCTTGGAACTGTGTCAGCAAGCCAAGAAAAGAGCAGAACTTCTGTCACCAATATGATGCCTCTGAAAACGGAAACAAAGGTTTGTCTTTTTGTTTGTTGTTTTTCAATTTTTACAAGCAAACATTGTTATAAACATATTCTATAGTCAGCAAATTTAGGGAAAGAAAAGAATTCATCATTTAGATGTTCTACCTAAAATTGCATAAAATATATCATTCTTTGCTAATTAGAGAATATTAGCTCAAGAGCCAAAGAAAAATCAGAACTTCTCTGTGTATAGACCCTAACTAGGAGAGACACACACAGTCTCTCTCTCTCTCCTCTCTCTCTCTCTCTCTCTCTCTCTCTCTCTCTCTCTCTTTCCCCCCCCCTTCCCTTGTCATTGGAAATGACAAGTTCCATTCTCCTAATTGAATAAGGACAGCTCATATCTACAACAATACTAAACATGCTACAGAGATGAAACCCAGATGCTATGAAATGTTGCCAAACATGATCTTAATAAAAGTTCACTCGAGTGCATCTTAAAATAGCTCCGCATTCCCTGGCTGGACAGTGTTGAACTTAGACACTGCTACTGCACTAGCTAGAGCCGCACCTCTGCAGTCCTTCAGGGTCCTTATCTCTCTCCTTCATGTGCCTTTGTCCCTGAGCTCATGCATCACTCACAGCACGTCAAACAACACAGCAAATCTTCCTGTTTCCTAGAATAGTCTATCAAAAGTAGTACTTTATAAGTGCAGATTGGTAAAAAGAATGATACCTCAGCCAAAAGAAACTCACAAAGCTCAATAAATGAAATGAAAGTACATTACAAACAGCACTGAATTTAATATGTTTTTATTTACAAAAAGAAGAAAAGGGTATTAGAATTGTGAATTTAGTAGAAACCGAATTTGCCTATATTATCTGTACAGTACATACCACATCTTATAACAAAATAAAGGCAAAAGCACATTATTGCTGGTGTCATTAGTCATCTCTTCCAATCAGAGTGACCCCAAGACCTCAGATCTGTGTATTACATAAGGAACAGTGTGTCCGGTGGAAATGTTGTTCTTTTAAGGATTTTTTTTCAAAAGTCAGGAGATAATTTGTCTGGTTGGTTCTGAAAGGTCTCACGTAGTCTGGGGTGGCCTGAAACCTATTTCATATAGCCAAGGATGACCTTGACTTTTTGACCTCCCTCTTTTGCCTCCCAAGTGCCAGATATACTGGTGTATGCAACCTCAGCTGGCTGAGCTGTTATTTCTTCAATTTATTTTTCCTAGCTCTTTGAAGCTCTCCTGTCATCCTAATACACTTTACTGAAGTAAAGCCGCAAATGTGTTGAAGTACACAAAGAGTAGGGAAAACAGAAGGAGAATATGAACATATACACACTTAGCTTTAAAATGTGTGCATGAAAATAGAACCTTAGAAGTTTTTATCCCTACCGTAACACACACAAACAAATTACCTTCAACTTTGTTTTAGAGGAAGAAACATTGCTTCCTGTCAAAACTCAATTTTGGTTACATCTGTGTTAATTTATCACGTATTTTTTAAATGCTACCAAAGAAGAGATTGATACATATGAAACTTGGCACCACTGTAGTCATAAAACAGATTGCATGGTATATCTTTGAGCAGTAAGGGCTGAGGAGATGGCTTACTGAGTAAGGCACCTGCCATGCATCATGAGGTTCTGAATTCAGACCCTTAGCATCCACCTAAAAGGCCAGGCACAGTGCCGGAGAAATGACTAATTGGTGAGGAATACTTGTTGTTCTTCCAAGGACCTCAAGCTCAGATCACAGCACTCATGTCTGGCTCACAGACATCTGTCACTCCTACTCCATGTGGATCCAACACCTTCTGGTGGTCTCATCAGGCCTTGAATTCCTGTACTCATGTGCACATAACCACACACAGACACGTCTTTTTGTTTTTTAATGACAGGCATGGTAGTACATGCCTATAATCTAGGACTAGGGAGATGGAGACAGGAGGCTCCCTGAAGAGTTTGCTGGACAGCCAGTTTAGCTGGATCTGTAAGCTCCAGATTCAGTGAAGACAGTGTCTAAAATTTAAAGTAAGGTAGAAAGTGAATGAGAAAGGCACCCCAGGCCAAGCCCTGACCTCCACATGCACAGCCACACATACATATGTATCTGCACACACATAAGCATGCACACATACTCAAAATGAAAAGGCACTTTCCTTAGAGGGCTTATGGGACTTTCAGGGAGGGGGGAACCAGGAAAGGGGAAATCATTTGGAATATAAATAAAGAATATAGAAAATAAAATAAGCAAAAAAATTTTAAAAAAGATTAAATAAACAAAGATTTACATCTTCAAATAAAGTTAATCATGAATTTTCCCCCCAAAACTTTTATTGCTCTTTCAAGAGTTATTAAAAGGAATTCAATTAATTAATTTACTTTCATTAATATATTAGGCAGCTACTACTTAATCAAAAAGGACAAAAGTCACTGAGAGCATAGTAATAAATCATAATATAGTTAAACGATAAAATGGAAATAGATACAAACTGTGACACCACACAGCTGTAAACCCCGCACACGAGAGACAAAGGTCAGGAGCAGTCGGGGTCCTTCCTCTGCAACACAGCAAGATTGGGGCGAGCCTTTGATACATGACATTCCCACCCTACCCACATCACTCAAAAGGCAGGAATACAGAAGTTAGCAAAATAAAAAATATGGGTCTATTTTACAGGCTGTTTAACAGGAGTAACAACGTACCAGGCAATACACACAGCTTCAATTAAATCTGAGCTATAACAGAAATAGTAACATATTTTCTATTAAAACTCAGATTACCAAAATCTTTTTTTTAATGGTTTTTTTCGAGACAGGATTTCTCTGTATAGCCCTGGCTGTCCTGGAACTCACTCTGTAGACCAGGCTGGCCTCGAACTCAGAGATCCACCTGCCTCTGCCTCCCAAATGCTGGGATTAAAGGCGTGCGCCACCACTGCCCGGCTACCAAAATCTTTTCATCAAGTTTCCACCATATTTTACTATTTAAGAGACAAAAGAAAAAACTTAAATAACAAGTGTTCTGGAGCAAAAACAATGCCTGCATTAAACTATATCAAAATATATTAAACAGAACTATTAATGGTGGTTATATTAAAAGAGGAGGTCTTTTATGCTGTGTCAAATTATTATCTAGCTTTCATTAGTGCCCACATATTGGTTGCTTTCTATTATTGCAATTAGAGATATTTAATGTTTCTTCCATATATTAAAAGTGCCATTTAAAAATTATTCCAAGCCAGACTTGGTGGCCTATACTTAGAATCCAACCAACAGAGAGGCTGACAGAGGAGGAGGAGGAGGAAGGAGGCGGAGGAGGAGAGAAAAGGAGGAGGAAGAGCAGGGAGGAGGAGTCGTCGTCTGAAATGAGCCTGGTCTATACACTGAGACCATATTGCAGTCTAATATTTACCCTTTTCTCAAACATAGAAATATCTCCAAAGCTACTAGACTAACATTTGAATATTAAGCTAGATTTTAAATATAAATCAAACTCATTTAAAACCTGATTATCAACATATAAGCTAACATTATTTATAAAAAGTTTACAAAGCCAAGAGATGTACTGATCTATTTATTTATATTCAGTTTATGGTTTCTAAGGGAAAAATAGGGTTCTTAATATTTAATGATTAACTGATTCAATTCATTACAATACATTTAATGTTTATAAATGTTTCCATACTAAAAAGTCATTGAAATTTATAATATGTGTTTATTATATAATCACATAAAATATCCAAACATACCAAGAAAAATCCTCTTCACACTAAGAAAAATTCAGTAAACAAATAACTTGGAGTTTTTTATTGTTTTTCAGGAATATGAAGGCAGAGATATTTCTTACTCTATTTTATATGTGGTACAGTGCCTTGGACTAGTAACCAGGATGTTGATCATAAAAATAAATTATAAGCCACTTTTTGCGAAATTTGCATGTTTAATTTAAAATTAACTTTTAAATATAGTTATATTTTCAAGCTGTTTAGTGTAATCAGAGCATCTGATCTTTAATTATTTATAAAAAACACTAGAGTACAGGAAGATTTACTCCCCAAACCCCATAAATGTAAGGAGTTGAGAAAGAAGAAAGCATGCTAATTGACAATAATATTAAGAGGCGCTGAGTGACATACAACCACAGCACAAAGCAGCATGTTGGCAGGACACCTGCAAGACAACTGTTCAGACCGCACTCTTATGCCAGACCCCACTGGAGAGACTAAACAGGGGTAAGAGGAAGCAACTCACATGAAACAGAACAAAGTAAAGAAGAGCAAACAGTCATTCAAAATTGCTTCAAAATTCTGTAGACCAGGATACTGCTCTTGTACATTGAAGTCAAAGTTGAGTGACTTTTAGCATATTCTTACAAATGTCGAGTTCATTGTGCTAACCCTTACGTATATAATAAGGGTTATCATATGTATATGATATTCTCACTAATTTTGTTAAAGAAAATCTTGCTGCTTCTTTTAGTCACCATTCACTAGAAACCTTAGATCATCATGTACAAATCTGTGTACCCATAACCTTCACAGGGTTATGAACCTTGCTTTAACAGAAGCATATGAATTACTAGATAGTCTTTTGTCTTGCCTCCTTTTTGTTTGGAACTATTGGATACATGCTATACTATTTGCCATCAACAAGTAAGCTCTTAAAAAATAAATTGTAGGAAAAGAGTAAGCATGAAGGTCCAGAGACTTTAAATAATATGTTTCCTTTCTCCTTAGTAGTCCCAAGAAACTGAAATTTTAAATGTATTCCATCCCTACTCTGTTCTCATTTTGACATATGTGCAATGTCAACATAAAGCTGTCAATACATTGAGTTCAGTTTATCTTAATTGGCTTGAACACTGTGGGTGATTCATGCATCAGGCAGCAATCCCTCTGCAAAAACAGAAATGTCCCCATGCTAAGTAGAGGGGGGCTTTATGGGCCGAAAGGGGCTGAAGGAAATAGCAAATGTTCAGAAAAGCAAATTGATCCTTTTAGTTAATCCACAGGACTGAAAATGGGGGAGGCTTCCTTACCTTTGATTTCTGACCCAGTTTGTAATTGACCATGAGGTTTCTAATGGAGTGATTCTTTTGGCACTGGCACTGTCCTCTCCTGCAGTTCTATGAACCACGAGTAACACTATTTCTTTCCTCATATGATGCCTAGGTCCAAACTTTCTCATTCTCCTAAGTGTTAATTTACTCTGGTGCAGTTAATTTCCACATATTAAATATTTTACTGACATGTTATACTTATGGACATGTTCCTCGAAAACACATAGTGGACTAGAGTGTTTCTACCACTTAGAATTCATTTAATAAATTTTGCAAATTGGATACTGGAAACCTAGCTATCTATGTAGTGCTAGTGAAAGCATGGTTATTGGAAGAGAATCTACAACCATCAACTTACTAAACCAGCATTATCCCAAACAACAATCTATAAACATCTGTCCTTATACCCAAAGATAAGTATACTCCACCACTCAGCAGTGAATATCACTGCAACAGATGGAGACCACTACAGAAAGTCGCAACCAATCAAAATGCAGTGTCATGGTACCTAGTCCCAATAGATACATATACAAAACATTCCCATGCCTAAGAGTTAATGAATATTCCAGAAGAAAGGGCAGAAAGACTACAAAGCCAGAGAAGATCACAGAGTTTGCTATGTGACTGTGTCTCTATATCCAGGCAGTGGTGACACACACCTTTAATCACAGCACGAGGGAGACAAAGGCTGGCAGATCTCTGTGAGTTCCAAGAGCAAGTTCCAGAACAGCCAAGGCTACACAAAGAAACCCTGTCTCGAAAACAACAAGAAGCTGGACAGGGAGAAACCTCGAGCCTCACCCTACATAAAGAACTACGGACAACTGAGGAAGCTGCGAATAGGAGAGGTGACCCTCCCCAGGGAAGAGCCCACCAAAAAGCAGTGCAGTGCCAAACTACCAGGCCTGAAAACATATATACAAGTAACATTACATGAACCCAGTAGGTTTTATTTAGGAATATATATTTTATATATACACTCACGTATATACATATATATGTGCATGCAGTAACAATTGCAAAAAAAAAAGAGGCCACAATTTGAAGGAGAACAGGAAGGAGCAAATGGGAGGAGAGAAATACTGTAAGTAAAATACAGACTCAAAAATTAACAAAATATATTTACAAATTGGTGCACAACTATAGAAATCCTCTTTGTAAACTGTCTATCCTGTCTTAATGTCAATACACTTCTTATGTAATAGTTAATAAAAAAATAGATAATCTGCCTAGAATTGATGGATAGCTGAGAAAAATTAAATGTCTGGGCTTTTAGGTATCTAGCAAATTGACTCTAAAGGTGAACATACAGCTCTCAGCAAACCTTAAAGCTGCACTCTAATGAGCTGTTTGCTCTGAAGAACGCCTATCCTGTCTTCTCTATTATCAGAAAGACTTCCTGTCCTCCCAGGCTCAGATCATACTTAAAATATTGCTTAAATGTTTTCTTGGTCTTTTCTTCTTTAATCTTCTCAGTCTTCAATATTGAGGCAGTAATTCTCAAACTTTTAATAAAAAAGGATCCTCGGGAGTTAGATAACCCTCCAGGGGGTGTCTAACCTACGAAACAAACCCACAACTTGGAGATACTTGTTAAATATTTAAATTGCTTAAATTTAATCTCCACTCGTTACCCTAATTTCTTGTCAAAATGTTTCGAGAAAAACTGATTTTCCTTCCCCTCTACTATTGTACTTTAAACACTCAGTGTTACACACACACACACACACACACACACACACACACCATACTCAATGTTAAGAACTATATAAATGATAATGTACTTTACAAGAAAATAAGCTCAAAAAATCCTTTTAGGAAGCACAAAAACATGTCTCAAAAGTATGCACAGTGGCCAGCAAGATAATTCAGATAGTAAAGATGCTTGCCACCAAGCCTGATAAGCTGAGTTCAATTCCCAGAAGCCAAATGCCATACATACAGGAGTGTGCTATCTGTGTGTATAAACACACACAATAATTAAGTATTTGTAAAGTATACCTAAGGGAGAACACAAATAAATTCAATAAACCCAAAGGAAGCATTTCTCTGAGTAAGGTGTTAGGGAAACACAGCAAGATTGGAATGCTACATAAAGGTTACTGTTAACATTAGTGCTTTGGGGTTTTGTGGGAAAGGGACTATCTTCTTTTTTTTTTTTTTTTTTTTTTAATTTAATTTTATTTTTTTAATTTACATTCCAAATCACTTCCCCTTTCCCGTTTCCTCCCTCCCCGAAAGTCCCATAAGCCCCCTTCCCTCCCTCTTTTCTCCGTTCAACCCCCTCTCATTACTCTGGGACTATCTTCTTATCTGTAACCTTTTGTAACAGTTTCCTTTAGTAAGCCAGGCTGACCTCCAACTCAAGATCCTCTTCCTTCAGCCTTCTAAGCACTGGACTTACAGACAGGCAGATACCATGCTTTTGTTCAACTAAAATGTATATTCAAATGAAAACTAAATTTAAGTACTGTATAAATAAAACTATGTGTGTGAGAGAGAGAGAGCCAATGTTAAGAGTAATGTACCAAGAAATAGTGCAAATCGACTGAAGAAAGAAAATAAAATTTAAAAATAAAATATAAGTCAGGATTTACTTTTAATATGGTCTTTCTTGCCTTTTTAAATAATAACATATTTTTTGATTATTCTACTATCCTATGTGTCTTAATCTTTTATATTCTTTTCTCCTAAATGAGCATTAAAAGGGGGTTTCCCCAATATTTCTACAAGGTAACTTAAAATCATTTGATAATCTTTCCCAATGTGTTTAATTCTTCATTCAATAAGAATTTAAAAACCATTGCAGGCCAGTTATACACCAGATAGTTGTACTATAAAGAATAAACAACAGCTGAATACACCTGGGATCCCAGAACTAGGGAAGCTGGGGAAGAGAACTGTTTGAGGCTAGCCTGGGATACATAAAAGGACCTTACTCCCTAAAACAAGTGAAGACAAAGGAGTAAGTGTCAAATACAATGAGCTCATGAACTGGCTCTCAAAGAGCTTGCCGTTCATCTAGCAGATGAACTAAGAGACAGACAACAACCGGGTAAATGTATAATGGTTTAGTAAAGGGCAGGGAAAGCTTCCAAACAGATAATCGAGGAAGCACCCTGATTCTAATGGGACATTCCTATGAAAAGTACCCTGGCTTAAAATAGAACAGTAACCTGTCCACAGGATCACAGAGAGCTGTACAGAGTCAGAGCACAAGACACAGGAATGTGATAACAGACAGGACAAAGGAGATAAGGTCAAAAAGACCAAGCTAAAATGTTTAATAAGTTCAACCTGTTGAAAAACTCAAAAGGGTTGTCTCAGCCACAGAAGCCCCCCATTGCAAGATTTATATAGTTTTGTGACCCACAGATCCTTTTGATAAAGTGCTGAATCCTAATGCTTTGTTCTCAGAATGTTTTTACATGCATAAAACAAAATATACAGAATTCTAAATAATTCTATAGTCCACACTTCAGTAGTGCAACATAGTATATAGTTAGTGTAGAATGGATTCCTTTTGATAGGGTTTGAGTCACACTGCCCCAAAGCACAGCATCTTGGCATGTAAAAAGAAGCACCAGCAGGAAGGCTACATTTACCTTCCTCTTGCCTCAACCCTGAATCAAAACAAGCAACCTAGGAAAGTCATCCTGATACTTTCCCAAGCTTGCCCAATCACAGACCTCACTGGAGGTGTTCTTAGAAGGAGACCAATATTATACTCTCACAGATGCCTAGAAATATTGTATTTACCACTACTTTAAAATGTCAGAAATAGATCTGCCTATAGAAATTACAAAATGTGTCTGACATGGTAGTGCATACCTGCAGGATCAACAGACCCAGGGAAGAATGTAAACAGATTCACCCTGCTAATCCCTCACATGGATTATTACAAGGTCACACTCCTGTTATCCAATCATACTTCTCTATTACTGCCTACTCTTTCTATTGAACCTAACATAAAAAAAAAAAAACCCACAAGCTTATCTGTTTCTTTGGGTCACCTATGTAAAACTTAAAACTTAAATGTGTATGGTTTTCTCTCGTTTATTCTGTCTTTTGTCTTAACAGCCTCATTCATGAACCTAGCGATGAGAGAAAAAGAAACCTGAACTCTTATACTTCCAAAGAACTGTACTGAAAGAGGAAAAAGAGTAACTTTACTGGGAAGAAACCTGAAAAGGCCTACACTTCTGCCAGATGATAAAGGTTAACAACAGTGATCATTATGTCAGCTTAGCTGACCCTTGATAGAGAACACAATGAAGTGCTCTTACCCCTCTGACCTTCGTACCAGAAACACAGAAACCAGCTTAACCATGAGAGAAACATCAGACAATCACAATTTAGGGAGATGCTACAAAATATCTACCAGGATCATTTAAACAGGAAGTTTGGGATGTTGTTAGAACCAAGTATGCAGAAAAGAGACATGATTACTAAATGTCCCTTTTTAAAAAGAGAGAGAGAGATTAGGGAAAAATGAGAAATCCAAATCAAGTAATGGCATTACTTAAAACGCCTGGTAGCATCTGGACAAATTGCTGAGAGAGACAGACCATACTAATGGAGAATGCTAACATGAGAAGCTGGATGGAGAGTATATAGAAACACTGCGCTATCTCTGCCATAACTAAAGTGAAAGCCATTCATTTAAAAGGTAAAATGTGTGGGATTGGAAAAAATCAAGTTAGAATCAAATTACTGTTCTTTAAAATTAACACGGTGCTTTGTTGGTGCATTACATTTTTTAAACTATATTTTTCAAATTTTGTGACAGAGTTTTATGTAGCCCAGGCTGGCCTTGGGCTTGCTGCATAGCTAAGGATGACCTTGAAACTCATTCTCCTCCTGTTGCTACCTCCAAAGATCTAGGAAACAGGTATGCACACCTCGACTGATACATTAAGTAATATTAGCAGGTCTAATTATAGCAATTTCAAAACAGTAATAAATGCAGTATTTCATAAAGTCTCAAGTTTGGTACCTTTGGGGGTTAGTTCCAGATCCTAATTTGAATACCAAAATCTGCAAATGTTCAAGTCCCTTATAAAAATGGCACACTATTTGCACAAAACATATACACATCCTCCTATATACTGTAAAACACTTCTACATGACATATATTGAATGTAATACAAATTGTATGTAAATAGATATCAAATTGTTATTTATGGAATAATAAGAGTGGATCTGTCTACATTCAGAATGCAACTTGTCTGAATTACTTTCTCTTTGCTGTTGGTTGGAACCACGGAGGATCCACAGATCCCGACACTATACTTTATAAAATTGTCTGCAGTTTCTACAGCAAGAGCCAAATGTACTGCTAGCATTTTAGTACCTTATGGTCTACAGTCAAAATGAATAAACAGGGCTTTCCTCTGCTGGGAGTTTTTCTCACTTTCCCTTAATAAATCTGCCTGCTCTGCAGAAAAAAAAAACTGAATAAACAAACATTTCACCGAAAGCTTAGTAAAAACAGCAAGTAACTGTTTCCACAGCATGTTCAAGGGCCTGAGCTGTAGTTATCCTTGGCCATGTCACTAGTTCACTTTCTGAAGGCAAAGGACATTGAGCACTAACGTGAAACGGATAACTTGTCACAGTCTGGGACCATCACTGTGTACACTTCTTGCTGCTAACCTTCAGCGGCAATACTATTCAGCACATTTCTTTGTGTCATGTGCCCCAAGTGGACTCCAGTGATAAGCAATTCCAAATGAAGACTGACAAATACTTGTACAAGTTTTCCAAGACTCAAGTGGAGCAGCTTTTCAACAACACTCAATAACTGACCAATGTTTCTACTAAACAATCTGTGTTTCCAGAACCTTGGTAAAACAGAACTAATTCCTAAAACTTCATAGGAGTCAAACTGGCCAGCACAGCTAACTTCCACAAAGGGCAAGCCTAAAGGGTCCTGATTCTCACACACACATCAGCAGAATGTAACTTAGAGTCCACGTTTCAACTGTCAGAACTCCATACTCCCTCCAGAGGGTGTGTGTTTATGCCATATGGATTTTTAAAATCAACTTGGAAACATGTAAAATAAGTAAGATATGTTAGTCTTCAGCAATTTCTACCTTCTCTAACTAAGAATTATCAATTCTGTTTTTCCTAAGCTTCATTCTCAAATAAATACATGTATTTGACAGACAAAGCAGACTTTGGAAAAATAGTTACATCCTTGAATAATTAACTATCTTCAGAACTCATGTGTTAATATATGCAGTTGTATGGCAGCACAGTCCAGCTGTCGGCTTTGCCCTCGAATGTGCCAACTGTCCCAGGAGTTATCAGTTAAACTCGGCTCCATCCCAGGCCTCCGCGGCTCTTTCCCTCCTGTTACCTTTAATAGGCTACTATAAGCCACTACACTTTCTAAGGCCTCACATTACTAGCAGTTATTTGCAAATGATAATGTGATCTTTTTTTAATCATATAAAGACAGAAAGAAAACTGTTGTAAGGCACAGAGACAGGTACCAACACTGATGCTTTTGGCTCTACACAGAGTGACAGGGAATGCTGGCAATAACATAGTCTGAGCTTTGCTTTTACCTGGTAAATATGTCCCTAAATAATATTTATAGGCTTTCTTGATAAAATATTTTTCAGTTAGTTTTAGCTAACATTTTAAGCAACAAGAGATTTCCCCAAGAGAAGGGTTTTATCTTGCTTTGCAAGAAGGCAGGATCATATCCATTTAAGGACACATGAGCAGCTGCAGTCACACATTTTTCTTACCCACAGGAAAGAGAGGGAGGCTGATTTTACTCTGCTATACAAACTTTAAAAATTACACATAGGTTCTCTAAAACTAAACAGTGAAACTGAAAAATCAGGATCCAAGTGTGTGCTGATTTCCATGCATGTGATATAGAACAGTGCGGCACGGTAGGAGACAGCAGGACAGGCTTAGTTCTGCGGCACGACTCAGCTCCACTCAAAGCCAGGCCAGATCTGCTCTGGTGGCACTCGACTTCCTAAAATTTTTCTCACATTTCAGACATAAAAAAGAAAAAAAGGAAGGGAGGGAGGAAGGGAGGAGGGAGGGAAGGAGGGAGGGGAAGAAAGAAAAGAAAAGAAAAGAAAAGCTACATTAAGTCAAAAACCTTCAAAAACACTCAACACTTAAATTTCATCACTTGGAAACCTGGTCAACAACACCTCATTGCCATACAACTGACAGGAACCTGCAGCTCGTTTTTTCTAGAAAAGCTACTCTTGACACTATATCAACTTACTAAAAATCTACTTGATTTTTGTGGTAATACAATGTAGCTATAAAAATATCTTAAGTCTGTACATTTATAAAATGCATCTTTCTGTGAATAATACATACCTATTGAAATATGGAATCATTCATAAGATTATTGATAAAAATCTTAACTGAAGAAAATATAAGTTAAATGTTTTTGCTCCTCCTCTAACTATAAATTTCTTTTTCTTTTACAAAACTCAAAGTAACTATTAACCTAGTTTTCTCATACACATTCTCTTACATAGACAGCAATACCTAGACAGATATAAAGCACAAATATAAATAAGACATGGAAAGGCATCAAATATCACCTGAGAATGTTTGCTGCTCTGGCAAGCAAGACTCTGCAAGGGCAGCTCCACTAACCCTGCCTTGTTGAGCCTACACTATCCCTCCCAAGCTACCTGCATTCCTTCACAACTATTTTAGCTCTCCCACTCCAACAGCAGTGTGTAATTATCTCCAAGTCTGAGGATGTATAACCCTTTAAGGAAAGCTACCTGCTATAAAGCTGTGTCTTCACACTTACTTTATTCTCAGTTATTTATTATACACATTTTTAAATTAAAAACTCAAAGTGAAGCACAAAGTGTTAATGACATTTCCAAACTTAAAGAAAGATGAGTTCTAAGGTTTGGTTGTGATAAGAACATGGCTAACCAATCACATGTTAGAATTCCTATGTGATGTCATAAGACCGTCCTACAATACTTTTTCTCCTCCACCTACTGCAACTGTTCCCATAAACCTGAGAACACAAAACTGCCCAGCTAAGCTCCCATTAGACTTCATACATCTTAATACTCTGCACTGTGACGATCACAGAAGCCAAGGTAAGACATGATGATATTGACTTTGGACATTCTTACTTTCTGATATTCAATCTTACTAAACTCTTAAAAGAATTCTAACTCCCAAATTCCAATTCAAAGCTACATAACAAAAGAAGCTGCTATGACAAAAGACCTAATTTCTAAATAAATTCTTACACATTAACTGACTGAAAATTAGAAAACTTTAAAAGAGATTCTATTCATCTTTAAATTTTGGTTACTAGTTATTTTGGCTTTTCACATATGAACTCCCAACTTAACCCCCCCATTATATTAGCATATATGGTGGTAGAGGTAAATTAATTTTCATACCAAAGCAATGGTTTCATTTGCTATGTGTTGCTTGTTGAAACACTGCAGGACTAGGCCACTTATTTACAGCTGGGGCACAGCTTGTTTTCAGCTTATTAAAATAAACTGTGGGTCATGCACACTGAGTACACTTACTTGATTGATATCATTGTAGTTCTTAAGGTGATACAATAAAAGAAAATTTTAAGAACAAATAATAGGAACTACTTTTCAAATGCTCTTAAAGACCATTACTCTCTAAAATTCCAGTCAACTTTTAAACACTTCTAGAACTTTTATTTTAATAAAGAGAATGGCTTTTTTTCATTTGATGCTATAAAGAACAAGTTAGGTATTTTTAAAACAAACACAAGTCTTTTTTAAGTGACAGAAAAGTAATTCAACATTTTTAAAAATAAAAAGGGCATTTTGGCATACAAACATTTCTAAAGAAATTTGATAAGTGTATACTTCTCTAACAACAGAACATTTATCAAGTTTTTATTCTCTGGTGTTGTTAAGTTTCCTGCCATAAATCTAGAAGTAATACAAAATATCCAGGAATGGATATGCAACAAAAATTTTATTGCCATTTGTTACAAATCTCAATCTACTAAATAAAACGTTTTCTCACTCTTAAATCCATTAGATCACATAGAAAATAAACAGATTTTTATTTTACTATTTATATTCCTACCATACTTAAATGCTAAATAAAACTTACCTCTATAATCTCAATTCCTGCAACTCTAACTCTGCTGCTTATGACAAACACAGCTGTCTCCTACGAGGCATTCTTGTCCTGTAAAAACATTTCTAGTATGTGCTCTAACTCCAAGGAACCCTAACTGGTCTCTCAATGATTTTGTAACCCTAAAAATATATTTCCTTTGATATTATACAAATGACACTTGGTGCCAAGTTTATTTGGCATATTTCTACATTTTATTTTTTACCTTTTTATCTGTTGTGTGTGAGAGAGAGGGGTAGTGGAGAAGAGAGAGAGAGCATGTGTGTGAAGGTCAGAGGAGTTTGTAGAAGTCAGTTCTTTCCTCCCACTGTGTAGGTTCAGAAATCAAGCTTGGGTCATCAGGCTCGGCAGCAAGTGCCTTGCCCAGGGGTCCACCTCCCTGGTCCTTGCATTTCTACCTTAATGCCTATCAAATAACATTCTCAAACATCAAGTGTGTGTGCAAAGGTTTATCAGTGGAGTAGGGGTAGGTAAATGAGTTTCTTTCCACCAGAACTTCCTTATATCACAATTTGTTGCAAAAAAGTAAACAACTTCTAGAAAAAAATAAAAATTCTATTAAAACATCTTTAGCAGGTTAAGAGGATGGCAGAATAGGTGCCTGTGGTTAAAATTTTCAATATAAAGCACAGTGCCAGACATGTTTGAACCGTGTGTTTCCACATAGCTTTATGGTGACACTGAAGTATTTTGTTTATAAAGGTACATGCTTTAAAACCAAGCACAAAAAAAAATGGAATAAAATCAATGTAGAAATGTAGAAGATACACAAATTATGAAATATAATGCCTTTAACATGGGAAAAGAAATGAGATGATTTGCTTTGCCAAAAGGAGTTGCATCAGTGTCATTTCCTAAAACAAATCAAAATTATTTTAACAATATTTTAGTAAACATAAAGGAAAATTGTTGTACTTGGGTCATTATTAACAAATATTGTTTCTTGATCTCACCAATTTATTAAGACATAATATTTGCATTCACTATATACTTTAAATTATATATTAAAACGTTAAGTGAGAATGATTAAAGTATAGATCACCCCTATAAATTAGATAGCATAAGCGTACTTTTCTGAAGAACAATTTCCTAAGTGCACTTACACACAAAAACTCCCTTTTAACTCTTTGTGTGCTTGGAACTGCATCTCAACATCATAATTTGGACAGCAGATTTTAAAACAAGTGAGCTCTGTGAAGTTCACAGAGCTCCATGCAAATATGAGACCTTGCGGGAGGCCATTAGCACATCTGATTCAATTCAGTGATTAGCATGGTTGAGATACAACATCATCCTGACAAAGGACAGGAAAGCAAGTGCTAAACGCTGTAAATAGACATTTTCAAGGAAAAATGAGGATGCAAACTACTGCTAACTTAAAAGCATTCCTCTGTTTCATTTAAGAGTCACCCAGTGTTGAATCTGTACTACTCTGTATGATATTTCTAAACATCATCTTCAAAGTCAGGCATAAAGAGTTACTGATGTCTTTGGTTTTCAAGCAGTAAGTTCCAGTCAGAAAAGTTCAAAATAATCACACAGACATTAACATACCACAATCAATCAAATTAAAATATCCAATTATTTAGCTTGCTCCACTGATAAAAATATACTTCCAATCCATTTAAGCTTGTTATCTAAAACTCAGATTAATTTTCCGCTAACTCTGAACAATGGCTTCAATACTCTATTCCATCCCTACATTCCATCAACTTCACCTCTTACCTGCTCACTTTACCATTTACAAACTACCCAAGGTCACTGTTTTCAAAGTTCCTGAAGGAAAGAATCTTGCATTGTTATTCACACTATGAAAGTAATTTTCATCTACTATAGGAATTCACACATTGATTAGTCCAACAAAAGCGAAAATTTAGAGTTGGGAATGAAGAAGATGATCTTTCTAAATTACAGCAGCATGGCTGATAAGCGGCAGTCTCTTTGGACATCCCAAGCGTGTGTAGTACTTCAGTTCCTTACCCAACACAATTCTGAAGCATGTATTACCAAATAAACACATGAAAAGAAAGTCTGCGTGTGTATGCAGAGGGGCTCATGGTCGACTGAGGACCTCTAGTGCTTTAAAGCATGTACTTCGTCTTCAGGGCTTTCCACTCCACGTAGGTTTATTTGCTAAGTGCCACTCAATTTTCCTTAGAACTTCCCCAATACTGTCTCCCTATCAACTGTGTTAACTCAAACAAATATATGGTTAATTTCACATGTAAAATAAATATACATTAATAAAAATAAACTTACATCAATGCCATGAACTAATTTCAGAGGGAAATTTTTAAACAGATTTTTTTGTGTGTGTTAATGTTTCTTTTTTTTTTATTAGATATATTCTTTATTTACATTTCAAATGATTTCCCCTTTCCTGGATCCCCCCTCCCCGTAAGTCCCATAAGCCCTCTTCCCTCCCCCTGTTCCTTCCCACTTCCCTGTCCTGGCATTCCCCTACACTGCTGCATTGAGCCTTTCCAGGACCAGGGGCCTCTCCTTCCTTCTTCTTGGGCATCATTTGATACGTGAATTGTTTCTTGGGTATTCCTAAACAGAATTTTTTAATTGGTCCAATTTCATTCTGTTTACACAATTTTTCTCACAACCAGGTAGAAGCAGGTTAGGAGGCTCTGCACAACAAGGCTGGGAACAAAGGAACTTGCCAGTCTACAATTCAGCAGTCTTAAAGGAACTTTACCACAGTGAGCTTTCCTAGGCTAATAGGTCAATATAAAATTTTTGAAGTAAGTTCACTGCAGACAAAGTTCAGGACTCCTGCAGGGTTTGATACAGATGACTTCTACCCAACCGGTTCTTAACAAAGGATATGACTTTTTTTTTTTTTGAGCTAGGGTCTCACTGTGTAGCCCTGGTTGCCCTGGAACTTGCTATGTAGACCAGACTGACTTAACTCACAAAGCTCGGCCTGACTCTGCTCTCCCTCTGGAGTGATGAGACCTAAGACATGAGCCACCACACCTGGCAGTGTGACACTTGAAGGATTACTGCTGCCTGTAGTTTTCCGTTTTTCTCCTTCTATAAAAAAAAAAAAAAGATACTTTCAAACTTAATTTTCTAAATTCCAATTTTAACTTCTTTAAACAGAGAGAAAATAATACAAGGTCCCACTAGGAAAAGTAAAGAACTGGTAATAGCAATCAATCCTTCCAAAAATGAGAACAGATCCCACACACAGAACACAACACTTGGGTACTCTTCTGTTTCTTAGTAATAATAACTAAAAGACAGGATCTCATTTTTCCCACAACCAAACACACATTGTATTTTTAGCACTCCGGTACAAAAGTCAGTAAGATTAAATTTCAAATTAGTCTATAAGTAATTAAGCTCTGTGTCTCTAATAAACACCCAGTAAACATATACAGTCATCTTTTTAAACCTGTAGCTAACTTTTTGTTAATAAGCTTTATTTTTATTAACCATCAAAGTTTTGAACCTTACATATTCAGCCATAGTTTAGGAGCTTTTGAAAGAAGGCCAGACACAAAACCACCCAGGTAAGCAAGATTAGCTGAAAACTGGAACTGTCTGACAGTTTAGAACAATAGGCCTTAATATGCCCTCTGAGCTTGCAGTCTTTAGTACTCAACAACATCTTCTTAAAGTGTTGTTTAAAATAGCATTCACCAAAAGGCTGTATCTAGAAGAAGTCAGCAGGATGTATATATGATCAAATACACTGAATGATTCCACAAAACTATAAATCATAAAGGAGAATGGCAATTGGCTAGAATCTGTTTTTTATTTCATATTTAACTTTTCACTTAATTATTTTATTCTGGACTAAAATTAAGATCCAAATGCATATAAGTTACTATGTGCATTTCTTTTTATGAGATTAGTTCTGAAACATTTAAAATGATAAACATTTATAATAATAAATGTTTAAATGAATTGTGTTTTACAGCAAAACAGAGTTAAAAAAAACAAGTACCAAGAAAATAGCCCCAAAGAAGCATTCAATAAACCAAGTAATAGCTGCCGAATCTATAGTTCCTCCTGCTCACCCAGGACAATGAGACACTAACATATGAGAGGTAGAAGCAGACAGGCCTTGGGGACTATAGACAGTGGATGTTATTATAAAATACAGCATTGAGGAACATGAGCTGGTGGATATCTATCCAGAGAATGGGTTTGGGTATGAACCTAATCCATTTACTATTTTTTTACATTCCAGGCCTCCTAAAGGAATACAGCTCACATTTGGCTACCTGTTGTCAACTTTTTATCTTTCTCTTGACCACTTAAAAAAACTTGTCTTCCTACTTTTGCCTTCCTGGCATCATGGAAAAAGTCCAATACCTCACTCGCTCAGCTATCAGGAGAGCCTCAACTATTGAAATGCCTCAGCAAGCACGTCAGAATCTCCAGAACCTATTTATCAATTTCTGTCTCATCTTGATATGTCTGCTGCTGATCTGCATAATCGTGATGCTTCTATGAAGAGCTCCTGCCACCTCCAGACCTGCACCATGCCAACTCAGCTTAAAACCGACCGAGCCCTCCATCATGGGGGAGGCAATGCTGACACACCTTCTTGCTGACAACATCTCTGTGAAGGTCAAGATTAAGAGTGAAACTAATTGTTAGCCAGTGTATTCATCTGCTGGATCCTGTAAACAAACTTTACAATGACTAAGTGTGCATAATGTAGCTGCCAATTTCCTCAACATGGTTCATAAATTTCTCTCCTAAATATTTCTGACAATGAAGTATGAGTTTTAATTTTAAAACACCACTACAAAAAAGTTCACTTTCTATATCCAGCTCTAGAAAGGTCACTATATAGCTCCAATTTGGGGAATAAATGAAATTTATACTGCAATGCCACCACTTTTTTTATAGGAACTAAGCATTCTTCGGGTCTCCACAAAGTAGAAAATAATAATTTAAATGAAGTGTTCTTATTCAAAATAGCTCATTGGGTCCTCACATAGAGACAATGACAACGATGATGACGACGACGATGATGATGATAATTCAGAAGCCTTGGTCATTACTGTCAGAACAAATACCTTGAAAAACGGTTGTGTCTTTTTTCTACACACTAATATTTTTAAGCTTATGAGAGTTAAATAGGGAAATGTAAGAACATATTCTCATATAAAATTCTTCACTAATTTTTCTCAAGGATTGTGGAATTCAAGTACATTTACTTGAACCACGAATCTGCTGTCTCTAGGGTTTGATCAAGAAGTAAGAAGATCCTACTGTGAGGCTCTGATCGTCACTGAAGAGCCCGACTCTTACCTGCAGTTTGACACTGGCATGTATCTCCTTGGTTTAACAGGGTTTCTCCAAATAGTTACGACAAGAACAATAATGAACAAGTTATGCATCTCAGAGAGGAAATGGTCACTTCCCCAACTTAAGAAGTAGAACTAGAGATCTATTTTACGATTCTTACTGATCATGGTTTCAATCTCCCTTTCTAAGTTTCTAATATCTCTCAATAACTACTAAAAGAATAGGAGCAAACAATGTATTGGGAAATATATTCACCAAAATTGTGTAACTTAAATTGGATCAAGTACAAAACAGTTTACACCTAACTTTGCAAACCCACAAGTTTTAAGTCCAGTTCAAGATATGCTACCAACATAGCAACTATTAAGGAAGAAAGTTGTAATTAGATATATTTTCCATAATGATTACTACAAAGATATAAAGCATCAGTATTCACTTTGGTCCCTAACAGAGTAGCTGAAGACATGCTGATTCAAATTGTTTGAATCCCTGGTAGAAAGGGAGATGTTTGGGTTCAGAAATTATCTAAAGAGTAACCAAAAAAGGAGTCCATTGTTAATAGGGGGGTCTCTTCATAAAGGCTGGCAGTGCCTATCACAGAAACTATAAAACACGGATGACATTATCTCTAAATCAGTGGTTTTCAATGTCCCATTTCTGATACTGTGACACTTTCATATAGTTCCTCATGTTGTGGTGACACCCAACAAGAAAATTATTTTTGTTGCTACTTCATAACTGCAATTTTGCCTCCACTATGAATTGTAAATATTTTTGGAGACAGAGGTTTGCAACCCACAGGTTGAGAGCCACTGGTCCATGGTCTGAGTAACTATGTAAAAGTCCCTAAGTTCTGTAGCTGGCCATGCTGAGAGACAGCGAAACTGAAGCTGAAAAGCACAGGCATCCATTACACTGCTCACTGCCACAGCGGCTTCAAGGAACTGAGTGTCACCTCCTAAGGCTCGTCTCATTAAACACTGAATGCTGCCTTTCACAGTTTTAGTAGTTTCTAACTGTTTATCTGTAAAATGCAATCAGAACAACCTATATTCAAATGGATTTTTGATTTTGATGAAATTAGTATACAATTATATGCTATTGTCTATAAAATATTCTCGTTACAAAGAGTTTTGTGTTATAAAGGGCATAGTGGGGGAACTTTCCCCGAATACAGTAAAAATTAAGATTTCCTGAGACAAACACAAGAGGGTAGGCCTACATATAACAATATTGCTTAGCCTCCAATGATTTTGATTCTTCTGGCAAAGTAGGAATGCAATAAGAAGGTTTGGTTATATGCTAATACCAGGTTTTTAAGGTCTTAAAAGTACATGATAAATTATATAGACATAGAAATAAAGATATGGACAAATCAATTTGTAAAGCATGTATCCACTAGTAGATGCTTTAAGCTACCCACTGTGTCACAAACTGTGACTGCATGTGTCATGGTCACCTCCTCAGGATGCAGATTGTCTCAGCTGAAGAGTTAAAGACAAAACAGCATGCAAAAATAATGAAACTAAGAAAATTTTCTTTTCGAAGAACATAAGAAAGCCTGAGCTACAAGCCAGACTTTTTCATTCACAATTCATTTTATTTAATCTAAATCTTCATTTAAATAACAGAAAAGTCTCTGCTAACATAAGTTGGCAATTCCTTACCTGATCAACCACTTTATGATTTATATACATACAAAATTTCATCTCCATTTTGAACAACTACAGCCCAGGGAACATGAGAAAATACAAAGTGAGCAATAGAGTTCATTACGTAACCACCATGGGTAGGTCCAGTGTGAGCTTAAGAGAATCTAATGGCTACTGTATGTTGAGGAGGCCTACATTCTCACACCCCTCCTTGAAAACAAGGAATGTAAAGGGGCACATTTAAGTTAAACATTCTCTCCTGAACAAAGTCAAGACTAGCACAACCTTACAGAGACAATTTGGGGTACTATGGGTGAGGTATCAAAATGTAAAGAAAAGAGCCAAGACTAGCGGTGAACTATATCCTAAACCAAATAAAGGCAAATAGTTTTTCTTCAACCACAAAGGAAAAACGCTTCAGAATATCACACTACTTTCCCTCTCTGGAAATGAAATAAACTTTGTATACAGGTTAAAAAATAAAAAACTATCTTATGAAGAAGAAAAAAAAATCCAGGTTCTAATCAATTTCCTTTCTATGACACCGTGACAGCCTCTGCTTGTTTTACATTTCTTTCAACTGAATGTGTTTAATTTTTATGCCTACTTAACAAGTGAGAAAGTAAAGGCCGAGTTAAGCACAATGTTTAAGGCTGTCATGTTAATTTATCTCAAAGGATTTGTAAGTTTTTCTAAACACAGTGTGTCAATTTTATAGCACTTAGGTTTATTGAGAGAGATGGAGAAAGGAACCTGTGATGTAGCAGGCATATACTTGCTGCAATACACAAAATATCCACTGGAGGGAAGCAAACACTAACTTTTGAGCCTTACCTGCATTGGTGTCTCACTTCCTTGCTGAAACTCTTCAGTTTGTGGCTGTTGCCAAGGAGCTAAACTGTAAGAATCCTCTGTGGTTCTGCCTTCCAATGGGTTTGTCCGTAATTGCTCTGTAAGCCACATCTGAGTCCTCACAGAAGGTTGAATGGGAACTCCACCTACTGCCTGCTGGCCCAGCATTAAATACTTTGGAGACTCAAAAGTCTCTGAGCCTGTCACAATGGGCTTGCTCTCAGGTAAGGCACTGTATGTCATGTCTAAAGTCTGTCTCCTGAGAGCAGAGGAAGAGACTCTGACATCGTCTTTGTTGCAGCTCTCAAATTTATACTTGCAGTCCAGAGTTGATGCCCGCTTTTTATTTGTTTCTTTGTCTTCCAGCTTAAGCATCTCCATACTGTCATGTAGGCAACTCGGCCCCAAGGTCCGGAAGTGGGACATGAAAGACTTGCCCTTGCCTGTCATCTCCAAGCCATTCCGCAACTCTTGCGTGTATGCAAAGCCACTCTGGTTGCGGTTATCCGAAGCAGTAAGTTTGGACAAAGATGACCATTTCCTCAGGGGCCTGAAGTCCTTCATGTCTAGGGAGGAGTCCCGCTCCCCTCTGCTGTGCTCTCCCAGTGTCTGCATGAGGCTAGTACTCCACTTAGAGCCATCTGACGTTAGAGATTCCCTGTGTTTGGAAACTGAAGCACTGGAGTTAGATGGCATCACATGGGCAGTGGGAAGAGTGACCAAGGAGCGACTAGGCTTAAAAGATAGCGTGCCACTTGAAGTTGAATGATCTGCAACAAGAAAGGATTGCCAAGTCAGTTTCAATCAGCAGGTTAAAAAATGAGATAAAATGCAAAATGCCAAAGTAAACATCTGAGCATGGCTTCTCAATGTGTATGTCTGACATTATTCCTCAAAATAAGGAATAACAGAAATGAGTTACCAGAAATAGGGCAACACAGTTTCAAACATTATCCCTACCTCCATCTCTCTGTTCCCTATCTGTTCCCACCAGAGTCTTCTTACTGCCTTGCCTATATCTATTTATTCTTAATGGGCAAGTGAGTTTCATTAGGGTTGCTGCTGTAGGTTTCTGGCAGAGGGATAATTTACGAAGCACACACATACACACACTTATCAGATTGCTACCCACTGAAGAAAACGTCTTTCCCTCCCCTAACTGGACAGCGATCTGAGCTCAGGGATTAGTGGTGTCTATAAGCCCTAGTCTCCTAGCTACCATTATCTGCCTAGAGGGCCTGGGCAGGGATGTTCACTGGCCCTTCTTCCTTTTCCTAACCCCATCCATGCTGCAGGCACAATCTTCTACAGATCTTGTGCTGGGAACAACAATAGCTATGAGATCAAGAGAGCAATGGTGATGTCAGATTCTAAAGGGTGTTCCGATCCATTTCATTCCTTCTCTGGCTCTCACATCCTTTCCATCCATCTTCTGCAATGTTCCCTGAGCCTTGATGTAGGTGATAGAGAACTCTTGTTACAGCTGAGCATTCAGCAGTCCCTTATTCTCAGCACTCTGACCAGTTCTAAGTCTCTGTAGTTATTGCTACTACTGTAAAAAAAAAAAAAAAAAAAAAAAAAAAACAGGGGCTTCTCTGACCAAAGCTGACATTAGCACGTAGCCTATGGATACAAGCACAGTTATTTGGAAAACAAATTGATGGACACATCATATCCACTTAGCAGAAAAATAGCAGCAACTTCCCTCTAGGACCCATGACCTCCCCAGCCAAAGGAGTTTGACCAAGATGGTAGTAATAGGTATGGATTCCCTCCAGTGGGGCAGGCCTACAAGCTGATCAGAGTACATACTCCCTTACTGATGTGCCACTACTGCACCAGGAGGCACATTTTGCCTTGCCTGTCAGCCCTGCAGCACATGGCTCTGCAGCCTGTCTAAGGATAGAGCTGAAGACTGGGAAGGAGGCTTCCATCCCAGTTCCAGCTTGATTTCTTGGGCTCATGAGAACCAACATATATGAAGTCTCTAGCAACACAGTTTCATAAGTGCTGAAGAGTTACCAATAGTAAATGACTATATCCTTCCAGGGGCCTAAGTGGCCTCCTAGACCACTTGAGCCCAACTCTGGTACTGAGATTTTTGTTGACTATCCAATGGCTTCCAGGGGCATCGTTATCTGTTCTCATTTTCCTTTCTGCCTTTTCATATCTGAAACCTAGTGCATGACCCTCCCACCATCCCCTCCAGCCAAGGAAAGCCTAGCTTTCACTTTTTACTTTCCATGAGGTCTTAATTTCTCTTCGGGGAACATAGTTTTATTACTTGGCCATATTTCTACAGTGCTTTTATGATTCTCAAGAGACTGAAATATCTCCAGAACAGTTAGAGAAGTGTGAACACTATACCAGGTGATGGTCTAAAGAACACTGTTAAAGAAGTGTGAATACTACACCAGGTGATGGTCTTTCCATGATACTGAAGACACTGAAACCCGATCACCAGGCTTGTCTGCCTCTTGGGGACTAGCAATGTGCCACTTTCCTATCTGCATTCAGTAGCTTTGTATTTCTAAATTGCATAAAAGATCAACAATTGATGATAAAAGCCACTTCATCAGATTAAATATTTTAATGTCTTTTGTCTGTTTGAGAAAGGGTCTCATGTAACCCAGGAAGCACTGAACTAGCGATGTAATCGAGAGTGACCTTGAACCTCTGATCTCCTTCCTGCCTTCCCCTCTCAGAATTACAGGTGTACAGCATAATATGTTTTATGAGTTGCTTGGGGAAAAGTCAGGGCTCACCTCACCAACTGGGCCACTTCCTTAGCACTATCCTTGAATTCACTATAAATCGGAATGCAACCAACAGATTGTGTCTGTAGAATAGAATCTTGAGGACAGAAGCTACTCCTAGAAGTTCCTAACTAGGAAGTCTCAAGTCTTAGCATGCAAAAAAGTTACCTAGAATATGCTCTTACACCAGTAGAATATGATCAGTCCTGGTAAAATGGACCTCAGAAATAGCACTTAAACAAGCATTCTGCTGCTTAGTTCATAAGAACACCATTCCCCTGGTATGACTCCAGTTCTAAAGTCTTCAATTTTACATATCCCAAAATCAACCATAACTAATATTCACAGTTTTAAGTATTTTATCTTAAAACTTACTATAACTTATTATAACATTTGGAATTCATTACTGTCAAACTAAAAACCAGAAGCTGGTCTATTTATACACGTGCATACATCCTTAACATGCACATACAGCACATGAATAAATAAATAAGGCCTCAAGCATCTGATAGCATGAGCATATTGGGGGGGGGGGGAACTGACTACTAGTTCTGAGGCAAAAGACTCACCTAGAACCTGTTAACCGTGCTAACCCTCTAAAAATATTATTTGCTCAGGAAACTTAATTAAAGATAAATACAAGGTAATTCCTGGTATGCTTTAAATTACCTAATTGTAGTCAAATCTAAGTGGAAGTGACTGTAATGTAATCTAGCCCACATCTAATTTCTGTCAGTGGAATCTGAAACTAGCTGGGAAGCAGTGCTTTTACAAACTAGAGAACAGGGTTTGGATGCTCAGAAAATCATAAAAGAGCCAGAGATGGCCACTAAGACCACTTAAGGACATCACTATAACCTATTTATTTAAGTGAATTACATTTCAGATAACATTTCTGACGTTTTAACAAAATCTCAACTTTCTGTTTCAAAATTGTGTTATTTTTATCTGTGAGCACACTGATTCTATCTTTTCCTATATAGAACCTCCCCCATCCTCTGCATCTTTTCTGATCTATTCTTCCTATAACAAAAAGGAATTAAGTGCAAAAAAATCTCTATCCTAGATCCAACTGATAACAATCATAAGTTTTTAGTTAAAAATAAAATCTCAAATCAAAATATTCTGGTTTAAAATGTAGTAGCATAATTAGACAACATGAATTGCAATAATACTTTAATCACAGGGCAATCATCTTCACTCACAATAACAGGCTTTATTTTTCTTTAACCTTTTTGCTAATGCCATAAACATAGGGTACTGTAACATACGGGGAAAACATTTTTACACTACAAATAATACCTTCCTTTTTTAAATTAATATTTTAAAGTAATCTGTATTTTTAGGTAAATTTTCTTAAATATTTTGTGTGTGCTTTGACCTACAGGTATCTGCAACTTAAGAATGGACCCACAGATTATGTTAGCTAACCAAGCATAGAACTCAAAATAGAATCCTGGACTGTTGCTCAATCCAATGTTGCTAGACAACACTAGACAGCACTGCAGCCTTCTTTCCTCCATGTTCTTTGCAAGCACAGGCATGTGGGGGCTCAAAACAAGGCTATAGCATGAGATGTGGGGAATGTCAGCTCCACCGCTGGAACCCTGGAGCCTCTGGACACATTACTAAACTGCTCTAAATTAAGATGGTTGGATTTTACCCCAGGTTTCCACAGAATACGTATTAAAATTTTAACCATATATGAAGCATATTATAATGCAAAATATATGGCTTTTCTGTTTAGTTGGTTCTAGGATAAGATCTAGCTATTAAATAGATGGAGCTTATTTTAAACTTTCTTTGTATCCCATTCTGGTCAGATTTCACAGTCCCTCCTGCTTCAGGCTTCCAAGACTGACAGGGATGAATGCTACCACACCTGGCTTATAGAAGATATTTTCATTCCTGTTAAGACCATAAGCACTGTGCTATTTCAAAATCATTAATACTGATGACTATACCTTTAAACCCTTGGCTACATATTGTGTTCAAGCCAAGTCTGGGATACATAAGACCTTGCACAAAAAACAGGAGGCTGGAGAAGAAGGTATGGTTTTTCCCCCCAGGTGTGTGGTGTGGGGTGTGTGTTTGTGTGTGTGTGTGTGTGTGTGTGTGTGTGTGTGTGTCTTAATCACCTGAGTGATTTCATTTGCTACTGCTTCTGTCTCTTCTTGTGAATAAGTTACCATCAACTGCTACTCAAATACACAACACTCCCTTGACATCTTATTTAGCTTTTCTATGATCATTCACATTAGCACATAAATCCCAGTACTCTTCCTACTCCTAGACTCTGATCAAGCTGATCTCTCCACCAATACTGCGCTTCCCTAAGCCTGCCCAGATAGCACCTACCATCTTCTGACTGCTTAAACATCATTCTGTGTGTTTCTCCTGTAATGCACAAGACAGATGCTTATACATTTCACCAGCCACCTGCTGCACATCTGTCCTTACCTCCCAGCATCGCTTCACTTACCAGACCGCTTACCTACATTACAATACTTGCTATCTTCTCCACTGAACCATATAGATACAGCCAGGAGAAACACCTGCTTCATTTCTAACAGATAGCACTGGATCTAACACACAGGAAACACTAAGTAATAGTTAAGCAAATAAGTGACTAAGAAAACTTACCTGAGAGAGAGCCCTAGATTTTGCTGTAAGATGGAAACAATGTATCAAGTGATCCTCTCATAGGAATATAAAGAATGAGCTTGGAACACAACGTATTAAATGGCCTATTGTCAGTAAAAACAACTAATGATTATATGATTAATAATACTTTATTTTTGTGGATCTGTTTATTTAAAATAAATGAAGTTAATTGGAGAAGCCTATCATCCCAAAGAAAATTAGCAGAGGAAATTGGCAAAAGCAAAAACTTGACTCTATTTGTACCTTTCTTTACTATAAGTATACTTAAACAATAACCCAAAAGTGACTACTAAAAGTAGTACAGTACAGTAAGGACAAAGTGAGATTGTGTTGTTTTGTTTTACAGATAAATAAACTGCCGAAAACACACCTAGCAGGAGCCATGCCATTTTTGGGGGAACGGTTCAATGTTTGTTGACTGGCTTGACACATGTAGTATTTAAAGCAATATATCACTGAATTAAAATAAAAAACTAATACATGTAGTCTTATCTATACTCAAAAATTGGCATTTAAACTGGCATTTAGTATATAGATAATTTCAACTATAAGTGTCTTACAAAGAGAAATAATGACTGGAATAAATTAGACCCTAAGTAAATTATAATAGGTTAAATCTCTGAATTATAAGACATGGTATAGTATTATTTGGACATATCACCAACAAGAGCCTTGAAGAAAGCTTATTAAACTACTTTGTGAAATGTTTTATTTGAAATTTTTAAGTAAATTCAGATTACATTTGGTAACACCTAAACAAAATGTATATTGTTTAAAAAACTAATATGACAATATGCCATGGGAGAGACTTCTCAAGTAGGAGGTGTAGTAAAAAGCCTTGGATAGAAAAGGGGGCTAGCTACTCTAGAGGTTGTTCTATACATGTTCAGTAATATATGTTGAACAAAGGTATATTAGCTATGGACACAGCTTAATGGTCAGGCATTGCCTAATGTGTCAAAGCACTAGATCAACCTCCAATTCCAAAAAGAAGAAAAAAAGACTAGGTAAGCAAGCTTAGATTAATTTTATAAATAATAAAAATACAGATTTTTGGTTAATAGATGACAATTTACAGAACCAAGGATTGAGTGTGTAGAGCACATACATCACTTTCATATGACACTATTATAAAGCAACCCAGCAAACAGTGTACTTTAAAGCTCACGTTAGACTATAAACATCAACCCATAAACTGTGTTCTATCACAAGGTTACTCACGGCATTCAGCAATTCTCCATAGTAGTTATTTTTAGGCCTTACTAAAAATATATTCCATGAAACAAATTTAATAATGAAAAAGGACTTGGGGATATCTGCCAAAGAACACGAGGAATCACAACACAGCAATAGCTCTCATGCAACAGAAATCATGAAAGGCATAACAACTCAGAAGAGAAAATATATGCTAACAAGCAAGTGTTACATCAAAAAAGACAGTAGCCTTTCCTACTAAATAAGTACTCTTAAGCAACTTATAAGAGAAAGAGTTTACTTGGGCTTCAAAGGGATAAGAGTCTAGAATGGCAGAGCAGAGGCAAGGTGGCTGCAGCAGAAAGCTGAGAGCTCACATCTTAAGCCACAGGCACACACAGAGAGCATGAGTTGGAAATGACTCATGGATTGAACCACCAAAGCCTACACCTGGCAACACACCTCCTCCAGTAAGGTCACATCTCCAAACCCTACCCAAGCAGCACCACCAGAGACCAAGTGTTCAAACATCTGAGCCTATGAGGCCATTCTCTTTCAAACCACTAGAGTAAAATTCACCATTCAAGCCACAATTCTGATTCATTTTCCACAAGCTTCTGTTATCCATATTCAGTCTTCTATTAGTTCTATGCGTTCTTAGTCATGATTCTTCATATTCCTTATCTTTCCTAAAATTTCTACCCTACTTGCTCTGTCTTCACATCTTGACAGTTTTACCCATATAGAAAGAATAAGTAAGTAACATTCTCTTCTAGGACAATGGTTCTCAACCTGCAGGTCAGTACCCCTTTAGAGGTATCAAATACCCTGCAAATCAGATATTTACATTACAATTAATTAAAGTAGCAAAACTACAGTTATGAAATAGATTGGGAGTGAAAGCACAAACTAATAATGGAAGTTTGATAATAATAATAATAATAGCAACAACGATAACAGTAATAATATAGAGGAAAATCCAAGAGTTTTGGGAAATTATGAAAACTACAGTCTTCTCAGTGAAGGATGTGCAGATGTTCTGCTAGTCACTGTTATGAAGATAACAGCACCACAGTCTTCACAAGTCCTGAGATATACAGAAGGTATTTTTAAAATTCTCTTAACTAAACTAAGGAAAGAAGGCTTCGAGTTGGGGAGTTCTATAATTTTCTGATTAATATAATATTCTTTTGAGGTTAAGGAATTCACTATACAATTATTGAGCTTTTAAGTCAAGCCTTCAAAAGCTACATAATTTTTCTCTAGATTTCAAGTCATTATCTAGGAGGCATTATACTGAAACCTCTAAAATCAATGAAGAGAATAAGCAAACGTTAACACAGTCTTAAGAAAACAGAGCACTCACTCTGCACCTTCCAGATCCCTGCTCTGCTATCTTTGCCACATCAGTATGCTTATTAATGACTTTTAAAGTTTATTAATGAGAATAACCAAAAACATTGTTAAAAGCTTCAGCCCAGTGCCCCTGCTTCATTTTTAAATTCAATTGAATTCAAATGACTCTCTAGCACTTTTTATACTTTTCTGTTTAACCTCATAAGCTGTATAAAACATCATGGATTGAACAGTGTCTGTTAACATGTCATATCATACTTAAGATACACTAAAATTGTTCTCTCTCACTCGCTTATCTGTCTGTTCTCCCCCACCCCCATACCTGTAAATATGAATTCATTTGAAAGTCAGTTTTTTGCAGATGAAATCAAAATGAAGATATCAGATAGAATGAGGCAGAAACAAAAGCCACTGACTGGTATTTTCAAATGCCATTTACCTTATAAGGAAAAGAAAGAGCAAGATCTGAAGACAAACGGACATGAAACGGAGACAAATATCAGGAAAGGATGCCATAGGTTGCCAGAAAACTCGATGCCTTTTCCCAAGGGCTTCGGAGGAAAGGGCTTCCCAACATCCTGGTTTTAGACAGTCTAAAACCTTCAAGGAAGTAAAGGTGAATCCTCTCTGCTGATCTGCATAGACATAGACTATAAATGGGGACACTTCACAACAAACCCAGAACTGCAGCACCCAAGCCATTCTAAGGACTCTTGGGTCTGATATGCTGATTTAGAGTTCAGCTACTTTGAGCCTTCTAACAAATTTAACAATTCATTCGTGGAAAGGAGGCAAGGACTTACTATGTAGCCCCTGGCTACCTAGAACTCACAGATATCTGCCTGCCTGAGTCTCTCAAATCCTGGAATTAAAGATAGGCCATCATGCCTAGATGCTAAAAATTATTAAGTTATTAATCTGATAATTCCCAGAATTATCTTTCACATTCTTATCCTTATATCCCACTGTTTTTCTTTCCTTTAAAAAAAAAAAACTGCTGGGCGGTGGTGGCACATGCCTTTAATCCCAGCATTTGGGAGGCAGAGGCAGGCAGATTTCTGAGTTCAAGGCCAGTCTGGTCTACAGAGTGAGTTCCAGGACAGCCAGGGTTACACAGAGAAACCCTGTCTCAGGAAGAAAAAAAAAAAAAAAAACCTGATTCTAGGACCCAGGTCTTCCTACCTCAGTTAAATTATATTGAAAACACCCTCAAAGATCTGCCCCCTCAGAAGTGTATAGCCTAGATAATTCAAAATCCTCTGAAGGTACAATCAAAGTTAACCATCCAAGTGCAATTGTGGTACATTCAAATGACAATGGTCCCCATAGGCTCAAATATTTGCATATGTGACAGAACTGTTTGGGAAGGATTAGGAGGGATGGTCTTGATAAAGGAGTGTGAGTAAGTCACTGGAGCAGGCTTGAGGTTCCAGCCCTTCCCAGTGCACTCTCTGCCTTCTATTTGGGGCTCAAGATGTGAGCTCTCAGATACTGTTCTAGCAGCTTACTGCCCAGAACCTCTGTTCGCCCTTCATACATGCCAACCCTCTAGAACTCTAAGCCCTAAATAAACTCTTTCTTTTAGATAGGGTCTTATCATAGCAACAGAAAGTAAATAATATACAATAGGTGGCATCTATTATGATGAATGTACTACTCTGGTTGAACAGTCATACTAAGGAAGGACGTATATGTGTGGGGTAAGGAGTATATGGGAAATCACTTTCATTTTTAACTTTACTGGTGTTCTGAAAATACATAAATATTTTATTTATACATAAATAAAAATAAAAATCTATTTTGAATGCAGGGGGAAATGGAATATAATCAAAGAATTTAATTTGATATTTAATATACAGCAATACTAATATTACCAGCAGCGTAAGCACTTCCTTATAATCTTCAGAACTGTCCCTTGAATAACCTCATTCAAACCGTTCTCCATTACCTTACCTTCCACGCTGTCAGAACAGGAAGTGCCAATGCCAGTATCTCCACTATCAGACGTTATACTGTGTCTTCTGATATGGTTATTTCGATGGTTAGATGGAACAGCTGTGGCCTGCCATAATGATTCATTACCAGATAACCATGCTGATGAATAATCCGAGCCTGTAAGGAAAAAATACACAATTGGACATGTGCAACATCTGTCTGAAAAAAAAAAATTCAACAATTAAACTACATATCCAAGGGTTGACAAGAGAATGCAGACTCTGTTATTCTGACTGTAGAGCGTTTCTCTGCCTCTAGTTCCTGAACTGCTTGCTAAAGATGGACTGCTATCTGTCTGACTTAAAATCATACCCTGAGGCTGGGAATGATAGTGCATGCCTTGAATCACAGGGCTCAGAGGCAGACAGGCAGATCGTATGGATCTATGAGTTTGAAGACAGCTTAGTTTACATAGCAAGTTCCAAGACAACCAGGAATACCTAGGGAGACCCTGTCTCAAAAAAATAAAAAGCAAAAATAAGCAAATCCCATTTGGCCTTATGTGCTGGTGCACAACCATAATCCAGCTATAATGCCAGCTCTGGGGAAATGCAGGCAGGGAGACAAGAGCTCAGGGACAGCTTCAACTCTACAAGGAGGGGGAGCCCCACCTGGACTACTAAGACAGGGTCTCAAAAAATAGACAAAAGAAAAAAGAAACCAGAAATGCTAAATCTATCTTCAAATGTCAACAGTCTGTCCCAGAGGTGTTCAGGCAAACACCTCTGATTCCACACAAAGGCCTTAGGTGTAGCTGGACTTTAGGGAAGGTCTACTTGAATCCTATTACATGACCAAAAGAAACTGAATGTGTTTAACATGAAAGATTTAAAAATAAAGTTTCTACTATAACCTAGCTGCTTCAAATACAATTTTATTTTTAAAAGAATTTATTTTATTGAATTATCTTTTGCTAAATCATTTACTAAAACTTCATTTAAAAGTTTCAAGTAAAAAACAAATTAAAAACACACAAATTAACCCAACCCAAAATCTATAGATCTCAATGAACATTTATACAGTTGGAAGAGTCATTCCAAACCTGCAGAGCTTCACAATGGATTTTACACTTTCAATATTGGATATGTTTCTATGTACTTACCCACTATCAAAACCAACCAAACACAAACAAACAAAAACTCAATTAGCTTTTGCTAAAATTCTAGCTATTACAATAAAACAGTTCAACGGACTCATAATCAATGACTCAGCCTGTTCATTCATTCCTCCATTTGGAAGAAAGGATTGTTCATCCTAGAGTAAGCAACAGTAGGTCAAGGTGATTATGACATAGTAATTCCTAAAGGGCTTACTAAGGGGATTTTTTTTTCTTTTCTTTTCTTTTTTCTTTTTTCTTTTTTTTTTTTTTTTTGGATTAGAAAGACAAGTCATTTAAATATCTTTTTCCACAGTAAAACAGCCTCGGTCATGGTTAATTTTGTATGTGAACTTGACTGTCACTGGGCCATAGGGTGCTTCTATATTTGAATAAACACTTCCCAAAACAAATTTTATTACACTTATTTAGAGAAAGAGAGAAAGATTATGAGTACAAGTGTGCAAGTGCATGTACCACATACCACAGTGTTTATGTGGAGGTCAGAGGACAACTAGCATGGACTGTTTTCTCTTACACCATGTGGGTCCTGGGGAATCACACGAAAGTCATCAGGCTTAGGTGCAAGTGCCTTTAGCTGCTGAACCATCTCACTGGCCCTGGACAAACATTTCTGTAAGGATATTCCTGGTTGGTGGTAACATTTACATTGGTAGACATGGTGAATGACTCTGCTGTTCTCAATGTGGGCAGACTTTATCCAATCAGCTTGGATAGACAAAAAACTTAAATGGGGAACTTTTATTCATTCTTGTTGACCCCTGAACTAAAACACTGGCTTTTCCTGTGTTTGGATGTGAATTGGAGCATAGGTTCTTCCTGGGTGTGGAGCCTTCTAGCTAAGACTAGAACAATACCCTCAGCAAGTTTAGTCTCCTGTTTGCCAGCTCACCAGATCTGGGGTCTTTGTCAGTGTGCATCTAAACCAGCTCCAGAATCATCATCTCCTATTGGATCTGTTTCTTTGGAAAACACTAATACAGTATTGGGAGAACTAGGGAAACTCTAAGAGAACAATACCCAGAATCCACACTTTCCCTCACTGTACTTCAATATCACCTGTTCAACAGACGCCCAGAGCAAATGACTGCAACCTCAATACCTGGGATCCAGCATATACTAAAAATAGTTAAAATCTACAAAAAAAGATAAAAAGTCTAAAACATTGTACCTTCACTTCTAGAAACTCTTGTAATAGCAAAAGAATACAAGTGTTCCCTGACTTAAAATGTGCTATATATTCTGATAAGCTTGTCATAAATTTAAAATATCACAAGTACTACTGCCAAATATCCATGCTCAGTGGCACCATATACTCTAGAGTACCACTGCCCTTCTGTTTAGTCAACTGACTGGGCTTCAACTACAAGTAGCATGTCACTAGTACAAGGAAAGATGAACTTTGAAGGCAGTCCCTATTCAGCATTCTTACGTCAGGTCCAGCTACCACATATTAGGGACTTTCTGTGTAGATTAAGGCTTCTCCTTAATTAGTTGCTCAGATACATAGCTTCATCATTTCCTTCAGAAGCCTGCAACCTTATAAGCTACACCTCAGACACCTGTTTTGTATTCAAGAACACAAAACAGGCTACTATGAAATGAGTGAAGTCAGCTGTCACCTAAAAGCATTAAAACAAATATAAATATATTTCAATGCCACCTCAAAAAATAAAAATTAGATAAAGAGAAATATAAACCCAAGAAATACACAGATGGGTAAAAATAAATAAATAAATACATACATACATAAATCCAAGCTCACTGATATAATTAATGTGAAATTCAAAAGACAGCCTAGCCAAGATGCTGGAGCAAAGAGCAAAATTCCCTCCATATACTCCTAAAGATAGTGTTAACTGCATTGCAAAAAAGAAGAGAAAGGAACTCAAAATTGGGTATGGTATAATCTTAGTAGCCTGCCAGTTTGAGGCAGGAGTATCAGAAGAAAAGTTTTCAAGTTCCAGTCCAACCTGGGCTATACAGGGAAACTCTACCCCACCCCAACTCCTAACCCCCTACCTCCAAAAAAATGGCTCTATGGACAAAAGACAGTTCTTTGACAAATATTTTCAATGAATTAAGGGGTGAATGGAACAGAACTTTTCCTACTGACCAGATAGCTTAGCAAGGAACTGTGCTTGCCAGCACACCTGACCACCTGAGTTGGATCCCCAGAACCCACAGGTGTAAAGAGAGAACCAACTCCCATAAGCCATCATTTGACTTCTATATCTGAGCTGGGTTGGGTGTACTCACACACATACAAATGCACACACAGTAAACAGGGAAATAAATGCAAAAGCTAGTAGTATTAATAAGAATCTAAAATGCTTATACTGTCAGTTTAGGTAGGATGAATTTGACTCAGGAAATTTGCAACCTCAGATTTTAAGTCGTCTAGAACTCACATCACACCACAGTCACCAGTCCCTGTATTCCTCTGGGCAGTAAAGACTGGTTGGGCAAAGGCCACTGGTCCCTATCCTTACTTCAGTCTGGTTTTAGAATACAATGAAGAAAACACTAAGGGACCGGAACAAATCCCATTCAAACACTGCTGGGAATTTTCTCTGACTGTCATGCTTTTATTTTATTTTAAATTACTACAATTAAATTTAGTTAATTTGAAAAATGCTTTATTTCCTTTAAAAAATGCTTACCATAAGGCCAATAACTTCATCATTTAAGTGCTAAAGTCTTAGGATATTCTTTCATGGAAACCTTACTTACTGGCCTCTTCGGAAATAGATGTATATATTCAAAAGTTAATCAAACTACTAAGTGTTTAGAAATGTAGAACTGGTGAAACGCTGGTTTCTAGACATGGCTCTGTCACTGCATTCATGAATCACAGCAGCTATAGTTAGCCGCAGAAAACCAAGTCAATCACCAACTCTAGCATAGATGGGGGAAGGGTTCATGAGAGTCCACCCGTAGCTGAGAGCTGAGGGGCTGTTGGCAGTTGCTGGCTGCTAAAGAATGAGAAGACAAGCTGTGTTTCTTTGGGATGTGACCACTGGTGGGTTGCCCATGTGCAGACCCAATGGGTTATGTATGAAATAAAAAGATGACATGAAGGTGGGAAAGGCACATGGTAGAGGAATACTGGATATACATGGGAGGGAGGAATTGGAGGTGGAAATACTCAGATATATTTTAGATATGCATGAGTCTGTCAAAAATACAAAATTGTACATGAATACGTACTAAATAACCTGAAAACAAAAATGGATAAAGTTAATGTCTGTGGAGATGGCTCAGTCAGTGTGGTGGTTTGAATACTGGCCCAGGGAGTGGCACTATTAGGAAGTGTGGCCTTGCTGGAGTGGGTGTAGCCTTGTGGGAGGAAGTGTGTCACTGTGGGAGTGGGCTTGGAGAGAGCTTCCTCCTAGCTGTCTGCAAGCCAGTCTTCTAATTGCCTTTGAAACAAGATGTAGACCTCTCAGTTCCTCCAGCACCAGGGCTGCCTGAATACTGTCGTGTTTCCCATCATGATAGGAATGGACTGAACCTCTGAACCTGTAGGCCAGCACCAAGTAAATGTTGTCCTTATAAGAGTTGCCTTGGTCAGGGTGTCTTTTCATAGCAATGGAAACACTAACTACGACAGAAGCTGGTACCAGGAGTGGTTCTAGAGGAGCAGAAGCATAAGGATAAATCTTTTAAATATCTGGAATTGGCTTAGTAATTTGCCAGCACCTTCTAATTCACCAGCACCTTCAACCACTGAAGCTTCTCCAGACACTCTCCTTCCTGTGAACTCAGAGACTATTGAAGGCCAATGGTGGGAACTATTTCAAACTTAAAGAAGAGACAGAGGCAACCAGATCTGAGTTCAAGGCCAGCCTGGGAGGAGCCAGGCCTTCCAAATCTAGGAGTGGTAGTACACAGCTTTAATCTGGGCCACACCTTCTGTTGGGGGCCTACATAAGGACAAGGAAAAAAAACCAAAGGCCCTCTGTTCTCACCTGTCTGCACTTATTGCCAGCACATCTGTTGGAACCCACTTCTTTGGAATTCCAGCTTATACAGAAAACCAGCTAAAACAACACCCAGCCTTGTCGGACTGATACAACTACTAGATTCTTGGACGTCCCATTCACAGCTGCCCATTGTTGGGTTAGTTGGACTACAGACTGTAAGTCATTCCAAATTCCCTTAATATGGAGAGACACTCATTAAGTTTTGTGACTCTAGAGAACCCTAACTCATACAATCAGTAAAGTCCTTGCTGCAGAACATGAGGACCTGAACTTAAGCCCTAGCTCCCACACAAAAGCCAGTTACAACCCACATCTGTGAGTCCAGTACTGGGGAGACAGAGACAAGAGTATCAACGGGGTTTGCTGACTCCTCTAACACAAGACAAAAACTCTGCTCTGAAGATATAAAAATCTAGTGACCCTACACACTGGAATATAAGAGCTTATGCCTCATTTTTTCAATACTAATTTCAACTCCTGGAAATGCTTGAGGGTAAGACCAAAAAAAAAAAAAAAAACAACCTTTATTTCTCTCACTGTAAATACAGAAAAATAGTCATCAGACAAAGAGTCACCTACTGTATTTTTTCTGAAAACAAATAAATAAATTAATAGAGAACAAATAAATCAAATAAATGCATTAGTACCAAATCTTCCATAATATATGTCCTTGTAGCTGAACTTAGGATAACAATCAATTTTCTCCTCAACTGATGGCAACACTAAGCCCCAGAAAACAACCATAGCACATGATAAAACAAATACACAAGTTAACATTAAATGCTGAATGAGCAGCATAAATCATAAATATAAATTACAGACTGGGGGGGGGGGGAGGGAGCAGTGCCTCATTAGCCCAGGCTGGCCTGGAACTCACTATGCAGCTGAAAATGGTCTTGAGCTCTTTGAACTCTTAATCCTCCTGCCTCCACCTCCACCTCCACCACAGTATTTTTTAAAATACAAGCTGCTTGCCATTAATGGGTCTTAAAATCAACTCAGACACCAATATTTTTAAACAAAATAGAACAAAATGGGGGAAAATATCAAAGTACACTAGAACTATACCACATATGTATAAATATTGTACATTTTTAACAACTCTGAATTGCTAAACAAAGTACACTGTCAGGAGGTTCAGGCAGTGGCCTTCAAGTCCCTTAACCCTCATCAGCAGAAATCAATCTACGGCACAGTCCCAAGAATCAGCCAAGCAATCTGAAACTCTTTTTTTTTTTTATTTATTTATTTTATTTTATTTTATTTTAATTTACATTCCAAATCATTTCCCCTTTCCCGTTTCCTCCCTCCCCGAAAGTCCCATAAGCCCCCTTCCCTCCCTCTTTTCTCCATTCAACCCCCTCTCCTTTCTCTGTCCTGGCGTTCCCCTACATCCAGTCTTTCCAGGACCAGGGGTCTCTCCTTCCATCTTCTTAGAAATCTATTGATATGCGGATTGTGTCTAGGGTATTCCGAGATTCTGGGTCAATATCCCCTTATCAGTGACTGCATACCATGTGTGTTCTTTTGTGATTGGGTTACCTCACTAAGGATGATATTTTCAAGATCTGACCATTTGTCTAGGAATTTCGTGAATTCATTGTTTTTAATTGCAGAGTAGTATTCCATTGTGTAGATATAGCACATCTTCTGAATCCATTCCTCCGTTGAGGGACATCTGGGTTCTTTCCAGCTTCTGGCTATTATAAATAAGGCTGCTATGAACATAGTGGAGCATGTGTCCTTATTGCATGCAGGTAAAGCCTCTGGGTATATGCCCAGGAGTGAAACTCTTTACGGCATTTCTGAATAGCAACTACAATGCACCGTCCCCACCCCCACCCCTGTCACAAATCACCCTTTCCAAATGGATACATACATAATCAGTCCCAGGCATCCCTGCTCCTGATAGAGCAACGCTGCCAAACCAGCTGCCGCTCTTCTACCACAAGTTTATTAAGTGTGTCTGTGTCGGTCTCCGGCTGACACAGCCTATGGGTTCCTCAGAGCACAGCAAGTAAACTCCTGTTTGAGAATTCCTCACCAACTGAAAATATCATTCTCTAGGTCTTTGCAGCTCCAGCCTCCCTGACCATCCAGCTCCTGTATAAACCAGAGCAGCGAGGCACTCTTACTTACCTCTTCCCTGCACACAGAGGACTCTTTCCTGTAACTCCAACCGCTTCCCTTGAACTCTTCAAAAGACTTAACTGCTCTTTCTTCCTCATTCTTCCATGAGATTAAATTAGATTAATCTCATTCCAAAAATGATATTTAAATTCCAGCACACCATTTTCTAAAGTGTATTAATTCATACATATAACTTTCTTCTGCTTCACAAAACTGGAAAGTGAATGACAATCTTTTTATCTAAGTGTTCCCAACTAGCCTGAGACCTGTGCACTCAGGCAAAGTGTCAACAAATGAAGTCATTGTAAGCATTGGATATCCAATAAATGTTGACTGAATAAAATTAGAATTTTGGAAGACTCACAATTACACCTACAAAAATATCCCTCCCTTTAGAAGAAGGATTAAAACAAGAACTTTGTTAGGAAGTTCTGTTTATTTTAAAATCCAAGATATTTTCAACTATCCTTTAACCCAGTATGCATTTGCATATCTATTTAAAAATCAGTAAATATTTACCAAACTAACTTTTAAAACATAATTTTAAAAAGTTAAAGAGCTGGTGATGAAAACTCTTAAGAATTATGGGAAATACTCTGGAATAGGTCAAAGACATAAAATGTCTCTCACACACAACAGAGCATTAAACCATATAGAAAAACAATCTTAATATAGAGGAGGGAAAGTAAGTTTTCCTTACGGGTGTGGACATTGGCAGGTCAACCCTGTGGCAGTGGAGCGTCCCACACCCATACAGGCAGCACAAACAGGCTTCAGTGGACTACTTTAAAAAATAAAAAAGAGGATCAAAGGCCAGTTGGGAGAAAAGTAAGAGTGAGTGAGTGAGTGAGTGAGTGAGTGAGTGAGTGAGTGTGTGTCTGTGTGTGTGTGTGTGTGTGTCTGTGTGTGTGTGTGTGTGTGTGTGTGTGTGTGTGTGTGTGTTTGTCTGTAGACAGGTAGATAGGTAGGCAGAAGAGTTACAGGCTGGATGTGGAAAGAATTGAGGAAACAAGGCATGAATATGATCAAAATATATGTGAAATTCTCAAAGAATTAATGTAAAGTATATTTTTAAAATATTTATCAGGGTTTAGGAGTTAAAAGCACTTGCTATTCTTGCAAAAGACCCAAGTTTATTTTCCAGCACCCATGTCAGGTGGCTCATAGTTAGCCTCTAAACTCCAGCTTCAAAGAATCCCATTCCTCTGTCCTCCTCAGATGTCCCTACACACACACACACACACACACACACACACAAACACACACACCTTTAAAACCGTCAAAACAAAAAACAAAAAAAAAACAAAACAGGCAAACAGTAGAATCTTTAAGAGGCTGTGTTCCTCCATCACAAAGAGATCAAAAGTTCAATTCAGACATGAACTGTGACTGAAGGTCAAACTCCAGGTTAAGAGTAAAACAAGATCAGTTCGAGAATGGGAATTAAAGTAGTCCTTGGAAATGGCTCTTCACACGGTTAAGATAAACCATGTAACATCCAACTAGTAAGTGGTCTGTTCACATAAATACATTAGCTAGTCAGAAAGTGACGACATCAAAATCTAGTTATCTGTAAACTAACTGGCCTTCTTACATGTAAAGATTTAGGTCAATTTTTAAAGTAATGAGTAACTAGTAGATGTGGCATTCAAAATATGAAAAAAGAGGAGGACAGAGAAAGGTGACATGCTGATCAAAGGTACAAAGTTTCAGATAAACTGGAACAGTAGCTGGAAGACATCATGCAGGGGGACCTGCAGTAGGCAAATGAAATTCCTGGAGACCACCATTTTGCATGGCTGTGATGGGTGAGCCCTGGAGAGGCACAGTCCCAAGAGCTTTGTGCCAGGGTTGCTTCTTGCTGCTGCTGTGCCTTCTCATGTATTCCTCACTTTTCTGTATGACTGGGCAAAAAAAAAAAAAAATCCTTTCTGCCTATAGTCCATTAGGACTGACTCCTGGGTATTAGCCCACTTGGGCAAATTTCCTGCAGATCAACATGAAGATGAACTTTTATAAAATAATATAATTTAGATGTATAGAATTCCTGATTTGATTCAAATTATTTTAGGAACTTAGAATAACTCATAGAAAGTTTAAGGAGATGGTTTTAGTTGTTTTGCCAAAAAGATATAATAAAGTTAATTTCAAGAATGGAATGTGTCCCCTGCTCATAGAATAGTAAGTAAAGGCTTACACTACAAGCATGGAAACTACACTAGGAAGAAAAATAGGCTTGGAACAAATTAATTATCAAAGAAAACATTCATTCTAGGTCAGTCCAAGGATGACCCACAGGTGTGCACTATGATAAAGTAAGGTCATGAACTAGGAGTATGTAATTCTATTAAAAAACAAAAACCTACTGCTTTGAACTTATAATGAGCTTACAAGATAGATAAAACAACTGCTATGAACTTAGAATCAACAATCCTGCTGTAACTCCCCCTTCTGCAACATCTTACTTGCTTTTGAATGAGGTAATCTTTCTTTTACGTAGAGAGTTTTGTCCTAGAAGATATAAAAAGGCAAAGAGAAAAAAATAAACGTGTGGGTTGCTGGAGTTTCTCTCCACCCACCAACTGTGGATGTATATGTATATTCATATGTATGTGTATGTGTGAAATTGTTGGAGCTTGCTTGTTGGAACACTTGTTGGAGCCCACTTTGCTTCATCTAGTGTGTATGTGTGCACACGTACATGTATGTGTGTATGCACGATCTTTTTCTTTTTCTTTCTTGCCAGCCCCCTAACAGTTAAGAGTTCAGTTTCTCACCAATCACAGAAGAGTGCCAGCCCCAGATAATTAAGTTTTGCTCACACCTGTTTTGCTCCCTGTAAATTGCCTGTCGCTGCTATCAGCACTGACTCCAGTTGCCGACTTCACACCTCACTGCCTTCCTCAGATTACCTGTGGTTTCGAAGCTAGTCTTCGACAAGTAGCCTTAGTGAAATTTTGTTCCTCATGATGATGAGCTAGTATTATTATTATATACATCAAAATATGCTAAAGGATAGATTTTTAACAGCATCACAAAAATAAGTGAAGACTATTAATCACCATGATTAAATCTTTCTATAGTATCTACTAAGTCAAAAATGTTACAAGGTGCTGATAAATTTATATATTATTCCCAATTAAAAATAAAACTTAAATGCCAGGAATGATGGATGACACACTCCTATACTCTTCTACTTAAAAAAAAATAAGAGGCAGGTGAGCTCCATAAAAACCCTGCCTCATTAAAAAAAAAGTGAATAACTCATTACTTAATTGATTAAAATAGAGTGGACATTAATTGGAGTTTTTATTGCTATGAACAGGTGCCATGACCATGGAAACTCTCATAAAGGAAAACATTTAACTGGGGCCAGCTCACAGGTTCAGAGGTTTACTCCATCATCACCATAGCGGAATACTACGGTGTTGGAGGAGGAGCAGAGTCCTGCGTCTGGAATAGCAGGCAGCAGAAGAGAGAGTGACACAGGCCCTCGCTTGAGCATCTGAAACAAAGCATTTGAAACCCAGTGACACACTTCATCCAACAAAGACAAACCTAGTCCTACAAAGCCACACCTCCTAACAGTGCCACTTCTTAGAACCTATTACAGCCATCTTTATTCAAACCACCAAAATTAATGAAATGTAAATATGAAAAAGCTGAAAGCTCCTTTTTCACTCAATACTGCAAATAATTTTTAAAACATTACCAAAACCAATTCTGTAAATAGATTCTTTGAATATAATTATGAATTTTCTTATTTTAAATTTCACTATTAGAGCTGTAATGTTGATCTAGTATGTTTTTAAAACAGTTCTATTTAAAAATAAATAAGTAGTTCACCTTTTATAAAGAAATTATTCAAATAAATATGTCTTTATCAAGTTTTCTTAATTGAAGCAATCAAAAGGTTAGGGTAGCTACCAACCCAACTAAGATTAACTCTTCTTTGAAAACAAGGCCTGCCTGTTGATATCTGGGTATGAACAGGAAGACCCTACCCTCTGATTATGTGAAAAAACATGTTCCAACAAGTATTTTGGCAGCCACGCAGAGTCAGAACCATGTACCTTTCTTATTAGCCTCTATTTCTATCAGGAACTAAAAAGCTGAGGTAACTGGAGATCTCTGAGATGCTGTTAATGAAACCACCCCATGTGCACGTGCACACAGCAATGGTGCTTCAGGGGCTTGCCCTTGTCTTGAACTGTAACTATTGCAGAGTATCACCTCATGAGAAAAGCATCCTTTATGACAGCAAATTAGCTCTGTCCACAGAAGAAGATAAACCCCAAAATCAAAATCAATTTTCCTAAACAACAAAACAGTTCAAACAAAAGTGCTACAAAGGCTGCCTGCCTTTATTAGGTTTAGCCTACATTGAAACATAGGCCAGTTTCTTCTCAATAACTCTTATTTTTCTAATACTTAGGAACATAAGTACCATGAATAATAAATCTAAATGCAAAAATAAAAACTTAAAATATTTCAAAAATGAAATTCTAAGAAAACAAATATCTATAATTTTTCAGTTCCCCAAATTTAAGAATTTACTTTCTAGTAAAGGTCTCTTTATTCCTCAACTAGGAAGAGAGGCTATGCAGTGCTGAGGGACTTCAGCAAAGCATCAGACTCCGTGCGGCTCTGCCATACGTGTCATTCTTATGGCAGACAGGCACAGTCTCTTCTTCCACAAGACAATGCGTCCAACTGGTAGAAACTTCAAACAGGACACATAGTCCACATATAAGGATACAAGCTGCAGCTCATTTGCAAGCCCTTGACTTTCAATTTTTTTTAAAAAAAAGCTAAGTATTATTATCAGCAAATTTTGTTCACTTGATACCCACGATGTAAATAAAGGCATAGGACAAAATTTGAGTTCATTCTCTTTAAAGTATTTTAAAATCCTATCAACTATCTCAATTATAAGTTAGAACTACCTAGTAAATTTATAATTAATCACTGGGTGTTATGGTTTGTATATGCTTGGTTCAGGGAGTGGCATTATTAGAAGGTGTGGCCCTGTTCGAGTAACTGTGGCCTTGTTGGAGTAGGTGTGTCACTGTGTGTGTGAAGACCCTCATCCTAGCTGCCTGGAAGTCAGTATTCTGCTAGCAGACTTCAGATGAAGGCTCAGCTCTGCCTGCACCGTGACTGCCTGTATCCTGCCATGTTCTCACCTTGATGATAATGGACTGAACCTCTGAAACTTTAAGCCAGCCCCAATTAAATGTTGTCCTTTTAAGAATTACTTTGGTCACAGTGTCTGTTCACAGCAGTAAAACCCTAACTAAAACATTGGCAAATGGCAAAAGAAGGCATCTATAGTTAGAATTCTGGGATTTGGTTTCTTTTAAAACACAAAAATATTATTTAAAAAAGTATTTTCACTTTAACCCTAGGTATGCAGATATGGGACTGCTTTGGACTGTCCACAGCAGTCAACTATGATCTGCCTTCTGTTTTAGCAGAGGCATGGTTTTGCCAGCTGCAGGTAGTTTCTGCAATTGTGTGACATTTAGAATTCTGGAAACTTTTCAGAGGGTATATAAATGCCCTGACAGGCGGACTTAGTGGTTATTGGTCATTCAAGGGGGTTGTTTGCAGTTTGTTACTAGTTATGCTCAACGAAGAAACAGAAAGAAAGAAATTAGATTCAGATATTCAGCTAGCTAGCACGCTCTCTCTCTCTCCATCCTTCTTTTCCTCCTATACAGGAGGTAGATTAAAGGTGGGAAAAAGAAGAACCCACAAAATAGTAAAAGGTTAGTTACAAGTGACACCTCAATATGGTGCTTGAAACTTAAGGATAAAAATGAGAAATTTATTTCAAATATCATAGCGAAAACAGCATGACACAAAGGAATGGATTTTTTTTCAAGATGCCAGCAAAAATTTATGTGGCTACTACCACTGGGATATCCCTTGCTTTGCTCTAGAGAAGGTTTTTCTGTTTGGGGTTTTGTTTTGTTTTGTTTTGTTTTCTCTCTCTTCTTCATATATTCTGTTTCAAAAAAAAGTTTGGAAGAATGGCTGAGCAGTTGGAAAAAACTGCAGGTAAAAATGGGAGTGGTTGAAAAAAATGGCTGAAATGAGAAAGCAAAAGGGGTCACTCTACTCTCTTTTCTGAAAGGGCTAGAGAGTTAGCAGTGCAACTGGAGAGGTTGAAGTTAAAGATGGAAGCTCTTGGGAGGCAAGAATCACCAGGAAGGAAGAGAACAAAAAGGCTCAGTCCGAGTGACTGAGCAAAAGATTGGAAGTTTCTGTCAGGAGGAAAGAGATCAAGAAACTATGCTGGAGGGCATTTGGGTCAGAGAGAAGCTGAAAAAGCAGAAAAGCAATGTGACAAAACAGTTCGTTTGAAAGAGAATTAATCTTGAACCAACCTCACTGCCAGAGTTGAAAGAGGGGCAGCTCTGGATTATGAGATCACCATCAGCTTTCCCAGTAGTCATACAGCATATATTAATAGTATGGCATCCTGACGAAATGATAGATCTAAGGCATTTTAAAGAGGCTATGATTTCATATGAAATGCACTCACCTTATGTGAAAGATTTTTCTGTTTTGGGGTTTGTTTGTTTTTCTTTTTCGTTTTCTTTTTCTAAGTAACTAGGCTACCCAAAAAAGAATTAATCGCAAAGACTACAAGGGATTAGCTAACAGCTGTACTACATCCCAGTTAAACTTGCAATGGTTAACATGGCAGAGGGAAGAAGCCAGGAATATTGAACAGTAAAATAGAGCAACGGGAACAGATATAGTAAAAGATCAGTTGCTGGGTGAAGGGCAGAATTCTGGTATACAAGAATTGATTCAGTTTGATGATGTTATAATAGAATAATGTCATTTAGCAGCTTTAAGAGTCTGGCACAAAGTTGAGGAGCCCAATAGTTTCCCATAGGAGGAAAGAGGGAAAGAATCTGTGCTAGAAGGTGGTCAGGTCAGAGAAAAGCTGAAAGTCCACCTCTTTTACAAAGACTATACAAAGCTCTGAGAAGCCTTCACTGCTTTTTCACAAAGAATAGTCTCAGCTGTGAACAAAGCCCTTTCCAGACCCTGATACAAGGCAGGTGTTGACAGAAACCTTGGAATTTGACAATATGAACATGAGCAGCACCTATGGACAAGTGGATAAGGGATATGTGCAATATTATCAAAATGCCTGGTACTTCAATTGTGGAAAACATGGTTATTTACAAAAAGACTGACCAAGCCACCAAAAGTGTCAGATCTTGAAATGTCCAGTGCTCTAATTATAGGAAATATGGTCATTTGCAAAAATATTGTAAACAAGACATCTCTAAGGGCAATGATTTTTTTCTAAATGTAAACCAGAAAGGCCTAGTCTTCCCAGGGTATGTATTCAAAGGCGATCACTGGGTTTATGAATGCAGATCCAAAAGATATCCAAGGCAGTTTCTTGTCATTGGGAAGCAAAATGGGGGACTAGCTCAAGGCTCCTCAACAAAAATTACAAGCCATTTTAGTCAAGGAGCAACCTGAAGAACTAAAAACCTCAACACTCAGCAAGAGAATCACCAAGGTTATAGAAAAAAGTGGAATTAAATCACCCTATATACTATAAAGATGTATTAACATCAGAATGGAAGCCAGTGAAAGTTTTGCATTGGGGACATGAATTTGCTTATAGTCCCACAGGAAATGAAAAGCTGTGGATGCCATCAAAACTGATAAAGATTAGGATTGAGCAGGAAAGGGTTCCTGAAAACCTTGGCCACTGACCCAAAAAACACTTATTTTCACTGACAATGTCTGTTTATAATTTCCTTCTAGACTCAGTAATGGCCAAAACAGAAGGAGGAAAATGTAGTGAGATTTCTGGAATTTTGGTTTCTTTTAAAACAAAGAAATAGTATAAGAAAATATTTTTTGGTTTAATCCCAGGTGTGACGATATGAGGGGTTGCTTTAGATTGTCCAAAGTAGCTATGATTTGCCTCGTGCATTAGCAGAGGCATGGTTTTTCCAGCTGCAGATAGTTTCTGTAATTGTGTGATATCTGGAATTCTGGAAACTTTTCACAGGTTATGTAAATGCCCCAGGGTTTGTGGTTGGTGGTCATTCAAGAAGTTTGACTGCTATTAGTTGTGCTCAAAGAAGAATCAAGAAGAAAGAAATCAAATTAAGCAATCTCTATCTCTCTCTCCCATCTATCCTTTCTCTCCTATCTAGTGATAGAGGGTGAAGGAGGGGAGATGGGGGGAAGAAGAACCCACAGAGTATTAAACGATTACAAGTATCAGTTCAGAAAACAGTTAATAAAAGTGTAAGATAAAATTACCAATCAAAACCAATGTGATGGTGCACAGTTTTAATCCCAGCACTTAGCAGAGGTAGGCAGATCTCTAGGAGTTCCAGGCCAGCATGGTCTACATAGTAATTTCCATGCCAGCACAGGCTACATAGCAAACCCTTGTTCTAATAAGGGAGGGAGGAAGAAAGAAGAGGAGGGAGGGAGGGAGGGAGGGAGGGAAGAAGGAAGGATGGAAGGAAGGAAGGAAGGAAGAAAGGAAGGAAGGAAGGAAGGAAGGAAGGAAGGAAGGAAGGAAGGAAAGAAAAGAGGGAAGAAGGAAGAAAAAGAGGGAGGGCGGGAGAATCTCCTACCTATTCCAATGGGTGGGAACACTGTTAATAGCAGGCAGATACTCTGAGAAATAGCAATCAGTCAAGGCATCCATCCCAAGAAACTCTTCAGTCCTAGGCAAACCATTTATACACAGGTAACTTCTATTTTTCCAGATCCAGTGACCTCCACATTGGCCTATACTTATATACCAACTTCCCACTCAATATCTCACCTGTACTCTAAAACAGACATCAGAATTCACACTTAACTTCCCCCCAGTACTCCTACCGCTTCCAACAGTTCACACTGCAGAAAAATGCAACCAAGTCACTATACTTACTGAAGCTAAACTAGGAACTCACTTTAGATTCATTTCCCTTGTATGCCACCTCCAAACCATCAGCAAACCTTATCAGCTTTATTTCTCACAAATATTTAGAACATATTCTTGTCTCGCAAAACCTGATCTAACTGCCCTAATCTAAATCTTTTACCTAATAGCAATAATGGTATCAAAAACCAGGTTTCTCAATGCTATTCTTGCTTCTACGTTTTCACAATTTCTTCCCCTACACAATCAACATGTGATTTATAATAGTAACAAATAATATCCATTACTTGTCCCTAGTATACAAAGCAATGCCAGCTTCAAACACTAAGTGAAAGAATAAACAGAAACATCTCCTCTGCCCTTACTCAGGTAACTGCCTTTCACAGACAAAACAAAATCCAACCCAGCATGGTGGTGCATGCCTTTGGTGTCTGGGGAAGTAGAGGCCAAGTGGATCTCTGTTTGAGGCCAGCCTGGTCTACAGGGCAAGTAGGTCAGCCAAGAATATATAATAAGTGAGACCCTGTCCCAAACAACAGAAAATCAAAACAAAATTAATCCCTCCTTTAAAAGCCTTGCATTACTATCAGATCCTCCTCACCTCACATCAAGCTCAGGACTGCTTGGGTTCTGATATTCCTGAAACTCTCTAAGCCCCATCCTGGAACCCCTATACCTCTCTCCATGTGAAGCAGGTCAGCACCTTCTCTGATCAGGCTCCTCAACATTATTCTGCCCATACTCTTTACCTTCCTTTTCTTCCCAGTACGCAACACCTGCTGAACTAGCTTCTTATGTACTCCTTACTGCCCATCTCCACCCTGGGAGAATATAAGTTCCACTACAGCAAGAACCTTCACTTTCTTGCTCAGTCATATAGCATCATGATGTTGTATAAAACCTGGCATATGGTTAATATTCAATAACAAAAACACATATCTAGGTGGAAAGTACCATACTAGACAGCAATGATATTCTACTTCAAATAAAATTAGGCAAAATAAAATATAAGTAAATATAAAAAGCAATTTGATGTTGTTATTATGGTGGTCCTTCCTATTCTGTGCTTTGTTTGTAGGAGGCTATCGAGTGTGGACTTTTGGTTTGGTATGGTTTTAGGTTTCTTAAGACAGGATCTCAAGATGTAGTCACTATGTAAACCTAGCTGGCCTTTAACGGGCTACAATACTACAGCCACTACCACTCTGTTGAGATTAAAGAAGACTGGAAGCACTATGGCCAGTACTTCCATTCTTAATTAGTGACCTTCCACAATAAGCTGCTCTCCTCTGAATATTTTCAAGATCAAAGCAGAAAATATGAAAATCCTTAAATCAGAAATAATAGTTAATATGTTAGGGTTTAAATGTTACAAGGGCATAATTCATAGGAACTAATTAAGCTATAATTCAGTAAAATAGTATCTAAAGAGACTGCACGTCTTAATTATCTTCTCAGGGTACATATTTCTTATAGACAGAAAAACTAACTAAAACCTTTCTGTTCACAACATCCATGAAAACTTAAAATAGGTGTCATCAGCTCAACTCACCATTTATTTCCTGACCTCAGAGTAATAAACCAGCTTCATTCAATCCAAGCAGTAATTAAATTCCAATTTTTAATCAAGTTCATTTCACAAAAGTCATCACTCAAGTTGTGATTCACCCCTCATGCCCGATGACTGCTATGAAAGAACATGTCCACTTGAGTTTAGTTGGCAGGGTTGTTACCGCTCATTGTTACCAGAGTGCTCTGAGGTGCATCTAACTCCAAACCATAGCAGAAAACATCACTTGTTGTAATCTATGACCACTACCATTATGACATCACTAAGCAGCTTATAAGTGATACATCAACTCTGAAGATGCAAATCCAAAGCTCAAAGTAATGAACAAGCGACACTGTGCTTGTAACTTGTTAACTGTAACATTTTTAGCATGTTTTAAAAGTATAATATTCTACCCCAAAATATTTTAAGGGTTGGATATATTAAATTTTGAAATATGTCTTGCAAAACTAGGAATGGTGACTCATACCTGTAATCTCAGTACTTGTAAGTCCGAAAAAGGAGGATTTGAGAAGTTTGAGACCAACCAGGACTACATATTTAGAACCTGTCTCAAACAAAATAAAACTGTGTGTGTTTGTATGTGTTCTATTTTAAGGAACATATTTATTGTAAACAGAAGTACTCAAAATATCGCTGTCTAATTCTAGATTTCAAAAGCCTAAGGAAAATATATCCATCTTTCAATCAACTTTGATACTAATTTACACTCTGAAAAAAAGTGATTTCAAATACATTCATTCAAATTTATTTAAAATTAATTTTTGCAAGTTATTCTTTAGATAACATGTAAAGGCAAAAGTCACACCACTTATCCAATTTCAAAGTAACCATCTAGATATATTTTAAGTGTAGGGGAAGGACTTTACGTGATCTTGCATGGAAATATAAGAAAATATTCATTTTAGTTTTTTTTTCTTTTATTCAGAACAAGGTTAGCCATAAACCTGAAAACCTGGATAAAGACAAAACACAACCAAATGCTAGAAAGAAAGAAAGAGAGAGAGAGAGAGACAGAGAGAGAGACAGAGAGAGACTGCCTAGTAGTCTCTAACGCACACACACTGTTCCCATTTGTTGCATCCTTAAATGTCGCTGCAGCAGCAGCCTCCTTTCCCCTGCAGAAAGCTGACACTATTACCTGTGCTTTTCCCTTTAGTCAATTACCTATTTGCATAAACGGTTTCAGAACACCCAAAATTAACTCTGTGCATACAAAGACAGACTCTTTTTAATATCAGAAAATTATTTACCATCTCAGAACCAAACAGATTGCTAATAAACTCCATCAGGAGGCTGGGTTGGCAGATGTCACAAGTCTGTGTGATTCCCCCAGCACTTTAAGAGGTTTTGGCAGAATCAGTAGCTCAAGGCCAGTCTTGGCTACATTGCAATTTTGTGTTACAGGCCAGCCTAGGCTAAGGTACTCAGAAGAGAGTATGGAGGAAGACTGGTTTTTCTTTGTTATCTTCATATAGACCCTAAAATTGCATGAATTAGCCAAAGGGTATATTTGTTATACAGTATTTCCAAGACACACATTTTCTTCATATTTGTAAGAAAAAGTAGCTTTCCACATCAACCAGCCCATAGGTTGTCTTAACTTTCACTTAGATCACTTGCTAGATATGCCACACTTGTTTATCTAAATAACTTATCAAAATTAATTTTAAATAATTTCAATATTTATATTGGCTCAAGGAGAAAATAATTACAACACCATTACTATAAAAAATAATCCACACTCAGTATATAAATGAAATTTTTCACTATTTCATTGGAAAGAAGTACTGTGATTTATGACTTACTGCTGTCAACTTTGAGAACACATAATTTTATAAAGATTTGTCTTGTCCGAATCCCTTAAATCTGAATATTATTTTAAAGTATTTTCTTCCTCTGTATTCTAGGAATAGTAAATGTCTAGAAACTGCAGTGTAACATCGAAGCCTTTCAATTATTGAACTCCTAACTCTAAAATGCTCTCTTAGAAAACCATGGAAAACTGAATACAATGCTTCTGTGATATACTTCCAACAAGGGCCATTACCAAGAGTAAGATTTTAGAGGTTAGGTTACAAAGACATCACAGATGGGTTTTGACACATACGGATAGATGAAAATCACTCTTTCTGGTCCCCAGGGATAATGAGTACCTTCTCCATCACTAAAGCCACTTCCAGGCCAGGACCTACAACAACTGGGTAAGCATCTAAATGTCTGTCTACTCTTGAAGGCAACCAGAAAATATTTTAGAAAGTAATTCCTTGCATATATTTTTACTAAATTCACAGCTATTCTAATTTCTATTCTAAAACTATTATGAAAGGGTATAAGAGACTAAAGTATAAGAGAATAATTTCAAACCAGATATATAAGTATATACATATATATATATACACACATATGGACATATATATGTATATACATAAATATACGTATATATACACACACATAGAGAGAGAGACAGACATACAGACAGACACCACACATTTCTAAACCAATGGTTCTCAACTTCTGGGTCGCGACCCCTTGAGGTCAAATGACCCTCTCAAGAGAGTCACATATCAGCTATGTCCGTTACAATTCATAACAGTAGCAAACATTACAATTATAAAGTGGCAATGAAAATAATTTTATGGTTTGGGGCCATCACAACATGAGGAACTGTATTAAAGTTTGCAGCAATAGGAAGGTTGAGAAGTACTGATAGTTTAGAATTTAAACTATCACATAATTGCATTGTTTAAAATTTCAGTAGCAATGTGCCTGCCTGGTATCTTCGAAAAGGCAGAGAATATCACAAAAAGGACTCCTACAAAACGCTTCTTTTCAAAGTTTTGCAAAATGTACACAACTGCCTCCAAGTTACACAAGTCAAGTTCAAACACTTTGTAGAACAGGGTTACCCACCCGTGGGTCCCCAAGATACCTAAATTTTTAGGAGAAATTCTATGTACGAATAAGTAGCCCTTTTCTCATGGGGGGCAGAAGAAAAAAATCTATATATAATCTTTCAGCTTTTCAAAGATTCAGTTAAGATTAAAGTGCCCTTTAGGACTGTCATCATTAGATAACTTGTCATGGGCAAGCCAACCCTTCTGTTTCTATTCCACATTAGGGGAAGATTTATTTTAATTTAGTGGTTCCTACACAACTTCTGGGTGATGCAGGCATGAAATGGTTGTCTGATTCTAACAGTCCCTACCACCACCACCACCACCAACACCACCACCTCCGCCGCAAAGCTGAAACCCCCTAGTTTCCCTGAGCCCCGCATCTCGAAGGTGGCTGGGTAATGATCGGACCCAGGCCCCTGGCAGCCATGTGACCTGCTTTTTAAAAGCTGTCGTCCCCTCGGGGGTCTCAGACGGCAACCCAGTCCCCAGCAGCGTCTCTGGAGCAGCGGCTGCGGGCGACACCGCAGCGACCTTCCCACCCGCGTCCCGCGTGGGGCAGCCACGCACACCACACGAGGGACAACAAAGCCCGGCCGAGCGGCCCAGAAGAGCCGAGTTGTCACCCCGCGGGGGTCGCAGGCCTTAGGGCGCGGAGTCCCGAGAAGCCCTGGCGGCCGCCACCCCACCCGCCCGCAGTCCTCCTTACCCGCAGGGAAGCTGCGGGCCCCGCTGGGGCTGTCCCGGCCGCCAGCCTCAGGGGCCAGGAAACGGCCCCACATAGCGGGCAAGCGGGCGAGCCTGGAGCTCGGGGCCGGCTGTCGCCTCGGCTTCTGGGCGGAAACTTGAGCGGAGCCTGGGCCGCGGCGGCGCGGACCGGTCCCGGGCGCGGGGCTTAACGACTGTTCAGCGACGGCCCGGGAGCGCGGCGGCTGCCATGGCCCAGCCGGCTGCGCTGAGGCCCGGGCCGGGGAAGCGAGAAGCTCCCCGGTGACGGCGGCGCTATCCCAGGCTCCGAGGCTCAGAGCGAATCTGCAGCTGCGGCTTCTCTCAGGCCCCTCCGCCCGGCAGAAGCAGAAGCAGGCGGGCCGGGCCAGGAAAGGCGGGGCCTGGCGGCCCGGGGGCGGAGCCCGGAGGGGCCGAGGGCGGAGCCTCAAGGCGGGGCCTGGGACGCCCTAGGCAAGCCAAAGACCTACAGCCCACAGCTTGGGGGTGATCATCCCGAGGCCGCTCTGATGACTCCCTACTTCTCCCCGTCCTGTTACCTTCAAGCTGAGAGAGGGTCCATAATTTAACCCCAAACCCTTCTTCTTATACGTACCTTCTAGGGGTACGGTTATAAAAGGTGCGAGTAGTCCCTGCAATCATATAACCACTATTCAATACTAAGGGGCCAAATCTAATAGGGGCTGTGGGGCTAGTCATCTGACTCAGAATGGAGATCAGAATTAAAACTGTCATGCATTCAACAAGCACCGTTTAAGGATCACGGTGAGAATAGAAAAGAGGTCGTCCCTGCCTCCCACATCTTGGAGCCCTGCTCCACTTTAATTCCCACCCTTCCCAGGAGCAGACATCCTGAGAAAAGACAAAGGAAGACAGCATCCTCTTGAAATTACTCTTGTTAGCAATATAATCATTTGAATATTTAGATACAAACTAAACACTGTCAGCCACCATAGCAGGAGGCAGGTTCAGCATGTCAATCAGAAGTAACCCAGAGGGCGAGTCCCTTAGGCTTTGAGTCCAGTGATGTTTTTCCTGTTGTGGAAACTGCTAATAAAAGCTTAATATTTATGTATCCCCCAAGAAAAATACTACTTAAATCTTGTGAGGCTTACATTTAGAAATACTTTCTATAACTCACCACATTTGCTGAAATGTACCAATCCGTGATTGTACATCTAGTCTCACTCCTGTAGACCTGCAGTTATTTATCCAAATTCTCAGATGTCGGTCGTGTCAAATGATTCTGATGCTAGAAGGTGACAGAAATATGAAAATATAACAAGATGGTTCTTTTTCTGATTTAAATATGTATCTTATTAATTATGACACTTGAAAAGGATGGGTAAAAAAAGTTCCACAAAGAAAAATATTAAAAGTAAAAATACTATATCTACAAATACATCTTTTCATGATTTGTAGTTTAACAAAGAGCCCAAATTGATGTGTAGCTCAGGCTGCCCTCAAACTCCTGGTTCTCTTGCTTCAGTCTCCCCTGCGCTTTCTAGAAAGAAAGAAAAAAGAAAAAGAAAGAGAGAGAGAGAGAGAGAGAGAGAGAGAGAGAGAGAGAGAGAGAGAGAGAGAAAGGTCCAGTAGCTTAGGGATTCTTAACACTCACAACCCCTTTTGTCCAAGAATCTTCTATACAACACTGGATGATGTATAGATAAATAAAAAAGTATCCAAGTCAAATGTTTGCTTATATCATAAATTTATTTTAATAAAGTATTTGGTACATATACAATTTTACCATTTATTAAAGATGAAAACAATCTGTATGCTAATGAGATGCAATTCTTTACTTTTATATAAATGATTAAATGTTGGCACAGCATACTAGTACATACCTATAATCCCAGCACTTGATGGAAACCAATAAACCAGGAGTTCAATAGAAACCTGGATTATAATATGAAGAGTTTAAGGCTAGCCTGACCTACATGATGAAGCCTTATCTAGGAAAGAAAAGGAAAAATGAAGGAAGGAAGAAAGAAAAAGAAGGCATAGGTAGATCCTAAAAAATATTAATACCAAACAAGTTTCTTGTTTAAAAAAAAGTTAAGACATTATTGAGTGCATCTGGTAGGAGTTAGGGGGAAGAGTGGGGATGAATATAATCACAAACTATTGTGTGAAATTTTTAAATAAAAATTATTTTATAAAGGCATTATTGGTGCTGGACAGATGGCTCAGCAGTTAGGAACCTGGGTTCAATTCCTAACACCCACCCAGGGCAGCTCATAATCACTTATAACTCCAGTTCTGATGGCATCCTCTTGCCTCGGCACCGTGGGGTATATACGACCAACATATGCGCATACACATAATAAGAGATCTTTTAGATGAAAGATAAATGGTGCAATCATAAAGTTGATATGAATATCGGGTTGAGCACACTAATTTTTTTTTTTACATTTTTTTCCTTAGGGCACATTTAATTTTCTTATTTCTTTTTCCTTACTCAAACTTATCAGTTTGGACAAGCAGCAAGAAAGCTGAAGAAGGCTATAACAGTAGGTAAAGGTGATTTTTAATACTATAATAAAATCCCATAATGTAAATATCAAGAACTAGTCAACTTACAAAACTATATATTTTATGAAACAAGATGAATAATATATAGGAAAAACTGTCAACAAAAAAATAATTGCAATAGTTCCTCAAAAACTGTTACCAATATATTGAAAACGATGTATGGATAAAGTCTAAAATCCTTATAACTAGAATTTTCTGGTGTGTAAAGGTCATGTCAATGACTATAATTTGTAAGCTTTACCACAAGAGAAATTACAAGTTATCTAATTTTGTGTATGTTGTTATGACTCAAATGATCATTCAACAATTAAAACTAAGAACACTTTTCCAAGCTGGATTTGAAAATCTTATTTGGTTTCTAATACATAGAACTCATACATCCAATAGTAAACAGAAGAGAAGTGCGTTGCTTATTACAACATGAAGAGCATGTACTTTAATCTCCTCACTTATAATTTGGGATTGTAACAGACTACTATCTTGAAGATTTGTTGTAGGGATTTCATTGCTTAATATTTTTTGTAATGTTTGTAATACAAACATACACTATAGATATAAAATTGTTATGTCTCACTAAGGAAAAAATCAGTTGCTGTAGGACAGATAGTTTGTATACACATGTTTAAAGAGAAAAGTACTGTTTGGACTTTTCCTGGCCATTTGTGGTTACTAATTAGCTCAGAAATTATGGTGAAATACTATTGAGAAATAATTACCCAACTCTCCAGGGCCAGGTTAATAGTAGCATTCATCTAGGCTGTGATTCCCTGAGCTCCCGATGTGGATATTCCTACCTGTACTACCAAAATAGAGGTAATAGAGGAAGGAAAATTGGGAGAGATGGCTCGATAGTATGCACTGGACAAAGCCAGAACGCTTCCTTTCAAGTTTCTGGTTCCAGGAAGTACAGAAAATGAACTCTGCCTCGAATGGGATTGTGGTGTCCACTGTGAAAGCTGTAGAATACTGGCACAGTTCTCAGGCTCCTGAAGGGGATAAGAGGACAATCAACAGATAGTCTTCAAAGGGACCATCAGTGTTTACTGGAACTGTTTGTCCTGACATCTTTGTCCCAGGAACTTGTAGTCACCAACTCATGTTACAGAGCTTATGAAAAGCAGAAAGATCAGTTACAGTAAAAGGAGACAGCAGCTTTGATGGTTTTTAAGGAGTGAAACATTTCCCTTCCTGTCTTCCTTTTCAGAAACGGGAGGATACACAGAATGGACAAAACTGTGGGGTTCAAGAAAATAATTCATGCCTTCACTACACTCACACACACATAGAATACACACACTACATACATACTACACACACACTATACACATACTATATGCACATATACATACACACACAAACTACACATATACACACTACACATACACACACTATACACACATATACACTGCACACACATATATCCACTATATACACATACCACACACACTACACACACTAAACCCAAACCACATACTATAGATATACACATAATACATACATAATATACACACATATGTATACTATATACAAATATATACACACTGCACATACATACTACACACAAACACACTAGATACACATTGCACATACACATACTACACACACTACACATACATGCTACACAACTATACACATATACACACATTGCACAGACTACATACATACTGCACACACTATAACAAACTCATACACACTCATTGAACACACTACATATATACACACAAATGATATACACATACATACACATTGCACACAAACTACCCACACTGCACACACACTATACATATACACACATTCTACATACACACACACACACACACACACACACACACACGGATACACACACCATCTGACCTGACCTGCACTAGTTCACAAGGGAATTGTTTTAACAATTCAAAATGTCTAAAAACTTATAGAATTAGGTCAAAATGTTCTGAGTGGTAAATGGGGTTATCTCCTGAGTATAGTTAGTAGCAGTTACTGAAGGAAAAAAAATCTTTAATTATGAACTCCAATGATTTGAGACATCTCAATAATGTCTACATTATTGTGCACAGCTACAGATTTTATATGATCTTCAAAATAATCTGTAGTGAAAAGCTAGTATAAATTCCATTTTACAGATGGGGTTAGGGGGAAGACCAGAAATACTAGGTATGACCAAATAGACTCAAAAAAGCTAGCTTTCAAATGTGATCCACATGCCTCTAAGGACCAATCTTTTCTGGTCATGCTCCTTATCATGTAAACAAAAATTAGAAGATTATTCTTCAGATGACATGTGAGAAGGAAGGACCTAATTATAGGATCCCTGAGTGTTGTGTACAGCTGTGCTAAGATCCCTAGCAGTGACATTAGTCTGTGGGACTGTGTGAGGCTAGCGGGGCAGCAGAGAGGGGTGGGGGATAGAAAGAAGGGAAGCTGGGTTTTGCAGTATGGCCACTTAAAGACTGTCGGCTCAAGACTATTGGCTGAAGAATAAAGTAAGGGGTTGCTGAGCCTCATGTAGAAGGAGTGATGAACTCAAGAGAGGGCTGAAAAGCTGGGAGGTGGAGTGGGGAGTTTTACAATCAAGGAATAAGCACAGCTGGAATACAGGAGCACACACTGCAGAGATGTGCAAAGGGCAAAGGAGAACAGAGGTTCAAGATTTCAGGCGGGGCAGTGGAAGAGTTAATCCCAAAGACGATATTGAAGTCGTGTCTCTGATTTCCTTCAAGAGATACCTTGATGTGCCAATGTAGAGAATGCAGTTGGTTGACAGTCTGTAGCTCCTGCCACCCACAAGGTTACCCTCAGCTTCTAAGTGGAGGCTGTGAAATTCTGTAGTATTTCTAGCGCGATTGACCAAGGAACATAGTGAAGCCCCACACCCCCCCCATTCTTTCCAAAGCATAGTCCCCCGTGACCAGTCTTGGTCTCTGCCTCTAGTGGGTGGATGGAACCTTTTTCAAACCTTTTATGCAGTCTGAGCCTTTGTTTTTCAGTCCTGCTTCCTGGCCCTGACATCTTCCACAGGCTATCATCTACAATCCTTCTCACTACCTTTAGCATCTACTTTCTGGAATATCCAGGAACGTATACAGTCCAGGAAGAAGATAAGGATAGAAAGGAATTGGATTTGGTTCATTTGTTTGAAATATGTAAATAGTGTTTCTAAAGGAAGTGAGGATGTGACAAAATATGTTTCCAGGAGATTACAGTATACCAAACCACAATATGCATTGTGGTTTAATTTGAACTTGCTCTCATAGAACATATTCTCACATTTGAACACAAAGTCTGTGACTGGTGGTGCTGTTTTGGAAGTGACTGATCAGTTACAAGACAGAATCTTATTGAAGGAAATGATCACTGAGGGTGGGCCTTAAGGTTTCTAGCACTGCATCACTTCCTGCTCAAGTTCTGCTTCCTGTGGGTGGATCTGATATGACTGGCTCCTTCTGAAGTGCTTTGAGAGATGACATCCCCAGAAGAGCTGTAAACCAGACAGTCCTTTCCTCCCTGTGATTGTTAGTCTTGTTACCTTGACAAAATCTAGAATTATAAAAATGAGAGATAGGCCTGGAGCACGCCTCTAAGGGATTATCTTGATTGCATTAAATAACGAAAGGCCCCGCCCAGTGTGGATGACACACATTCCCCAGGCTTGGAATCCTCGAATGTGCTGTAAGAATGGATAAAGCAAACCCAGCACTAGCATGCACATGCTCATGGCTCTCATCTTTTGACTGCAGACATAGTGTAACCATGTTTCAAACTCTTACTGCCTTGACTTCCCCACTGTGAGAGACTTGTAACCCCCGGAAGCGTGAGCCACAAGAAATCCCTTATCCCTTACACTGCTTTGGCTGTGTCTTTTCACAGCAACAGAAAAGACACTAAGCTGGCAGCTTAGTGACTTCTTTCTGGGTACTTTGTCACAGCAACAGTAGCAGCGTCTGGTACACCCAGGAGAGTCACAAGAAATGCAGCTGACCGCAACTGCCGCATAGCCAGAGACACCAGGAAAAGAGTTCCTGAAATTTTCAACAGAAGCAGGCAGGCTTAGGAGAGATGACAGACTGACAGTCTTCCAAACTCCACTTGGGTGTCCGTGAACCCCTGGGAAGAAGGTTCTGCCTAATCCTGACTGAGGGGGGCAGGGGGGAGGGGGCTGGTAGCTGCTGTCCCAATTTTTGAAAGTCGTTGCTATCTAAAGTATTTCCAAGAGCACATCGAATAAACTTGTAAATGTATCAAATTCACTGATGCCAATGGGATTTTAATTAGTTAATTAAGAGTAATTAATTGGTTCTGACTTTACTACTCAAATAACAAAACCATTAAGATAGTCTTCATGATAGAAATGTACTTGCAGATAGCAGGAGATGATGTAATGATGATTGGAAGCCAGGCAATGCTGGCATGCCCCAGAAATCCCTATACACAGGACCCTGAGACAGGAGGATTGCCAGGTGGGCTTCATAGTGAGTTCCAGCCTTAGTTAAGTTACAGAATGAGACCCTGTCTTAAACCGCTAACACACTTACACTTTTACACACTAACTTCAGCAAGATTTCTTTTCAAGGAATTTTCAGGGCATTTTCTGTGCAATGGAGGAGTGGGTGGGATCTCTGGAATTTTAAAGAGAGCTAATATCATTGGAACAAGCCCTTGAGGGACCTGAGCTAATTCAAATGGTAGATCCTTTTCCTGAGCAATCAGAGGAGGCCTAGAATTTTAACAAGTATAATAAAAGACTGAGAAAAGCAGAGCTGAGTCTAGATATAATTATATGTATATGAAGGTAAATGAGGAAATTAATTTCTTACCTTTTTTCTTAATTCTATATTTTAAAACATATTAAAACAAAATGGTCATATAGAAAATACTCATAATTATTCATCTCATTATAGAGACTCTAAATGAAGTAAAAAAAATAAAACTAGAGACAAGTATGAAAGATGGGTACTTATCACTGTTTTTAGCTATGTAACTTGTTTAACAAAGGACATTTTCTAGAAGACGGTTCACTTTATGTTGCAGTCTTTATGGTCTGTGATAGTACAGGAAATTCTCTTAATTACTTATTTTTGATCAACAAGGTACTCATTGGGGGAGTAATTTAACCTGACACAAAATCAGTCTGTGAAGTCTGATGTCTATGTTTAAAAATAAGCAAACTTTTAAAAGATCATTTTAAAAAACAAGCATGGTAGAACATGCCTGTAACTACAACATAATTATGACATAATAACAATCCTAAGTCTATGGTTGGGGCTTTCAGGGTTCTGAATGAAAGTTCTGCTACATAGTGCAAGCTGACCTTAAACTCAAACCCTTTGACCTCACCCCCCAGAATGCTGGGGTTAAAGGTGGCCGTGATGGTCGGCTAGCTTAGCAGTTTGTTGGTTTGTTTTTTGATTTTTAGAACTAATCTATGGATAATTATCATAAACTGAGAGTGGGTTTTTTTAATTTTTAATGTACCTTGGCTCATCAATTACAAGACTGCATAAATGGGAGTGAGAACAGCCCCTAAACACAGTGCTCATCATAATGCTTATCATAGGGACCAACAGAATGAGTTCACAAAGAACACAGCCTCAAAACCTGATCACACTTACACTGTGGATGATAAAACAAGAATCACAAATCTTTATATAAGGTGAGTACTAATTTATCAAATAGTTCCGGAGTTCAGAAATTCTTAAAAGCTTTGCATTGATCTATCTCTGTGTGGATAATTAGGCAAGGTTTTTCAAATAATACATGTTCTATATCACACATCTGCCCCAAGAAAGCTGAACAAGGTAATTTTGTCGTAAAGACAGCTGAAAGGTATTGTCTGCAACTGAGACCAAAAGTCGTTGTGATTATTAGTATTTAAGTCCCCAATGTTACAAAGGTGTAAAATTTAGTAAGATCCCACCAGCAAGCAACTATAGACTCCGAGAGGACTGTGGAGGCCATGGAACCTGGAGTGTTTGATCACACAGAGGAGGAAGGATTGGTGAGGCAAATAGAGGAGATTTGCCTGGCAGTTGTCTAGATGTTGCTGCAGTCTCTGCAGTCCTTTGAAGGTCAGTCCAATTCTGGCCCGGAACCAAGATGTAAGTTTTAGATCATGGAAGGCTTATGAGGACAGTGTAGCCTGGAACATCTAATCCCACCCTGGCCTGCCCTAAAAAGGCCTTGAGTTTGCTCAGCACACAAACCCACTGCAAACCCCACTCCCTGGGGCTGTTTTCCAGAAAATTAAAGCTTAGAAGAGCAACACTACATTTGCCTCAGTTTTGATTTGGGGCTTTCTCACATTAATTTTTTAAAAGACTTTTCATCTTCCCACATAGCAACTCTTAGAACAGATGGCTTAAAATGTCTCATAGGAAATGAGCTGTAGACAGCAGATGAGCGGTATACAGCCATGCATCCCTGCAGAGGCCTAGGTTGGTCGCCCCTAAGTACCTACCTGGTAATGTGACACTGCCACCAGGCTGGATCCTACTGATGCCCTTTTATCCAGGGGTTAGAGGCCTCCTTACTAGGGTTACAGTGTGTGGGGACATCTTCATTGTTAAGAGGTAAACGTTTATCAGGAGTAAGGTGGCTTTGCTGGGGTAATTGCTAACCGCCCCAGGAAAGGTGTGAGCTAAAAGGAGACCACATGGAACTCAAATGCCTTGATTACAGACCCAATATTGGCAAAAGGCCAGGCCTGCAGGACAGCTTCAAGCAGTAACTGAGTGAACTGGCCGATTGCCCAGTGAGGGGCCCTTAGTGTATTGTGTAGCATCCATAGCATGCATGACCAACAGGGACATTTAGGTAAACCCTAGGGGCATGGGGAGTAAGAGGAAGTCAGGAAACTAAAACTTGAGTTTGTGGGGTTTATACTGAATGTCTTTTAATTTTTTTCTTTATTTAATCTTTTTTTATACAATATATTATGGTCATGTTTTCTGTCCTCCCAATTCCCCCCAGATTCTCCCCATCTCACTATCCACCCAATTTAATGATTCTCTCTGTCTCTCTCCATCTCCCTCCTTCTCTCTCTCTTTCCCCTTCTCTCTCTGTCTCTTTCTTTCTGTTTGTGTGCCTGTGTGCGTATGCACACGTGTGTGCATGATTGCATGCATTCATGCATGCATGCTTACAACACATCTCTAGTTATATCAGTACAGCCTCTGTATAATCTTCAGGTCAGCTTTTCCTTAGTCATGGGATATTCTCGGCTTGCCCAGTAACTTCATCCTTTATCTTGGGTCATGTTGTAATTGTCAGTTATCTCATATCTTTACATCTAGATTTTTAAAAAATATAATAGGGAAATGTCACTGATGACAAAATGTTCAGGTAAAAAATAAATATAGATAAGATGAATAAAAGTAAAACTACCATACAATAACATCTTCAATTTTTCAAGTTATATAGTAACTTGATACTATATAAACAAACCTGATATGTTCCATTCATGGGCAAAAGACTTCATTTTATTTCCAGAGTGTTTTTTGTATGCATTGAAAATCTATTAAAAAATGATATCTTGGACTATGTGTTATAAATACATTCTGATAAGGTTTACTGTAACAGTCTTTAAAAATTAAACTTTTTTAAATCATAAAAATGTTGATCCTACTACATAAACTACTAATCAATGTCAAGAATTATTAAGTGGTTTTAGCTGAAATGCTTAGGACTAATACATTAATGATCTAATATTAGGATGCAGAAATTGCTTAGGATTTTTATTTTTCTCATTTTAAAAAAATCAGAAAAAAAAGGTAATACTGGCTATGAGATTCTAAATCTGATAATATTAGTACAATATATTATTAATGGCAAGACAGTGTGTTACACAAAAAGGAAATTTTTGAATATAGAAAAATCAGGAAAAAACTAACAAAAGAATTACAGGTAAGGGAATGGAGAGGTGACTCAGCAATTTAAGGGCACTTACTGTTCCTGCAGAGGACCTGAGTTCAGCTCCCAGCACCCACACAACCGCTTAACTCCAGCTCCAGAGTGTCCTGCACCTTCTTCTAACTTCCCTGGGCAACTGCATTCATGGCACACATACCCACACAGACACACACACGTGCACACATAATTTTTTAAAGGTTTAATCAGGGAATAAAAGAGATACTAGGGTCTATCTATAATATTTTTTTAAAGAAAATCACAAAACTACCTCATATATGAGGCAAAATGGACCACAACAGGACGTGTTAAGCTCCTAGTCGATAAACCTTCAGCAATTAAGAGCAAAGTCTGAGGATCTGGAGGTTGCTCTGCTTCAAAATAGCAGAGACTGTTGTAACACTTGCCTATCCAGTCACCAGGAAGACTAAATATGACCATGTTCAAGGGGGAAAAAACAACCTTCATAAGTTTAAGTAAATCCATCTTCCTAAGATGGGCAGATCTAAGAAGTAATTGGCACAGAAAAACTAAAAGCAGCAATTAATAAATGTGTTATGTTCTGCAATCACTCACTTTCATTGCAACACCATAAATGTCTTAGTTAGGGTTTCATTGCTGTGAAGGGACACCATAACCATTGGTACTCTTACAACGAAAAACATTTCATTGAGGCAGGCTTATAGTTTCAGAGTCCATTATCATCATGGTGGGAAGCATGGCAACATCCAGGTACACATGGTGCTAGAGGAGCTTAGAGTTCTATATTTTGATTCACAGGCAGCTGAAGGGGACTGTGATTCCACACTGGGCAGAACTTGAGCATAGGAGACCTCACAGCCTGCCTACACAATGACATGACGCACTTCCTCCAACAAGGCCACACCTACTCCAACAGGCCATGACTCCTAAGCCAAGCATTTAAACACAAGAATCTATGGAAGTCAAACCTATTCAAATGCTTGACCCAGGGAATGGCACTACTAGGAGGTGTGGCCTTGTTGGAGTAGGTGTGGCCTTGTTGGAGGAAGTGTGTTACTGTGAAGGTAGGCTTTGAGACCCTCCTCCTAACTGCCTTTGAAACAAGATGTAGAACTCTCAGCTCCTCCAACACCATGCCTGCCTGGACGCTGCCATGTTATTCGTCATGATGTTAATGGACTGAACTTCAGAACCCATAAGCCAGTCCAAATTATATTTTGTCCTTTATAAGAGTTGCCTTGATCCTGGTGTCTCTTCACAGCAGTGGAAACCCTAAGACACCACCACAGTAAAGAATAATAGGACCCATTCCTCTCTCAAAGTTGAAGGCATAGAGGGATTCAGAGCAGCATGGATTGCTCAGGACAGATTAGCAGTTCAATGACAGGCATACCTGACTCAAGAAACTGAGCCCTTTAATATTACTTCTGCTATGAAATGATTGCTAAGCTTTACTAGTAATTAATGACTTGACAATGACCATATATGGAAGTAGGAACACAAGGGAGTGATAACCACCAAATGACTGTTCTCTTTGTAAAAGGGGGAAGGTGGACCTTAGAAGGGAACATGCAAAGACTTCAAAATATGTAATGTTTAAAAACTCAATGAAATATGGAAATTTGTTAGGATTTGATAATCTGGTGTGTGGGGTTATCTGTTTCACTCCATACTTTTCTGCATGGTTGAAATAATTTAATCAAAAATTAAAGAAGCCAATTAATGCCTTCATATTTCATGTATAACAAAATTGAATAATTATGGTTGAAGGCTGAAGAATCAGACACACCCAATACTTCAGGTGATATTAATCCGTCTAACTCTTGTGCAAAGTATTTTGATGATATGTCCCACTTCTGGCCATAAGAATAATTATACTTAGTCATTCAGAAATTTTCCTTGAGGTCACTATTCTAAAGGAAACAAGACCAAACTAGGCATGTACATACAGAAATAAACATATTGTAATACTCCTAAGCCACATCATTTAGATATAAGGTGTCAACTATAATAACAATCTAAAACTTTAGCTGTAGAGGAATCATCAATATTTTTCAGCCTTTAGGTTATACAGCAATTTGAAGAAAGATTATATTATAACATCACTTGAGAAAAAAATCTGGTTATGAAATTACATCACCTCTAGGATTAACTCAATGGAAAAAATAAGCATAGAAAAGGTTCAGGAAGAAACACTGTAGAATGATTGGTAAATACTTTACATTAAAGTGATAAGATCAATATCTTGCAGATTTTTGGCCATATTGATCGGGCATGTTATTTTTGTGATATAAATGTTTTGCACCGTACATTCCTAGGCTTTAGAAATAGCAAGACACTGCTCAAAATAGACTGGAATGTAAGGGATATGGTGGGAGAGGGGTCCCAAGAAAGAGTGTAGAGGCCAGTGGAAGGGGAGATGAACCAGGCTGGCGTCTTGAGGAATGCTTCCTGCACAGTGAGCTTAGTCCAGAGAGGAGAGGGCACAATATGACCTGAACCAAGAAGAGGGGCTGGGAAAGTGGCGAGCATACTGCAAAGTGGAAAGATATCCGACATGCTCAGGAAAACATTACTCTGTGTCATGGAATGCCTTATTTTCAGATCTCAATCTCTGAATTGTTCAGAAGTTGCGGTGACTTTAAGAGTTTCACAGTTAAATGGATTCCACAAAATAACTGCTTAAAGATTCATAGCAGCATAATTATGAGTTGCGTTTCACAGGCTCCAAATCTTTTGTCTAAAAATAATCGCAGTGACTACATCTTAGGTAAACAAAGCCATTACCTATTCTGTGCCCAGGCTATATTGGTAGTCACTTACTGGAAAACGGATCACTAGTTAAGTAACTATGTGCTTTCAGAACATCTGCTTGTCACTCTTACCATAATGATGAATGAAATAAATAAAATATTTTAAGCCTTCAGTGCATAAACATGACTATTAAAAACTATTTACTATCACACGAGCCTACCTATACATGCAAAGGGGCACTTCCAGCTGGGCACTCCTGGAAGCCAACACTTTCTGTAAGGAGTGGTGTGTTTTTGTGTGTTTCTGTATGTAGCAGATAGACAGGTAAGAAACGGAGAGGCAGAGTGGGCCATGGGATGCTTTGCTGTTCCCATGTAGACCATCTGCCATTTCCCAGCTTCCTTGGGTTAGATAAATATTTCTTAAATAATACATGACTCAATGGGATGATAGCTGCCACTTATCAAATAATTGCTTTGTGCTGGGGGTTCACATCCATTAACTTTAATTGTTGTGAGCTTCCTGCCAAGGCTGTAACTCAAGCGGCAGGGTGATCAGGTTCTTCAGCTGTTCCTTGGTTTTCACCCTTTGCTACCCACGTAAGATAGAACTTCTTGATTGCCATCTTGAGCACTGGCAAGAAATCTGTGGTTCGCCTACATTGCCACCCTTCTCTTTTGTGTTTTGCATTGCATTTTTTCCTGTGCAAGCCCAATTCCCTATATGTCCTTTGAGTGGAGCAACAAAGCGCTCAGTGGATGTTATGATGTTACTAAGTCAACGATCCCAAGGCCTCAGACCTGTAAGAGTGGCAAAGCCTTCCCTGAGTGACTCAGAGGGATGGTAAAGTGGTTCTCGGATCCGAGGATGAATGTGTGACAGTGTGTGCCGAAAAGATGCACCATAGCTTTTTCTTCTCAGTGTTCAGTGCCTGAAGCCTGCTCCCCTATAGAGACTACTCCTACTGCGATTAGCTAACCCTGCCTCCTAGTTCAGCTGTATAAAACAACCTGCACCTTGTTTATCTGTATGAAATAGCCTCCCCTCCTTATTTAGTATGCAGCAAAAGCAAGAGTTCACTTTCTTGTTCAGCTTTATGGAATAAGCGTGCTGAACGTCTGGGGTGCTGTGACTTCTCCATCAGAATGAGCACAACTCGACACATTCCAGTTGTTTTGTACTTGTGTCCATGTGTCTGCACTATCTCCATTCCTCTGCAGTCCCTAGGCAGGGTTCTGGGTCTCAACCCATGCAAGGACTCAGAGATCCTTTTCCTAGCCCTGTGTTTGCTCTCTCTGCAGCTGCATCGAATCACCCGTTTGCTCATACAGTCCCCAAAAATGTCATCCACATTGCGGGGCACCTGTTTAATTTTTGGGGAGAGGTAAGAATGGCCCATTGCAGTGCCAAGTAGCAAACAACTTAATATTGGACATCTCCAGCTGTAGAATGCTCAAAATTCTCCCCCCCCTTCTCCAGGTCTTTTCCTCCCCCCACCCCCTTCTTCCCTTTAGCTCCCACCTCTTTCCCTGACTCAGATGATCAAACCCAGGTGCTCTCACACATGCTAAGCCATGCTAAACAGACACTCTACCACATCACACCCCCAGGCCATAATCAGTTTTTGAAGTGAAGGTCTCCCTTCTTTATGCAGGCTGTTCTGAAATTCCAGGGCTCAGGGATCCTCTCTCTTACCTTAACCTCCTAACTAGTAGATTGACCAGCTCACTCCACGGCACTGCCTTTGGGATTCTTATTTATTATACAAACCACTGTATTCTCTACCTAGGGCTTTCCCTTCACAGTCAAAGTGAGCTCATGAAGGCATTTCCCTCAACTTAAGATGAGGAGAGATCAGAAGAGTAGCACTAGCTTAAACACCATGTGGTTCCTCTGCTGTGTCATTATCCCCATTTTACACACGACCAAACAAGCTCAGTGAGATTAGAGGTGAAGGACTGAGTTTGAATTAAGAGCCTGTTTTGCCTATCTCAAAACTTAGGTTGCCTCTGCTACACCCAGAGCCGGCAGTTATTGACTGTTTGCAGCATGCCTGGCTCTGCCGGCTTTAGAGTGAATTCATTAAGCCTTCACACTGGGGAGTATCCATTTTCTAGACACTGATATAGCAACTTGCTCAGAACTGCATGGCTATCAGGGGAAGGTCAGGATGAGAGACCAAGTAGGCAGTCTCCCTGGTTCTCATCAGGAGTGGTCCTCTGCCAGCCTACAGTCACAGCTCCCTCACTCCTCTCTGGACAAGAAGTGAGGACAGCTGCTTGGTGACAGCACAGCCCGCACCCTGTGAAAACAATGCCAATGTGCTCGGGAAACTCCTATCTTCTGAAAGCCCTCAGAAAGCTGGCTTCGTTCTGTTGGCAAACTGAATTATAAACACCGTAATGGCTGCTTTCAGAAAGGATTGTGGGATTCAGTCTTCCCTTGTTTACTGAGCTGGCAGAAAATCACTCTGGTCATTTGTTCTGTCTGTCACTCATCTGCATGTCTTCTGTATGTCGGGTACTGTTAGGCACAGAGCAAAGACGAATCAGGGTGACTGTGAACAGGGTGACTCCGAAGCAAGTAGGGGCTGGGCAGTATAGAGCATGTCAGACTCAGCAGATAGCCATTCATGGGATGATATTTGAAAAACTTGAGTCATGTTTTACATCACTGCATGGGGAGATGGCATTCGAGTTACTCATTTGAGAAAACAGTTATATCTCCAGCACTAGCACAATTCTGCTGTGAGGAGTGGGTAAGCTAACCTGGGTTCTGAAAGACCACTTGAACATCTGCTGAGTGGAAACAGGTCCACCCGAGAGTCCCTGACTCCTCTCTTACTGATCAGAGGTGTGCGGAACTCTCTATGAAGACATAACAAAAATCAAGTGAAGATTACATGGACTGCTTCTTTCAATTCTAATCTGGATAAGTTGGAACTGCGATTCTAAATTACCTAGCCCCGCATTGTTTGTTTGTGGCAGGGTCTAACACTTTACCAAAGGCCGTTGGGGAACATATTATGAAACGTGGGCTGTTCTGGATCTAGTGGAATCCTCCTGACTTGGCCTCCCAAGTACTGGCAAAACCATTGAGGATGTAATACTTCTATCCTGGTTGTCTTTGGACCACATCTCCTGGTTCCCACAGTAACAATAAAAGAGTAAGTCCCCTTTTTAAGATTTAAAATACCAAAGGGAAAGGAAGGGGTATCTGATTTTGTTGAGGCCATTAAGAGAAAGCTACTTCCTCATGGAAAAAAAAATTAACCTCTGGCCCTGGATGTATTTTTCAGCTAAAACACTAAATACTAAACACGAAGCCCTCTTACTGTCTCCTCCATTTAAAATTAACCCGTCCTGTCAATCATGTAGTCAGAACTCCATCTCTAGAATATCTGGTGCACTTGAAGACAGATCCAGGCAAAGGGAGAACTAATTATCCCCTCAATGAGACAACGTACCTTTTCCCATAAGCCTGTCCACCGTGTCAGCAGCCTGTAGAACTTCTATCTTGGAAGCTCTTTCAATCTTATCTTTTTTGTCTAAGCTGATGTCTGCTTTTCTAACTCAGAAAAATGTTGTTTTTTTATACTTCCTATCTCTCCTGTCTAACCCTATACCCCACTCCCTAAGCATGTTTCCTGGACACTCTGGGCTTTCTCGTGTATTCTCTGAAGTTCTGCCCATTCGTTTCCTTTGATCACACAGCTAGCCTCCATTGCTGAACCTGCCTGCTCTCTTGAAAGCACAATTTTATGTATTCATCTTTCTTGACCATCCTCATCCTCCCAGCAGATGCCTGTACATCTTGTTTGTCTCTCAAACACTAGTAAAATCATCCCTCAGCATTCACCTGTGTCTATGTTTTTAATTATTTTATTGGCAACAACACTAACATTATTCCAAAAAAGGGAACCCTACCTTTTCCTAGTAGCACTGGTACAAGCCAACATGCCTAACTCTGGCCCCTTCATTGTTTTCTTTCTTTGAAGAAAGTATTATGAGAATGAAGAAGAGTATGAATTGAATTACCATCATTTGATGGCATGATTCATTGACAATATAAAGCCTGCTATGACTCTTTCATTCATAATTCTGACTTCAGTTTGACTTTCTAAGTGGACATTGCCTTGAGGGAAAGGAATTTAGGCAGGAATATTCTTCACTGAGAATACCTGAACATTTCTTTGTGTAGAGCTGAGTATTTATCAAGAACCTAGCCTGGAGCTTGTAAGCAATCCTAGGACGTTATTTTCAACCTGACTCAATATTTTTGTTGTTGCTGAGTTATATTTCTTTATTTTATTATTTGCAAGGAACACCTTTAGCTTCATATGGAAGCTATGTTTTGGGGTTACCTCATTAATTTACTGGACTTCTGCCATCCAATTTGATTTAAGGAAAAGAAAAGAAACCTGACTACAAAACCACAAACTCCTCTGCAACTTTGTTTCTATGTCTACAAAAGGCGAAGGGCCAGAGAGCTTTGTTAGTTGACACAAATGGCAGGCACAAGTAAGTCTTACCTCTCTAACCCTGCCACCACCCACTGTGGGTGAGAGGAGCCGTGATAGTCATGTGGAAATGTGAAGATACTGTGAAACCAGTAGCTGACCAGTATCATTTAATACCCTGTATTATGCTTCCTTTTCTAATTTGACCCTCAAAATAAATGGTTAAGTCTGAATAAGTATTCTACCAGCCTCAGCTTAAGTACTTTTTCCAGAAGGCAAAACATTTCCAACACTAGTGAGTTGATAGGTAAGAAATAAATAAGTAAATAATCTTCTAATCTTCTCCCCTATAAGAAGCTGGGCACAGTTGATTATCTCATTGCTCTCTGAGCCACTTAGCAAGAAATACACAATGCTTGTCAGGAGAGGAGAATAACAATGCCCCTAAATAGAACAGTTCCTCAAATTGATAGGTATAAAAGACAATTTAGATGCCAACCTGCAGGCCTGGGACCTCTAGGAAGCGTTAATGTTATTACAAGGGGACCCACTGCCCCTCAAGCCCACGTGTCTGGATCCTGAATCCGATGGCTTGCACTCATATGTATTCCCAGTCTTAAAATGAGTGTATTGTGCTGTTGTTGTTTGGTACAGCCTGGCTTTATAAGCATTGCTGAATCATGAGTATGTGTTTTAACATATGTATTTCCTCAGTCAGCTCCTACCACAAGTACTATTAGGTAGAGATCTGTGAATTTTTGTTGTTAAAAACTAGATTGCAGTTGGAAACTAGGGAACCATCTGTTTGAGGCTAAGATAAAAAAAAAAAACCCACAGTAATATGAGGGTAGGAAATAATTATTTTAACATGTATTTTGTACAGTTGCTGTTTTTCTATTTAATATTGTATATTTAATCAATGACTTTTGTTTTGCAAGTTAGATGGCCACTAATTATCTGGCTTACTATGTGTGGTGGCCAGATCATCGATTCCCAGAAAAACTGCCCCGTTGCTACTGCACAGCCCTGCATCACTCCTAGATGATGTCATCCTCAGGAGTCAAGTTTCTGGCCAGGGGAGCAGATTTGCAGAAGTAAATAAACTGGAAATAAAACCATGAAACGTTAAAGAGACATTCAAATTTACACAGCACATGAATAATGGATAATCTCTGCTATAAAGTGTCTCTTAAAAATGTAAAATCGAGTCAAACCGACCCAGGGAATTGAAACAGTAAACAGCAAAAAGAAAAGCTGTCAGCAACACCATCTAGGAACAGAGGTAAGGATACCCTCTCTGTCAGCCCCAAAGGGACAGCTGTTCCCTTCTCTCAAAGCAAACCATGCTCGGCACGTCTCTGTTTCCTGTTCCCTTACCAACTCAGATCTGCTTTTGAGGAGTAAGCCAGACACACAGCCACTGGTGATCACAAGAACTTCAAAAACACAAGTCAACTCCAACAGGCCCTGCTTGAGATCTGCTTTCCATCTCTGGCAATCTTCCATTCCCAGTGCACGTACCCAGCCCCTCCCCGCCACACACACACCCTATCCCTGTCCTGCTACCCTACCTCCCTCTCCCCCCTTCCCCTCCCGCTGGCCCTTCCTCATATTAGATGTTTTGTTAGATGAAACCTGGGGACAATGGAAAGCATCTGGGAAAGAAACCTAATGTTTCCATCTGGAAATGTTACCTACTTAAAAATAATAACCCAGAATCTGTAAACAGTTTTGTTAGAAATCGCTCCCCCACCTCAGCAGTCCCTATGAAAAAAATATTTTTCCAAATCAGAATTTCAACTCTCCTGTTGGTGAATTGCCAAAAGGCTTTGTACCTGCAACCAACCCATGCATTGACTTCTGGAGGCAGACTGTTCTCACCACAGAAACCAAACTCACAAATCCATGTAGAGCTTTGGAGGCAGACAATAGTTACATTTGGTTCAGCGCAGTAGAACTGTACACTGTACACAGACGTGACCTCAGCCCAATCAGCTTACCTCCCTGTGCCATATCAACTTTCTCATCCGTAAAAATGAAAAGATTACACAGAGGACCATTAAGTGTCCTGACACATCCAACTTTATACACATGAAATATAGTCCTGTGTGTTATAACAATGTTTCAGCAGATGAAGTAGGTGAAACACGTAACTGTGATCCTGTAAGATGGATGGAATAGTTCTTATGATCAGCGACATTGTGCTTGTCACAATATCGTAGCCATGCTGTCTCTAATGTTTGTGTGATACCAGTGTAAACAAAACCAACACTCTGATAACTGTAAGTGCATAGCCTCAACAGTTATGCGTGGTGTATAATACTTTACAATAAGCAGATATATACATATATATGTATATATATACACATATATATCACAATGAGAAATATATATATTATAGTGTAGTAATAATAGTATAGTAACTATGTTATATAATACCTATATATATTGTGTAATTATATATACTATATTATATACCATATACTATATATTATATATACTCTACTATTAAATACATTATATAATTATATACTATATAACTATATAGTATATAATTATATACTATATTATATATTATATAACTATATACATATATGATATATAATAGATTTATATATTTTAAAGATTTTTTTCAAGTTTACTGAATATTACTTGTATATAAGTATGTGTGTGTGTAGGAGCAATTAAAGAAAAAGAGACCATGTAATTGAGACCAGAAAAGGGAGGGTATGTTGGAAGTGTTGGAGGAGTAAAAGGAAAGGAAAAAATGGTATAATTGTATTTTAATTACAAAAAATTAAGAAATCAGAAGTTCACTTAAATTATATTGCAGCAGCTTCATATTTCTTGTATTTACCATGTCCTTTCATTGCATCAAGAGGTCACCTTGAGTGATATACTTGTCTCTTCTGGGTTTGCGTAAGCTTGTATGTTCCACAGTGTTCACATGAGGATATAAGGGCCTGATGGTAAATTCTTGGAATGCAGCCTTGTTCCTCACTGAGCCATACATAGCTGGACTAGGTAGACTAGGGAGAGAGAGTAGCAACTGTGGATACAGCCATTGGCTAGTTCCCAGTTCCTCACTCTCCCTGCTGTAATCAGGAATTCATCAAAGGCTTAGCAGTGCCTTCCACACAAGTACACAGAATACCTCCCACCTACTTCATGGGGGCTTGACTGAGTAGCTTGCTTTTAGCAAATTGAAGCTAGATGTGATACAAGCAGAGGCTGTTGTTGTTTGTCTTTACTTCTTGAGGCAAGAGCTCATACTGTAGCCTAGGCTGCCCTGGAACTTAGTATGTAGCCCAGGCTGGCCTCTTTACAGTACAACCATCTTTATGCTCCATCCTCCTGAGTGCTGGAGTTACAGCTGTGGGCTCCCACACCCCAAGGCAGAGACCTTTTTTTAAGTGGTTTTTCACTGCTTTTGCTTTTTGCAATCTACTATCTAGTCACTGATTTAAGGATGGGGAGAGAAAATAGAAAACTGATCAAAACCTTGTGCCAGGCTTCTATAATTGGTGCGTGGTTGTTACTTGGTACTCTTGCAACAGAGACCTGACTGTACAATGAGCTCCCCACCCCTCCTTTTCCATGCATTTTATCCAGCACCCATGCATGCTGAACTCAGCATTTCTCAAAGTTGTTGAGCTGCACCATCTAAATGTTTTAGGTTGTCTATGGAAATAAGCCAATCAGTTGGGAGAATGTTCTCTAGGGCAATCAGTGGGACTGTTGCTAGTGCCAAGAATGCTGCACAACCAGGAACGAGTACAGTAAACCTTCTTATGAGAAGAGCCATGTGCCTGTAGCATGTGCAGTGGGATGACTCATGGATCTGTGCTGTGTTGGTCATAAAGATTGTTGTCCTTGTATTTTCCAGTGAGATCTCTGTGTTCGCCTATTAGGGACATTTTTGACTGTTTTCAGTAACGGGAGTGGGAAGAGATATCTTTGTAAATGAGTGGTTCACATCCTCTAGACACTGTCTAGAACTGAGTGAACCTCTAAAAATGGCTCTGAAAACTCAGCCAAATACATGGCACCCCGAAAGCAAAATGCACTCCTTGCACCTTGCATTTTATTTATAAAATTCCCTCCTAGTTCGTTTTCCTATATTCACTTTGTCTTTTCTTGATTTCCTCATGGTTTGTTCCTATGGTTGTCTTTAAGGACAGGGTCTCATCCTGCAGCCCAGGCTGGTCTGGAAATTACTATGAGCCCAGAATGAGCTCAAACTTGGGACCAACCCTCATCCTCCTGCCTCAGCATCCCAAAGTGCTGGGATTTCAGGAGTGAACCACCATACTTAGCTCATAACATTATTATTATATAAGAATCCCCTTCAACCTTTTCAACAAAAGACTTAACACATAAAATTCTGTTTGATAAAATGAAAATTTTTAATTTTAATCAGTACGATGAAGACAGAGGTACAATTTCACAGCTGATCTACCCACTCTGATTCCAAAAAAATAGGAAATAAATAAGTAAAGATGAAAGCTGTATTTAAACTGTTTGGAAAAAAAATATCTGGAAGTGATGGTATATGCCTTTAATCCCAGCATTTGGAAAGTAGAGGGCAGTCAGACCTTGTAGTATGACCCTGTCTTAGATAGCTAGATAGACAGACAGACAGATAGATAGATAAAATTGAAACTTTTTCTTTACCAAAATTAGACACTTTTTCTTTTAATTATTCAAGTAAAGGGTTTTTCTTTTTGTTTTTGTTTAAAAGATTTATTTATTTATTTAATATAACCACACTGTAGCCATCTTCAGATACACCAGAAGAAGACATCAGATCTTGGTACAGATGGTTGTGAGCCACCATGTGGTTGCTGGGAATTGAACTCAGGACCTCTGGAAGAGCAATGAGTGCTCTTAACCTGTGAGCCATTTCTCTGAGCACTTGTTTTTGTTTTTAATATTTACTGAACATCCACTAGGTGCAAAGAGCAAGATAAAAATGAGTAAGGTATTTTAATATGCTCAAGGAACTCAAGTATATTAGGAGCATCTCAATGATAAAAGACTAAGTGTCCTCCCTGCCTCATCTGCATTATAACTGTTGTGATTTGATTGGAAAATGTCCCCCAGAGGTTGATGATATATTTGAAAACTTGGTCCCCTAGTGATAGCATTGTGTTGGAAGCTTGTGAAACTTCTAGGAGGTATAGCCTTGCTTGAGGAAGTGTGTTATGGTGGCAGGGGTTGGGAAGAAAGGCCTTGAGATGTAGCCTGACCACACTGCTTGTTCTCTCTCTCTGGGGACACATTGTGACCAGTTGTTGTCATGCTAATGTGACCAGACCTTCCCTGCCCATTCATGGATTGTGTCCCTTCAAACTGTGAGCCAGAATAACCCTTCCTTCTTCAACTGTGTCTTGTATTTTGTCACAAAAATGAGAAAAGCAACTAATATAATATCTAATCATAGAATCTCCTTCTTTTCTAAAGCTATTATAGTGGCTAATATTTTCTCAACTAGATGCAAGCTAGACTCATCAGAGAGGCAGTAACCTCAATAGAGAAATGCCTCCAGAAGATCTAGCTACAGGTAAGTCTTGATGACATTTTCTTAGTGATTGATGGGGAAGGGCCAAGTACGTTGTGGGTGGTGCTATTCCTGGGCACGTGTCTCTTGGGTTCTATAGGAAAGAAAATTGTGGAGTCTTTTTGTTACATGTTTTATTGAAGGAGAACATTAAGCCATGACCCAGGAAGTGTGGGTTCCCTTGTCAGGAATATGGCTTTGGATAAATTAGTCTCTCCAAACTCTAAACTCCTCATCTGATTAAAAAGAAACTGGGAAATCTTGAACAAGACAAGCATAATGAGAAACTGGCTTAGAAAAAAGGTAGAACAAAAGGGAGAAGGGTAGATGGGGAAGGGATAATATGGTTCTTTTAAAAAAAAAAAAACAGAGTACTGAGTACATTGGGTTCTGAGGACAGAAGCTACAAGCAACTGTCCACAGTACTTAAAATTGTTGCTTGTATCAGTCCAGTAGGGAGTTAGGAGTAGGGTAAGTAGCTTGGAGATCTGGCCTTTGTAAGCCAAAGTAGTGACCCTCTAAGCTCATTGTCATCCATGTGACGCCCGAGCACATGCTTGCATTGATCAACTTCCTGATATTTTATTTGTTTTCATCATCTGCTAAGCATTGCCTAAACTGAGTTGACTGTAGATGAGAACTCATCACAGTCAATAATGACCCTGCTTCTCCCCCTCTTCATTGTTTTGACTAGTAACATCAAAATTTGTCTTTTATGCCAAGCCATAGACTTTGAAATAAATGCACAGGCTGCAGGAATCATGAAGGACATGTGTATGCTGGAATCAGATGCCTAGGAAGCTTCTGGTATGCTGTTCAGTTCTTCCTTTAAGAGAAAGGCTCCCTTATGCAGCACCTGGGAGTGATCCTAGAAGAGACCTGCAGAGTGTAACGTCACTTTAGTTATTTAATTAAAAACACTTTTTTTTGGGGGGGGGAAACAATGTCTTGTTAAGTATCCAAGTTTACTGTAACCCACTGTGCAATCCAGGCTGGCCTCAAACTCGGAGTTATACTCTTGCTTCAGCCTCCCAAGGACTGGGATTACTGACAGGTACTACCACCCACCCACCACACTTTATTTTACTGGCTCCTTATTTCTCTGTAATCCTCATTAGACTGTAAATACTGTAACTCATCCACTGTTGATGGATGGTTACTGCTGGCACTTAAGGTTACCAGACAGCTCATGGAATGAACCATTAAGTGTATGAATGGAGTTTCCTTTCTCCCCATTCCTTAGTCTCTAGTGTGCAGTCTAACACAAACTACTTGCAGGTCCTTGAACTTTTTGAGATGCTTTTGAAGTCACATGTTGTGTCACTCATTCTTTGACCAAAATGTTTTATCTGATTGGTAATCAATTCTATACTTACTCTTGGGTCAGCTCAGGGTGGAAGATATTGCTCAGCGATTAAGAGAGCTTGCTGTTCTTGCGGGGAGCCCAAGTTTAGTTCCAGCACTCATGTTAGGTGGCTCACAGTTACATGTGATCCAACTGCAGGGGATCTATGTGATCCTCAAGCCTCCAGAGGCACTCACAGTCACGTGCACATACCCACAGACAGACATACACACTTACATATAAATAAAAATGAAGTTGAATCTTGGGGGGAAGAGTCAGCTCATTTGTCACCTTTAGAGAACTTTTCCCAAGCACAGCCCCAATTCTCTATGTTTCCATGAAATTTACTCTTTACTGACTATCAAATCCTATTATTATTAATTTACACATATGATCTCTTATAGGGGATGAGTATGAGCACTGGGCTGACATACATTTCTTTGGTTTTATTGAGCAGTGTGACCAGACACATAGTAAAAAGGGTAAAAATTAAATATGATAAAAGTCAGGCTCTACCAGTGTTAGCTAGAAAGCAACCATTGGTAGAATAGACTGTGAAGGGAGTTATGTGAAAGAGACTATTAGGTTATGCATAGGGTATGTGGCTTGGCCTCTGAATTAGCTGGAATTCCTTACTCCTACATTTGACCTTAACCAGAAAACCAAAGGAGCCTAGGGTGTTCGAGTCTGAAGTTGGTTTTCTACTTATGCAGGTTACAGGGCAGAAGGATGGTGTCAACATAGCTGTTGCTTTGCCAAACATGTCTCTGTCGCATTGTGTCTCCACTTAGCATCTTACCTAGAGCATGTATGAGAGTGTCAGTGGCCTAGTGATTACCTAGATGTGATAGGCCCACAGGAGACTATGAGTCCCCTAGAGAAATGGTCACTTTTCATATCAGTTGTGTGGTCGCCACACAGAGCACAGATGTGGGCCTCAAGAGCTGGACTGCAGCTATCAATTTACCTTCTATTCCAAACACTTTGAAACCCCATTTTCTGGATTACAATAGAGTCCAATGCTGAAAAATGGGCATAATATTTTTATCTGGGTGGAAAAGAAGCAATTTCTCTACTTTTAATAAGTTCTAGCGGGGCGGTGGTGGTGCACGCCTTTAATTCTAGCACTTGGGAGGCAGAGGCAGGCGGATTTCTTAGTTCGAGGCCAGCCTGGTCTACAGAGCAAGTTCCAGGATAGCCAGGGCTATACAGAGAAACCCTGTCTCGAAAAACCAAAAAAATAAAAAAATAAAAAGAAAATAATTCTGAGGCAGTTGTATAGTCTCACAGGAAAATGGATCAGAAATTTAACTGATATTTAAAAAAAAAATAAAAAACAAACTGATGGTGGGATTGCAAGCTGGTACAACCACTCTGGAAAGCAGTCTGGCGGTTCCTCAGAAAACTGGGCATGACACTCCCAGAGGATCTGGCTATACCACTCCTGGGCATATGCCCAGAGGCTTTACCTGCATACAATAAGGACACATGCTCCACTATGTTCATAGCAGCCTTATTTATAATAGCCAGAAGCTGGAAAGAACCCAGATGTCCCTCAATGGAGGAATGGATTCAGAAGATGTGGTCTATTTACACAATGGAATACTACTCTGCAATTAAAAACAATGAATTCACGAAATTCCTAGGCAAATGGTCAGAACTTGAAAATATCATCCTTAGTGAGGTAACCCAATCATAAAAGAACACACATGGTATGCAGTCACTGATAAGGGGATATTAACCCAGAATCTCGGAATACCCTAGACACAATTCGCATATCAATAGATTTCCAAGAAGATGGAAGGAGAGATCCCTGGTCCTGGAAAGACTGGATGTAGGGGAATGCCAGGACAGAGAAGCGAGAGGGGGTTGAACAGGGAAATGAGGGAGGGAAGGGAGCTTATGGGACTTTCAGGGAGGGAGGAAATGGGAAAGGGGAAATCATTTGGAATGTAAATAAAAAAACTTAGAAAATGAAAAAAATAAAATAAAATAAAAACTCTTTAGCATAGCTTCTTTTGAAAATCTTTACAAAGCTTATTTTATTTTTTAATAATATTACATGCATAGAGAGGAGTTGGCTCACTTTGTAAAATACCCACTGAATAATCACAAGGATCTGAGTTCAAAGTCCTTGGGCAAGCCCTGTAACACTAACTCCAGGAGTAGAGATGAATCAATCCCTAAAGCTCCCTAGCCAATCAGTGAGCTCTGGATCTGGAGAGACTGATTCAAAACATAAGACTGAGAACAACAGAGGAAGATGCCCACATGTGGATGCACATCTGTATACACATATGCACCTACACACACATACCCTAATATGCACATACACACAGAATATATTATATTATACAAAAAAATGTCCTTTGGAAACAGTACCATGTTTAGTGAGGATACACAGTGAACATTAAACTTAAGTATTCTGAACAGGGTACATACTCTTTACAGAAAATATTCAGGAAAAAAATGAAAAATTCCTCCAAATCCCTCCTCAGTGAGCAAAATTGGCAAGCATTATAGTTCATGCATCAGCTAGGAGGTGGGTTGTAGAACTGACATCCATGGGGTAGGTGGCAAGCAGGAGACAAAATAATTCTCTGTGAACAATTACGTTCCCACAAAAACTTAAGATCCAACAGGGCTAGTAACAACATTCTGAGGTGACTCTCAAATGTCAGCTGTCCACATCCCAGAGCTGAGGAGGACTTTACTGTTGTGTCGCCCTTGTTGAAACAAAGCTTGCATCAGAGTCCACAAGGAAACTATTGTGCAAATGACTTTTGCTTTGAGAGACAAATACTTGCTTGGCTCCACACACAAGAGCTTTTGAATCTGGCTCACACAGAACTCATTCTGGGTCACCAGCTTCTTACAATTAACCCAACATAGAAAATACAGTTTCTTTTACTTCAAAACATGGAACACATGTAACGTAAAAGATTAAAAGATGTGAGTTTATATATTTTCAAAGGAGAAGACAACTGCTTGAAAGAGACCTACCTTTTAAGAGAGCCTGGCATTTGTTTTCTATAGGGCATAATTCTGCCAAGATGTTTGCAGGCTCCTCTGTAGAATCATGAGGAGCTGAGAAACAAGGACTCAAAACTGCTAGAATACTAATTATTATGGATCTGGAATGAAAAGGAGTTTGGGGTATTCACCGTGAACAGCAGTTAGAGTTGCTCAGGAGACAAGCAAGTTCAAAATGGCCGACAACAGTTACAAATGGTGGCTGTTGCTCTTTGTTTCATCTTTATAGGTTTTCCCTTATCTCTGTTTTTTTTTTCTTTCTTTCCATTTTTCCTCCCAGCTGACCTCAAACCCAAGCTCTCTTGCTTTAGCTTCCCATGTGTTGAGGTTACAGATGTGCATCACCACAGCCAGCTTTTCCTTTAATAGGACTTTGAAGCCCCCAAGAAAGTTTCACTTAAGAATGTGCTATAGGAAAGCCTGGTGTGGCAGCTTACACCTGCAATTCTGGCCCTCAGAGGCTGAGGCGGGAGGATCACTGAAAGTTTGAGATCAGCCTTGGCTATGTTATGACTATAGAGTGAGTGCACTCAACAAAACAAGAAAAATTTATGAGGGATCAGAAAAAATTAGCCTATTATAAATGGTTTTGATATCCAGAACTGTTTTACTTAATCATTATTTTACTCTCATCTCTAAGTATATTATTTCTTACCTGCGATAGTTAATATTGACAGGATCTAGAATCACATAACAGACAAGCCTCTATGTATATCTGTGAGGGATTTTCTAAATTGGGCTAGTTGATGTAAGGAGAGCCATCCTAAATATAAGTGCAAGACTTCATAAAATGGGGTTGTGGACAGGGTGAAAAAGACAACCAAAATTGAACACCAGTATTCATTATTCTCCTTCTCCTGACTGAAAATTCAGTGTGACCAACCAGCCACCTTCTGTACCTGGCTCTGCACCTTCCCTGCCATGACAGACTGTCTCCCAAGGAATTAGGAGCCAAAATAAACTTTCCCCGATCAAACTTTTCTGGTCATATTTTGTCACAGTATCAAGAAAAGTAATTAATGTAAGGTCATTTCATATCAGTCCATTTTTCCCACAGGTAGCTAAAAAAAAACCTACATAATTCTTATACAACACTATATTGCTTTGGCATGCTTTTAATCATTATTATTCATTTCAAATATATTAATTTTAATAAAACTATTAAACAAAAATAAAATGTGTTGGTTCTTGGGTTCAGATATGCAAAACTGAAGTCAGTTCTTTCAAGTTGAAGATCATAGACTGATTTTACCAGGTATGGTCCTCGATAGCTAGTCCTAACTGCCAAGTTTGTTTGCATTGAGAAATGCCTAAGAGATTTGTAAAGCACACCTCTGAATGTGTCCACGAGGGTTTCTCCAGGGACAATGAGATCATGAGGGCTCTGGTATAGTAAGTGAATGAATTTCTTAATGGCTTTCAAATGTGGTAGCATTACTGGGCATTTGAATAGTAGAGGAGGAAGCAGATCACTGGGTGTATGCCTTGGGGACTAGGTCTTAACGCTAGCCCTTTCCTATATTCCCTCTCTTCCTGTCTGCCATGAAAACAGCCTCTGCCACATGCTCCCCTACCATCACATTTTGTCCTACCATTGGCCCAGAAACACAGAGTCAGATAACCAAGAACTGAATCCTTGAAAGTCTAAGAAAAATAAATCTTTCCTCCCTTGGATTGTTTCAGGCAGGTACTTGTGCACAGTGGATGCCAAGAGTAACTACTGCAGGGTCCCACTTTCTTTGTCATAGAACTTTGTACATACATACTTCCTAATCTGTGGGTTTCCTTTATTCCATTGTTCAGTGGTATGCTAGTCAGGGTTCTCTAGAGGAACAGAACCCACGGAATGAATATATACCTAGGAGACTTATTAGAGTGGCTTACAGGCTTTGGTCCTACTCCTCCAACAATGGCTGTCTACCAACAGAAGGCCCAGGAATCCAGTAGTTGTTCAATCCACAAGCCGGGTGTCTCAGTTAGTCTTCAGTATATGCCAGAATCCCAAAGAAGTAGGCTCTCTTAGGAGTAATGGGATGAACTTGCCAGTTAGAGTGAGCACAAGCAGGCAAAGAGCAAGCACGTCCTTCTTCCATGCCTTTATATAGGCAACAGCCACCAGAAGGTGTGGCCCAAATTTAAACTGGATCTACCCACCTCAAAAGAGCTGGATTAAAAGTAGGTCTTCCCTCCTCAAATGATTCATCAAAAAAAAAAAATTCTCACAGGTGTACCCATACAATTGGATTTTAGTTAATCCTAGATTTAGTCAAGTTGACAACCAAGAATAGCCATCACAACTGGCCATGGTCTTTGTACTCTATAAACTCAGTTACATGGATGATTATAGTCCAACACATTGAAACATGAGATTCCCCACTGTAAGGCAGTGTTTAATTCCATGAAGAAGTTTTAAAGAAGAGATGCTTTACTATGGATAAAGGAAACAGGTGATTTGGTACCCAAACTGCATTCAGAACAGAAGCAAATCTTGCGTTAATTAGCAAGTATTTTACATTCCCTTGGTTTGTGTTTCAGGTAAAGGTGCATAATCCTTCAAGTCAGTGATGGTTAATCTCGATTGTCAATTTGACAGTACTTAAATCACCACAAAACAAATCTCTAGGCATGCCTGTGAGGGAGTTTTAAGATTAGATTAATTGATGTAGGAAGACCCATCCTAAATACAAACAGCACCATCCCATATGCTGGGGTCATAGACTGGACCAAAAGAAGCAAAGAAGAGCTGAGTGGTAGCATTCAAGGTTTCTACTTCTGGATTGAAGATGCAATGTGACCAGTTGCCTCTGCCGTCATGCCTTCCCCATCATGGTCGACTCTTCTTATACTGTGAGCTGAAATAAACCTACTCTCCTTCTGTTGCTCACTCCCTCCCTCACTCTCTCCCTTCCTCCCTCCCTCCCTTCCTCCCTTCTTCACTTCCTTTATTCCTCCTTCCTCCCTTCCTCTTTCCTTTCTTTCTTTTTCCTTCCTTTTTCTTCCTTCCTCCTTCCTTTCTTCCTCCTTCCTTCCTTTCTCCCTCTCTCCCTGCCCTTCCTTCTTCCTTCCTCTTTCTTTTCATTGCTTTTGTCAGGTATTTCATCAAAGCAATAGCACAAGTAATTAATACAATATCTTACAGTGCTATTACACACACACACACACACGCACAAATGTTGCCCTAAATTTTTGATTTTATATAACAAGTACTCTGTACCAAAATGTTATTTTTGGCATTCACAGTTCCAATATAGAAATGTGTCCAGAGTCTGGATGTAGATGTTTACATCATTCTTGAAATTCCGTAGTGGTAATAATAACCACATTGGGATAAGGTCACTGGAGTAATCAAACAGGGAGCTGTGGTTTGAACTTGAAAGAACACTAGTTTTTATCAGACAGAAAGGTGAACAAGTAGGAACCTTGTAGTTATTACTAAGGGGAACAGTAGAGTAGAGTCCGTGTGAAGTTTCCCAAAAGCGACTACTTGTAAATTCCAAACTGAACTTTTCTGAAGATTCCTGAAAAGACAATTTTGAGGGATCTTATGCTATAATTAAACAAATATGAGAACTACATTTTCATTGACTGTGTCTGATTTTGTAAATGGCTTTCTTTCTTTTTTCTCTTTTGAAATTATAATTTAAATAAATTTCTCCCTTTCCTCCCTTCAAACTCTCCCATACACCCCTGCTTTCCAAGGCTGTCTTTACCCTGTCCTAGTACCCACTGTGTAGCCAGACTGGCCTCAAACTTGTAGCTTTCCTGCCTGCCTCCGTGATGAGTAATTACAGGAGTGTGCCACTATGCCTAGTTAGGAGAATCTATCTTGTCAAGACAAGCTAGTAGAGTTCCTTCTCCTTACATCATTTGAGTTCTAACACAAAAGAGTATGAACCATATGTTTTATTATTTTATTAGTGATTGTGCTGAGGACCAAACTCTAAGTTTCATGCATGCTAGACAAGCACCCTACTACTTGGCTATATCCCTAGCATTTGTTTGTTGAGATAGTATCTTGCTGTCCAGTTTAGGATAGCCTGGAATGCAGATCCTCCTACCCCTACCACTATACCCCAAAGTGCTTGTGTTTTAGATACATGCTTATCACACCTGGCTATTAAGTGTTTTTCGTTGTTTGTTTGAGAGTGTTTCATGTATGTGTATGTGGTTGCTGGGGAATCAAGCCTACAGCCTCATACACACTAGGCAAGCACTCCATTATTGAGCTACACAAATATCCTGTGCCATAAAGACATTCACATGAAATGGCAATGCAAAGTGTCCTCTGTAAAGCATATAGTAGCTAATTAAAAGGCAGGACATAAATCTCTCCATCAACCATGAGGCTGCATCTCCTGTAAATGTCAGGAAATTCATTTTCAGGGAGTCTCACCAACATGGCTGCCTAAACAAGGCCTGAGCATGGATGACACCAACAGACATGCTGACACAGAAAGGGGAAATCTCACAGGTCCCCAAAGCAAGACAGGGAACTATAGATAATTAACCAGGAACTCAGTCCTGAAATTATACACACAAGTGACATTATACCTAAGAAGGTTGTATTTATGTATTTAGGAATGTGTGTCTAAAACAATTAAAGAAAAAGAAGCCATGAATCTGAAAGACAGCGAGGCTGGGAGAGGGGAGTGGGTGCATGGGAGGGGTGGGAGAGAGGAAACAGGGTGAGGGAAATGATGTAATTATATTTTAGTCTCAAAACAGAAACAAGAAACACACTCAACTTTGTAAACATCCTGAGATTAATTGGCTGTTCCTTGCAAATACGAGCCTATGGGGTACAGAGACAGGTGTTGCTTCGTGGCCTACTTGCCTCTGGAGAAGAGCTTTCTAGAGAATGAGACGGTTTTAATGGGACTTTTTTCTTCAAAATTTAATAATTGATTAAATTTGTTCTTTGATAATTGTACACACACACACACAGAGAGAGAGAGAGAGAGAGAGAGAGACAGACAGACAGACAGACAGACAGACAGACACACCACTCTCACCCCCATCCTCTTCCACTCCTGTACCACCCCTGTCTAGCCATTTCATTTCCTTATGAATCTCTGTCTCACATTCCTCTGTCTAATCATTTTTGTACTGTGACCTACAGGATTTACCCAGGGCCACACATGTGCAACTGTAGGTTTGGGGCTCTCTGTAGGAGCCTAGTAGGCTCACCATCGGGTACCCAACTAAAGATAAAGATAATGATTCCCTCACTTCAAACCTGTTGGTTCTGCCATAAGGGAATGGCCCCCTTGCCATTCATAATAAGGCCCAGGATGAGTAACCGCATTTGATGTGGATTCATGATTACAATGGTGGTGACTTGAATATGAATGGCTCCCATGGACTCACGTGCTTTAATGGGTAGCCAATAGGGAGTGGCACTATTAAGAGGTGTGGCCTTTTTGAAGTAGGTGTGGCCTTGCTGGAGGAAGTATGTTCCTGCAGCAAGCAGGCTTTGAGGTCTCATAAACGCTCAGTCTTTCCCGTGCTGCCCTCAAGGTGTAAAACCCTCAGCTCATTCTCCAGCACCATGTCGGCGTGCACAACGGCATGCTTTCCGCTGTGATGATAAGAGATTGAGCCTCTGAACTGTAAGCCAGCCTCAATTAAATATTTTCCTTTTTAAGAGTTGCCATGGTCATGGTGTGTCTTCACAGCAATGAAACCCTTTGTGCACAGAGAACAGCATTTCACAGCCCTTCACTCTCTTACATACTTCCCACCCCCTCCTCTGCAGTGCTCCTGAGGCTTAGTGGGGGCAGTGTAAATGCCATCATTCACTACAAAGAGAGACTTCTATGGTTAAGGCCTTTCCCAGACCCAGGTGTGAGATGCCTCCATAGAAGTTGGTCAAGGAAGTCCCCAAAGGCCCCTAAAACGATACAGGGTTTTTTGTTTTTTGTTTTTTTCAGGTCTCTTGGTTGGCCTCGGAACTAGAAGAAGATATGACTCACTTTGGTGGTACAGAGAAAGAAACCAGGCTGGAGCTATGCTGGAGTCTTTCTCCCTACAGTCTAGTTTTTAAAGAGCCAACGATTCAAGCTAGCAGTGAGCTATGGCATCAGTGGTCTTTACCAGCTGTGACCTCTATGACCACAAAACCAACCTGCCAGACAAGATGTGCCCACCTGTGCATAATAGGATGGCTGTTATGGAGGTAACAAACTACACTCTGATTGGATAGATTTGAAGCCAGGAAATCCATGTCTGGTACTTTTAAACCCTGATAACAACCTAAGCTTGGGGAAGTCAAAGGCAGAAACTTACTACTTGTTTAAACTGACATTTAAATAATAATATAAATATATAATTGACATTAGATTAATTACGTTTAATTAATAAGTCAATTAAAATTAATATAATTGTAAGTTGGCATTAAATATTAAGTTCATACAGCATCAACCTGCTTACTAAACATCTATGTCTACACCCATGGGCAAAAGTTACAGGCTCTTTTTTAAGAGTGACTAGATTTAGGCCAGAGTTATCTATGTTGCCAAAATAGCTTGCCGCATTGACCAGGCTTTTAAAAACATTGTGTGGAAAAGTAGTGTTTAATTTTTCATGATAACGTTTTCTTTTGTTTGGTTTTCCCCAATGGCTTCATATCTATACTAAACATCTATTGCAAATGTTTTACACAGGAAGTGGAGACTGGAGCTAAAACAAAGTCCACACCCTTTTCTATAGCAGCCTAGGCAAAAAAATAAAATCAAAGAATGAAAGTAAGAAAACCCTCTCTGCTGGGCCAAGGTTCCCCAGCTTACGTTTGGAACGTCTACCTTCTATTTAATGCAGTTTTTGTTCCTTATGATCTTGGTTTTTATTATTGTATCGTAAGAGGTATACATGAAACTTAGCAATATTTTGAAGCTACAGCAAACTGGAGTAGGGCTGAGTGAAATAAAGCTCGACTTTGTTTCTGTTTCTTCCTGCATGGCTCCCCATTGGGTGCCCAGCCTCTTCCTGCCTTGGTGTTGAAGCTTCTCTCCCTGAAGACAGTAACCCGTGACCCCATGATCTCACAGAACACAGCAAGATGCTCTGTGTGCCTCATTTCCTTTACACTGGGTTTCAAAGGAATTCAAAATCCTTTACTTTGTTAGATAAGAAGCAAACCCTGACCTTAGCGGGTACCACTATGCTGATTGCTTCCAGCATTACACATTTCCTGGGATGGCATGCTTTTTAGGTCATTTTCTACACTGAAGAGAAAATTTACATCTTTCTACTTATAACCGTAATTTTACTCTTGAGTTTAGGAATATACCAAAAAGAAGGGGTAGTGGTGTGCCAAAGCAGATACTCAGTAAGCAATCATCTAAGAGATGGAAAACAAGGAAGGCAGACAGGCAGAAGAGGAAAAAGGGAAAGAAGGGGGAGGGGAGGGAGGGGAGGGAGGGGAGTGGAAGGGAAGGAAGAGTAAAGGAGGGGAGGGGAAGAGAAAGGAGAGGAAAGGATGGGGTGGGGGTGGGGTGTCAGCAAGCAGGAAAAACAATATGACACAAATTGAAATTAAACAGGGTAGAAGGGTGACCAATTATAATGTGATTCTTAAAACACACTGAAACCAAACCAAATAATGGGTCTCCAGTTAAACAGAGACTTTTTCTTTGTTTTCTGAGAGAGTCTCTCACCAGGTACAGCTTTAACGCACTGCGTAGCCCAGGCTGGACTGTAACTCGTCATTCTACTCTGCTAGTTCCTGAAAGCTGATTGCAAGTGTTCTCCATCAAGCCTGGCTCAAACATCTCTCTCTGAGCAAATAATACAACAAGTCATGTTGATTTCATCAGTCGGTTAAGAAAACATTTACATCGATTCAAGTGAAATGCCTCCTTGATAAAATATTCTTGTTCACAATGAAACAGAATTTAAAAATATGTTCAAAGTATAAATCGTACTTGTCTTGCCTATGAACATAACTGGTGAGCTGGTTTGGTTGACAGCTGTGCATTAGAAGAAACATTTTGAGATTTTTTTTTTTTGGCTCTTTGAAGTTTAGAAATTGACATGACAAAACTTAAAAGTTTTTCTTGTTTTCTAACATGTGTCTGTCCTGTTCTTCAGGACTGTAATTATTCTCAGAGTTCACAAATAAATCTAATCTGAAGAAAAAAAGTGGTGGATGACAGTGGAGAAAATAGTTACAAATGGGAAGAAGAGAGAATCAAAACAGGAGAAGGACATCGTAGAGAGATGCTCTGAAAACAGTTGACGAAGGTTGGAAATGGGGGAAGGAAAGCAGATGAAACTTGGAAAAGACCACATGCAGACGCTTGGAACAACTTGTGTGAACCAGAAAAGAGGGAAACTGGGAAAGGAAGAAACAGTAAGTCAACCCATTCCCAAGTGGACCACCGGGGTGACCCCGGAGGCCAGGGAAGCTTGTTGCTGGCTAGAGCAAGGGGAATTATAGGGTCATGGGGGAGAGCACACATAACCACGGGTCACACACAAGGACCTGTGGGCAAACAGGGTCCATATGCTGAGATTTAAGTTCTAAATTTAGAAAATAAATGTGTGTGTGTTAGGAACAACTTCACTGAAGTCTGTTTTAAATATTTTAAGCAATTTAAATACTGTTTTTTTTTCTTTTGCTCTGTGTGTGTGCAAGTGTGTGCATGTGCCTGCACAAGTGTCTGTGTGTGTGTGTATGTGTGTCTGTCTGTCTGTCTGTCTGTCTTTCTAGGTCCAAGGACAACTTGAAATCAGTTCCCTCATTCAACCATGTGAGTTCCCGGAATTGAACTTGAGTGGGCAGGTTTGGCAGCAAACGCATTTACTCATCTTTAACCTGTACTACTTTACATACTTTACAAGATCCAGCATTGTAAGTGCCTAAGTTAAGGAGATATGGCAGTTTTGCTGTGTTGTGTAATCATACTGGACCACTTCCATGGTCCCTGAAAGATCTCCTTGTCCCTTTACAATTCATCTCTGTTCCTACTCCCAGCCCCCGGCAATCACTACTCCGTTTTCTCCATATATAGATTTCTTTTTCTGGACATTTCATATAAATAGAATCATGCAATATCTGTTTCTCTACTTGGATTCCTTCACTTAGCTTTTTTAAGGATAGTGTCTTGCTATGTAGCCCTGGCAAACACAGAATTCACTACGGAGAGTAGGTTGGCCTCAGACTTGTGAATCTCCTACCTCTGCCTCCAAAATGCTGCGATTACAGGCATGAGTCAACCATGCTGGGCTCTCATTTAGCATGTTCTTATGTTCATCCATGTGTGACACGCATCTGTATTTCTTTTTCTTGCTAGGTATGTTTTCCATGATATGAATACATGATCAAGGGTGGATTTTGCTTTTCCATTCATTGGTGATGGGTATTTTTGTTGGCTCTGAATTTTTTTGGCTATTTTGAATAAGGGTGCCAAGAATAGTTGTGTGAGGTCTCTGTGTGACATATACTGGCTTTTAGAGCAAAATGTGGACTGGAAGGAGTTTTAATTTATATAAAAATCTAAGAACGTATCTCATGTCCTAGAAATCATGTTTACAAAGGAGGCTTTTGAAAAGAGAACTCTATGAACAGTATTCTCTTTGCCCATGTCCCAGTGTCTCTCCCACCATGCCTCTGCAGCAGCCCACAAGACCAGGCCTGTCAGCCTCTTAAGAGATGCTTACCTCCAGTCCCTTCCACTCCTCTTCCTCAACTTTCCTTATGTTGAGGTGGTCGGTCCTCAAACATTAGTTTATCCTAACCTCAGGATCTTAGACAGGCTATTTATTCCCACAGCCTAGAATTCCCTTTCCTAATCTTCACTCAGCTCACTGTTCTCCTTTCGGGTTTTTCCTGAGGTGCTGTTAATGTGAGTGAGTCTTTAAAAGTTAATGGATCTGAAAGAATGGCCATGCTTCTCTCACCATTACCCCACCATATACGTTTGCTGCATTTGTAACAGAAGAATCTGTCTTTGATCACCTCTAACCAGAACACAAGATCAAAGAGGGAGGCACTTTTATCTTTTTTTTCTTCCTTTCTTCAGAACTTCACATGTGTGCCAATGCTCATTAAATCTGCTAAACTGATATATAAGTCAATATCAGCATTGTCCTCACATGTGATTGATGTGTGGGATTCTTGGAATCACACTACTATTCTTTTGGTGGCCTTGCTTGCATGCTATCTGCTACAGTCTCTAGCTCCCAGAAGTTTCACTTCACCTTACTGACAGGTGGCTACAAGCAAACTGTGCTCTCTGCGTTGGGCCTCTCCTGTGCCCTTGTATCTTGTGTGTGTGTGTGTGTGTGTGTGTGTGTGTGTGTGTCCCTTCAGAGCCATGCTCCTGTTCTCCATGACAAACCATGTGGAGGAACATTGGAGTCCTGCTTCATCTCTATATAGAAAGCCCTAGATGTTGCAGTAGCAATTAAACTCAGTGCCTCTTTCAGCAAACAGTCATTCTTTTTAGATTGGCATCCTTTCTCCTGACTCACTCTTCCAGGTTCCTACCTCCTCTTTCCAGAAACCACCTCCTTAAATATAACCTCCAGCTATGTCAGCCTCTGCTTTCTGGGGAAGCCACATTAGATCTGTGATTTATGCGTTTTAACTTCATTACAAGTTACTTCACATAATTCTCTGTAAACTTTTATTATATTTGTGTGTGTGTGTGTGTGTGTGTGTTGAGGTCAACCAAAAATTTACAGGAGTCTGTCTTACCTTCTACCATGTAGGTTCTGGGAATGAAACTCAAGGTCATGAGGTTTGGTGAAACTCTTTAAACACGGAGACATCTTGTTGAACCCCATACCGTACTTTTACGGCTCTTGTTTGGTAAGGAAATCTGAAGTTCATATGCACATTCTCTTGTTTTCAAACCTTAAACTCTCAACTGTTGGCTGATTTAAGTTGTTCGGGGAGGAAAATATACTGAAAACTCTGATTCTCTTAGAAATGAGAGGATACAGAAAATTCTATTTATACAATAGGGCAGGAAATAAATTTAAGTAGTTCTTAGTGCCATTTGATTTCTTGTGGAGCAGAGAAATCTAGAAATTAAGAACTACAGTGATAACATGAACAACTGTAATATTTTGAATGAAAATGGCCCCATAGGCCCCATATATTAGGAGGTGTGGCCTTGTTAGAGTAGGTGTGGTGTTGTTAGAGCAGATGTGGCTTTGTTGTGTCACTATAGCTTTGAGACCTCCTATATCAAGCTATGGCTAATGTGACTCACAATCTTCTGCTGTCTGCCCATCTGGATGTAGAACTCTCAGCACCTTTTCCAGCACCACATCTATCTTCCTGCCATGACAATAATGGACTAAGCCTCTGAAACTATAAGCCAGCCCCAGTTAAATGTTTTGTCTTTATAAGAGTTGTCCTGGTCATGGTGTCTCATCACAGCAATAGAAACACTAAGACAGCAACTTACGTGCTTATGATGATGTGCTTATGACTGTGACTGTTGGTTTTATAGTGCATTCTAAGACATTGTGACAAGAGACTTCCAAAGGATCAGACTATGAGAACATTCATTCACATAAAACATTTACTATTTATTTACTTGTTGGAGGCACTTGTATTCTACAGCATGCCTGTAGAGGTCAGAGGACAACCCACAGAAGTTGTTTCTTTCTCTCCTGGAAGTGGGTTCTAGGAATTAAATTCAGGTCATCAGGGTTGGCAGCAAAGCCTTTGCCCATTGAGTCATCTCACAGCTCAATGTGTGTGGTTCTTGTCCCAGGTATATCTACTTTCTGGTCCTTTCCTACTGCGTTGTTATATTCACTTAAAGTGACTTCTTCTTCCTCTTCTTCTCCTCCTCCTTCTCTTACTCCTCTTACTCCTCCTCTTCTTTCTCCTCCTCCTCCTCCCTGTCCTTATATTTTTTTTGATGCTGTATATCACTGACTCCAGAGCAAACAGTTCTCAACCTGTGGGTCTCAACACCTTTGGCAACCCTCTATCTCTAAAAATATTTACATTATGATTCATAACAGCAAAATTACAGTTATGAAGTAGCAATGAAATGAACTTTATGGTTGGGGGGTCACCACAACATGAGGAAGTGTATTAAAATATCACAGCATTAGAAAGACTGAGAACCACTGCTGTAGAGGTTGGTCTAGGAGTTGCTGTATAGACCAAGCTAGACTTGAATTCATAATCCTCCTGTTCAGCCTCCACACTTCTGGGAAGACAGGCATGAGCTGCAACACATAGCTAAAGGCAATCTTTAGGGTGAAGTGATCTGGGAGTGTGAAACAATGGTGTAGCATATTCTGGGTGAATCTTTTTTTGTGTGTCTAACATGTAAATGATGTCAAATGTATCAGGTTTAACTAATTGTGGTGGTTTGTTGGGCCCAGGACGTGGCACTAGTAAGAGGTTTGGCCTTGTTGGAGTAGGTGTGGCCTTGTTAGAGGAAGTGTGTCCTGTGTATGATGGAGAGGGCTTTGAGAGAGCTTCCTCCTAGCTGCCTGGGAGTCAGTCTCTCCTGGCTGCAATCAGATCAAGATGTAGAACTCTCATCTCCTTCTCCAGCACCATGCCTGCCTGACTGCTGCCATGCTTCCCGCTATGATGTTAATGAACTGAACCTCTGAACCTATAAGCCAGCCCCAGGTAAATGTTGTTCTTGTAAGAGTTGCCTTGGTCATAGTGTCTCTTCACAGCAGTCAAACCCTAACTGAGATACTAATTTTAATATTTTCCCTTTTGATTTGTTTTTAGGCTTGGACTGATCCACAATCCCCATTCTCTGCTTTTATTCCATTGTCTGCCAAAGGAACTCTGGGAACATCTTAATAAACTGAATCTGTTAGGTCTTACACGTTCTGAGACGTCTCTCTGTTCCCAACTATACAATTAAGCTAAAGTGGGATTGGTTCAGGCCACACTCGGCCCATCACGCTCATTTTAAGAAATTGTTTTATTACCATCAGGAATTTCTAGACCAATGTCTCTGGATATAAATCCCAGATCATTGGCTTTCTAAGCCAGCTTCTCCAGGGTGGGATCTAGCAACTGTTGATATTGTTGGTCTTGGAGTCACCTTTTGAAAACCACTGGCTTAGCATCTATGTCATGGTCCCTGGTACATATTTTCCATTTTGCAATTTGGCTTATAGCTGCCTCTGCTTCTTCTGAGGAGGAACAGCTTGGAAGCTTTACTACTTAGTCACTGTAGAATAAATTTTAGGTCAGAAGTAACCCACACAAGATACCATGACAGGGGCTTGTCATCCAAACTGAGACACTGTTGAAAGTTGTGGAGCTACTAATTACACAGTAGGGTAGCAACAGTAAACAGGGACTATCTGGGACCTGTTTAGTATGTTTAGAATGGTTATGAATATCAGAAAGGAAAATAAAATCCAAATCCAGAAAAAATTACAATACAGTAGTAATTTTTTTCATCTTTTCTATAATTATAGAAAGCTAATAAATTAACCCACTATTCTAACCAGCTGGTCCCACGAAGTATAATGCTGTTTTAAAAGTTCACAATTTACTACTCTTCATAGCAACTGGTCACTTAGCAGTGATAATGCATAATAGGAATGGCAGGTTCACACTGTTGAGCCTGTGAATCATCAATATCTAAGTGGCTGTAGAACTTTGGGAGTAAGGACATTGTTCAGTATGTTTATCAGTTTGTAGAGCTTTTATCAAGTACTAATGTTCTTTCTGTCTGTCTGTCTGTCTTTCTGTCTGTTTTTCTGCTTTCTTTTCTTTCCTTCTTCCTTCCTTCCTTCCTTCCTTCCTTCCTTCCTTCCTTCCTTTCTTTCTTTCTTTCTTTCTTTCTTTCTTTCTTTCTTTCTTTCTTTCCACAGAGAAAATGAAAAACTTGAGTAGAGTCCTCAGGTAGGGTGTCAAGATGCAGCTAACTAGATTACTCAAGTTCTTCCCATCTTGTTGCTTTGCTATCTTGAATGCAATTATCTTATTTTATTTCATATTTGGAGGAAGCTACTGCTCTTCCTGGCAACACATCTTCACACAGGAACACCAAAAGACTGAGAAGAGTCCTTCTTATTTTCATTTTAATAACTAGAGACACTCTCCAAGGCCAGGCTTCATGGTGCACTACCAGTCACAGCATTTGAAGAACTGAGGTGAAAGGGCCATAGTTCAAGGGCAGCCTAGCCTACAGGGTGAGTCTGTGGTGAAAGTCACCACAGCATGGTCCAATTTTTGAGACCAAGCAGTTACAGCTTCTGCCACCTCTTGTCTCCAGTCCTCCTATTCTCTTCATGTTCATGACAGTTTAACCAAACCATTTGTGACACCTGTCATACCTCGTCTCTTTTCAGGGAAAAGCAAAGACAATGTGACGCTCCATGTTCTACCTGCTGGAGGAATTTCTGTCCTCAATGGAGCAGAAGAGAACTCAGTAAGGCTGCTGAAATCTATGAGACTCGCTTTTTTTTTTTGTGGTTCCTGCTTACTACCTAAAGCTATAAATAAACTATGCTAGGTCTTTCTTTTCCTTCAGTTAACTGACAATGAAGAAGTATTCGTGAGGACTCGGTAGTTGCATAAGGGACAAGAGTGGCATGCCTAGAAACTTGAGCAAGATGAGCCATCAGTGTGAAACTTGAGCTTGCCAGACCAGCTCAGATGCACTTACTCATACACTATTTCCATTTTAGATGTGCCTGACTTTGCAACCAGGTGGATTAGATAACATTCCGTGTATGCCAGGCGGGTTACGTTTCCTAGTCGCCTGGTTTCTATCAGGTCCCATAGTTAGGAGCTATTCCTCCAAATAGTGACTGCTCAGTGAAGAGGGCTGTGCTCTTCTATACTGATGGTTTCCCATGCAGGAACTTTGGATGCTGTGTTTCCGCTTTCCCATTTAGCCTTTGAATGCCATGAGTCCGAGGAGCTATATGGGATGGTCATAGCTTGAACATTTAAATAGCCTTTCTCTGAGCTCGAAAGCTGTCAGATCACTGGGGAGAATAGCTGAGGGTCATAAAGAGGTTTATGTGTCATTTCCAAAACCCGAAAAGAACAACAATTATAGTACTTTTTTTTCTAGATTTGGAAACAAACAGTCCTCGACACTGGAGAGGTTCAACGCATGTCATACAACACAACACCCCAAGAAAATTCACTGTATTTCCATGGGTTTATATTCCCTTTCTGACATGCAAGGTCTTAATCTAAAAATAACAGCCTCCTCCTGCTGTCTGATCTCATCAGTACATTCTTCTCAGTGCAGCCAGAATGAAGGGACAACCAAGTCCTGTGACCGATTTGTAGCACAGAGCACAGAGAGCTGGCTTAAGTTGAAAATCACATGTCTATTCTTGAAAGCAAAAGCAAACTGCTTCTCATGTTTGTTTCTCTGTTTACGGAAGTGGAGAGGAAAAAGAAAAAAGAAAAAAGGATTGCCCTTCTAAAAGCTCTGATCAGTATTCTAGTGTGTGCAAACCACCTTGGATGAGGGAACTTCATTTGAAGATCTACATACTTGAAGAACAAGCTTCTACTCAGCTTCTACCACAGTTGTCCCCTGGAAATGTTCTTTAAAGATTTATTTATTTATGTATATGAGTACACTGTAGCTGTCTTCAGACACACCAGAAGAGGGCATAGGATTCCATTGCAGATGGTTGTGAGACACCATGTGGTTGCTGGGATTTGAACTCAGGACCTTTGGAAGAACAGCCAGTGCTCTTAACCACTGAGCCATCTCTCCAGCCCGACCACCCCCCCCCCGGAATTTTCTTAAGACTCACCATTGCCCATCAGACAATTATAGGGGACAACACCAGAAGTATACCATGACTCTCCTCTGAGATTTTCCAGGGATGTACTGAAAAATGCAACAGTGATTTTTGTGTGTGTTTGTGTGCATGCAGGGGTGTGTGTTTGCGTATTTCTGTGTGACTGCTTATACACATATATGTACATGTGGAGGCCAGAGGACAACCCTGGGTGCTCAGATGCTCACCAGGTTTTTGTTTCTTGTTTGTTTGTTTGTTTGTTTGTTGGGGGGAGGGTTGGTTTTGTCTTGTTTTGTTTTGTTTTTTCTCATTCATAGTATCTCTGACCTGTATGTAACTCAACTAGTAAGCTAGGGTGGCCACCCAAATAGCTCCAGGAATCCTCCTCCATCTCTACTTCTCCAGTGCTGGGATTATCACACCCAGCTTTTCACACTGGTGCTGGGCATCGCACTTGGGACTGCATGCTTGTGTGTCAAGCAGTCATTTGACTAACTCCTCTTCTCATTTCCACAGTGATGCTTATACTGATGTGATTTAGTGGTGTTGAGCTATGAGTAAACTGGGCAGCTAAACTGAAGGACGATTTAGAGGTGTTGAGCTAGGAGTAAAGATAAGGGCATGCTAGCCCTGAGAAGCTTAGAAGAGACCAGCCATTGAGCCAGTAAGGCAGGTTAAAAATGAGCTAACGTGTGTGTGTGTGTGTGTGTGTGTGTGTGTGTGTGTGTGTGTGTCTTTTATCAGCAGATCAGAGATAGCTCTGGGCAGGTGCACACTATGACTCACCGGGAGCTCAAAGAGTGTAGCTAAAACTACCTGCTACAGAAGTATGACAGAGTACCTTTTGACCCACTGCTTTGTCTGTGAAGTTGAGCTCTTGAGCCTTCACTGTTGTTTTTATCATGATGGCTGTGTTAGCCTTTGGTGTATTGGTGACTGCCAAAGTTCTGTTATTGATTGAGGTCATTTGTCCCAATATTATGCTCAGATACAGGGGCAAATAATGTGGTAATGGCCCAGGGACATGTTGTAGTACATCTGATAATGTAGTCTTTTCATAATATTATTTGGCTTTGAAGCATCAAGTTGTCTCAAGAACCACATGGAAAATTGCAGCCTTGACCAGTTGGACCTTTCTCTTAGCCTGGAGCACCAGAAGACCTTATGGAGTTCAAGTATCAAGAGTATTAAGATACAAACTTAGGCGCTTGCAAAACTCACTGGCAAGCCAGTAAGACTGATATAAGAGAGCCAGCACCAGAGCCTGTTGAGTTCAAGAACCACTACTCCTGGGGTGTTTCTTATTAAGCAAATAAATTATACCTATCTATTCTGATCACTGTAACTCTATCATCTAAAGAGGACTTCCAGAGAATTTTGAGGACTATGTCACTTTGAATATCACACGAACTGCTCTACCACAACTGCTATGGACAGCATGGTGACCTTTTCCCACCTTGATACAAGTATTAATACTGGAAGCTCTTCCAACCACTGACTACAGGGAAGAGAACTCCAACCTAAGGAAAAAGAACTCTAAAAGAGCTTTTTAAAGAAACTGGGCCTTGCTCACACCAACACAAATCACAAGCTTTCAGTATAGAAATTGTTTCAAATATTTCTTCCTCCTTCTCCAGGCAGAAGAAAATTTGAGGATAGATTTAATTTTCACATGTGATAACCTCACCCAGTCTTGCCTTCATCAATGTTTAAATTCTTTTTCTTATATTATAATAAGAAATATGTGGCTTCTCTGGCTCATATATATATATATATATATATATAGAATGGGCACAACTGAGCACAGTTCGCAGATTTAAACAACTTCTAACTTAAAGATTTAAAGAAAGAATTTAAACAACTTCCAACTGCTTAAACTAGAACATTAAATCTGTAATCTCTGGGCTCCATCTTGACAAATTCTATCTGGCCTCTAGCTGTGTGCTTCCTTCCTTGGTCCCATATTCTCAGAATCTATTACCACATATATTCTTCATGTTTAACCTACATAAATTAAGAATTTTTCAAATTGCTTCAGTGAGTGATCTAAGCCATATGGAAATCTGAATCTGCTGACAGATCTGGTGACCTTCAGAGATGGTGCATGTGAGTAGTGGGTGGAATTGATCTTCCTTGTAAACTACTCTCAGGCTAGAGGTTGAGGCAACCTCAGGTAAGGCAGGAACGACATCACCAGACAGGAGGGTCATTTTAACTACAAATAATAAAACTAGATGAAGCTGCTCTGAAAAGTGGGGATGTTTTTCAGCATATGTACACACACACACACACACACAAAGAATTATATTGCAGTAATAGGCTGCTGCAGAGGGATGTGAACATGAAGGTTCTGGCTTCTCCCCAGTTGCCATGTTCTATCTTCTTTATAACGTTCTTAGGTAAGAACCCAAAATGGATATAGAGTTAGCTATCTGAGCATGGTACATCCTTGTTTGTGGCTATAAGAGAGACAATCTCCAGGGTCATGGAATCCAAGAACTTCAATTCAGAGTTATTTCCTTGCTCTGTCTGTCTGTCTGTCTGTCTGTCTGTCTGTCTGTCTGTCTCTCTCTCTCTCTCTCTCTCTCTCTCTCTCTCTCTCTCTCTCTCTCTCTGTGTGTGTGTGTGTGTGTGTGTGTGTGTATGTGTGTCCCTTTGTTGTCTGTCTCTTCTTTTCTCTCTCTCTCTCTCTCTCTCTCTCTCTCTCTCAGGCTTATATTTTTCAAAACCTACTTTGATAAGGGTTCTTAAATGTTTCAACCTCCTTTATAGCACACCAATCAAATATAAGGGGGAAAATGGTTAATAGAACAAGGAAGACATGGATCTGTTTAAAAGTATTTCTTTGGGATGATGCCAATCTCCATTGTCAACAGTCCAGACCACTCAAATCAGCAGCAGTGGCTTGATCCAGAAGAAACCACAAGGCTCCACCAATCATCACAAGTCTGCTGAAGCAACATGAAGCAGCCAGAAAACCTTTAGAGGTTCTTTGGTAAATTTCTCTCTACAAAGTGATGACAAGTGAAGATCAGAGAAGAAAGCAAGGTGAACCAATGCCAGAGCACCATCTGTTGTCCATTGGGTTATACTTATACTCTTTCCAAAAATCATGTGTCCTCTGAAGCATCCTCTCCAGCAAAATATCACATGCCCTTTCACTAGACAACTTCCAGAAAAATGCATGTATGTTCTCAGCAAAAAATCCTCCCATAAGACAGTTTCCAGAAAACAGCACATGACACAACTGAGTCTCCAAGGAAACAAGAAATTCCCACTTCACTCTTTCTCTTGCAGAACAAATTTCAGGTTAGGGTTCCTTAGCGTGTCTCTTGCAATAGCTAAGTAATGGAACCTCTGTACAGGAAGACAGGTTGAATATCTGAATGAAGTTGTGGGTTTCATCAGGAAAGAAGAGAAGAGAATCCCATATAGTTCAGCCTCTACTGTGGGATTGCCTCATGTTTGGAAGCTAAAAACTGTTCTCTTATACCTAGTAGTAAGAAAATATGAATATGGCATTCCAGAACTTGTTCTCAGTTTTAGAGGCATTAATTAATTTTAATTTTTTTAAGACAGAGTTTCCCATAGCCCAGGGTGGCCTCAGCCTAACTATGTAGCTGAAGATGATCTTGAACTACTGATCTTCCCAATTTCACCTGCAATTACTGGCAAGCTTTCCCACGCCCAAATGAAATACATTCCTTTGTTTTTCTTTGTATTGACTCTCCATAGATAGCTAAGCTTTGGCATAATATAGTTTTTACTTTTTCTAGAAAAAATGCTCTGTTTTATATCACTTGCTATTTATTCTGAACTAGGTAGTGCCTACCAAGTGGTTTCCTCTTATTTACCTAACTGAAAAGGTCCCCATGCAACTTTTAGTTAAAGAATAGTTCAAAGGAGTAAGAGAGGGAGGAAAAAAAAGCAGAACACAGTTTGCTATACCTTAGGTACACACTTTTATATATTTACATCTTCTAAAGTAAGCAAACATTTTGTAGCCCTACTGGGTTGAAAATGGTCCAAGGATTGCTTCAAACACTTTCATCCAGAAGCAGAGTCTATTTTTTCACTCTTAAGTTCAAGCTGACCTTGTGACTTCCCTTGACTGCCTGCCTGCTGCAGACCTATTTGTGACTTCTCACCAAGCCTTCTCAGCTTTGGTTCTGTGTTTCTGGAACTCTTAAGCCTGAGGAAATGCCAGATACTGTCTTCTGAGCAGGCCATGGAAAGAGAGCAGACACGTCTTCATGGTGTGCCAGCCTCAGTTAACTGGTACCTGGTTGCAACTAAAGCCACCCCTTTTTATACCAAACGAAACGGATGAGTTTCTTGGCTGAGACCTCCACAGACTGCTACCCAAGAACCATGAACAGATGGCTGATATTTTCAACACAAAGTTTTGGGGAAATTTTCATGCTGTAATAGATAACTGATATCCTCAGCCCACAGTTGTCATTGTTTATCTGTGCTCTCTCTTTTTATTATGGTGTTAGAGCAGTGCTTCTCAACCTTCTTAAATCTGTGACCCTTTAATACAGTTCCTCATGTTGCTGTGACCCCCAACCATAAAATTATTTTTATCTCTATGTCATAACTAATTTTCCTACTGTTATGAATTGTAATGTAAATATCTGATATGCAGGATAAATGATATGTGACCCCTGTGGAAGAGTTGTTTACCCCACAAAGGAGTCAAAACCCACAGGCTAAATACTACTGCATTAGCGAGATTTGGGGAAGATGCAAAGCATATTTTTACCCCTATCATATTTAATTAGTAATCAAACTTTATGGATGAGAAACATTATTTTTAAAAGGAATATGAAAACTCGAATCTGCTCTTTATGTGGAAAAGTTGAAATGAACTTTAGACTTGTATAAAAAATGGTAAGCAACTGGACTGGGCATATGCATCTGTTGGTAGAGTGCATGTCTACCGTGAGGAGCCTTGGGTTTGAACTCCTGTACCACATAAAACCAGGCATGGTAGTAGAGAATGGGTTTTTTGTTTGCTTGCTTGATTTTGCTGTTATTGGTGGTTGCTCGGCTGATTAGTTTTTTGTTGTTGATGTTTTGGTCTGGGTTTTGGTGGTTTTTTGGTGTTTGTTTGTTTGGTTGGTTGGTTGGTTTGGTTTTTCAAGGGAAGCTTTCTCTGTGTAGCCCTGGCTGTCCCGGAAATCAATCCATAGACCTGGCTAACCTTGAACTCCTAGATGTACCTGCCTTGAGTGCTGGGACTAAAGGTGTACTCCACTACCACTGGGTTGACAGTGAATGTTTTTAATCCCAGCACTCAAGAAGTGGAAGCAAGAGGATCAGAAGTTCAAGGTCATCCTCACGCACATAAAGATCTAGATGTCCCGGCTGGGCTATATGCCATCCTATTCCAAAATAAAGAAACAAGTAAACCCACCTCAGTGCACACTATAAAATGTGATATGACATCTAGATTAAAAACAAAACAAAACAAAACAAAACTGGGAAAATGGAGCTGGAGAGATGGCTCAGCAGTTAGTTAGGAGTGAGTGGACGCAAGTTTGGTTCCTAGGACATGCCATGTGGCTCAGACAGTTTGTAAGCCTAGTACCAGGGATCCAATGCCTCTGGCTGCCACAGGCACTAAATTCATGTTCATATACCTTGTCTCTCTCTCTCTCTCTCTCTCTCTCTCTCTCTCTCTCTCTCTCTCTGAAATAAAACAAATTAATTTAATTTAAAAATAAAATAAAATGTAATGAAATGTTTTTGATACTTGGGCGATTACCCTTTTCCTTCCTGTAGTCCAATACCTAGTCAGTCCCTACCCCATGCTACTGCACTGTGTCAGGCTTAGGGTTGGGTAGAGCATCAAAAGTAAAAATGAGGAAACAGTTTTCATAAGCCTCTTAATCAGTGAATTAATTTTTGTTTTATTTTGAGACAGACTCTTTCTACATAGGTCTAGCAAGCTTTGAATTTGTGATCCTTCTGCCTCTGTCTCCAAATGCTGAGACTTGGGGTATGCATTACCAAACCTGGCAAAATTTTAAAAATATATTTAATTCATCTTCATTTCATTTGTTCTTAAGCTGTATTTCATATCTAATGATCCAGGTTACTTTAAATTTGACATTTTTATAAATTACTAACCCATGTATACATGTGTGAAACCAATGCTCAAAATACATTGTTGTTATGTGTCCTAATGATCAAAAAAAAAAGGAAGGTGGGCCAGGAAGTATGGTTTCTATTTTAAGAGACAAATACAGAGGTAAGCTATACTTAATGTGCAATTTAAATGAATACCCATGCTACTGGGTATCATGGAATTGCCATGGCAAAAGCACTGGAGAAATGTCAAGACATATGTGTTCACAGTAGATACCTTCAGGCTTACTGTGAGCTTTGACTCTCAAAATGTGGGGAGAAAACCAAGATGGGATCTGAAGTTTTCGTGTCTCAGGCTCATCCTTCTTCCTTAAGGTCAGGCCTGGATCTTCTCAAATCTCACCATTATTATACAGCCACCATCAGAGCTCATACCTACTATAAAATGTTATAAAAAATACTCCTGGCTCTACCCAGCCTCCTGTCTCTCCCTGAGGATGACCTAATCAGACTGTATGATGTGGAATGGCCTGGCCAGTTTTCTTCAGCTCCTCCCTGGTGTGGTCACAAAAGAGCCAAGAGTGAAGCCCAGAGTTCATATGCAGGCTTTTTATTCCATTTCCCTGACATCATGTCATTCACTACAGATGTTTTCTTATCCCCATGGTTATTTTATCTTTCTCCCTACCCCCAACGTCAATCATTTCAGGTTGTAGTCTCTGGTTTTTAGGTCCATAGCACATCCACCTTCAAACATTTCCTTTACTGTTTTATTTCTTGTTCTCTCGTAAACTCTCTCATCACTACTTCTGCTTCTTTCCCTTTCATCTTCTCCCTAGTCACTTATTCCCTGCTGCCCCATTTCCTCTATTCAATTCTGAACATCAGCTGAAAGCTTTCTTGTTGCTAAGTAACCACATCACCCATACACACACTGTTCTCTACTCTCAGCTCAGCTCCTTTCTTCTAATGGAGAGAAAGAGAGAGAGAGAGAGAGAGAGAGAGAGAGAGAGAGAGAGAGAGAGAGAGAGAGAGAGAGAGAGAGAGAGAGAGAGAGAGAGAGAGAGAGAGAGAGACAGAGAGACAGAGACAGAGAGAGACAGAGAGACAGAAAGAAACAGACAGACAGACAGAGACAGACAGACAGAGACAGACAGAGAGACAGAGAGAAGCAAAACCAGAAAGAAAGAAAAAAACCTTTATGGGATAGGTAGAAAAAATCTCTAAGAGAGCATGCAGGTTTCTGCTTTCCTGTCTTCATGCCTGGCAATGTTTATTTTCCACACCTTGCCTCTTCTTAATAGCTATCATTGCTTCCTTTATTGATAATCTGCTCCAGGCCTTGAGATAACACTATAAAAAAAGTGTCCCTCTGAGCTTACCCAAATTATGGATGGGAAAAAGAAATATAATTCCTACGAAGGGAACAATAAAAGAGAAACTGCCCAAAGTTTAACTGCAAAGCACATGAAACACATAAGTATGAAAGCCTCACGAAGGCCTTTTGAATAAACCCTGGATCAAATCCAGCCCTCCCTAGTTGAGTGGCTTTCACTGGAGACCAAGTCAGCTAACCTGTACTGGATGTCAGCCTTAATCTCCTTGAGTTGTGAGGATGCTGAGGGTGGTTTGTACAAAATAAAGCATAAAAACAATACAAGAAGTGACTATGTGGTTTTCTAAAGCTCTGTCCTTCTGCAGACTTCAATCTGATGTGACATTTGTGTGTTGAAGGCATAATAGGAGTGTGGCAGCTCTCCTCACAACATGTTCTCAAGGGATTCCAAAGTCTTCTGGCACGTTTAATAATTTAACAGGCATGGTAACTCCATATGTCTAAACACTAGAGCCGAGTAACACATACCAGCATGTTTGAAGAAATCTCCTTTTCACCCTTGCAATACCATAAATAATTTCCCCCATTGGTGTGAATTCTTTCTCTGTCACTGTGCATTTCTGCAATGCCTGGGAGGCCATCTTTGTGAAGCAGTCAGTTGTTTTGCCCACAGTTAGCACCGCACTAATTGGGGAGTGTTGAGAGCTGTTCTTCAGTAGTGTCAGAGCCTCTCCTGTGCACACATGACCCAGGACTGAGTCTTGGCCTCTGTGAGAGCTCTCAGGTTTTTCATGTAATAATAATACACAGGTGCTCAAGAGGGCCTTTTCATTTTATTATTAATTTACATGTTTGTGTGTGTGAATGCTTGCACCTCTTGTGTGTGTGTGTGTGTGTCTGCACTTTCTCCTCTGTGTGCATGTGTGCGTGTGTGTGTGCGTGCGTGCAAGCGTGTGTGTGTGTGTGTGTGTGTGTCTGCACTTTCTCCCCTGTGTGCGTGTGTGTGTGCGTGTGTGTATGTGTGTGTGTGTGTGTGCGTGCGTGTGTGTGTGTACATTGTAGGTCAACCTCAGGAACTGTCCACCTCGTTTTTGAAAACAAGGTTTCTCGGTATCATTGTACTGCAACCTCGGTCTCTCCAACAAGCTTAAGCTAGCCAGCCAGTGAGGCTCCTCTTTCCACCTTGCCAGTACCAGGATTACATCGCAGGGTACCACGCCTGGCTTTTAAAAATGGATACTGAGAATTGAACACAGGTCCTTTTGTTGTTTTGTTTTGTTTTTTACATTGAAACCCATGTTCATCGGTAACAAAACAACCAAAAATGAAACTGTCCTGAACTGTAGCTGCCCGTTTCAGGAGAAAACCTTGGTTTGCTGGAAGCCAGATATTCTGAAAGTAGAATACCTGTGAAGGTAAGAGGATGTCTGGCCAGAACTGTAATTTGGCAAACCGCCACGGTTTTCCTTCCAAAGCCCATCCCCTTAGGTCCTCTGAGCAGTTCAGGAAGTTCCACAGTTTTTTGTCTTAGGGTGAGTTCCACTAATCAAACATGCATTTGAATTTCCTGTCATTTTTTTATTTTTTATGTATTGGTTTAAACAAAGGAGAATTAGGTCAAGATTTTTACTAGCCTTCCTGGATTCACTTCTCCTTCAATACTGTTCTCTTCCTCTTGAGCTGTCAGTCAGCATCATCATGTGTTATCACTTTCTTACAATCCTAGACACTGGATTCCTTTCTCTTCCATCCTGTTTTATCAGGATGGCCTGCAGTAGCAGTTCTCAACATGTGCATCGAGACCCCCTTGAGGTCAAAAGACCCTTTTACGGGGTCTTTATATCAGATATCCTGCAAATCAGATATATACATTGTGATTCATAACAATAGCAAAACTACAGTTGTGAAGTAGTAGTGAAATAATTTTACGGTTGGGGTGAGCTTAGAATGAGGGATTTAAAGTTGGCAGTATTGGGAAGGATGAGAAGCACTGGCCTACAGTTTTCCAGTGCTGCTTGTAACTGAAAACTTTGGCACCTCGCCTAGGAAAGAGACTCACTCCCCAGCCGGAACTCAAGTTGTAATATAACCAGGGCCGTGGAAGCATCTCAGTTTTCTTTATCTCCTATTCGGGCCCCTATGGCTCAGTCTCCCAATGCCATGTAGAGTTATCTCAACTATGAAGGCTGTAGGTGAAAGTGTTTTTCTCCAATCCTTTCTCTTTGAGTACTCCTCACACCCTCTGAGGAGACCTGGGAGTCCTTGTGTTCTTTCCTACTAACCTCCCCACCTCTTGCCCCCTTTCTATATAACCAAGCATCTATGACACATTTTTTCACCCACTCACCTTACTGTCCCTATTCTCTTGTCCTTAATTGGCCTGACCAATACTGAGCCTTGAGTGTGGTCATCTTGGCAGTTTCTGACCTGAGCACAGGCTAGTGAGGCACCTTGAGGGAGATACAACCATGCCCCTGATACCATCCCAGTTCCATGGCACTAAACGTAGCTCCCTCGAGCATAGTCTGCTGCCTTACTGTGTTCTACTGTCACAGGCCTCCCCATCTGCTCTTCGCAAAGCATTATTCATTTGTCCCCCACTTTAGCAGCATGTGAGGTTCAGTTGATCACTGTGAACAAGGCCGACAAGATCTGAGTCCTCGAACTGAAGGTCCAGCCCTGAAGACGAAGTTAACATTGTAATTCCAAAAGTTCCAGGTGTTTGAAGAAATAGACAAAATCCTTCTTTGCTAAAATCTAGCCATTCTCTCTTACTTTTTTAACATCACACAAATATAATAAAAACATTCCCATTTCTAAAATTCAGACTCTACAGAAATACTTGGAATAACAGTAAACTCTTCCAACTTCCCTGTCCATCTAGGAGAGCAGCAGTTCTCCCCTGATGGGTTGTGACCTCTTTGGGGGTCAAATGACCTTTTCAGGGGATCACACATCAGACATCCTGCATATCAGATATTTATATTACGATTCATAACAACATGGAAATTGCAGTTATGAAGTAGCAACACAATTTTATGGCTGGGGATCACAACAACATGAGGTGCTGTGTTAAGGAGTGGAAGTATTCAGAAGGTTGAGGATCACTGAACTAGAGTCTTTCACCCTGGATATAACACTTTCCAATCAGATCTCGTTTCTGTGGGCTTAGCCTCATGAAAAGCTTTGCAGGCAAATTCATACACACCTACATTGTACACACTGCATAATCAAGTAGTCTGAGGGGTGAAAATAAAAACATTAAAAAGGTGTTCCTTCCTTTGAATTGAAATAAACCTTATTCCCTATGCAGCAGATCAACTGAACCAAAACCTAAATTTTACATGAGTTTACTTTGCAGTGACTGAGAAATGAGATAAATGACAGGGTATGTCAATGAGCCAGGTACAAAACAAAGAACTTATTTGCTGACTCATCAGGTTGGGTGAAAATCTCAAGTGAATTCAAACTCTACTATGCTCCTCTGTCACAAAATTATATGAAAAGTTGGTAAACGCAACAGACAAAACCTATAAAGACAAATTAGGACTCTTAGACACTTTTGCTAACTGAAACTCTGCGCTTCCCTATCTGCAGTCTAAACTAGCTTTGCCTGTTGATACTATGTTTCAAACACCTTTTAAGTAATATAGGGACTGAAAACATATGTCAAATGCAGTGTTGATGAGTAACAAGTTATGGCTTTTGTTATTCCTCAGGTTAACTCACCCTGATTCCCTCCCTCCTTTCTGTCTTTTCAACCAAAGCCATTTTTATTTCCCCCATTGCAACAAATAGGTTCGTGATTGGGGATTTGAGGTAGATTTTGAAATTACTGCCTGCTTGTTAGATAGATAGTATTTTACTATTAGATAGTATTTTAATGTTAGATAGATAGTATTTTATAGTTAAAGACCAACAGAAAAAAACAGTTTCAACCACAAAGTCCAGAGGCACATACAAAATGTAAGGTAGCATTTGGCAATCTATATTCTCAAATTTATTTTTCCGGTTTTAATAATATGCTGAAATTTGTCTATGTGGAACATGTAGATTTAGCATTTTTTTAAATTTCTATTCTAGTCCTCAGCAAACAGTTACCATAACATACCAAACTACTTCCTGTTTATCATTATCTTTATTATATGCTCTAATGGGGTACTTATTCATTTTCCTTTCCAAGTGTAGGAATTTCTCTAGGATGCCTACCTAGACTTAGACTTTTAAATAGAAAGAGATTTATACTTTTTTGTGTGTTAATTTTTTTAAATAAAATAGATTAAGTATATTGCTAATTCACAGATCAGTAAATGTAAGCCTTAAAAAATACACAAATATTTAAACTCATTAATGGTTAGAAATAAAGATCATACCACTGGCCAAAACATAGTCAATTGCTAGGATGTGGTGGTGGTGGTGGTGGTGGTGGTGTATGTATGAAATCTGTGTATATTTGTGTCCCTATGTGTCTTTGTGTTTATGTGTAAGGGGTATGTGTGATGATCTATGTGTTTCTCTCTCTCTCTCTCTCTCTCTCTCTCTCTCTCTCTGTGTGTGTGTGTGTGTGTGTGTGTGTGTGTGTGTGTGTGAGAGACTTGGAGGATAAAGATACTTGCCTGACAAGGCAGGTTAACTCTCCAATCCCCATGGTGGAAGGAGAGCATTGACTCTTAAAAGCTCTCCTCTGAAAGGTGTCCCACAATAAGTGCACACTTACCCCACAATTCTTTTAAAATGTAATTAAAATGTACCTTGCCATGAAACAAAATTATGTAGATAAAAGTCCCGGGCATTTTGGCACACTGGAGACAGAACATAGGAGGAGTAACGAAGAAGGATTGTGTGCCAGAACAAAATGAAGAGGGTTTTGCTTTCTTTTGTTAATCGCCTGGAAGTCATGAAAGTGTTTGACTCAAGAAATACACTCTTGGAAGGCTTGTTGAATCAATAATGACGTGGGAGGGGCTTATAAAAAGGTTCATAAACTTGGATAATTTAAATTTTCATGTCTCCAAGACTTCTATGAATAAACCTCTGCTTCCATTCTGCCCTTCCTTCCCCTCCCCCTCTCCCTCCCTCGCTCCCCATTTCCCTCCTTTTCTGCCCTCCTATCACTTCCTAGTTGTTTTCAGTAGAGGAAGGACTCCAGTCAAACTGAAGTTCTAAATCCTGTTAACCTCACAGCGACCCCATTATTTCAGCATTTAACGATGAGGGAAATGCCATCAGCTCTTAAATCATGAACTTTAAATGCCAAAACACTGTGCTGTACGTATATTTCAAAGTATGACTGCTGCACAGGAGAAGGCCAGCCAATGTTAAAAAACAAACTTCAGAGCAGGCACCGTTTCAGAACCCGGCTATCCGGGTGCCTCCGGCTGGGGGCTCCCTGGGAGGGTCTCCATCCAGCCCACGGGAGACATGGGTGCCACTCTTATAGAAGAGCAGTGCCCTTGTCCCCACTGTCGATTAAAGAAAACGCATTAGCGTGGGTTCTCCTGTGGAATGGCTGCGACCTCCATGAATGAAACTGCTCTCAGAGTCCAAGTAAGGCCTGGCAAAACGACTGCACAGCAACCTGCATTGCCATCCCCTCGCCCATAGCTCTCTGCACACCAAAGACAGCCCTGCATCTCCCTGTTTGCTGCAGAAGTATGCCCATCAGGAGCTGAGTTTATTTGCCAAAGCGTGGGGGTCGGGGTACAGGGTGGGCACAGGCTGGCATTTCCCAGCAAGGGCTGCTCAGCACGCGGTGGGTTCCTGGAGCAGGGCCTCTTGGCTTTCGGCTGAGCCAGGCCCCCTTGCCCCTCCCCCACTTCCTCCCCACGAGGACCACGTGGAGCCAGGATTAGCTAGAATACACTTGGGTGAGACCTCAACTGGCCAAGCTCCTTTCAGAGCCAGCGATCTGTTTTATGAATAATAGGGAGAAGTTTCCAGCCTGTTCTCTACGTTCTGAGGAGAACACTGAGCTCACAGGAAGAGCTGAATGACAGTCACTCCTAACACAAAGAAACTCACTCGGAATGCTTTGCTGCAAAGGTCATTTGCCATCTGCTCGGTTCCTAGTGGCAGCGTCGCTTATCCCGAGGGCAGCAAAAGACACTACCCAACAAACCCAGACTGGGCTACCTTCGCCTCTCTCCCTCAACTTTTCTATCTGCTTTTAGTTAGATACTTTTTTTTAAAATAAAATAAGACTAGCAAATGACTCACTGTGAATAAAAATAAGTCAGGGTGCAAGTTGTCATCATCTTTTAGGAAACGGGAAAAAAAAAAAGGAAACCCTCCAGAATTGGAGAAGCGACTCACTTTCTGAAACCGCCTCAGGGACGTCTTCACGTGTTAGGCAGGACACGGGCTTGTGAGAGTGAGGCTCAGCTCAAGAGGCAAGAGCACCAGCCACATCATGCATATTCATAGAAGGCAACCTGAGATCAAGTGACCATAGGAGTGTGGATTCATTTCTGGGTCTTCAATTCTGCAACCTGAGTGGTTGTGCAAAACCGCAGTGTCTACTTCCTGCACACACTTTGCATCCACACAGCCAGGAAGCTCCGTGGCCCAGAAGCACCCACTGGCTGCATAACCTGATTTAGAAGCATTGGCAACTGAACTCACTCATTGACTGGAATTTCTCCACGGCTGATGACAGCCCAAGAAGAACCCATCTGTCAGAGCCATTATTGTGGAAGTGTGAATTTCAAGAGTGTTGGCTACAAAGAAACAAAAAAGACTCTCCCGTAATGCCCAGGGCATTCATTAATAATACTTTAATGGAGAAGTGGGTCAGAGATGGGAGAGTAATTGTACTCACTACACCAGCCACTCTTCTCAACAGACTTTCTTAAAAACAAACACAACCTAGGGAGAGGTGGCAGATCAGAACTCTCAGGAACCTTTCAGCGGGGATTTGGTGAGACACATACCGGGTTTTTTCAATCCATTCACTGAACAAGGTGGTTACCAAGTGTTGAATACCATCTGGAACACTTAAAATACAGCAATGAACAAAGCTCCCGTATCAGGTCAGGCATGGTAGCACTTGTGTATAATCCCAGCACATGGGAGTCTTCTGCAAGAGACTTAGGCGAAGCGGCTCTGTGTGATAAAGGCTTCTCCCCAACGGTGCTTCTTGAGGAGAGAGACCATCTTTATTGTCCAAACTGTGTATTCATTGTTCATTGTAGAAAATGGGTTCATACTGCTTACTCAGGGTAGACAAGAGATTAAACACCTCTTGCAGAAAGGAATGTCCAGAAAGGGAAGCTTATTGGCTCTGTATTCCCAGTTCTTGTTTGGTGACACAGTTCCACTTGCCTCACATCCACTGAGATGGAGATTATTCCAGAAGTGATATAAAAAAAGATCTATCTTTCTGATCTAGTTAAGACCCAAGAGATACAACTATTGGGAAACACACACACACAAACTCACCAAATACTGCTGAAAGATTCCTGTGCTCACCGTTCTGACACAAATACCATTAAAGTCCCTGGGAAAGATCTTTGGTTTGTTTTCTAGCAGCTGAAACTCACTCTAGTTTTTGTTTTTAAAGAAAGTCTGTTAAGATCAGCAGTGTAGTGAGTACAATTACTGTCCCATCTGTTATCATGCTGACCCACCTCTCTATGAAAGTATTATTGATAAATGCCCCAGGCTTTATGGAGAGTAAGTTGCTGTAGATGGAAAAACCTAAGAAAGCCACAAAGTATTACCAAGTCAACTGCCTTCATTTGATCTGTGAATCTAATGTAAAACAATGCATCTATAAGAGTGTTTTGAACTAGATAAGGTGATTCGAAGGCATAATGTTGGAAAAACCTAATGGGAACAGCATAATGAGGGAGAAGTTAACTTTACAAAATGCTGAAATATAAAGGTTCGGTAATTGGGCTGACAAGGTAGGCCAGGGATAGAACCCAGATCCATTTGAGAGGGTTGGAGAAATAGCAAGAGAAGCTTTGGTTGCTCAGTGTGGTAAAGTGCTTTCTGACAGAGTTTTCAAAAGGTATCTGGCAGAAATTATCCTACCTGTAAGGATCCAAAGCCTGGATACAGTGTCCAAATAGAGACTATTTGTGCAAAAGAAATTCAAATAGCTTATTATAAGGCCGGAAATATGAAGAAAATTGAATGTAAAAATTCAATCGCAGATTAATACAGTCCTGATTGTAACTCAGCACCCAAGAGACAGAAAGACATTGAAGGAAGTTGTTCTCACATTAACTCTTAGGATATGACAAAAACGATCTTGATCAGAGTGGCGTTGTGTGGTATAACATGGACAGAGAGGAGGGCCATCAAAGAAGGCACAAAACACATTCTAATACATGATTGCAGTCGGTGCGTGTGACAATGAGATGAATAATAAGCTGGTGGAATATTTACTCAGCAACCCTGACATAACTTTTCATGAAATCAGTAGAAAGAATTCTGTTACCTGAAAGAATTCAGGTAACAAGGAAGCATCTAGAAGCAGGAGACAAAACCATTTCCATTGTCTGCATACAAAGTCCAATTTCAAGAACTCGTGAATGGAAGCAGGACATGGCTTTGAGCAGTACCACAGAGCTAGGAATTGTGGGATTTGTGACTCTTTGAATGAAAGGCTTGAATATAGGAGGTTGGCTGAATGTGGAGCTGGTAACAGCAGGCTTCACATTTGCTCAACATTTATGAACAGGACAAAGCCAGAAACTAAAAATGATTTTAGATACATGTAACTGTAGGTGGCAGTCAATTGGCCCAAATGCCACCAGAGATAGAACACAGAATTTAGATACAATAAATTGGGACTTCATAGGAAAGGCTTTTGTGATATTTTTCATCATGGAGCTAAGTTTTCCCCATGTGTTAAAGAACTCACAGTTTACTAATGAACACCATTCCTAGCCCTGCCCTGCATGGTCTGTGGGGAAAGCATGCACACAGACTGCAACTGAATGCTTTTTCCTCCTTCTCCCACCTTGAAAGGGAAGGCCTGAGGCGCATCTTTGAAAGTCTTGCTAACACAGGGAAACCTTTCAGACTACATTGTCAGCTCCACCATCTGTCTTGCTCCAAAGTTCGCCAGCTGCTGAGGTAATAAGCTGACTTTATGCCATCATTTAGGATCTTTTCCTTGGACCTTGGTCATTAAAAAGGTGAAATGTCACTGGGTTGCTGAGTGGACAACCAAATGGATGTCAGAAATGGGAATAAAAGTGGTTGTGATGTGAATGTAGGTTGCACATAGACAGTATAGGTCAGAGTGCTACCTAAGAAACTTGGCATCATTATCTTATTGTCCACACATTGTTTTTTGATAATCAGATTAATGATTCAACCCACCAGGATCAACTTTGAATATCCTTAGGTTCCCTGTTCCATACTTCCTAGGCAAATGTGTCCTTGAAATTTTTTTCCTAAGTGTTGGTGAGTTTTCAAAAGAATACGTTACATCTTTTGCTTCTATCTTTTTTTGAACCAGAATCTATACTTTCTTAATCAGAGCCACAATGTGCACGCTGAGCAGCTGAGAGTCATGAAAGTCTTTTCCCAGTTTCAGGAATTAATGGGAAACATGTCACTCCTCATGAACCTCTGAACTTTCTTTGGACAGGGAAGGAAATCCCAGTACCTTTTAAATGCTGAGAGAAGAGTGTAGTTTCCTGATAAAAGCACAATTTTTTATAGTGAGATGCTCTTTTAAAGCATTAGGCATACCCTGTGGTAGGTAGAAGCGCAGGTTTTAGAGTTAGACAGAACTGGGTGTGATTTTTGCTAAACAGTCTCCCGAAGGTTACTCAGCCTCCCCAAGACTGTTTAAGTATCTGAGAACTGAATTAGATGGGATATTACTAAGGCAAAACATGGAAAGAAAGGAGCACTGGACAATATGGATTAGAAGCTAGTATTGTACCGTGTAATGTTTTTATGCTATGACAAATATCTGATTTTTAAAACAACATCTTGAGTAAGGGATGATTTATTTCGGCTTGATCAGGAAATGTGGTGAAACAGTGTGTGGTGGTAGAAAGGTATGTGGCACAAAGACATCCATCTGGTGGAGACTAGGAAGCAGAGAAAGACAGAGAGCACCTGCACTGGCAGCCTTCTTCTTTCCTTTTCCATACAGATGTATTCCACCTGGAATCCCAGCCCATTGGACAGTGCTGGTCTGTCTTAGGGTTTCTATTGCTGTCATAAAACACCATGACCAAAAACAAGTTGGGGGAGGAAAGAGTTTACTTCACCTTACACTTTCAGGTAACAGTCCACACTGAAGGAAGTCAGGGCAATTCACGCAGGGCAGAAATCTGTAGGATAGAACTGAAGCAGAAGCCATATAGGAGTATTGCTTACTGGTTTACTAGCTTGCTCACTCCTCGTTGCTTTCTTATACAACTCAGGACCGTTGGCCCAAGGTTGACACAACCCACAGTGGGGTGGGTCCTCCCACATAAATCAATAATCACAAAAATGCCCCCACAGTCTTGTACATAGACCAATTTGGTGGGAGTGTTCTCTCACTTAAGTTTCTCTCTTCTCAAATGACTCTAGCTTGTGTCAAGTTGACAAACAAACAAACAAACTAACAACTAACACCCTCACCAGGACATGCCCTAATTTAGAGCATGTCTCCCTACCCTTTAGCTAACTGTCTCCTGAAAAGCCGTCATAGACACACCTAAAAATATACTTGACAAATCAGTGAGGTATTTGTGATGGCTCATACCGATTATCAGTTTGACAGAATCTAGAATCACCTAGGAACAGGTTTGCTGGATACACCTGTTGTTAGCCTCTGAGCATCCCTGGGAGGGACTGATTAGGTAATTGAGGTGGGAAAGACCTGCCCACTGTAGGCGGTACCATTCCATAGGCTAGCATCTTAGAGTACGTAGAGAGGGAAGAGCAAGGTGAGCATGAGAAGTCGTCTCCCTTTACTTCCTGACTATAGATGAAATGTGATCAGCTGCTTCACATTTCCAATTTCCAAATGTCTCCACCATGAAGGACTACACTCTAGAATTGTGAGCCAAAATAAATGCTTTCTTCATTAAGTTTGCTCTTATTAGGTATGTTTTAAATATTTATTACATGTGTTTAGTGGAGGGCAGGGGATACACACATCATGGCCTTCATGTGAAGTTCTGAGGAAAACTTGTTTTGTTCTCGCCTTCTACCGTGTAGGTCCTGAGAACTGGACTCAGGTCACTAGACTTGAGCAAGTACCATTACCCAATAAACCATCTTGTTGGCCTGGTCAGGGTATTTCATCACAGCAAGGAGACAAGGAACTAATATAACAGAGCATTTCTCCTTAGTCAAATTCAAAATCAAGGTTAGTCAACAACATTCTGACATTATTGAAGGATCAAAAGGATAAAGAGTTAAATTAGTCTCTTCACTGTGACCAAAACCCTGATGGGACCCACTTACAGTAGAACAGGTTTGTTTTCAGTTCCAGTTTCCAAAGGTTCACATAGCTGTTTCCCTCCTGTACTTGGGCAAAATATAACAATGGTGGCAGGAGTCCATGGCAGAGACTATTCACTTTATAGTAGACAAGAAGAATCAATAAAAAAATAGCATGGAGCCTAGGACAAGACAGCCCAAGGAAACGCAATGTCCAGGAACCAATTTCCTCTAGTGACGTCTCCCCTCCTGAAGTTTGCAGAACCTCAAAAAATAGGGCCACCAGCTATGTCAGCCTCCCAATTATTTCATTATCTTCCCCCAAACTCTCTTTGAGAGTAGAAGATACTTCACATGTGGCCTATGACAGTAAGAGTAAATGCCTTGCTTTGTACGTTATATAGTGAATAACAAATTCATACCTAGCAAACTTGGCCTGAAATGGAATTCCTAACATAAATACCAGAAGTAAGTAAGACACTAAGAGAATCAAGAAGCTATATGGGTATAAAGCTCACAAGCTGGTACTTCTAACTTCAGTTAGGAAAACTTGATAGCAAATAAAACTATCTTCCTGTGTCAGGATCCGGGAATTTGGATAAATATTATAATTATAAGATAATTAGTTATTATCTTATTTTAGAACCTCCATGGAAACAGAGCCCATAGCTTTTCTATTTGGAAAAAAGAAGAATTTATTACTTTTGTTGGTTTGTGTGTGTGTGTGTGTGTGTGTGTGTGCACATGTGCATATATGAGGGACACACTTGTTATGGTGTTCTTGTGGGGTGAGTGGACAACTTTGGAGAACTGGTTCTCTCCTTTTACCTTTTCATGAGTCCCTTAGATCAGATCCAGGTTGGTATGTTTTCATGGCAAGTGCCTTTACCTGCTGATCCATCTTGCTGGCCTCCACAACTTCTCTAAATAACCTATTTCAGCATTTAGTAACAGCCTCCTAGTAAATCTACAGATTTCATCTGAATCATTTGTGCCTTAGCTTAAGGTCAGCCATCTAAAGTTGAACTCAGATTTTATTAATATCTATATTGGTGGTAAACCAAACTTCAGCCAGAAATCTAGACAAACCTGTTACCTTTTAATATAAGTGTATCACCATAGCTCTCAATGATCAGCGGCAACCAGTCATCATGCTGACAAGAATGGCATTGTTAATGCAGGTACAGACATGCTAGCAGTGTTTACTTAAAGATGCATCCCAAGTTCATTTTATACAATTGTCAGACAGTGACTTATGTGACCTGAATCAGAAATGAGCAATATTTTACAAGACAGGAAAAAAATGAAAGAAACTGTCATGGGAGCTGTTTTGCATAGAATGTTCTGCCTCTTGGGTCGGTTGCTCTCTGGAGATTTGATTATAGGAGTCACTGACTCTTTCTCTTTAGAAGGTTCTGCTTCCCCTCTCACCCTCTTGCTCAGGCAAGGTAGTACACGACTTTATTCTTGGGAGACTGAGACAAGCAGATCTCTGAGTTCAAGGCTAGCCTGGGACAGAACAAGTTCCAAATTCAGGTGTGGTGGTACATACCTTTAATCCAGGCCATACCTTCTGCTGGAGGCCTGCATAAAGACAATGGGAGAAGGAAGGCTCTTTCTTTTTCTCCTGCTTGCACTTACTTGCCAGCCCAGCTGTTGGAACCTACTTCTTCAGGATTCTAGCATATACAGAAAGCCAGATGAAACACCTACCCTTGTGGGACTGAGCAACTACTAGATTCTTGGACTCTCTTTTCATAGCTGCCCATTGTTGGGTTATTTGAACTGAAGACTGTAAGTCATTCCAATAAATTCCCTTAATATATATAGATATTCCGTAAGTGCTGTGACTCTAGAGAACCATGACTAATATAATTAGTGTTAGTCCATTTGTTCATTAGACACAAAAACCAGTGCTCTGCCCAGACATCCTGCTGCAGACTAGGTCACTGTATTAGTCAGGGTTCTCTAGAGTCACAGAACATATGGGTAGTCTCTATATTGTTAGGGAATTTGTTGATGACTTAGAGTCTGTTGTCCAACTCCCCAACAACAGTCAGCAGCAGCTGTGGATGGAAGTCCAAGGATCCAGCAGTTGCTCAGTCCCACAAGGCAAGCAGGCAAAGAAGAGAGAGAGTTAGTCTTCCTTCTTCCAATGTCCTTATATAGGTCTCCAGCAGAGGGTGTGGCCCAGATTAAAGGTGTGTGCCACCACACCTTTAATCCCAGATGACCTTGAACTCAGATCTCCCTGTCTTAACCTTCTGGAGTTCATAGCCACTATGCTTCAAGATCTCCATGCCAAGATCCAGGTCAGAAACTTGTATCTCTCAGCCTCTAAATGAGGATCACAGGTGAGCCTTCCAATTCTGGATTGTAGTTCATTCCAGATATAGTCAAGTTGACAACCAGGAATAGCCACTAGAGTCACCTTGCTAAAGACCCTTTAAAGTCTTTGCATTAAACTGGGTCAAAGTTTGTGAAGTATGTTGTTTAGAAATAGGATCTCTTCATTGCTGCTCCCCTTCTAAAGGAAAATTGATGAAAAAATGTTCATAAAACATGGGATCAGGTGTGACTTGACAGAATGTATTCATATGGGTCCTAGCCAAAGCTTTGTACCTTATTTATATTCACAGATTTGTGGTCTTTGGACCAGGGGTCTCTGTACTGCCCTGAGATACACTTTCCTGTTCTCGTCCAGCCTTAGAACAGAGGTATGACATGAGGTAAGCCATGGAAGTAGACACATAAATGACTAGAACAATTTCTTGGGAAATATCACGGACCAGTATTCTTGTAAAGGTATTTTTTGGAAGGGAAAAAAAAAGAGTTTCTATGGAGAAAGAACTCTGTGTTGAGGCCAGAAGATGGCTGGGGTTCCAGCCCTGCCCCTTCTTCCGAGCCCTGTCTCCTCCTGAGGGTAACCTGCTCAGTATATGTTATACCTAGTTTCCTGATGGGTGCCAGTCCACACCAAGAACAAGGTGACTTTTTAAAAACGAATGTCCGTGGAGCTGCATACTGTCAGTCTACCTCCCACTCATCATTGAACCAGATCCTGACATGTTTACTTCTTGATTTACACAGTACCTGGCAGCTAGGGTTAGCATGCCTCACTTGATACCAGAAAGTATGCCTCACTTGAAACCAGAAAGTCTCTGATGTCTAGACAATGTAAAATCAGTGCTCTTAATCACTGAGTCATCTCTACAGTCCCCAACATCCACCCTTAAAAAAAGATTTATTTATTTCATGTATGTGAATACACTGTCATTATTTTCAGACACACCAGAAGAGGGCATCAGATCCCATTGCAGATGATTGTGGCCACCATGTGGTTGCTGGGAATTGAACTCAGGACCTCTGGAAGAACAGTCAATGCTCTTAACTCCTGAGCCACCTCTCCAGTTCCAGCCCCCCAACCCCTTTTTTAACACAGAGTGTCTTGTCCTGGAAATTAACAAGTAGGCTAGGCTAGCTCATAAGTTTGAGGTACCCAGCTGTAGGGCTTAAATAAGGCCTCCATAGTCTCATATGTTTAAATGCTTAGCTATTAGCGTGTGGAACTATTTGAGAGGGATCAGAATAGGAGGTGTGGCTTGCTGGAATAGGTGTTGCCTTGTTAGAGGAAGTGTCTTGTGTCACTAGGGGGTGGGCTTTGAGGTTTCAAAAGTCTTCACACTAGACCCAGTCTCAGTCTCCCTCTCTCTCTCTCTTCTTTCCTTTCTCTCCTCTCTTTTCTCTCTGCCTACAGATCAAGGTGTAGCTCTCAGTTCCAACTCCAGTTCCAGCTCCAGTGCCATGTATGTTGCCATACTCCCTCCCTGATCATAATGGACAAACAACTCTGAAACTGTAAGCAAGCCTCAATGAAATGCTTTTTATTTAAGTGTTGCCTTGGTCATGTTGTCTCTTCCCAGCAATAAAGCAGTGACCAAGTCACACCACCTGTCACAAGTCCTGTGGCTCAAACTCAGGTCCTCCTGCTTGCAAGCCAAGCACTTTGCTGACAGCCATCTCCCCAGCTCAAGATTAAGGTTCTTTCACTTCCTCTTTTCCCCTTGAACTCCCCCTGGTCTCCTTTCTCCACTGCTCTCTCCCTGTCTTCCTTCTTAGTTCAATCTTTCGGAAAACCCCTTAACACGCAGGCAGCTTTACCTTCCTTGGTGCCAGTTAGGGCGGACTCCTCTGCAAAGGGAATCTCTCAAGGCAACTGTGTCTGCATTGCAGGCAGAAGTATCCAGGAAAAGGTGGGCACATCCCATAGAGGTGCCTCTTCCACCAGAGGAAGGAGCTCATTTGCACATAAAACCACAACATACAGCCTTAGAACTGTAACTCACTACTTATTTATCAATGGTAACTTAACTGTTCATAGATCGATCTTTCTCAATCCTTTCCCACCAATCTTCAGGTCTCCAGCCACCACGGTTTCCTCTCAACTCTGTAAGAACCACACTTTTTGTTTCCACATGCATTAGTCAGCTTGTCATTAATGCAACAATGTAACAGAATGACTTTAAGTGCAACGATCTATTTGAAAAGAGGAAGTATCTCCTGCTGTTGAGGGATATAGATTAGTATATGCAAGGGTCTAGGTTCAGTACTCAAGAGTAGCAAAAAAATAAAACAAATTTTTTAAAAACTAAATGAAAAAATTAGTTGATTAATTAACTAAAAGAAGGGATTTTGGCTTGTGGATATGGAAGGTTTAGTCCATGTCATTGGGACTGCTGTTTTGGGCTGGTGGTAAGGCACACATCACAGTAGAAGCATAAAGCAAAAGCCCCTACAAACCTCATGGCTCCAGGGAGCAGTGGGAGGAAGAAGAGGGTTAAGATTCCTAATGTTCCTAATGAGCACAGCCTTATATTACCAAAGACTCGAAACCAGGCCCCAGCTTTTAAAAGTTCCGCTACAACCTCAGTGCTATAGGCTAGAATCCAAGACTGGATTCTATGGACTTCTATGGGATAAGCATGTAAACCACAGTATTGTATATTAGTAAGATCATGTGACACTTAACTCTCTATGCCTGGCTTACTTCATTGAATAAAACGATCTATAGTTCCATCTATAGATTACAAGTGAAGGTGAGTAGGGTATGGGGGGAGGGTCTGTGTGAGGGACTGCCAGGAAGAAATGGGGACTGATAATTGGATGTAAAGTGAATAAATAACTTTTTAAAAAATTTAAAGAAGTTGAGGAGAAACAAATGATTTCAGATAAAATTAAAAATTTCAGTAAATATTTTATTTTTCAATTAAAAATAAAAACTTCCGACTGGAGATTTTCCTTGGTGGTGATTGTAACACATCACATATTTCCACCCATCCAGATTCCAAGTTAAGACACCTGCTGCTTGCAAGGACCCATCCCAGTGCTCACCGCCGCCCTGTATCTGCCAACCACATTTTCTCTTGGAAGCTGTCCCCTGAGCCTGTTTTCCACCAGGCCCTCCAGGCTGCCTAGCCCACTGTAGGTATCTGAGTTATATCTGGCCAGATCCCAGGGCATGTCAACAACTGAAGAATCAACACTTCAGAAGACAGCATCTTATTAGAGTGAAATGTTAATTAGGATAGGAATTTGTGGAATGCAGCAGAGAGCAGAGATGCCTTGTTTGGACAGTGGGGAATGTGCAAGTATTATATTAAGGAATTACTCTGTGAGCAAAATATAGAATTAGATGCTTCAATCTGAAGAGAAAACAATAGCTGCTAGTTTTACAACACCTGGAAGATTCACAGCTTCTTTTTGTTGTTTTCGAATTTTAACTGTGATAAGATACACATAGCATAGAATTTACCATCCTAACCATTTTTAAGTACATGGTTCAGTTGCATTAAATATCATCACATCACTGTGAACCACCATCAATCTTTAGAACTATTTTCATTTTGCACAACTGAAACTCAAAACCTATTGAATTATTAGCTTGGTTCCTTCTCTTCTTTCATTCCCTCGTACCCATTATCCTACTTCTATCACTATGGATACGACTGTTTCATGTGAGTATACTAATACACTACTGTCCTTTTGTGACTGTTTTATTTCATTTAACTTCTTGTCTTTAAGGTTTATCCAGGTTGTAGTAAATCCTTACATTTTGAGTATATATAACATTCCATCCAGTCCAAACCACAGTTTCTGTATCTGTTTCTCTGCCAACAGACACTCAGGTGGCCTCTTAGATACTGTGATATAAACTAATGAGCTGATACAAATTCAGGTGCGATGGCTATTCTTGGTAGACAGCTTGACTATATCTGGAATTAATTACAACCCAAACATGGGGCATACCTGTGAGAGATTGTTTCCTTAATTTGAAGTGGGAAGGTCTACTTCTAATCTGGATATTTGAAGAGGGAAGACATACATTTAACTCAGATCTTTTGAGGTGGGAAGACATGCCTTTAATCTGGACCACACCCTCTACTGACAGCCTATATAGACATGGAAGAAGGAAGTTGTTGCTCCTTGCCTGCTTGCTTTCGCTTCACTAGCAAGTCCATTCCTTTACTGGCATTACAGCCTACTTCTTTGGGATTCTTTCTTATACTGAAAACTAGCTGGAACATCCAGCCTTATGGATTGAACAACTACTGGATTCTTAGACCTTCCATGTAGAGGTAGCCATTGTTAGATTAGTCTGTAAGTTATTCTAATAAATCACCTTTCTATATAAGAGAGGATTATTCTATAAGTTCTGTTATTCTAGAAAGCCCTGACTAACACAACAGGTGAACAAATATCTGTTTAATGGTTTGCTTTCTTTTGGGCTTATACTCAGATGTGGTATTAATGGCCCATTTGAAATTTTTTAAAATTTTTTGAGAAAATCTCTTGCTAATTTTCAAAGCAATGGCAACATTTGGTTTTTCTTCCAATAGCACATATGAGATCTTGTTAACCCCTCTCCACATGGAATATCATTCAACTTCACTGATTCCATATCTTTGACTCTGCATAGTCAGTAATTCGTGACCAGGTGTTTGTAGCAACAAATTCTCCATCTATAGAATAGTGAGAGCCCCATCAGCAGGTAGTAGGTGTGGGGGTGACTTTTTTTATTAGTAGAAGCATTGAGCTTATTTTGATAATGCTTTTATCTTCATGCAGAAGACCAAAGATGGGGCCTCCTGCATACTAAGCTATCAATCTAGCTACCCAACCAGTTCTGAACACATTACTGACATGAAAATAGTTACAACTTCTTTTGCTATTTTGTCTTCCTTCAGAATTCCAGAAAACTTGTGTTCAGGTGTGATGATGATTTCATTAGGATATAAAAAACAAAGTAAGATTTTTTAAAGATGATTTGGAATAAGAAACTCTTTAGAAATGTGAGAGAAAACATAATTTTTCACAATTATTATAACTGAAATCATTCTACTGGTAATGTACTTTGGACAGTGTCTTAGTCAGGGTTTCTATTCCTACACAAACATCATGACCAAGAAGCAAGTTGGGGAGGAAAGGGTTTATTGAGCTTATACTTTCACACGACTGTTCATCACTAAAGGAAGTCAGGACTGGAACTCAAGCAGGTCAGGAAGCAGGAGCTGATGCAGAGGCCATGGGGCGGGGGGATGTTTCTTACTGGCTTGCTTCCCCTGACTTGCTCAGCCTGCTCTCTTATAGAACCCAAGACTACCAGTCCAGGGATGGCACCACCCACAATGGTCCCCCCTTTATCACTAATTGAGAAAATGCCCCCCAGCTGGATCTCATGGAGGCACTTCCCAACTGAAGCTCCTTTCTCTGTGATATCTCCAGCCTGTGTCAAGTCGACACAAACCCAGCCGGTACAGGCAGTAAAGATGGATTTGTTTTCGTTGTTGTTGTTTGTTTGTTTGTTTGTTTTTTTCAAGACAGGATTTCTCTATATACCCCTGGCTGTCCTGGAACTCACTCTGTAGACCAGGCTGGCCTTGAACTCAGAAATCCACCTGCCTCTGCCTCCCAAGTGCTGGGATTACAGGCGTGCACCACCACTGCCCGGCCAAGATGGATTTTTTTTTTTTTAAAAAAAAGAAAAAGTACTGTTGTTCAGTGACACAGCTCTTGCCGAGGTTTCATGTGTTCTTTAGGTTTGAGCCTTATTACCGAGTACTTTAGAAAGAGGGTAAAGTGTATCTGACTTATTTGGACATCCCACATGATCTATAAGAATACTAGATACATAAAGTCTTGATCAGACATGCCAAGATTTTAAAAGAGCCACTTTGGTTTTAGTAGTCTTGATTGCAAAAATAGATAAATCCTGGAGTCACGGTGCATGTGTGATCCCAGAACTCCAGAAGCATAGCAGGGGGATTGCTGTAAGTTCAAATCAGGGCCTGGCTAGCCACAGTAAGACTCCATCTCAAAAGGAAAAAAGCCTAGACGTGAACGTAAGCAAGAAAAGTTGTGATTTCTAAATTCATAACAAGTCCATTTTTATCATATACTGTCTGTACCCCCCAGAAGTCTCCCAGATAGAATTGGTATATAGGGCTAGGGGGATGGCTCAGTGGGTCTAAAGCCCTGCTACACAAGCCTGGTTCATGTATGATCCTGAGTTTGGATGCCAGGAACACACGATAAAAAAGCAGATACAGTAGTGCTGGTGTCTGTGATGCCAGTCTTCCCTACAGGAAAATGGGAGGGAGAGGGTTGAGACTCAAGTAGCTCCTGGACCAGCTAGTCTGGTGCATGCAGCCTTGAAAGACAGGGACCCCCATCTCAAATGCAGTAAAAAGCAACACCTGAGGTTCTCCTGTGTCCACAAGAGTACTATGACACACACATGCCTTCACAAGCACACTCTCTCACATACACAAAGAAATCTGTGTGTTAGTATTTCCGAGATGCTAGTTGAAGGGACTGAAGCAAGGCAAACATGGCGCTGGCAGGCCTTGTGCCTCTCCCCCATTCCCTCTGCCTCGCTAAATGCCATTATATTACATTCCTGAAGGTAGCCACCAAGGTCTAGTCCCTTATTTGGCTACTCCCTCCTCTTGAGGCTGACTACCAAGATCCAGCTATGAAAGAATTGAAGTTGAGCAATCAAAAGCCCCCTTTGGCTCATCTAATTAACATGCCCAATTAAAATTAAACTCTTCATCCTAATGTGGGTCTCCCCTTACCTGTATAAGCAGGAATAAGCAGGAATTTTCCTATGTGCTATGTCTGCCTTCTCTCTATCTAGAGGCAGTTCTCTGTCCCCAGCAGTACAAATATTCCTTCCCCCTCTCCCTTGTTTCCTTCCCGTTCTCCCTCCTCCTCTTCCTATCTCCTGCCTTTTCTCTCATTCCCTGCCCTCTTTCCCTCTGGGGCAAATAAATCTCATCTGTGCTGAGAACTTGTTCTTGAGGCCTCGAGGGTCCTGAGCCAATACTAATCTCTTACACTTGTCATCTTAGCATTCATGTTGAATGTGATCATAAGATGTAGTTCAGTTTCAATGATGCAGAGAATGCAATACTTGATTAAACATGCATTTGACCTGTTGCTCACCTGATTTGAAACACATTTCTTCTCTGCCCTTCTTTACCCTCTGGTGTAGTATTACATCACTTTTGCAGTCTCTGGGGTGACTTCAAAATCATCCCTTCTCTAATTTCAATCATTCCCATTTACAAGCAAATCCTTTAGCAAACAAAATCTCCCAGACATCCTTGAAGGTTGGCTTTGGGTGACCCTAGATGGCTTGAGATTGTCATGGCTATTGTTTCCCATTTACAAATAAAAAAAAGGGACTGTGGTAACATCCATCATACTTTCTGTGATGGTGAGATCCTGTCAACTCGACACAAGCTAGAATCATTTGAGAGGAAGGAACCTCAACTGAGAAAATACCTTTGTATGGTTGGCCTGTAGGCAACTTTGGGGAAAAATTTCTTGATTAATGATTGATGTGAGAGAGCCCAGCCCATTGTGGGTATTACCAGCCCTACATAAGTGGCTCTGGTTGTATAAGAAAGTAGGCTGAGTACACCATGGATATCAAGCCAATAAGCAGCAGTTCTCCATGGCGCCTCAGCTCCTACTTCCAGGTTCTGCCCTGGAGCTCCTGCAGTAGCTTCCCTTAGTGATACATTGTGACACAGGAATGTAAGTCAAACAAACCTTTCCTTCCAGGTTATGTTTGGTTATGTTCTTTATCACAGCAATAGAACCCCAAAGGATAAACAGGCTGAGAAAGAAATTAGGGAAATGACTCCACAATAGTCACAAATAATATTACACACCTTGGTGTGACTCTAACCAAGCAAGTGAAAGATCTGTATGACAAGAACTTAAAACCTCTGAAAAAAGAAATTGAAGATCTCAGAAGATGGAAAGACCTCCCATCCTCGTGGATTGGCAGGATTAATATAATAAAAACGGCCATCTTGCCAAAAGCAATCTACAGATTCAATGCAATCTTCATCAAAATCCCAACTCAATTCTTTATAGAATTAGAAAGAGCAATTCTCAAATTCATCTGGAATAACAAAAAAACCCAGGATAGCTAAAACTATTCTCCACAACAAAAGAACTTCTGGGAAATCACCATCCCTGACCTCAAGCTCTACTACAGAGCCATAGTGATAAAAATTGCTTGGTATTGATATGAAGGCAGGCAGGAAGATCAGTGGAATAGAATTGAAGACCCAGAAATGAACCCACACACCTATGGTCACTTGATATTTGACAAAGGAGCTAAAACCATCCAGTGGAAAAAAAGACAGCATTTTTAACAAATGGTGCTGGATCAACTGGAGGTGTCATCATGTAGAAAAATGCAAATTGACCCATTCTTATCTCCTTGTACAAAGTTCAAGTCCAAGTGGATCAAGGATCTCCACATAAAACCAGATACATTGAAATTTATAGAGGAGAAAGTGGAGAAGAGCCTTGAACACATGGGCACAGGGGAAAATTTCCTGAAGAGAACACCAATGGCTTATGCTCTAAGAACAAGAATTGACAAATGGGACATCATAAACCTGCAAAGCTTCTGTAAGGCAAAGGACACTGTTGATAGGACAAAACAGCAACCAACAGATTGGGAAAAGATCTTTACCAATCCTACATCTGATAGAGGGCTAATATCCAATATATACAAAGAACTCAAGAAGTTAGACTCCAGAAACCCAAATAACCCTATTAAAAATGGGGAACAGAGTTAAACAGTGAATTTTCACCTGAGGAAACCTGAATGGCTGAGAAGCACCTAAAGAAATGTTCAGCATCCTTAGTCATCAGGGAAATGAAAATCAAAACAACCCTGAGATTCCACCTCACACCAGTCAGAATAAGATGAAAAACTCAAGAGACAACAGTTGCTGGTGAGGAGGTAGAGAAAGAGGAACACTCCTCCATTGCTGGTGGGATTGCAAGCTGGTACAACCACTCTGGAAATCAGTTTGGTGGTTCCTTAGAAAATTTGGCATAGTACTACTACTGTTGGACCCAGCTATACCACTCCTGGGCACATACCCAGAGGATTCTCCCACATGTAATAAGGACACATGCTCCACTATGTTCATAGCAGCCTTATTTATAATAGCCAGAAGCTGGAAAGAACCCAGATGTCCTTCAACAGAGGAATGGATACAGAAATTGGGGCATATTTACACAATGGATTACTACTCAGCTATTAAAAACAATGAATTCATGAAATTCTTAGGCAAATGGGCGGAACTAGAAAGTGTCATCCTGAGTGAGGTAACCCAATCACAAGGAAACATACATGGTATGCACTCACTAATAAGTGGATATTAGCCCAAAAGTTCAGAATAAACAAGATACAATTCACAGACCACATGAAGCTCAAGAAGAAGGAAGACCAAAGTGTGGATACTTCGGTTTTTCTGACGAAGGGAACAAAATAATTGTAGGAGCAATTACGGAGACAAAATGTGGGGCAGAGACTGAAGGAACGGCCATCCAGAGACTGTCCTACCTGGGGATTCATCCTATAAAGAGTCACCAAACCGGACACTATTGTGGATGCCAAGAAGTGCTTGCCTAAAGGAGCCTCATACGGCTGTCTCCCGAGGGGCCCTGCCAGAGCCTTACAGATACAGAGGCAGATGCTAGCAGCCAACCATTGGACTGAGCGCAGGGTCCCCAGTGGAGAAGTCGGAGGGAGGACTGGAGGAGCTGAAGGGGTTTGCAGCCTCACGGGAAGAACAATGATGTCGGCCAACCAGACCCCCCAGGGCTCCCAGGGACTAAGCCATCAACCAAGGGGTACACATGGTTCCAGCAGCATTTGTGGCGGAGGAATGCCTTATCGGGCATCGGTGGGAGAAGAGGTCCTTGGTCATATGAAGGCTCCATAGATGCCCCAGCGTGGGGAAATCGAGGGAGTGGGTTGGGTGGAGGGGCATCCTCATAGAGGCAGGGGGGAGGGAAGATGGGTTGGGGGTCTTCTGGGAGGGAGGGAAACTGGGAAAGGAAATAACATTTGAAATGTAAATGAAAAATATATTCAATAAAAAAAAAGAACAGCTGGATAATAACAACAGCAAATCTAATTTATAACCGTGTCTTTAAAGATCTGACAGCTCTGTCGATAATGTCTCCTGTGGTCTATTTTACCTGTCAAGTCACAGGACACAAGATGAATGTACTATGTAAGGATAAAGGAGACACAGTGTCAGTCTCTTTGCTCGCCCTTGTTCAGCACACAAGGTCAGTCTTTCTGCTCGCCCTTGCTAAGCACATGCGGTTAGTCTTTCAGCCCACCCTTGCCCAGCGCGCAGCCGCACTGCGATGCCTTCCCTCCATGCTTCTCCTCGCCACTCTGCTTTCCGCTCTTGAGGTCAGACATAGGTATCCAATTTTTCCCTCCTGCCATCCTTTCTCCAATTACAACTCAGATCTCTAACATCGATTCCATGTCCCTCTTCTCATTCTCTATCCTTGAGTGCTTTTAAGAGATCATTGAAACCCATCATTGGGAGATCACTATCGGCAGTTATCAATGAGCATGGCCCCAGATGACCAATGGACAAAGTGTTGGTCAAAATAAAGACAGGGGAATTTAATGCTGGGTCAGATAGAGAAGATTGAGAGCTTAATTCATTCTGCAATTTGGTTAATGACAGCTGAGATAAAATTAAGCATTCTCATACAAAGAGGGAGTCATATGCAGCTTAGGACAAAGAAAAATATAAGACCTTCTTTATATACCCAGTCTTCAAAGTTCCACATATGATTCTAGTTATCATGGCAATCTCTTTTCCTTTGGTACTCTTAACTGATATTTCCTATAGAATATCAGGCCAGCTAAGCATTTCTACTTTAAAAATATACTTTAGAAAATGACTTTATTATTTCTCCTACCTTTATCAAAATATCCAGAATATCTTGCCTGGACCTTCCAAACAATTCACTTTGCTCCACCTCTCTGTCTCTTTGTTCAGTTTCCATCACAGTGTCCTTTTCTTTTGACCAGAGAAATCATATAACAACTCCTTTGCTCAAATGGAAGGTTCATTCACATCTTATGGGAGTAAAGTCCCGGGCTCTAAAAGAGGCTGCAAGGTCTTCATGTTCTATGATATGTTCTACCTCATGTGCTGCTCCACCACAACCACTCTGAACTCCATGCTATTCTTTGAACTTTCTGAGTAATTTCCTACATGAAGCCTTTGTAGCCACTATTCCCTCTGCTTATCTAGATGTCAACCAGCTTATTCAGCAAATTATCTCAGTTATCATAACAAAATACAGTCGCTTAATTTAAGAATGGAGCCTCATTTCTCCCAAGAAAAATGTATATTGATGGTAAATTAGCCCTGCCAGACTCTATACGAGGTACTCACTGGGGAGGTGACCATTTCCGAATTCGAAGGAAAAGGTTTCTGTCTTGATGGAGATGACCTGGAAGCTGTACATGATGCCTCTGCTCACATTCCAACTGGCTCAGGCTTCATGTATAGCTTCTGGAGATCTGGAAAAGATAATCAGGAGCTAGCTGTCTGCAGTAAACTGGGAAGGCTCCATCTACAAATGCAGTAAAAGGATCACAGGCACTGAAGGCAAGTCTCTGAGAGTCCTTGGATTAGGATTTGCTTATGTACATTCTTTCTGAGAAAGTTTTGCTTTCCGGCTTTCTGAAACTCTCCCCCCTCTCTGAAACTCTTTATCCTCTTCCTTTCTTTCCAAGTCACTCTTAGCAAATCTTATTAACTGGTATGGTGCTAGTTGCCCATGTATGGTTTCTCTTCAAAATACAGACAGCAAAGACAAGGGATTTGCAACTCAGAAGAGAAAGTGGTACCTACTTAGCCCACTGCCTCATCTTCAGTACCTAGAATAGTCCTTGGCACACACTAAGCACTGCAAAATATTTCTTGAATAGCTGTGTACAATGACATCTGCAGTAATCCTTATACCCAGAAGGTTAGGGCAGGAGAACAATACATTTGAGGCCAAGCTGGGATCCATAGAGACAGCATCATGAAAGACTGAGAACACAGCTCAGTGAGAGAGTATTTACTTGGCACATGTCAGGCCCTGGGTTCAATCCACCCCTTTCCGAGAAAAAGACTACCTGTTGAATGAGTAAATACATGTGAAATTTTATTTGGGCTGGAGAAAATACACAGTGGTATGTGGCAGGAATGGAACTACAGTTTTTCTGAGAGCTGGATGAAGCTAATGGAAGCTTTCTACAACACATTTCCTCTCTTTGGACAATTGTTAGAATAACTATTTGCTGAGAACATAAAAGGGAAATGAGTGTGTTGTTTTGGAAAAAAACATAAAATAATAATTGAACTGATGACTTATCATTTGGAACTACTCAGTGTTCTGCATTCCAACAAAAGCTAACTAACTGAACATTCCATAAGCGTGGTCCCACCAAGTTAAACAAGGGCGCTAGGAAACCTGGGGGAACAAGTGGGACAGTGTTGAAGGTTCCTGTTGTCTTTAAAGTTATCCATGTGTCTTGATTCCAAATGTGTGTGTGTGGGGGGTGGGTGGTAATCCTGCTCCTTCATGTGGGAATCTTCCTTTGATAGCCCCTGTTCTAACACTTGATATGGCATGAATCTATATAGCACATGGATCTAAGGCATCCCCTTTTAGCTATAGTATCTGTTATTGTCCATGCTGGGGGTAGGGTCAGTATATCCCCACCATGGCCTGTTCTCATGCTGCCAGAGGCTCATTGGACTGGAGGATTCCAAGAGCTCCAAAATTCTGGGACTCCACAGTTACCTCCCTTTCTTCGGGACAATCAGAATCCAATGAGGAAAAGGGTTTTCAGGTACTGTGAGTATTGGAGGAAAGATGCTCTTGTTTGTAAGTCACAAGCTGCTGAGATCTGGGGACCTTTCAGCCGCATCCAATTGGAACTACTGAAAACTCACATCTTCCCGGTGTCTCTTCAGTTACGCTAGCAGCATCACAGCTGGTCCAGCCATGTCTCAGAGAAAAAAACGTACTTGAAAAATTCATACTCCACAATATCTGTTAGAAGAAATCAGAGCAGTCAGCAAGCTAAAGGATATGTATTCCCTCTAACTAAAGCAGCCTCCAAGGACAAGGAAAGCACCATTTCCCTCCTTGGAGCTGGTGCTTCCTCCATTCTTGAACAATGAGCTTACATTTATCTCCTGGCTTCCTTTCCTTAGCAATGTAGCTTCTTAACTATGGGGCTTATTCCTGCTCCCTCCTGCCATAAGCCACGCCAAGAAGGGTTTCCAGACTTCCTGTCCCTGCCCCTCCTCGTTTATCCTGACCTTGCATTTGCTCTGTGGGTCACATCACCTAGAATCCTGCTGATCGATGCCCCACAATTTAGCCTTTGTCTTCAGTCGTGTGCCAGATAGTTGGCATCTGTTTGTTTTAGTTCCTCCCCAAGATGGCAGGTCCTTGCAGAGGTGAAGTGAGGTTTCTTACTCCTTTCATCCTTCTTTCTGTATCTGCCAGCATTCCAGGCATGTGACTGGTACTCCAAAAGATACTTGTGTTAAGTGTGTGGAGAAAAAGCTAGGGATATACCCAACTGTCCTTCTCCCTCAATCCCATGAAAACTTCCCTAATGTTACTATAACAAATTGCTACAAGCTGCACAGCTTAAAACAACAGAAATGTTGCTACTATAACAAATTGCTACAAGCTGCACAGCTTAAAACAACAGAAATGTTGCTACTATAACAAATTGCTACAAGCTGCACAGCTTAAAACAACAGAAATGTTGCTACTATAACAAATTGCTACAAGCTGCACAGCTTAAAACAACAGAAATGTTACTATAACAAATTGCTACAACCTGAACAGCTTAAAACAACAGAAATGTTGTTACATTCATTCTCTTACAATGGTAAAATGTCTTCAAGACATCGCCTTGGACTAAGTAAAGACGTACAGGGCCACATTCCTTCTGAAGGTTCTGGTTGAGGCTCTTTTCTTCCTTCTTTGAACTGGTGGCCATTGGCATTAGCATGAGGCCATGTTATCCCCTATCTTTGTGCTAGGTCTACCATTACCAGTCTTCCATAAGGATGCCCATGGTTGAATTTAGAGCCTTCCTGCAGAATCTAGAAGTTCTGTTGGGGTTGGTCTGGTGCTGCTACATATTCAAATGCTAAATACTGTATCCCAAGTTCTGGTTGCCCCAAGAAGAGTGAATCTCACTTACACCAGATTTTGTTGTCCAAACCTTGCCCCCTAAGTTATTCCTGACTGGTTAATAAAGATGCCTACAGCCAGGGCTGGACAAAAGGGAGGGGACAGAGCAAATGTTCCCAGGCTTGTGGTCTGGGGAGGGAACATGAAGAGAGAGGAAGAGGAGGGAAAGAAGGAAGAAGTCCTCATGGGGTATTATGGATAATGAATATGTGGCCATGAGGGCTGGTCTGATAGAGTAGGGATGGCCCAGGCAGAATATTGCAAGTGATATCTCGGGGATCACCACAGGGAAGTAGACAAAATAATATAGAGGATTGATATCTGCCCAGCTGTAATGCTTTTATGCTTATAAATATAAAGGTTTCTGTGTCTTTTATTTGGGACCTAAATGATATAAAGTTGGTTAGAAACCCCTAATGATACTTAAAGGGAACAAGGAAGTATAAAAACAATACCAAAATAATAATTGTTACAACAGAGTTCCCCATCTCAAAATCATAACCACAGGCTGGACAGAAGACTCAGTCAATAACGTGCCTATCTGGTGTAGGTATTCTGAGTAACATGGGATTATGAAAGAAAGGAATGTCATCAGGCTCTATGGCAAAAGGGAAGTCCAGCCTGGATGAACTGAACCTCAAACAGCTGTGCAAAAGTGTATTTATTGATTGTTACTCACACACAAATTGGTTTGTTTTTTTTGATAAAGCAAGGTTCTCATGCCAAAGACCTTAATCTAATCTATATCCTTCATGACTAAATTTCTGCAATTTGGTCCTTATTATGCACTGTCGGCAGTAACCAATAATGCAAGACATTCCAGGAGTGCCAGGACAGTGCTGAGACCAAAGTCATGCAAAGTCTGCAAATCCCCTTCAGAGAAACAACTCTTGAGATAACAGAAAATAACCACTATTTTCTATAATGATTTTTTTCAAGATCAAAGTACTTCTAGAAAACTGTTCATTTTGGTGTTTAACCTAGATTCAGCAAAAACAATTATTTCATTCTAATGTTTACCCTAGACACAATAATTCTACTAGAATTCCACCTTCATCTGGTATTTTCCTCAGGGTTTCTTCTATTGCTGCAACAAAACACCATGACCAAAAAGCAGATGAATCAGATTATAGTTCATCATTGGAGAAAGTCAGGATACCACTCATGCAGGGCTGGAATCTGCAGGCAGGAGTGGATGCAGAGGCCATGGAAGGCACTGCTTACTGGATGGCTTCCCATGGCTTGCTCAGCCTGCTTGCTTGCTTGCTTTCTTTCTTTCTTTCTTTCTTTCTTTCTTTCTTTCTTTCAGATTTATTTATTTATTTATTTATTTATTATATGTAAGTACACTGTAGTTGTCTTCAGACACACCAGAAGAGGACGTCAGATCTCGTTACGGATGGTTGTGAGCCACCATGTGGTTGCTGGCATTTGAACACAAGCAGTCAGTGCTCTTAACTGCTGAGCCATCTCTCCAGCCCCCACATCCTGCTTTCTAATAGAACCCAGGGTCTGTGAGCACTGACCAATCTTCTGAAGGTCCTGAGTTCAAATCCCAGCAACCGCATGGTGGCTCACAATCGTCCATAATGGGATCTGATGCCCTTTTCTGGTGTGTCTGAAGACAACTACTACAGTGTACTTACATATAAATAAATAAGTAAATAAATAAATCTTAAAAAAAAAAAAACGAACCCAGGATCACCAGTCCAGGGATGGCCCCTCCCCCCCCCCACTGATTACTAATTGAGAAAATGCCCTACAGCTGGATCTCTTGGAGGCATTTTCTCAACTGAGCCTCCTTCCTCTCTGATGACTCCAACATGTGTCAAGTTGATAACACAAAACCAGCCAGTATACCTGGAAAACATGAGGACATGGGTTTAGATCCCAGCACCTATGTAAATAGCCACAAATGCTGGCTCAAATATACAACCCTAGCACTCTGAGTTTGCTGATCAGCTAATCTAGTTCCAAACTCAAGTAGCAACTCTGTTTCAAAAATTAAGGTGGCAAGAAATAAAAGACACCCAAATGTTGATCTCTACCCTCCAGATGTACACACACACCATGCATACACATATGCATATGTACTCATATGTTATACACACATCTTCAATCACATCTGCAAAGAGTCTTTTTTCTATGTAAGATCACAGTTGAAAGTCTAAGAAGTAGGTCTTAATATCTTTTGGTGCCATTATTCATTCTACCTATTATGGTTTAAATAGGAATGGCCCCTGTGGACTCATATGTTAACTGTTTGGCCCATAGGTGATGAAACTACTAGGAGGTGTGGCCTTGTTGGAGTGGGTGTGGCCTTGTTGGAGAAAGTAAGTGTATCCCTTGTGGGGGGAGGGCTTTAAGGATTTCTATGCTCAAGCTATGCCCAGCATGGTATTCAGTTCCCTTTTGCTGCCTGTGGATTAAGATGTAGAACTCTCAGCACCTTGTCCAGCATCATGTCTGCCTGGATGTCATGCTTCCCACCATGATGATAATGGTGGGACTAAACCTCTGAAACTGTAAGCCAGCCCTAATTAAATGTTTTCCTTTATGATAGTTGCCTTGATCATGGTGTCTCTTCACAGCAATGAAACCCTAAGACACTACTACAAGGTATAATCCAGAAATAAATATAGTAGGTATGAGAGAAGACAGTATTGACTTGGAAATGCAGAAATGATCACCACCCAGTGAGGTGGTGATCAGTCCAACACATTTACACACACACACACACACACACACACACACACACACACACACACGGATAGGCATATGCCCAAGTACACACTAGACTGTAACAGGAGAAGGATTTCCTATCACAGGCCTGGGGAGATGGTGTACTGAGTAAAGTACTGAGTTCAGATCTCCAACACCCATGTAAAATGCCAGGCACAGCAGCATACTACTATAACTCTAGCACTGAGGTGATGGGAGAGGCAAGAAGATGCCTGGAGCTCACTGACCACCCAGCCTAGATGACCAGTCTCAGATGCAATGAGAGGAAGCCTGTCTAAAAAATAAAGTAGGTGGAGGGGTAATTAGAGAAGAACCTGAATATCAATGTCTATCCTCCACATGCATGCACACATGTATGCATATACAGTTTCAACTTTTCTACAGGCCAATGTTTTATTCATAAAGAAACACAGCAAACTAGGCATGGTGGAGTGTGCTTAAAATCTCAGCACTCCAGAAGGTGAAGGGGAGGCTCCTAGGAAGGATAGGTTTGAGGTCAGTTTGACTAGCTACATAGTGAGATCCTGTCCAAAGGGGAAAAAATAACAACAAAGGATTACAGGCATATTCAAGGCATCTGGTTGAGACTATCGAAATAGCAAAAGAAACATTTGAACCTGCATGGAGGGAGAGGTTGTTTTGTACTCAAGTGTTTTGAAGCTTCCCTGGATAGAGATAGTTTTTGAGATAGATACAGGCTAACAACTGTGGACAAGTACCCAGAAAGATAAAACATAATTGAATTTGCTGATGTTTCTGCCCAATTATATAATCTATTCCACAGATTCCTTGTAAATCACAGGAGACACTGAGAAGCAGTATGAATTATAATTACAATACCTGTATTTTTACAATAGTTTACAAAGCTCAGGACATAATTCATTTGGTTCTCATCATTATCCAATATAGTAGGCAGGGGGTTAGCTTTCAGATGAATAAATACTTTCAGAGAACTTTATCACTTCATGAAAACAGACTAGCCCCCAACACACAAAAATGTCAGATTTAACAGTGATAGTGAATCCCTAGTTCCCAATGCATTATGATTTAGGTACACCAATAGTATATGCAAGCTAGTAATAATGGATTTAGTTTTAATTAATAAATGTTCAATTGACATCTGTGAGAAAGAGACTCTTGGCTGATAGGATGTTTGTCCTGCTGGAGCCCTGGCAGTTGATCATGTTCCCAATGTGGCTTGTTTGTCTGGGTCTACCTCTAAGCTGGATTTAATTCAAATATGGAAGTGTTTGCAACATAAAAATACTGGCAGCAAGTTCAACAATCTGGTTCTTATTTTGGTTCTGTAGTTCAGTCTAATAAGCATATCTTGAAATCTAACTTTGGGTTAATCAAACAATATAATTGATTCTAAAATATATTTAAGGTATTGTATTAGGACAATAGGGGATCCTAGAAAGGTATTTATTATCCACCCACCCACTCATATATCCAGGCTCTAGAGTCATGGGTGTTGTAAGCATGGGTTGCTGCTATGAAGTTGCTCCTAAGTCCATGAGGGACAGGGACACAGGCACATATTAGTAAAGATAACTTTGACATGGGTGCTCTGTGCAAAGTAGTCCTAGTTTCAGGAACAAACTCTGAAAAGAGTCCCTGAAAGGCAACATCTAAGAATTAATGAAGTTAGGGGATAGGGAGGTAAAAGAGGGAATGGAGGACTCACTTTTAAAAAGAAAAAAGAAAGACAGAGCCAAGACACAAAGGTACGCACCAAGCATGCTCCTTGTCACCAGAACCAAGAAAGATACCTCAAACCTGAGATCACATCTGTCATCTTTCACACGATCCACTACACACTCTCAAGTAAGCACTGCTGTGACTGGAGAGGTTGGCAAAGCTGTTGGACTGGCAACAGAGCCTACTGCAGTGTTTAGGCTGATAAGCTATAGACCACGTACTTGAGTGTGAAGCCCCTTTATGAGGAAAGAAAGGAAGTGAAATGTCTGTTTTCTATGACCTCCCCAAAGGGAAGAACAGATTCAACAGCACCAACAACCATCCAAGGGACAGTCAAAAGCAAAGGGAATACTCAGGAAAATCCCTTTATTGGGGAGCAAGCATTATACTGAGGTCCACCATATTCACCCTCTAGACCTGTGCTGGGAAGGGTTGGGGATGTCTTAAACTATTCTCTGCATTCTTTTCTACTTCCTGTTGGGGAAGAGCCTGATTCCTAATGTTTGGGGTGTGGTATTTACAGATCTTTGGAATCAGCTTCAGGGAGCAGAACCACTGTGTGTGTGTGTGTGTGTGTGTGTGTGTGTGTGTGTGTGTGTGTGTGTGTGCTTGATTGCACGTACAGCACCCAAAATGAAACAGAGTCTGGTAGGCATTAGGGCAGGGTTTCTCAACCTTCCTAATGATACAACCCTTTAATACAGTTCCTCATGTTGTGGTAACCCCTAACCATAAATTATTTCATTGCTACTTCATAACTGCTATTTTGCTACAGTTATGAATCATAACATAAATATCTGATATGCAGAATATCTAATATGGGGCCCACAAGGGGGTGATGACCCACAGGTTGAGAACTGCTGCATTAGTGCAGGACAGCGCTACCCTAGAGAGACCGTGAGCCACACACACATTTCAAATTTTGCAATACTCACATTTCTCAAGAGCAAGAAAAATACTAAACCAAACAAACAAACAAAAAAACAAATAAAGCAAAAGGAAACAGAAAAATTAATTTTCTGAGAATGTTTTATTAAACACCAGAAATCTAAATACTTTTCCTTTCAATATCTAATTCGCATTTAAGAGAATTATATGATCTGTTCAAAACCCCACTGAGCATTTTACTATCAGTTGTGACTGGCTCATCGAAAATCTTCAGTAACCATGTGACAAACAGCTACCTCGAGAGGTTTGCCTCTTCCTCTTCAGGGAACTGCAGAAGGGCAGTGGCAAGGTGAGATTTATAATCAAAAGACAAGCTTTTCCTTACTTTTAAATTTTGTTTTATTTTTTTTGGGGGGGGTAGGAGCTGGCACCCGTATGCCTCAGGATGGGAGGTCTAAGGATGACTTGCTGGAGTCAGTTCTCTATTATTATCTGGTTCCCAGGGGTCCAACTCAGGTCACCAGTCTTGGGTGGCAAGTGATAAGCACCCTGGCCCGCTGAGCTTCCTCACAGACCCTGGATGACTGTTCTCCTTAAGTTTGCGGGGAGGGGACACAATTGCAGGGTGGACAGTGAGGCTGGAACCAATGGTAAAGAGTGTATGCAGGGGAATCCTGCCTTAGAATAGGGAGTTGCAAAGCTGACTGTGTGGACAGGAAGGAGACGTGAGAATCAAGTCAAAAAAGATAGGAACCTCCTTCCATGCAATAAGACAGCTTGAAAGCCAAGTGCCCTGCTCAGGACTGGATCTGTTGATGAGTCTTGGAAAGAACCTATGAAGTGTCTGTCCCATGCCAGGCTTTGTTCCATATGCTGTGGAAAGAGCAATGAACAAAAGAAACAGGAATGTCTGCCATGATACGATTGACCTTCCAGTGCTACTAGGCCAAGAGGTCCAGAGAGAGAAAGAAATATTAGGGGGCGCTGAATTGCAAACAGCTTTGGTGAAACAGGAGAGCCATTCCAGCATCAAAAAGCTCAGGAGAGAGATCACAAAAGCTGCACAAATGTGAGGTAAGGGAGACAGAATGGGCACAAACTATCTTTGAGAAGCTGTGTTTCAAAGGGACTCTTGTGTACTGAAGAGATGTAACACAGACTCAGATCCACGCTTGCTGCCCTCTGTGTGAGAGCCTCGCATGCATTCTTGCCTGTATGGATATGCTCATCATCAGAATATTGTGAAGTCAGGTTCTGAAGCACAAAAAAAGGACCATGAGCCTTGGGGCCAAACTTGAAGAACAGCTTGCTGCTATTTGAAAGCAACCTTTTAAAAGTAAGTCTTTTCTAATGATAGTTACTACAAAAATAGCATCTGAGGTCAAAAGAAGCTGAGGGTGGTCATATATTTCCATCGGGGTATTTCATAAGAGAATGGGAAAAGCCTTTTTTTTTTTTACCTTCCACCTTCAACTCCTTTGCCCTTTCCACCTGTTCTTCCCTCCTTAGTATCTTATTAACTAACGCAGGACCCGCAGTGGCCTCTCCACCTTTACACAGCTGCTTACATAACTTTTCCTCCTGATTCGACTTTATTATGGAGGCTTGGTGTGCAAAAGTTCCCAGGCTGCAGACATGTCTGAGATTCTAGCAGCAGCTAGCTACTCCTGGGATGCCTAATGAGCAGTTGGGGATGCAGAGACCAGACAGCATCCTGGCAGTACCGATGGGCAGACGTGTTTGTGCAGGTTTCCTCACTTGGACTGCTCCTAGACAGACAGGACAGTGACTAGCCTGGAGAACAATGAGAGCATCATCAAGAACGCTGCCGACCGGCACTCCCTCTCCAGCTCCTCTGTTCATTTCTCTCCATTTGTTTCACCAGTACTTTAATAAAGACGGAACTAGCTTTAAAGAATTTATTGGAAACATTATCACCAACAGCCAGGTGCAAAAAAAAAAAAGAAGCATTTTGGTGGCTAGTTCAGTCCCCAAGTCTTCTCTGCACACGCCCCTCTCCTGTCAGCTCACCACTTCTTCGAGGGCAGGAAAATTGGGAAGGGTACTATGCTTCAGGACTTCTGTAAGACCAACACCCTGGTTTGTGCTCCATGCAAGTTCAATGACGTGCTCATCAAGTATTCCAGGACACATTTATGCAACCGTTTCCTTCTTGTTTGTTCTCAAAACAAACCCCAGCTTCCCATGATGTCAACCTCTTCCCACACATCAATTGTTAAGGTCCAAGCTCTAAAACCGGGATAGCATAAAAGAACATCTGGGCTGGACATGATGGCACAGGTCTGCAATCCCAGCACTCACGAAGCAGAAGCAGGCAGATCTCTGAGTTCGAGGCCAGCCTGGTCTAGACATAGAGTTTCAGGACAGCCAGAGCTACACAGTGGAAACCATGTCTCAAAAAAACAAGGAAGGATGGAGATAGTCACAGGTCTCAGAAGAGCCAAGCAAGGAGAAAAGGTAGAGATGCATGCATGTTATATATGCACAGACTGGTGACATACTGACATATCCACAGACATGTGCAGATATAGCTGAAGTTACTACAGAAGATACTGCAGCAGGAAATGCACACCAATGACAATCTCATTCAGAAATTGTCTCAAAGTAATTTCATTCAAAGGCTCACCTACATAACATAGAATAGAAAATGAGAGTTGATGCTTTTTTTTAAAAATGCTTGTAATGCAGCTTGTTTGTGATTATACATCAACCAGATGGAAAGCAATCTGGAAGGAAATCTGTTTCATCCCTGGAGTGAACAAACACACGTAGGGGGAAAAAAAAATGAACATGGAGTCTCACTCAGAAAGCTGACCAGAAGCAGGACTACTGTCTTTCAGCAATCGTATATGGCAGCCTCTGGACCTAACATCAGCTGCAGGCAGACGGAAGCAGTCAAGCCTTAAACATGTATTTGTATTTCCAGTCTGGTTAAGCTGTACCAACTCTAGCTTGTCATCTTGCCTTCCAGGTGGGTTGCTTTCTCTCTCTCTCTCTCTCTCTCTCTCTCTCTCTCTCTCTCTCTCTCTCTCTCTCTCTCTCTCCTTATTTATTTGTCTTCCTTTTGAAAAAAGCAAGATTGGAAAGCTTCCTTCTCTCCCTCCCTCCCTCCCTCCCTCCCTCCCTCCTTCCTTCCTTCCTTCTTTCATCTTTCTCTTCAAAGGAATAAATGTATAGAGTTTACTTCAAGTGACTTTGAATGATCTGAGCTAGCATGATTAGGAACCCATTTATTATGAATGTGTAAGCTTTTTAAAAATAGAAGTGTAAGCATTTTAAGTGAAAGGACACTTTTTACTGATTGTGTGGTGAATACTGTGTATGTGGGAAAGAAATCATAGACTAGTTTGTGCAGTTTCCATGAAAGGGAAATATACCTTTTGATCCATAGGAAAAACACTGAACAAAACTGTGGTCAAGTGCTCTGAAAATCCGGAGACTAGACGCAAAAGGCAAGTCTCTGTGTTGCTGCTGTGTCTATGTCCGAACTGTGGTCAACTACACAACCATGTTCCCACCTGAGAACAGAGAGACAACACTCACAAGAGAAGCATTCAGAGGTCTGTAAAAGAATGGATCACAGGTCCAAGAAGAACAAGTGTGTGCCTGGCACATTGGGTCCATCAGCACTGGGGGAAATGCTTTAAAGAAAAGAGGAGGACTGTACTGGGTTACGCTGCCTTTTTTTTTTTTAAGATTTTTTTCATTATTATAAGTACACTGTAGCTGTCTTCAAACACACCAGAAGAGGGCATCAGATTTCATTACATGTGGTTGCTGGGACTTGAACTCAGGACCTTCGGAAGAGCAGTCAGTGCTCTTAACTGCTGAGCCATCTCTCTAGCCCCCAGTTCTACCTTTTTTCCCCCTTCTCCTTCTAGCTACCAGCTACCACCTAAGATTTATAAACACTTTTCTTTTTTAACTAAATCATAATTGTGTTATCAAATTCAACTTTAACAGTTTTATTTAAAAGTGGAAAATATCCATTGTCTTGATGAGTTCATCCAATCCTATTGAGCATTGTGGGTTTTTTCACACTAGTTTTACATTTGGATAGGTTCCTTTTAACGCTAATAAATATTATTCTCCTTTTTATATTCTGTGAGTCTCTGACAGCTTTCTTATGTAGCTGTATAGAATTCTGAATAATCATTCTAAACGGCTGTACTATGTGTTCCTGATCTATGTGTATTCACGTATGTACACTTATAAATCATTTCCTTAACCATAACCCTTTTGTTAAATATTTAAGCTATTTCCAGACATCTTTCTACTATAATCACTGCTACGCCAAGCAAGCACATCATTCTACTTTTTCCACATTTTAGGTTAATTTCTTTGTGTAAGATTCCCAGAATTAGAAATCACAGGGTTATAATGAGCAAACTGTGATTGACACAGCATCGTGCTTCCATACAAGAAGGCTGTGATGTGCCTTATGGTGAGAATATGTGTGTAATGGATTCAATGTTAATGAATCTACAATATACACCAGATAAGGTATCATTGAGCAGAAACATGGGTGATGCATCAAGTCAGGTTCGATGGAAACTGTGCTCAGATGCAAACAGCACACTCACACAACAAAAAGGATTCAGAATCTCACAGAACATTACTGCAAACTGCAAGAATCAACTATGTCTGCAGGTTTTGTCTGAAAGCTTTTAATTCTATTTATTAAAGTTTAGATTTATGAGTTTGTCATTCAAGGCTCACACTTTTATACCCTAAACTAATGTTTTGTCTTCAATCTTCCCTGTGAAGTGTTGCTACTGAGGAAGAACCTTTGCTTTTGCAACAGGAGTCTACTACTGCAAGCAAGAGCAACTAATGACCACAGAGAAAGTTCTGAGCTGAAAGGTCAGATGGGGTTGGGAGGGTTGAGGGTGGGGGATGGGAAACACATTTGCCCTTTAACTTTTCTTGGCAGTGAGCTCTCTGAGTCCATTGTTTCTAGAAAACTGTTTTGTGGTTACCACAGTAGTGACTTCATACATAGTCTCGTTGCCAAGTCAGGCTGTGTTTACTTCCATCCTTGCTCCTGGTTCAGAGGAAGGGTTTGCAGATTGCACTAACCTCAGCTCTGACATTCTCCTACAGCATGAGACTGTTTCAGAATGAAAAACCACACAGGGACATATCAGATCATGCATGGGTGGGAGGAGGGTGCAAACCTTTTAACCAGTGTGCAGATATTGGGAGGGGCTCTAAGAATTGCAGATCAGCCAGACATATGGGACAGTCCTGTTAACCCAGCACTCTGGAGGGAGACTGATGCAGAAGGATTGCTATGAGTTCTAGGCCAGCATTAGCAGCATGGTAAGTACCAAATCAGACAGGAATATAGATAGATAGATAGATAGATAGATAGATAGATAGATAGATAGATAGATAGATAGATAGAGATAGAGATAGTAAGAGCTTTTCTCAAAAATCCAGAAAGGAAGGGTAAAGAAAACAAAAGAACTGTAGACAGGGGAATTTGAACCCCTATTTAAATCTAGGTAGATTCTCTTTCTATAGCTTGAGCCTTTTTCGTCTTTTCAAGTCATCCACTGTTGGACTTGTCTTTATGGCTTATGTAACAGTGTACCAGGGAATTAACACATGGGTAGTCTCACACTCACTGCTCTGTTGACTTTGATGCATAGATGCCAGTGTTGTGTTGAGTAGCTTGGTGGTCCAGAGGTGCTAGGCAGTGACAAATGGCAGTCCAGCAGGCGGCCCCATGAGGAATGTGAGTGCCATGAAAAGCAGCTGTCTCATAGATAGGCTCAAAAAGCAAATGTTTTCCAAATAGCCTTCCCAGGGTCACACAGCACGTGTGAGCATGTAGCCCCAGTAGGGTCCCTGTAACCCATGTGATAGGTTGCAAATCCTCAGGTCTCTGACTCATCAACTACTGTAGATCCCCTTACTGTATCATCTACCCCACTATCACGTGACTCTGTTCTTTAAGCATTCCTTCCCAGGTCAGCTCACTGTAGCTATGGGAATGCTCTTCTCTTTATCTGCATGGTTAATTCCCTTTGACTCTTCTGTGCTAACTCTCGGCATCCCTGGCAGTTTCTCCATCTATCCTATGTGAGAATACCTCCTTAACTTTCAGGCTAGCTCAGCTATTGTCTTACAAGGATTCCTTTCTACAGTGACCTCCTCAGTTAGACTGCACCCACTAAATTCAGGAACTGAGTCTTTGTCCTTGTGTCTCAGATGGTCACCCTAGTACCTTCCTTCTAGGCACTGAAGGTTAAATGGATGACAATAGAAACACACCTGTGAGCTGTTAACGAATGCACTTTGGTTCTAAAGCTGCTCCATTTTCAGGTTGTCCTATTAACAGTTAAGACTGGCTTGCTCTAAGAGTGGAGTTCCTTCCAAAGTTAGAAGATAGGGTGGCAGGACTTGATGTTCTAGATAACAGGAACAGGATATACATGGAAACCAGACACTAAGTAGAAATAGAAGCTCCAGCAACTACCTATGTAGTCAAAGAAAGAAGAACAAGACCAGAAGTTGGGGCAGCAAACTATGAATATATCCTTACTTCTCATCAGAACAAATGTCAAAAAAGTAAGGGCTTTCTTTTTTTCTTGGGAAATGGCTAACATTGGAAACACAAATCAGACAAAGATGTTTTTCTAGTCCCATGGAGCTCTGAAGCCCAGTTGAGAAGGCAGATATGAAAAGACTCGTTTAAATCCAATAGGAGCAGTTCTAGCATGAAGAATAAGAAGACACACACACATGCACACACACACATGCAGGAGCACAAGTATGCACAAGCACACACACATTGGAAGGAGTGGGCAGCATAGTGTCACCCGAGCAGGCAGGGAAGGCTGACCAGATAGACAATGGACAAGAAGGAATGAGCATGCAGAGCCATGTGTGTGGGTATTTGAAGGGAAGCTGGATGAGTAGGAGCTCATGCCATTTCTAGTTGAAACTCTAGAAGGAGAAACACAAATGACCCCAAGCAAGTGCGGCACATAGGCTAAGATGGTCTGATCTGTGCTCTGTGTCCCTCTCTTCCTTATGGTGAGCTGGGATCCAGGCATTCTTGCCAGCCCCATAGGGATGCAGCCAGCATCTGAAAGGTTCACTGCAGTGGTGGTCAAATATGTGATCAAGACAAGAAAAATACCTGTGAAGGCTAAAAAGTTCAGGATATCTCTGTAGATCTGAGGCCTTTACAGCCATATTCTTACTCATAGTGACTGAGGAAGAACTAGCCTGGGGAATAAGTCTAGCAGAGGTAGTAGATGTATATAATAGGACAGCTTAGGTCACAACAAGCTAGGATAGACAGCTACCTGGCCAGCTAGAGTTTGCTGCCTTTGTCTACCTACAGAGAGAAGAATATGAAAGATGTGCCTTAGTGATAAAAGGGTGTGTGTGTGTGTGTGTGTATGCATGCATATGTAGACAGACAGACAGCCTGTTGAGGTTATAAATTGCTGTATATTAGATTTTCACTGCACTATAAATCAGAGGGAAAAACATTTCCAGCAGGGAAACAGTGGTTCTGCCCTGGAGACTACTGTGCCATTTTGCCCAGAAATTTGTCCCCTGCTTGTGTGTTCAGATTTTCCTCTGTCCCGTAGATGTGTGCTTCCTTAAAACCCAGGCAGATGACACACCAAGCCCCACAAATCCAGCTCTGGCTTCAGAGGTCAGCTGTTGCTCCAGCTGCTGCTGTCCTTGGCAGATAGAATGTGCTTTTTGGCTGCCCTTGCTGAAATGTGCAGAGACTGAGGGTGTGTGTGTGTGTGTGTGTGTGTGTGTGTGTATAGTGTCTCTCAACAGAGAGGCCTTAGTGAATCATATCCCAACACTTATGCTTTATGGATGAAGACTTATCCTTGATCACTCACACTAGTGGTGACCATAGATAAGTCTCCAGACAAGACACCATGCACTTCTGCATGTAGTAATACAGGATCTGCTTTCTGGTCCACTATCACTTAGCATTCTAAACAAGCATTCAGGAATTGTGTAAAAATCTTAATTCATTCAGTTTCCTACTCTGTGTGGTTTCTTTGCCCAGAGTTTGAGTTTGACTCCTCCCCTTCAGCATCTGGGATAGCTAGGATTTCAGGAGGGTTCAACTGTGCCAGTATCTGCCTCTTAAAGACCTTTCGGTCTCTGTTAGGAACTCCAGCACCCTTCCTCATGGTGAGGAAGGATAATTCCTACTTCCTCCAAAGCTTACCAGATGCTCACCTACTAACTGGAAACTTCTCTTTTCCACTCTTACCCAACCCCACCTAAGCCTACTGTTTCTACTGCAATTCCCTGGCCTGCCTGGCTCTCAGCTTCAAACAGGTTGAGAGCAACAGAGCAGTGAACAATTGCATTAGACTGGACATGGCTAATTTGCATTTCCTTTACTAATAATCTTGTGTGTTATTCTTTGTTTTCTGCAACTCAGAGTGTCAAAGACACTAGAAGGTATAGATTGTCAGGAAGGGTGTGCTTCCATGGCTCAGACTAGTCATTTTACCTAGTATAAAGTCTTTTGTGTTTTTATTGATATTCTAAATACAACATTTTATTGTATGACTATATCATAACCATTCTCCATACTCATATAGAGGCTTGAGTTGCAAAGACTCACGTAATAAGCATATCCCATTTAGAATAAATAGAATGTAAGCAAGCACCTGGTTCTTCCATTCTCTTTAAGAAGCATGTGTTGGAGGAAAGAATTTTACAGCCAGGTGCTATTCCCACAAAGGATTCATCTGTTGAAACTCCAGCTCTTGCCTTTAATGCCTGCCAATGTTGCTATGACCGTCAATCACAGGACACTACAAGACAGGAAGTCTTGAAGCTTGCCTTAAATATTTTGACTAGAAATATGACTTTGCTTTAACAGAGTGTCCTAACTTGAAACACATGTTTACCAAAACTCTTTCCAAAGGAGGATATGGTTCTATCTCTAAGAATCAACCAGTTGCTTCCTTCTCCAAACACCTGCTTCCTGCCTTGAGATTTGGAGTAAAAAGGAAGATTATATCCATACCTTCCCAGGTGCAATAAATTCAAGACCCACACCCGTCTGGTCTCTTGGAGGAAGCAGGAGATAAGAATTCAAGTTGGAGTTGGACAGTGGTGTCACATGCCTGTAATCCCAGCACTTGGGAGGCAGAGGCAGGCCGATTTCTGAGTTCGAGGTCAGCCTGGTCTACAGTGAGTTCCAGGACAGTCAGGACTATACAGAGAAACTCTGTCTCAAAAAAAAAATCAATCTGAGTTTGTTGTACACCTGTAATCCAGCTTTCAGGAGGTACAAGGACAAAGCTATCAAGTTTCAGTCCAGCCTGAACTATATAACAAGAATGTAGATAAAAAACAGAGCAGTTGACCACTAATAAAGGCCTTGTGATTGAGCCACTCTCTCAACATGTAAATAAAGCTTAATCTCACAGGGAAATGTGGTGGTATTAAAAAAAATCAACAACAAACAAACAAACAAAACCCAGACTACCCCCCAAAAGGGCAAAGGCACTGAGATGGTATTTTTATGTTGATGCTTGAAAGCCATTGAATGGAGATGTTACTATATACCCTTGGAAACTCCATCTTGCTGTGAGTTCTGGAAATAAAGCCTGTGGGTTCAGAAACAGATACAGTCACTGAAAGACTAGGAGAGTGACAGGCAGTGAACACAAAGCAGATGCAGATGAGGAACCTGCCGCCTTCCTCCTGCAGCCAAAGGCAGTTGATCTGCCAGTGCACATCACCGATGTGGACCAGGCACCATCTTGACAACTTTCTAGCTTATCCTCCCACTCCAGACTCACTTTTGTGGTTCCTGTTTCTAATCTCAGAAAAAGAGAGAATTCAATTGATAAATTGTCTCATCCTGATCCACATTGGTCAGGGCTTATGACCTTGGGTGAGCTCACTGATTGCCAGTCAGCCTCTAGACTGGTCATCCTAGCGTCAGGTGTGATGCTTTTTATCATATCCTTCCATGTAAATAAGCCATGAGATAGAAATCATGATGTCATAAGCCAACAAGCTACCGATGCAAGGGAAGATGCCACACTCAGGTTATTTCTACCAAGACAGGTGGTACCTATGGCGACAGAAAACAAAGGTGAGACAATGTCATTAGAATGCCTTACCTAAAACTGTGATTCTTCTTGTGCCCTCCCCACCAGCTTTGAGCTGGCAAAACTCCAGATGGTTTTTATGCCTTGCTGGAGTCAGCTTCTGGCCTTACCACACTTGCATTTTCCTGCCAGAGCCTTGAGGAGTTGACTCCTACTGAGCTTACTTTGCAAAAGAATCCAGCAGGAACAAAGCAACAGAACTCAGCTGAAACAAAGGATGGGTCTTTGCCTATATAAACTCAGAATTGAAAAGTAAACTTTGAGCCTTGATCAGAAAGTCATTGTCTTGGCTCATTATCTTTCCCACCCACCTGTCTTTTCTACTTCAGCCCCAGCTTTCCTTCCAGGTAACCTTATTCCCATAGCTTTAGGTGGCAACACTTCTAACTGTATTTTCCTCTTTTCAAATTGTTTTAAATTTAATATACACTATACTTCACTCTTACAATTTTTCCTATCTTTTCATTTCTCTGTATCTATGAAAGAAAACCTAAAATGTATGCAGTAGGGTTTTCTCATACTAGGAATTGCTGCATTCCAACTTTCAAGAATATATGCTGTATTTAAGTGCAGGGACACTAACTGAATGTCTACCCATCATTCTCATGTTCTCTGAGAGAGCTACCACCATCACATTCTTTCTCCTTGCTGCACTTCCTTTGTAGTATCCAGCATTTGTTACAACTCTCCTTTATTGATTGTTTATTGTTAACTTCCTGACTGATTGGTCAGTGTCATGGTTTGAATATGCTTGACCCAGGAAGTGGCACTATTTGGAGGTTTGGCCTTATTGGAGTAGGTATGTCACTGAGGGACTGGGTTTAAGATACCCTAGCTGCCTGGAAGTCAGTCTTCCACTAACAGCCTTCAGATGAAGATATAGAACTCTCAGCTCCTCCTGCAGCATCCCCACCTGGATGCTGCTATGTTCCCACCTTGATGATACTGGACTGAACCTCTGAACCTATAAGTTAGCCCCAATTAAATGTTGTCTTTTATAAGACTTGCATTGGTCATGGTGTTTGATCACAGCAGTAAAACCCTAACCAATACAGTTAGCTTCTTTGAGCATCTGACAGAATGAGGCAATCAAATGAATTATTGCAGAACCAATAAATTACTCAAACTAAGGATTTTGCAAACTCTTTCCAGGAAGGGGAATAAGGGAATCAGGTTGGATTGATTCAGCAATGTCTGCTGCTTGGTCCATGTTGTGGTAAACTTCTGGGATGGGGACTAGCCAAAGAAGCATGGAGTTTTCAGGCAAAACTGGTCAGCACTGTGGGTCAGACCAAAACTGTCTCCAGTGGGGACAGAAAGCATGTCTGCATCCAGAACAAAACCATCTAGCAATAGATACCCACCAAACCAAAGGATTGATAGTCTTCACAGGGTTAAGAGCCCCCATGAGTATAAATAAGTGTCCTGGTTAGTTTTATGTCAGTTTGATACAAACTAAAGTCATCAGAGAAGAGGGAGTGTCAGCTGAGAAAGTACCTCTATAAGACTGGACTGTAGGCATGCCTGTGGGGTACTTTTCTTAATTTGTGATTGATGTGGGATGGCTCAGCCCATTGTGGGTGGAGAAACCCCTAAGATGATAGTTCTGGTTTATGTAAGAGAGCAGGTTAAGCAAGCTATGGGAAGCAAGTCAGTAAGCAGCACCCCTCCATGGCCTCCAAATCAGCACCTGTCTCCAGGTTCCTGCCTGTTTGAGTCCCTGCTTTGACTTCCTTTGATGATGAATAGTGATGTGGAAGTATAAGCCAAATAAACCCTTTCCCCTCCAAGTTTCTTTTTGGTCTTGGTGTTTCATTGTTGCAACTCTAGTCAGGGAGGGAATTCCCAGAAGCCATAGTTCTGACAATAGCAACCCTGACATGGTTCATACTCAGTACAATGAAGCTCGCTCAAAGACAAAACAAACATCAGGGAGCATGATTTTCCAGGCCATTTAGAACCCAGTGTGCTTCTGATAGAGCAGAGGCGTGTGCCTATTGTAAATTCAGAAATTGACACTTATACTTTCCTGTGTTTGGTCTTCCTTGTATTTCTAATTTGGAAATTCACATTGGGTATAAATTTTGTTTTGCAATTGTCACTATATATTTGTTTTATTCTGTTGAGAAAAGGTCTGGCTGGATTCAGAACCATGGTGATCTTTGACTCTACCACCCTAGCACTAGGATGGTATACATATGCCTCCAGAGCTGGACAAAACAAACTTCTACAGGAAATTAAATACTCATAACTTCAATATTTCCAACCATTTCCCTTTCTTTCCTGGACTCAAACAGTAGATTCAATATTTTGAAAGGAAAATATTAAACATAAATATTATACATGGAAGATAATATTTGCAGAAGTAAGATACATGAAATAATTTCTACTAGAAAGGTACTTATAAAGACTTAAGGCTGTTGGCAAAATGAAAAATGACTTTTGAATCAAGGTGATTACACAGAAGCTGGGTTTCAGGAAGATGGAGCAATTGGTAGCCTGGCTTCAAATATATCAGAACATGCTCTGTGACATGGTTTTAGAGCAGTGATGTATGGAGAAGAAAAGTTTTTAGGAGAAGAGTTTTTGTTGAAATTTCAGTGAGAAGAGAATATATATATATATATATATATATATATATATATATATATATATATATATAATTTGAGAGGGGAATATTCAAATCTTCAAGGCACCAGGTAAAGATGTGAAGAAAGTCACATTTACACAATGAAACTAATCTAGTGGATACTTATCCAGATTATCAAAGAAACAACTGCAAGACATTTCCTAAAACATTAAGCATTTTCCTTTTTTAATGAATGTCCTCCTAGCTGTTCTCTCTGATAACTTTCAAAGAGCATTGATTTTTCTTTTAAGCCCATAATTATGATATATTCTGAGATGATGTCCTAGAAATTAAAGGTAGAGCTTCAAAACAAGGCACTAGTATGCAGTCTTAGAAAACCCCGAGGCTTTGCCCAGAGTCTCTGGCCTTACTGCTGAGAAAGGAGATGCTTCTAAAGCTCCCTAATAGGTGGTTATTCAGAATTCCTCAGCCTAGGTATTTTTAGAACTAATTCCATTTTAGCCTGGTTCTTCTTAAGTCAGGCCACACACATCCTGCCTACTAAAATCATCAAATCTGACTATATGTCTCTACCAACTACTTCTCCCTTTTGTTCACTGGCACTATGTCTCCATGGTATCAGTCTCACAGGAAAATCCTTTGCTTAATTTAATGTCTACATATGGAGTACCTGCTCTGTGCCAGACACTGTCCTCATAATCATGGGAATTGGCACATATATGCTAGAAAATATGGCTCCCCCCCATTAGACATGCAGCTGAAAACCATTTAGCAGCACAATATCTGTGTGATTTTAAGTTGATCCTTGACACTTGAGCAAAGAGTGGACAGAATATTTAGCCTTGTGGGTTCTAGGCAAACAAGATTTGCAGCCACAAAGCAATCGCAGAGGCCCCCAAGTCAGTGTCAAGCCTGGTGTGTTCTCAGAACAGGAAGAAGTACAGTGAACAGAGTGGAGAAGCTGTGGTTAAGAAAGAATGGTAAAGATAATTTCCGTGGAATAGAATGAGAACTCACAGGCCATTGAGAAAACCTCAGTCTTTCTTGAGATGAGTAGCATAACATCGGAGTTTTAAGGATGGATGAGGGTCAAGGTCAAGGTGTGATTTCCTTGGAAAGGATCATCTTGAATACTATATTGAGATAGACTGCGTGTGTGAGTGTGGGGGGAAGGGTTTGCTCTAAGTGAGGGCAAAAACAAGAAGGCGTGGCCCAAAGCTAGTCTGACTGTCCTGCTCCACCTCCTAGATAGTATGTGATGACTCAGCATGAAGGCAATGGATATAGGGAGGATTGGTTGGCTTCAGATACATTTTCAAAGACAACAGCAGGTACAACTGATATTCAAACTTAGAGTATCAGTAAAGGCAGTCAAAGTCTTCACTAAGACACTTAGCTTGAACACACAGAAGCTGAGATTTGCCACCAATGAAGAAGTAGAAAAGTGCAGGTGAAGACGATGCAAACACAGCATAGGGGGAAGACCTGGAGTTCATTTTGAAATGCCAATCATGTCGAGCAGGCGATCCATCTGTCGGTTTGAATCACGAGAGAGATTTCTGACCTTGATACATGCACTTATTAGCTCTAGATAGCACGAGACAGGAGTGTGTACACATAGTGCGGAAAGTGAACAAGGACTTAGCCTTAGGACACTCCAAGGTTAACAGATCCAAGGAAGAGGAAGAACGAGCAACCTGTGAAGGTGGGGAAATGGGATAGGGGGTCCTGGAATTCAAGGGAAGCCTCTATTTTGTATGAGGGAGTCATTAACTATGTCTGAGGTTTCTAAAATTATGGACAGATCTGCCGGCATGAGAAAGGAGACCTGACCATTGCGTGGAGCAATCTGAAAGGCGCTGGGATCCTGGATTAGAGTAGTTTCGGTGGCGTTGTAGGGGAGACACCGCACTGTGGGCAGTTTCGGAGAGCATGGGAGGTCAGAATGTTGGGCCGGTAACTCTTTAAAGGTGTCTACTGCAAAATTCAGCAGAGAATGGAGCAGTAGTTGGAACTGAGTTCAAGAGTAGACTGGCTTTCTTGGATGATAATACAAACAAGTTTCTCTTGGTCCGCATGTTTGCTCACAGGGGCATCCCATCCCCTTCACGGCTTTATCTCTTTCAGCTGCCCAGGCCTGTGCCAGGCTATTTCAACTGTACTCTCACTAACCTCCGAGGATGACTCCCACTTTTCGTTCCTTCTTTCTCGAGTGTGCCAATTTCACCCTGGTCTAGAGCATGTAGGCTGCTGGTTGCCTTTACACGGCCATCTGAATCTCCTTTTATTTGGTATTCACTCATGTTTACACCCCAGCAAATGACTAAGAGTGTTTATTCCAACTAACCCCTCCGCCCCATTCACCATTCATTCAACACAATTTTTTTTGCACAACAACCATATTCCAGTCACCACGACAATGCCTCAGCACCACCACTTTTTGAACTCTAAGCAAACAGTGCTACTTCAGCACTGAAATTCTATTTTCTTCCTTTTCCTCGGTCTTTAAACATACAATCCCATCACTGTTCCTGTGTGATAAAGCATCTCTGTTGGTTTATCTCAAAGGGTGAATCTTCTACTTGGACCTTAATTCATTACCTGTTCAATTTAAATTCACTTCTAACCACCTGTACTGGCTGGTTTTTTGGTGTCAACTTGACACAAGCTAGTGTCGTTGGAGAGGAAGGAGTCTCAGTTGAGGAAGTGCCTCCATGAAATCCAGTTGTAAGGTATTTTCTCAATTAGTGATCCATGGAAGAGACCCAACCCACTATGGGTGGTGCCATCCCAGGGGTGGTGGTCCTGGGTTCTATAAAAAACAAAACAAAACAGGCTGACCAAGCCATGGGGAGCAAGGCAGTAAGCAGCACCCCTTCATGGCCTCTGCATCAGCTCCTGCCTCCAAGATCCTATCCTGGTTGAATTCTGGTCCTGACTTCTTTTGGTAATGAACAGCAATGTGGAAGTGTAAGCTGAATAAACTCTTACCTCCCCAAACTGCATTTTTGGCCATGGTGTTTTGTCGAAGCAATAGAAACGCTAAGACACTACCTACTTCACTTAGGATCTTTAGCAACACCCCTCCCCTCGGCAAAAACACTCTGATACCTCTGTCACCTCCTCCTCCTGCTGTGGAGTTTGAACTAATCATTCTTTTGCTTTTGTTTTCCTCAAGGAAACAAACCTACACATTCACAAAACTATAAACAGATCTATATTTCAAACGAGGCAGTGTTTCGTTACATCACGTTTACTTTTGACACAACTGACCTTGGGGCTTTGAGTGAAGCCTAAACATTGCTAGTGGAGAGAAAACAATTTTACCATTCCTCGGGGAAAATAACCCAAATACATCCTTAGATTACAGCCTTGGCACATAAATCAGAATTGTGTATGTGTTCTGGTGTCTTGAGGTTGGAACCTCAGTCAGGAAGATGGTGGGGGCTTCTGGACTGCTGTTCGCTTCCTTAGTTGAGATCCCCTGCCTCATCACCAAGGCTGCAGAAGCTCTGACCATTTCACCACATCACCCAACTTTACTTCTTCCCATGCCCTCAGACCAAATTCCGAATGCTTTGCACAAGCTACAGGTGTGTACTACTTTTAGTTCCTATTCCTTTGCGTCCTGCAGCAAGGTGAGCTATTGAAACAGTACTGGCAGGCAAAGCCTGAGGAGCTGTTGAAGGGAGCGAGCAGACCGAGACTCCCAAGTGTTTCCAGGGTCTCGTGTCCACCCAAGAAAGAATGAAAAAACAGGGCAAAGGAAGGGATTGGGAAGGAGTTTACAGTAAGTGTAGAATCAGGGCCGAGTCTTCATTTGTCAAGTGTAAGAGGAACTGGTGGGATTTTTCCATCACTATTTTTAATGGGCAAATTTTTAATGAAGAGGGGGATTATTTGTGATTTAAGGTGGAAAACTCCAGGAATGGGTCAGGATTTCCTAGGCTTTGCTCTGCTTTCTGTTTTTTTTTTATTACATTTATCTAGTCACATATTTATCTATTTAGTCAGTGGTTGGGGAGGGTCATGCATGCTACGGTATGGAGGTTACACCTTGCACTATGTGGGTCCTGGGATCAATCTCAGGGATTTTACCCACCGAGCCATCTCTCCTGCCCTTTCCCTCCCAATTTCTGTCCTTACATGGAGTGGTGTGATATTGATGCATGATTAGAAGAGGCACTTTTGCCAGGTCAATATGTCACTATAATGTTATCAGTGGGCATTCAAAAGTCATATAGGTTAGCTCTTGTGGTTGTAGCCTGTTTGGGGTAGTCTGGTTGAAGTTCAGCTCTGTAGGGTTGTATCAACTAACTTCCACTTACCATATAGCTTTCCTCACCCTTTTCCTTTCTAGCCTACTTTATAATCATGCTAAGTGAGCACAACTCGGGCCCAATTGGAAGAAGGTGTTTTTCTTCCCATTCACAGACCCTTCAAACCTGTTCTCAGTCCATTCTTATTCTCAGTGAAGATTTGGGCAAGTCACATAACACATCTGCTCATGCATGGAAGACAAAAGTCCTCTACTCAAGAAAAGTCTGAAAACCCAGCTCATTTTTGTAAGCAAAGCATCAGTCACTCTTGGCAAACCTCCTGGGCAGGCTGACTCACTCTTTTGTGGTTATATCTGGAAAAGGTTCTCAAGCACGTGTTGTGCCAACAAGCTCCATCCCCACTGTAACTATCCACTTATACATTTGCCTTCTGGATTTTACAGCCAATCTTCCTATAGCTGTCCCCACACAATACAGATCTCTGAGAGATGCCCTTTAAACGCATGAATACACACACACACATACACACACACGCACACACATACATGCACATATAAACATGTGCACACACACAGAGTGAGCATGTGCATAAGCCAGTGTGTATGTGTGTGTGTGTGTGTGTGTATACATGGATGGATGGATGGATGGATGGATGGATGGATGTAAGAAAGAGGGAGAGACCAAGAGGGGCGGGGAGAGGGAGAGAGAGAGAGAGAGAGAGAGAGAGAGAGAGAGAGAGAGAGAGAGAGAGGGGTTACCAGTCAGATTACTCAATTTTTGCTTATATAATGTCTTATTATAAATTCTAATCTTTTGTATATCCTACAATTGGGCATATTGCAAAATTTGTTTTTGCCATTTTCCTTGAAAGTCCTATGAAGGTGGGCTAGAACTTCACTTTGCACAAATAAGTACTTGTTGGGCCCTTTCTGAGGCTGCCACTAAATCCAGACAGGACACCTTATCTGACATTGATTTCTGCAAACAGACCTTTCCTCTGGACTTTTCATGTTTCTTTCTCTTTAGTGCACCCCCCCTAAAAAAAAAACTCTACTTATTCCCTTCATACAGCCAAGTTTGCTTAACTATCAATCAGGGGATGCTCCTACTCCTGAGCCCTATCTGAAGTGATGGCTAGACACATTGACTGTTGCATTCTAGGTATTTCTGTGTGTGCTTTGCCCCTTATTGAATGTAAGCTCCTGCTATGGTAAACAAGCTTGCATGCGCGTGTTAGAGCTGTTATAACAAGTGCCACAGACCAAGTCACCTAAGCATACTTCTGGAGGCTAGCTATCCAAGCTTGAAACCCGCTAAGTTGGTTTATCCTGACTGACTGCCTTTTTGGCTTGTTACCTTTTTCTCTGTGTTCTTTCATGGCTTTCTCTTTGTGTATTCCATGTCTTGATACCTTCTGCAGAGAACACTAGTCAAATTGGATTAGGTTCACTTTAGTGGCTCAGTTAACCTTCATCACCTTTTTAAATCCCTGTTTCCAAGTACAGTCACAGTCTGAGGCACCAAGAATAAGAAAGCATCAAAACAAGACACACATTGGCCCACAGTAATCCCTTGTTCATTATGGTACGACCTCATGTCTTCTACATAGTACAGAGAAGGAGCCCAAGACTCTAGATCAGTGGTTCTCAGCCTGTGGGTCAAGACCCTATTGTGGTTAAACCACCCATTCACAGGTATCACCTAGGAGGACTATCAGAAAAAACAGATATTTGTATTTGTATCATAACAGTTGCAAAGTTACAGTTATGAAAATAATTTTATGGTTGGGAGTCACCACAACATGAGGACCTATATTAAAGGGTTGAGAACCCTTAATATAGGAAGGTTAGGAAGGTTGAGAACCACTGCTCTAAACTGAGGAGTTCTGGTTTCAAATACAAGTGAGAAGATATGCAGTATGATAGTGTTGTTAAGAGTCTGTTTAGAAGGGAATTTGAACTGAAGAGTTGAGAGTATATATTGCCACATTTATTGGGTTGAAGTTATTTTGGGATAATCCTTGCAAAAGCAGAGAACACAGTTGACAGAACAATGTCTAAAAAGAATATAAGAGAGCTTCAATGCAGACAAATCCTACTTAAGAGCACAGTGTAACCCATCAGAATGGCTAAGATAAAAAACTCAGGAGACGCCGGGCAGTGGTGGCGCACGCCTTTAATCCCAGCACTTGGGAGGCAGAGGCAGGCGGATTTCTGAGTTCGAGGCCAACCTGGTCTACAGAGTGAGTTCCAGGACAGCCAGAGCTATACAGAGAAACCCTGTCTCGAAAAACCGAAAAACCAAAAAAAAAAAAAACTCAGGAGACAGCAGGTGCTGGAGAGAATGTGGGGAAAGAGGAACACTTCTCCATTGTTGGTGGGATTACAAGCTGGTAAAACCACTCTGGAAATCAGTTTGGCAATTCCTCAGAAAATTAGACATAGTACTACCTGAGGACCCAGCTCTACCACTCCTGGGCACATACCCAGAAGATGCTCCTACATGTAATAAGGACACATGCTCCACTATGTTCATAGCTGCCTTATTCATAATAGCCAGAAGTTGGAAAGAACCCAGATGTCCTTCAACTGAGGAATGGATACAGAAACTGTGGTATATATACACAATGGAGTACTATTCAGCTATTAAAAACAATGAATTCATGAAATTCTTAGGCAAATGGACGGAACTAGAAAGTGTCATCCTGAGCAAGATAACCCAATCACAAAAGAATGCACATGGTATGCACTCACTGATAAGTGGATGTTAACCCAAAATCCCAAAATAAACAAGTTACAATTAACAGACCACAGGAAGCTCAAGAAGAAAGAGGACTGAAGTGGGGGTGCTTGGGTTCTTCTAAGAAAGGGAACAATATACTTACAGGAGCAATAATGGAGGCAAAATGTGGAGCAGCGACTGAAATAAAGGCCACCCAGAGACTGCTCTACCTGGGGATTCATCCTACAAACAGTCACCAAACCCCAACACTACTATGGACAACAAGAAGTGCATACCAAAAGGAGCATGCCATGGTTGTCTTTGGAGGAGCCCTGCCAGAGCCTTGCACATACAGAGACAGATGCTAGCAGCCACCACTGGTCTGGGAGTGGGGTCCCCAAGGGAGGAGTTGGAGGGTGGTATGGAGGAGCTGAAGGGGTTTACAGCCCCATGGGAAGAACAACGATGTTGGCCACCCTGACACCCCAGGACTCCCAGGGACTAAATCATCAACCAAAGAGTACACATGGTTCCAGCCAAAAATGTGGAAGAGGAGTGCCTTATCAGGCATCAGTGGGAGGAGTGGTCCTTGTCAGGTGAAGGCACAATAGATGCCACATCGGGTGGAGGGGCATATACTTGGAGGCAGGGAGGTGGGAGAGGCTGGGGGGTATTGGGGAGGGGGGAAACCAGGAAAGGTTTTACCACTTGAAATGTAAATGAAGATTATATTTAATAAAAAAAGAATAAAGAAAACATAAGCCAATAAAAAAATAAAGAAAGAAAGAACACAGTGTAAACGATTTAACTGGAGAAAAGCACCAGGGGTCTCTCTCCTAGGCTGAGGCACGGCCTCAACAATCTCTACTGAAGTTCTAGGAAAACTTAACACATGTTCTAGTATTAACGAGGAAAATAAGCTTTGTACAAGAGATAAGAATGGGTTGATTTGCATTTTTCTTCATGCTGACTGCCAGTTGACCCAGCACTATTTGTTGAAAATGCTGTCTTTTTTCCACTGGATGGTTTTAGTGCCTTTGTAAGAGATCAAGTGACCATAGGTGTGTGGGTTCATTTCTGGGTCTTCAATTCTGTTCCATTGATCTTCCTGCCTGTCTCTGTACCAATACCATGCAGTTTTTATCACTATTGCTCTGTAATACAGCTTGAGGTCAGGGATGGTGATTCCGAGAGAGGTTCTTTTATTGTTGAGAATAGTTTTGCTATCCTGGGTTTTTTGTTATTCCAAACAGATTTGAGAATTACTCTAACTCTATAAGTATTGAGTTGGAATTTTGATGGGGGTTGCATAGACTTTGTAGGATTTACAGCGCCTTCTGATGTGTGGGAGGATGAGACTCCTCGTTCTTGTTTTCAGAACTCACTCTGGGTTTCTTGTTTTCTTTGGGGATTTCAATGAGCTTGTCAAAAGTCCTCTGAGGAATTTTACCAAAACTATTAAACATTTGGGTCACTTGGGAAGAATTTCCAGCTTTGTAAGGCTGGATCTTTCAGTCACAGAACATCATACATTTCCTGACATAGCTCTTCTCTAGAGTCTTAATTACAGCATTAGAAGCTTTCTATTATGGTCTAGTCATTTTTTAAAATTTGTTAATGTTATAAATGGTATTTTAAAATGCATTTTATGCTGCTAATAGTATGTAAGGAATGCCATTGAATTTCATAGGTTGTCTTGTATTGACTTTGTCAAACTCTTCAATCTGTCCTGGTAATTTATATGTCCTCCTGTCTACAAATAATAAAAACCTTTCTGTTCTTTCCAATTCTTGCATTGCACTTTATCACATTGAAGATGTTCCTATTGTTAAATATTACAGTGTGAACACAGTTAATAAATACAAAAATCTTATTTTCCTTGTGATATATGTAGATATTTTCTTTATTTACATTTCAAGTGTTATCCCCTTTCCTGGTTTCCCCCCTCCCGAAACTCCCTATCCCATTCCCCCTCCCCCTGCTTCTATGAGGGTGTTCCTCCACCCACCCACCCACCTACCCACCCTCGATTCCCCTACTCTGGGGCATCTCTCAAGCCTTCATAGGACCAAGGACCTCTCTTCCCATTGATGCTTGGCAAGGCCATCCTCTCCTACATAAGCTGTGTGACCATGCATACAAATAAACAACAGGAAGTATCCAGAAACAGTATTCCTTGCTCCTCCTCTCCTCTCCTCTCCTCTCCTCTCCTCTCCTCTCCTCTCCTCTCCTCTCTTCTCCTCTCCTCTCCCCCCTTCCCTTCCCCTCCCCTCCCATCCTCTTTCCTCCCTTCCCCTCCTCTTTCCTCCCTTCCCGCCTCTTTTTTCCCCTCCCCTCCTATTCCCCTCCCCTCCTCTCCCCTCCACTCCCCTCCTCTCCTCCTCTTTCTTTTCTTCCTCACTCTCTCAAAACTTGACATGTGCACAGAGACAGAGATGGCATCATAAAGCATACAATAAGTTAGCATACAAAGTACTGGGTTTTACTGTGGCATCTTTATACACATGTGTGGTTTTAGTGTATGCATATTCAACCTCTGCCCCCACTGCCCTCTCCCACATTTCTTACCTACCTCATGCTAGCTAAGAAAGGTTTTAATCAATAAATGGTGCTGGGACAACTGGTTACTGTGTAAGAGAAAGAAGGATCAGCTGAATCTTCTCTGAATGCTACAGACAGAAATAAAGCACAAGTTAATTAAAGGTCCAACAGGACAGAATCTCTCAATTCCAATTTACCAGAAAACAATTATTGGATACCTATCATTTTGGCCAAAACAAACCAGGCCTCACATTGCAGGGGGTTGACAGGATGTAGCACAGCAGGTATGTCTGTGTCCTGCTTAGGAGTGTTAAGTTGGAACGATCTCTTTAGAAGAGGAATTCTGGGCATGGCTGCCCAATAGTTAGACATTCCACGATTCTCCCTTGTTTATGCCCCCCAGTGTTAGAATGACACTGTACTCACTCTCAGCATAGGGCTCACATCTGGTTCACAACTGTATCTTTACAGCATTTTCATGGTGTCTTCATACTAATTCTGTTAATAGAAACAGATTGTTCCTACTCAGCGTAATGAAAGTCAGAATGAATGCTTTCCCTCACACCCTTTAGTCTTGTTCGGGACAGTGAGTGAGACAGATTGCTGGAGCTGTGGAATCCATCTTGTGATCATGAGGTGACAAATCTTACATGTGAAGATTAGCAGAGTGGAAGGCTAGACCAGGGCTGCACTGACCACGTTAGGTAACTACATTCTATTTTTTAAGTACCTGCTGGTTAGCTAATTTGTAAGCTATAGTTTTCCTAATAGAATTATCCATAAGTTTAAAGGAAAACTCAAGCTTTATAAATGCCATCCCTAAGTACATATTCTAAATAAACCTCACAGATATGTACGAGACAGCATCCACAGGAGTGTCCATTGCCACACTGTGATGGTGGAAGTACCTACACAGTCAGTAGGAAGGCCGGGAAAATAAGTTGCTGTTGATGTACCAAAAAATACTACAAATAAATTTAAATAAATGAATGAGCTACAAGAATCAGTAGACTAAAACCTAGAAGAATCTGGGCCAAAACTATGAGAGTTGAAGAAGTATTTACATGTGTGTTACATTTATATGAAATTCAAAAACATAAAAAGCAATGTTGTATTTCACTTATAATGTGAAATGGTATTCTTGCCTAAGTTAGGAATGTTCTGAGACCTCCCTGAGGGCACAGGTGCTACGGCATGACACTATTTTACAAGCACCAAGACCTCCTTGGCATGGTCCAGTCATTGTGCATGGAGACTTAGGGCACTTGAACAGCAAACTTCTGATGCCTGCATTTAGTGAGAAATAATAACGCAGGCCCAAGGCAGTTGAGACTCCAAAGGAAATTTCTTAAGGTCTCACAGTATGGCAAGGAGCCTAGCTTCTATTCAGTGATGGTTGCCATCTTTAGCTATCACTAATCCATACAATCTGGAGTTCAAGGCTCACAAAACCATTCTCCTGGCAGTTCGCTTCCTCTCATTAGCCTTTATTTCCCAAGACACTTTGTAGAGTTTTAATATCAGAAAGGACCTGGTTTCAAAATGACAAACTTCCTCCAGTTCAGAAATTAAGGCCAATATGAAGCTCTAAGGGAATTCAAGCTTGCTGAGGGGCCAAAAGAGGTGGTAGGTGCTGCCTGACGAGAGCAGCCATGGCGGCCTCTCCTCTGCATTGAAGGCCATAGAAATACCATCTAGACGTAATGTTTCACTTTTTCTGTGAAAGTCTGATACAGACTTCATAGTGAAAACTGAAAACTCCCTTTAGGTCTCCACACTAAAAAACTATATTGAAAAGAATTGTTTTGTTTTTTTGGTTTTGTTTTGGTTTGGTTTTGGTTTGTTTTTTTACAGCAGGATCTTATTTGAGTCTTAATTAACAGGGTTCATGAATTTTCCTCAGGGAAATGGCTTGTGGAAAATAAAAAGAAAAGAAGCAATGTAAGACAAGTGACAAGCCCAGGCCCCATTGGAGGCAATAGGGCACTAATTGTGGGAACAAGCGAGCTGTGTTTCAGGCCACATTGAGCTACAATAAAGATGTTTCTAAAGAATACAGCTAGCCATGGTGTCTTAGTCAGAGTTTCTATTCCTGCACAAAGCATTGTGGCCAAGAAGCAAGTTGGGGAGGAAAGGGTTTATTCCACTTACACTTCCATATTGCTGTTCATCACCAAAGGATGTCAGGAGTAGAACTCACACAGGGAATGAACTTGGAGACAGGAGTTGAGGCAGAGGCCATGGAGGAGTGCTGCTTATTGGATTGCTTCCCCTGACTTGCTTAGCTTGCTTTCTTATAGAATTCAGAACTACCAGCCCAGGGATGGCACCACCCACAATGGGTTGGGCCCTCCCCTCTTGATCACTAATTGAGAGAATGCCTTACAGCTGGATCTCATGGAGGCATTTCCTCAAAGGAGGCTCCTTTTGCTGTGATAACTCCAGCTGTGTCAAGTTGACACATGAAACCAGCCATTACACATGGTATGCCTGAAATCCTATCTCCAGGGAGGTAGAGACAGGGAGATCAGGGCTTAAGGCTAGCCTGTGGCACAGAGTAAGTTTGAGGGCAGCCTGTACTATGTGAGGCCTCATCCCCATCCTCCATTTCTGCCTGCCTTTTTGGAATCTCTGAGGGGTAGATTTAATCTGTGGTCTGCACAGGAGTTCCATCCTAGACACTGAATATTTCAGCACAGTAATCTCCTTTATGCATACATTCACTTAGTAGATTCAGTGACCAACAGTTAACTCTGACCTCAGACTATCACATGAAAAGTTCTAGAAGCATACAATTAATAAAATTTCAACTGCATGCTATTCTGGATAGTGTCATTAAATCTTATTCTGCCCCTCTCTAACCTATTCTGCTTTAAACAAGACATGAATTCTGTCTTTGTCCAGAACATCCCCAACTGTATACAGTTTATGTATATCCTCCCATTCATCATTCAGTAGCCCTCCTAGATATCAGATTGGCAGTCATGGTATCCCAGCACTCCTGTTAGGAAATAGTGACTTATTTAATGGCCACAAAGTGCAAGAATATCAAATATTGAGCTTATCAATTCAGACATGTCAACTGTCTGAAGCCATCAATTGCCTTCCTTAAGTGAGAGAGCAGGTCCACAGTCACCAAATGCCAACTGCATTATTGCATTCATTACATTTGCATCATGGTAATCAAATACCCAACGACAGGAAGAATTTAAGGGAGAAAACACTTAGTTTGGCCCATGGTTTCAGAGGGCTCATTCTGCGGTTCTTCTGTCCCACCTATTGGCAAGACTTCATGGTGGGGAAGCTGGTGACTTCATAGCCTGCCAGGAAGCAGAGGAATGAGGGACATAGTCCCTCAACTTGCTCTTTCTTTTCTCTCCCTCTTTTCATAGTGTAGGCTCCTGGACCATGGAATGGTGATGCCCAGCTTCAGATTCGTTATCCCCTCTTTGGTTCATCCTTGATGGGAGTGCCCTCACAGACACACCCAGAAGTGTGACCTCACCAACTTCTTAGGTGATTTTAAACCTAGTCCAGATGATAATTAAGATCAATCACCACAGGTATGATGTTACAGTTATCCTGCTAGTATCTCCTTGTTAATTCAGTCTTGTCTAATTTATAAACTTTATCACAGGTACATATGCATAGGCAAAAGCAGAATGTATTGGGACTGATACCATCTTCAGATTCAGGTGTCCATTGATCACAGAACAAATCTCCAGGACCTTAGAACAGGACTGGTATATGATATCATTCAACAATATTTTTTAGTTTATTTATTTATTTATAACTTTTATTCTTCTCTCATACATTACATCCCAATCACAGTTTCCCTTTCCTCCACTCCTCCCAGTCCCTCTCTAAATCAATTCCTCCTCTTCTCCCCTCCAGAGAGAGAGAGAGAGAGAGAGAGAGAGAGAGAGAGAGAGAGAGAGAGCAGGCCTCCCAGGGATATCCAATAAACATGGCCTACCTAGCAAGATACAATAAGACTAGGCACAAACCCTGGTATCAAGGCTGGACCTAGCAAACCATTAGGAGAAAGGGGTTCTAAAGGCAGACAAAAGAGTCAGAGATACCTCCTACTCCCATTGCCAGGAGTCTCACAAGAGGACCAAGCTACAAAACCATAACATATATGCAGAGGTCCTAGCTCAGACCCATGCAGGTCCCATGCTTGTCACTTCAATTTCTGTGAGGCTCTATGAGGCCAGCCTGCTTAGTTGATTCTGTGAGTCATGTTCCTGTGGTGTCCTCTACCCCTCTTGCTCCTACAATCTTGCTGGCTCCACGTAGTGTTTGGCTGTGGGTCTCTACACCTGCTCCCATTGGTTGCTGGATGACACCCTCTAATGACAACTGGGCTGGGCACCCATCTATGAGTATAGTTGACTATTATTCGGAATCATTTCATTGGCTTTTTGTTTGTTTTTTATTTGGTTTTGGCAGTCATGTTTCCTTCTGGGCTGTTCTGCCTCAGATTCCTGGACATTCAAGCAGTATCAGGTATGGGCCTCAAGTTGGACCAGTCATGGCTTGACCACTTGTGGTAGCCATAAGTTCTATCTTGGGGTAACTCTAAAAAAGCAAGTGAAAGACCTGCATGACAAAAAGTTCAAGTCTTTGAAGAAAAAAACTGAAGAAGATATCAGAAGATGGAAGGATTTCCCATGCTCAAAGATTGGTGGGGAAAATGGCTATCCTACCAAAAGTACTCTACAAATTCAACTCAATCACCAACAAAATTCCAACAGAATCCTTTACAGATCTTGAAAGGACAATATTCAACTTCATACGGAAAAACAAAAAAACCCAGTTAAAACAATCCTGTACAATAATAGTACATCCAGAAGTATCATCATCCCTGATTTCAAGCTGTACTACACAGCAATGGTAATAAATACTCCATACTATTGGCATAAAAACAGACAGGTTGATCAATGAAAGTGAACCAAAAAGAAGATAATTTTGCATATTCTAGAGCAGTAATTGGAAGTAAAAAAATAATATGTCTTCTGAATGGAGTATAGATTTTTATTCCTTTATTGGACCTTTTCTTCTGGGTGGCCAAAACTATGGGCTCATTCATGGCTTGAATGATCTTTGTGTCTTCTAAAAAGCACCCCCCCCTTTGTTTTATGGCATCATGTGTAAAATCCTCTTCTTAGACACTTGATTCTAGAATTCCAAAAAACATAGACCTGGAAATACTTCTGAAAATAATCCAAGGCATTTCTGTTAAAGATTTTAGTTGAAAATAAATGGAAACACTAAGTTGAAAGAAATCACAGTGATAATAAATCTGTTTTGATCATCACACTTCCACTGGTGTGGAAAACTCTGGCAGCCCATGTATGGAAGATTACAGCTTCCAGCTTGTGTAGAGGATTTGTGGTGATGTCATTTCCTGTGGGAAAACAGAAGATAAAGGAAAGAGCATATTGGGGTGTAACAACAACAACAACAATAATCCTAGGTTCAGAAAATGGCTGAAGAATCCAGATATCCTTACAGCCTTCTGCAGGCTAGCAGATGACCAGGCTGGAGTACACAGAGAGAAATTTGGGAAGTATTCACATTCAGGAGTTTCCTGTATCCCAGGCATAGGGGATCGCACTTGTTTTCCTGTTCCTGTAGTTTTGCTTGTTTGGTTGTTTAGTTTTGCTTTTTTTAAATTCCAGATAGTAATTGATTAGCCTCTGTTGTGGTAAATTTTCCTTTCCCAGCTTTATGTATACTATTTGCTTCCTATCATTACTGTAACTAATTGCTATTTACTCAGTAACTTAAAGCAGTTTATAATCCTGGAGGCCAGAAGTCCAAACTGGGACTTCAGCAGTTTAGTTCCTTCTAGACACTTCAAGAAGAAGCTATTTCTGTATCTTTTCTAGAGGCTGCCTGTGCTCCTAGGTTTATATCATAATTCTGTGATCACTATCCTTCTCTGGCTCAGACCCTTGTAAGAACTTCTTATATATTAAATTGATCCCACCCAGGGTGTACAGGACAATCTCACAACCTTGAACTCCCTAACTTAACAAATCTACCAAGTCTCTTTTGCTATGTAAAGCAACATAGTCTCCGGTTCCAGAAATCAGGATATAGGCATCTTTCGGGAACTATAGTTCTGCCTACATACCTTATATACATGCTTGGACGTCAGTAGCAATGTCTTGCTCTGGGGTTCTATTCTACTCATTCTCTGTATGGCCTCAGTATTTGGAATAATATCTACCATGTACAGTGGGTGTTGTTGAACTCAACCAAAGAACCTTGGTGGGAGGCAAGGAGCTAGCTGGAGTGATAAAGCTGGTGGAACTGGAAATTAGAGGGAAGTTTTGTAGCATTTGATGGAATTGACCATAGAACTTCCTGTTTGCAAAGACAGTGATATAAGGTGGACTCGAATGGACCTGTGCTCAGCCTAAATGGTTAGAAATACCTTAAAGCAGATGTGTTGTTAATTGGACTTTTTAAAATTCTCTAGAAAGCACTTACTGTCCTGATGTTCATCATGTGTGTGTCATGCTGGCAAGATACTAAAAAATGAAGTCTACCATGCTTTAAAGCAGAGATTTGGGGCAAATAGTATGCAACTGTGATCCCACATTAGATAAGATGAATACATGCAGGTACTAGACAAAGAAAGCCAGTGTCCTGGGCTAGGCAAATAAGGAAAGTGTCAGTGGATTTAGGAATAAAGGATCTGCTCAATCTTTAAATGCCCTCAACTGTGAGGTTAAGAAACAAAGATAAAGAACTTAGGTTCTACCTCCAAATGAGAGGGTAGGAGTTGTGAGGTACATGTCTTTGACCATGAATGTCCACAATTCATAACTTAATGTCTCTTCTCTACCTTCCTCAGGGCAAGTGGTCCTGATCCCAAGCTTCCCGTGACTCCTTGGCAGGTAGCTATCCTCTGAGAAGTGCTGACTCTAGCGCAGTGACTGGGTTCTGAGTTTAAAGGGTCGTAAACTTTCAGAGCCTGAGCCAAAACACTCCTTCCCTTGAATCAGGACAACGGCAACAGCATGGTGGAACCTTATATCAGCTGGCCCTTGGCACTCCGGTGCCAGGCCCAGCATAGCTCGATGATGGACCTGACAGGAAGCCGTGTTTGGGCGACCTGACAAAGCACAGCCTCCTCCCCAAAGCAACAGTGTGTTTGTTATATAGAAATGAATAGAAGGGCGGGGTTGTTACATAGAGCTGAATAAGAAGGTATGGTTACTACATGTAGATAAACAAGAACACAGGGTTTGTGGTGCACAGCTGGATTCAAGAGCCAGGTTTAGCTAATCCCAGTAGGATCAGTCTCTGTAGGGGAGTAGTCTTCAGAGCATAAATATCTGTGGGTTCGGGGCAGAAAGTTAGGGTGGACATTTTCGCACACAATGTTAATATCCATACTCAGAAAAGGAGGGGGGGGGAAGCTTTCAGTTGTCCCTCTGAGTTGGAAGCTTAGGTCCTTGACACAGATGTGCCCGTGCCAACAGCACACATTCAGTTATGAACCTCACACTCAGGGCTTCCTCGGCTGCCACACTAGTTGCAAGTCTCCGTCTACTGTGAGAGTGTCTGTCTATGGCAGGCCTGTAGAGTATCAGTGGCCCGGAGCCTGTTCAAATCGGAGAATCGGAACACAGCTGCCTGACAAGGATGGGTGATGACTCTTTCAGAGGCATCAGGACATACTGAATAAGAAAGTTACAAACTCTCCATGAACAAAAAGGTTAGAGAAAGGATAGAATGGGGAAGAAAAATCAAGGAGGATAAGAACAGTGGTTAAAAGGTGGGCTGAGATGGTAATTATTCCACCTCATTCTGGGGAGTCGTAGCAGGCTGATTCAGGAAGGTCCCAGTAACCCTTAAAGTGAGGCCGGCATCTGGAACCTTGGCCTCTCGCTCCAAAGCCCCTTGGCCCCAGGAGCTGTGGTTGAGGGTCTCCATGCAGCTCTGCTCAGCCCCACTCCAGCGCATAGCGGCTGGTACAAGGCACCCTGCTCTTTCTAGCTCCTTTGCGTAGGGAACTGAGGCAGCTCAGTGCCCGTGTGGTCCCCAGTGGGCCCGTTTCTCCGTTGCTGCCAACTTTTGATTTGGTGTTCCCAGTTTCTCAATTCCAGAAATGAGTCTTTTTAGACCTAATTGTTGGTGTTCTTCCCCCATCGGTTAGAATTTGGCCTTCTTCCTGTTTGGGAGAGTTTCTGGGCAGGTGCTTGGAGTCCTCCCAGCACTGCGGAACCCAACCGTGGGCAGTGCGATCACACAGGGCAAAAGACCTCAGAGGACAAGAAACAGACTGTCAGGAGAGATGTTGTAGGAGCAGTTTCCTGAGTCCAGGCCTCAGAGCCTGAACGGGAACACAAGACAAAGCAGGGAACGCAAGAAAAAGCCTTGCCACAACAGCCAGTTTGAGGGCAGCCTCTGTGTTCTGACCCAAATCCGGCTCTCCCATTTGCCTCGCCAGGACCTGCTCGCTGAACAACAATACTGACTGTTTTAGGAGAAGGCAAGTGGAACCATCTGGCATAGGTGGCAAGTGATAAAGAAGGTATTTCCTCACAGCAGCTCCCGATAAGGACAATGTGCTTTCAAAGTTCCCGGGCCCTCTGCGGCTGGAAGTTTGCACTGTGGCGTCTGCCTTTTCTTTCCCTTGTAAAACAGAAAAAGAAAAGGAAGCAGCGTTTCTGGCTCAGGGCCCTGATGCTGTGTGGTTTCCCAGTCTGGATTGAGCTTGCTCTCTTCCTCTTTTGGGCGAATTCAAATCTGTTTGAAACAAACACTGACGGCTTAGGGTTTTTTTTGTTTTTTTGTTTTTTTCTGCCCTAAATGTGTTTTGAAGAATTTTCATTAGCATTTAAACTATCTTAATCATAGCCTTCATTTAGAAAGATTCCCCAAACTACAAATACGTTAGTACTAACTGTTCATAGTGGCAAAGTACTGACTCATATAATATCAGTCCCAGGCATAGTGATGCATACTTTTAACCCCACTACTAGGGAGGCTGAGGCAGGAGATCGGCTAAATAAATTTTAAAAATAGGTAAATAAATAAATAACAAATGATCAAAGTCTCTATTGTAGAATATTTTAAATGCAGAATACAGGTTTTTCTTAGTTGACTGACTCCCTGACTGAGAATGTGAGTTTTGAGACAATTATTACCAATGTTTTCTTCTAATAGTCACATGGCTACTCATCCTAAGAGGACATTAAATACATTCTGTTAGACTGGAAAGGCAACATGGAAAGAAGGGATTGGAAATAAAAGAAGGACTAAACCGACCTGAATAGGAACAGATTGCCCTTTAATCAGAAGAATGAAGAACATCACTCTCTCCTAGGGAATGGAGCCTGTGTGCTGGGGGTTGGGGGCGGGTTATAGAGCAGAAAATGGGACTTATGCTGGATTGTTCTCCTTCAGTCTCAGGGCTGGGATTACCAATGCAGGTTGGTGTGCTGGCCTTATCATGATCTGCTTAGGTTAGGAGGCCACACCATCCTCTGGACTCCCTTAGGAGCTCCATGGACCCTAGGTTTAAACATGTTAGTTCCTTCCTTAGCCTGCTCTAGGCTTTTGGGCCATTAGCCCTTTACCATACTATACATACATATATATATACACACACACAAACACACACATAAGTATAGATACACACACACATACACACACACACACACTTAGGATTGACTATAACTCTGACGTTACAAGAATTTCATCGTTTGGATACAATGCCCATCCTAGATGATAGAAATAAGAGAAAAAAACCAAACTCTTAGGGTTAATAGTTCTCAAGCAGCCCAGAAAACACTTGCAAATTTAGGATCTCATTGTCCCTATTCTAATATCCTGACCTCTCGCAGTTGTTAACTGGCCATTCCCAAAACCTCATGGTGTGTGTGTGTTACATATTTTTATCCCTCTCAGAAAATAAATCTTGATTACGTAGTTTATGTCCAGCACCATCCTGAAGACTTGCAGGGGAGGGGCAAAGAACCCAGACCCTGAAGCCTTCCAAAAGTAAACGGTTGGCAGAGTGATCAATCACCATTACTGATCCTGCCTAGCATCAATTCAATTTCCCTTCTGTTTTGAAAGTGGCCTTGGGGAGGAGGGAAACTAATACATTATGTGTTTAATGGGAAGAGCAAGGCTGGAGGCTCCAATAACACCAGGCCTGATTCTCAACTGCATTATGTCATAGCTGCGACCTTGGGTCAATTAACTAGTCCAAACCAGCTTTCTCATCTGCAAAACATAAGGAACACATAGAGGTTTTACATGAATTAAATAAGAATAGTTTAAGCCAGTGAGACTCCTAATGTCACACTGACCTGGATTCAAATTCTGCCTCAAACACTTACTTGCTATATAATCTGGGCAAGCTGTTTGATGCCTTTAAGCCTCAGGGTCCTTACTATAAATAATAATTGTGATTCCTGTTTTATTGGATAGTTTGGTGAACAAAGGAGTTTATTCACAGAAAGAATTTAACATAGCACTTGGTTGAGTGACTGGTGAAGTAGCAGCTTGATTCTACTACTGAAAACATGTCACACAGTATTTCCTGTTCACTTAGCCACACTGCAGAATAATATGGGACATTCCAGCTAGACATGACCAGAGGCAAATTCTTCCCTTTACAAAAACCTTCTTTCTCTTTCCTCTTTTTGTCCTCTCAGCATTATCCTGGTAGACATTTGTAAACCGCATGGGGATGGGACAGAAAGCCTTTAAGTGTGCTATTTCCTTCACAACCCAAACATCTGCTTTCAGGGGGGAAAAGGCAGATCCTGGAAAGGGGCCAGTTAGAAGAGACTAGTACTGTAAATCCACTCAGTGAGTCCAAATGAAAGACAGGCCATTATTGACCATTAGTACCTTTGTTACAGTGTTTATCCATAGATACAGCCAATTATGATTGTGTCAAAGACTAAATTTTATCCAAAGGGTAATTGTTCAGATGTTTCCAATTGTGGAATAATGTCCCTTTCATGGTAGTGTATTGGTCTATTTTTTTTTGTTTGTTTGTTTGTTTCAGCAACAAAAGTTCTCTTAAAAAGAGTTCAAGAGAAAAGGAGAGGGTTTGTTTAAAAAAGAAAATGGAGTTTCTTCCCTGCATTAAAAAAAAAAAAAAAGGATGCAGAAAGAACAAAGAAAGGAGCTAGTTTACGTTGAGTAACTTCCTAGGGAGGTTCTCACACCCACTCTTTATGCAAATGTAACACCATCAAGTCCAATCTGATTTGCCCAATATTTACATATATTTACATAAGACCATAGGTCTTAGTTCATTGGTTCAGGCAATAAGACTTGCTGGAGGCTACTTAAACCAGAGAATTCAAGGCCCATTAAGCCTAGTTTATGTCTTCCAAGGACATGGTACCTGTGTAATCACATATCCCTCAAGACTCTTAACATAGAGTCTATTAGCTATGCAGTTTCAACTCTCCTTGTTCACAGTGGCCATAGCAAAGTATCTGAGACATTAGTCATCTCATCCAGGAGGGCTCTGGCCCATTTATGACCCAAACACCTCACTGTGCCCCTCCATGCAACACTGCCTCACTAAGGAATTACTGTCCCAATATAAAGACTTTGTGTTGGCCGTGTGGAAAGAATCCATTCAGACCACTAGTGATGGTCATTAAAGTTTTAATGTTTGTAGTTTAGATTTTTGATTATTATGAAGAGAATGGCTGGTAACATGGTCCTGACCTGGTCCCTACCCTTCAGCAGACTCTATACCTACCATCTTTTCTTGAGCTCTTTCTGAGTTCGAGAAGATTCCAAATTTCCTCACTTTGCCCCTCATCGTATAGAGGCTTCACCATGCTCAGCCAACACACATAGGACTAGGTATCATTCTCACCAGGCATGGGAAAATGGCATGACCATTCCAAATTGTCAGGCAACCAGAGAAGTCACTATCTCAGGAAAAGAAACCTAGAGGTAACTAGAATAATAATGGATGAACTGGCCTTGCACTCCTTCGAACAAAGGCAGGAAAGACCACAAGACTATATCAATGCAACGAAGACTCTCTCCCTCTCTGGTTCTCTTCCTCCTCTCTATTGCCCTGTCTTTGGGTCTTTGCCTCTTTCCTCCTTTGTCTTTTGGCCACAGTGCTTCAATACTTCATGTATGTCTATAATTGTTTTCCTTCTATTTGATAGGGGGTGGTGAGGGGTAATATGATTAGTGGTAACATTGTCTAGATTAAAAGAAACAAATGCAGAATGCTGTACAACACCTAGCAGGTGCAGAGAGAACAAGTCCTAAAGATCCTCTGGTGACTCTGGCCTAGTGCTAGTTCACATGCAACAGCCAGGATTCTAGGAACCATGCTGTTCATGAATAGATGTAGTACCACTGGACATATTTGTGGCCCCATGGGACACTGCTTACACACTTTATCATTCAATTCCTCTAAAATCATTCCCATGAGCTGCAATCCTAGTTGTTAAGCAAACCCCATGTAGCCACCCATTTATCTGATGTATCCCTAATGAAGGTTGGTGAAGGAGGCATTCAGTTAGAAGAAACCAAGCAATATGTCTGCCCTCTAGACCCAAGAGACCGTGAAGGTAGGCCCCTCTTAGACTCAAAAGTGACAATTAAATTTAGTCACTTTAGTCCAAGTCACTGGAAGTATATCACAATAAAATTATTTATTAAAAGATACTCTCAGTTGTCGGTACTGAATGTGTTACTTGGTTTTCAGTAACTGGAACAAGAATCCAGGCTTAGTCAAGTGAAAAGGAGGACAGGTTTATCTGCTTCAGTTTAGGGGGTTTAGGTGCAGACTTGATTGGTCCTACCATTTGGGAGCATGTGACAAGTGGAAAGTGAAGCTAAAAGTTGTTTGCTTCATGGCAACTAGTGTTGTGGGGTGTTGACCAGAAAAGACAATTTGGCTGTGGGCTTAAACCAATAGAAAGTTTTTATTAGCCAGCCGGTAACTACACTGGGTTTTAGGAATCTCAGAGTATCATGAGGCCTTTCTCAGGGTGAGTTTTTAAGCACAAAAACCACATTCTGAATTGACATAGTTCAGTTAACAAGAACAGTTAGCCAGAAGCAGAGCTACATAGGCTGAAGAGCAAGACCAGTACATTTAGAAACTTTTTGGAACTATGGACTTTGATTGACTTGTCCTTTGTTTAGTTTTGGCAGGTGGTGCTGTCTACATGCTGAGTTTTACAGCCTGAACGTTACTTCTATCATGGAGTCAGTTGTGCTAAGGTTTCAGGGCCTACTAAGATCTGGCCCTATTTCACTAGGAAATAAAAGGGAGGGACAAGCACTGCCCAGTCTCCACCACCTCTCAGTAGTGCCAGGACAGGGCACTACTTTTCACACATGAACCTCTGAGAACATTCCAGATCAAAACTTGAACACTGAATTGTTAGTCAGGTACCCACAGCTAAGCAAATACTGAATTTGGTTAAGAACTTGAAAACAAGGGATGAGGGCATAAAGTACTTGCTGTAGCTTGAGAACCTGAGTTTGGAAACTCAGAATCTGCATAAATCCCCAGACCTGGTACAGGAGTCTGTTATCCCAGAGCTACGATGGCAAGATGGGAGAGAGACAGAAGCATTCCCAGAAGCAAATGAAAAAAGCCATATCTTGAACAAGGTGGAAGGCAAAGACACACACTGAGGTTGTCCTCTCACCTCTATACTGGTTCTGTGGCACAAGCATGTCTGACTCACACATGAACACACACACCCACATATACATACACTTTCATACATACATACATACACATGCATACACACACATACACATATACACATACACACAGTATGCATGGGTATGGGGGGCATGTTTTTATTTCTACTTTCTTATGTTAAAATGTAAAATATCCAAATCACTTTAATATTATGATTACTTTCTATCTGTTATAGCCAATTGTCATAACTGAAGAACTCTTCCAGCTTAAATAAGTTCTCCTTTTATTATACTTAAAAAAAAAGGAAGAAAGAAAGAAAAGAAGGAAGAAAGAGAGAGGGGGATGAAGGGGGGGAGGGAGGGAGGGAGGGAGGGAGGGAGGGAGGGAGGGAGGGAGGGAGGGGTGAAAACGCTCTGCCCAAGAAGCCTGAACATAGATTTGCAATATGCACTGGAACAGTTTTTGGCTTTTACTCTCCATTGCCATGTGTTATCAACCAAGGGGAAAGTACTAAGGGAACTCCCAGGATGCAGTTAAATGACTTCATTCTCCTTCTTGGGCTGCTCCACAACTACAAGTGAGTCTGAGATTGATCGTTGCAGCTCCCTCTGGTGGATGAGGAAAGCAAAACAAAACCAAACACCCTGGAAACCCAAGGTCACTAGAAATAATCTTTGTGGATTTCTTCTAAATGGTCATCAGTAAAAATTTCATGCAACATTGAAAATGTGTCCAGGCCAGGACAGTGGACGGAATGAGAGGAATTTGGAAGTGTGAGACAAGGACCTCAGTCAGAGCTCTGTCATTTGCTGGCTTCTGTGCCTGTCTTGTGGGTCAGTTTTCAGTGAGCTGTGGACTCTGGGTCTGGGATAAACGCCCTAGAGATTAGGAGTGCTGTGAAAATTGTTGGCCATTTAAGTGGTGTGTCCGGAAAAGACAACTCTGCAGAGACAGCATGTACATCAGTGAATGCCTGGAATTGGGAAGGGAGTGGACAGGAGGTGAAGAGAAAGCATTCCCAAACCAGAATGCAATTTTCTAAAAATTATCACATTGAACATTGAAATGGGTGAATTTTATGGCATATTAATTCGATGTCAATGGAGTCATTGTAAAAATGCCACAAGGGGCTGGTGAGACAGCTCAGTGGTAAAAACACTGGCCATATGAGCCTAGCAACCTAGGTTCAATCCCCAGAACTCACAGAGAAGTGGAAGGAGAGAACTGACTCCACACAGTTGTCCTTTGACCCTCCCCACACACCACACATTGTGACATCCCTGTGTCCATACACACGTACAGACATTGTGACACACATGTACACACACACACACACCGAGAGAGAGAGAGAGAGAGAGAGAGAGAGAGAGAGAGAGAGAGAGAGAGAGAGAGAGAGAAACCCCAGAGATCTACGTAGGTCCACAGCCAGGGAGTCTGGGCCTTTTGGGTAGGAGGGAAAGGGGCTGTGGCTTAGGGCACAGGTTGAGCAGAAAGAAATGTTATAACTGGTGTTGTTTAGAGCTCTACTCTGTCACTTTACATTGTCCCTAGTGGTTCCTGAGGTTAATCTAAGGCCAGAAGAACAGTAGTTCCCAACTCACCACTTATATTTTTAGCTTCATTCATGTAAGAAGTGCTGTAGACCTGGGGGGCTTTTCTGATGGAACAAGTGTAACTTTAATGCTTTTAAATCTTATCTGTAATGATGATTCTTAAAAGCTTTAACCTTCCTTCTAGCTCATCACCCACCAGAGGTATTGGGAAAGAAAGGATATGGGGGAAGTGGACCTGATTAGAAATGGTTCCTTGGAGCAACTTTCGTTTGTGTTGTTTGGAAATTGGCAGTTCAGTTCAGAGGTTAGCAGCGGCAGCTTGATCCACTGTCAAACACTTCATGGATACACCAGCAGTCCAGTTCAATAGAATCAAGAGAGCCAACACAAATCAGTACCAGTGGCACTACTTAGCAGTGCCTCGCTCAGCAAAACGAAAATCAGTGAGGACTCGAGACCCACAAGCGTTGCGCAGCTAACTCTATAAGCAAGCCTAGCTCAGCCTCCATCACTGTCTCTCCAGTTCTATTTACATTCCCTCCAAACATCACGTGTCCTCCACAGGTCTTACGTCAACATGTGTCTTGCCTTAGCACGTGCATTCATCTCAGCTGACATCACTCTGCCAATCAGCCTGAGTCTGAGCAAGAAACTACAGCATGCCACCAGAAGTTCTTTGGTGTGTTTCTCTCTATGGAGACCTGACAAATGGAGCTCAACTACACAGTGTAAAGTGGACCAATACATTTGTGTCGTTAGTGAAGAATCCTTAGCAGAACATCCTTTCTCCTATGTCTGCTTCAATGAATCATCCCTTCACAAGTCTGCCTTAGCCTTCCACCTGTGTCCACTTCAGGAAAACACTCCTTCATGTCTTTGCCCCAGCAAAACACCATCCAACACAACTGGCTTTCCAAAGATCCCTTAAGTTTTCACTTCAAGCAAGACTTGTGGCTGCATCCAAGTGACCACACTGAAAGGTGAAAGCCATGTTTTCACCATTATTCTCTGTAACAAGGAAGTCAGTGGTATTTGAGAATAAGACAGGATTTAAAAGTGGCTTGGGGCAGGAGGTGGGATTCGGGGGCCATGGATATGGCTTGTTTGGTAAAGTACTTGAAGCACAAGCGTGGGGGCCTGAGTTCGGATCTCCAGATAAAAGCAGGGCATGACGCTGTGCCTATAGCTCTGTCTCCGAGGGTGAAGACACAAGGATCCCAGGTAGCTAACTGGTCAACCAATCAGTAGTCCAGCCAATGAGTGGTCACTTCCCTGTCTCCAAAAATAAGATGGGGAGCAATAAAAGAAGATCTTTAAAACCAACCTCTGGCCTCCACATGCATGGGCACCCATATGTACCCACATGGAAACTGCACGTGTATAAGCATATACAGAGAGTGGACTTGGTGGAAAAAAAAATGTCTTTTTCAACATTTACTACCTGACATAGAAAATGTATAACAGCACTAGAAGAAAACTCATACAAATTACCTCTGTAGATTTAGAGTAGAGAGAAACTTACTAGCTATGCTTTACCAGAAACTGCAGAAGTGACAGATTGAGTCATGAAAGAGGGCGAAAAGTCACACACAAAGGATCTTAGGATATAATACTGTATCTGACAATCAGACATTCGCTGTCTTTATTGGAGCAGACACTTACAAAAGAATGATGATTCACAAAAGGGAAAATAAATGAAGAAGTATAACCTGTCAACATATGAATTTATTGTGCTTACTAATTAATACATGTGATTACCAAACACATGCTTACTTACATATTATTGAGAAAGCAATGAAGCTGGCCATGGTCATACACACCTTTAAGACCAGCACTTGGAGGCAGAGATGGGAGACTCTCAGTGAATTTGAGGCCAACCTGGTCTCTGTAGGGAGACCCTTTCTCAAAAAAAGGAAGGAAGGAAGGAAGGAAGAGAAAGAGAAAAAGAAAAGAAAGAAAACAATGAGATTTTTTTTCCCGATAGGAGCAAAATGTAAGAAGGTTAATGTTAATGTAGATCACCTCTAGAGATTGGAAAAGTGCAGTTCTAGGGGAGGCAGCCAGCAGTACTACACAAGCACACATACCTTGTGACCCAACCTGAGTGAGGTAACCCAATCACAAAAGAACACACATGGTATGCACTCACTGATAAGTACATATTAATCCAAAAGCTCAGAATACCCAAGATACAACTCACAGACCACATGAAGCTCAAGAAGAAGGAAGACCAAAGTGTAGATACTTTGATCCTTACTGGAACGTGGATCAAAATACCAATGGCTCACAGCCAACCAATAGAATGAGCATAGGGTCCCCAATGGAACAGCTAGAGAAAGGATCCAAGGAGCTGAAGAGGTTTGCAGCCCTGCAGGAGAACCAATAATATGTACCAACCAGTACCTCCAGAGCTCCTAGGGACTAAACCACCAACCAAAGAGTACACATGGAGGGACCCATGGCTCCAGCTACATATGTAGCAGAAGATGACCATTTCAGACGTCAATCAGAGGAGAGGTCATTGTTCCTGTAAAGGCTCAATTCCCCAGAATAGGGGAATGCAAGTCAGGAAATTGAGGGGGGAGGGAATGAGCAGGGGGAGGAAGGATGGGATATGAAGTTTTCGGAGGGGTAACAGCAAAAGGGAATACCATTTGAAAAGTAAATAAATCAAATATCTAATTTTTAAAAAGTAAAAAAAAAAAAAAAGCCAGACATGGTTACATGTCAAAACACGAATAATTATTTATATACTGTGTCTACCAGCTTTCCTCTGACTACCTTCTCACTCTCCTGACCAAAGCTGTCTGTCATCAGGCTAATCAGTGTGAGGCACACAACAAGGATGGTGTCAGAGAAATGGAGACAGGGAGGGGAGCCAGAAGGAGCTATCTATGTAAGTAACAGTGGGAATCTGACAAGAAAGGGACTGGAGAGTATACATCATACATGGTATTGTCCTTTGAATGTCACCTAAGAGACACAAGAGAATACTAGAATTAATGTGCTTCTGAATTCTGATTTGTGCTCTCTGAAAGTGACCCCAGAGAAGAGACTGGAATTTTCCTTTGGCATTAGGCCTACTTCTTTGTGATGGAATTTGATTCTTCCCAACACACAATTTTTTTTTTTTTTGTTTTTTTGTTTTTCACTTCTAAGACGTCTCAAGATGCTTTAAAGATGCAGCTTCTCCTGTAGAAACATACCCTGACTCTCACGGTTGTTACTTGTGTTAGATACCTGTCTCATGACTGCCAGTAAACAACTTGTTCTCCCAATAAAAACAACTAAAGGAAGGAAAGGTCTATTGTCCTTACCCTTGTAAATGTCACAGTGCGAGCTATGGCGGGGTGTGCTGTGGCTTGAGCAGCAAGTCGCTCCTCTCTTGTGTCCACAGTAAGAAACCAAGACAGATGACTGCTTGTCCTCAGCTGCCTCTCTTCTTTAGTTCAGCTCAGGACTCCAGACTACAGGGATGACGCTGCGCCCATTTTGGTGGGTCTTTCTATCTCAATTAAGCTAATCAGGATGATCCCTCAGATGTACCCGGGTTTCCCTCCTTAATGATTCTAGATCCTGTGAAGGTGTCAATACTGACTAGCACACATAGGGAAGCTGGCTACAGGTAGAGCTCTCCAGAAAGCAACTCCCTCAGATGCTCGAGCACCCTTTAGGAAAGCTGCTTCTGCCTGAACCACTCACTGGACACACACCGACTCCTCCTCCCACCTAGAGCACAGAATCATGTGCCAAAGTTATGCTATAATTCTATGGAAACGTAAAGAATGCCTTTTTTATCAGTCCTAGGTTAGCATTGACCTTTTTCCACAGAACCCAAATATGAGTCTATTGCAGGGAGGCGGCACCCCTTTTTATTTAGAAGGGCAGATAGTGACCGTTTCAGGCTCTATAGTACCGCACTATCACTATCTCAGTCACACAATCTTCTTGCCCCTGACCCTCCATGCTCCTGCCTCAGCCTCTCAGGTTCAGAGATTCCTGACACAGACCACCACACTGAACTGTCACATGTTTATGCCTTTCTTAACAACCTTTAAAAAGTATAAAAACCATTGCTAACACGGTACAAGAATAGACCGTGCATTTGGTTTGGTCTTCAAAATATTCTCTGAAGAGTCCTAGTTGCTAGGAATGGTTTTAAAAAATGGCATCTGTATTCAGAGCCTCCTTTTCTAATATTTTCTCAAACATGCATATGTAAAATAAGTATTAGTATTAGTATTGGTGGCAGTAGTAGTACTTGAGACAGGATCTTACTGTGTAATTCTGGTTGGCCTGGAACTTTCCATGTAGACCAGATTGTCCTTGAACTCACAGTGATCCACTTATTTCTGCTGGGATTAAGGGATATACCACTATGTGTGATTATGCAATAAAAATTTTCTAATAATTTTACCTTTCTTCTTTAGAAGAAAAAAGAAAAAAGAGACTCTTACCAACTCATCAAACAGAGAGCAAACAACAGAATTTGCCACACATGAGCTTGTGATTAGCCTGGACTTTTTGAGTGCATCTTCAGATGACTGACAAGCTAACCCATTTAGTTAGGCCCCAATCTCTTGATGCCCAGGCTGCAGACATAGCTGAGGGCTATTTCTCAGCTTTATTGAGCATTAGTCATTTATTTAAATGATCCAGAAACCGACAGCCAGTTTATTGAGTTTTGAATGTTTAGGACCTTGAGTTGATTATAAACAAAACTACAGAGTTACAAAAATGCACTTTGTTCTTGTAATTTGGCAAACATATATCTGCTTCAGTTATTTAAGAAACAGCAGTTCTTCACACAGGTAAGGAAGCAAACTGTTATGAATGTGAGGCAGAGTCATTTGTCTAACTCGGGACCTTGGGGTAATAGGCAGACAGGTCATGTCTGCTGACAGATAAGATCCTTGCTAGACTGTGTGTGAAAGAAGTGCATGCAATATAAGAGAGTTTACAAATAGAGAATTAAGAAGTCTTTATTAAGTAGGGTTTCTGTAATTGTATTTATTATCAGAATTCCAGAGGCTAAAAGGTCACAAACCCAATTATTTATTCAGTAAATCCTGTGTGAAGCCATGCACCAAGAACATTGAGTAAAATATTTAAACACCGTAAATGTGTCTGTTCAATAAAGACGCAAGGAACATCTGAAAGGAGAACAAGGGGATTTAGAATAATTAGTCTAGTGTATAGTTATCTCAGAAGAACAGAGAGAGGCCTGAAACTAGTTATGCATCACTAGTATTGCAAAACCTTTGCAAAAATTTGAAATGGCACCCCCCCCACACACACATACACACACACATATGCACATCCATGCACACACCCATGCACACAGGCACTGCACACATAGATACACAAACTGTCTTATAAGGATGAGAAAAGAAGGGGCTGGAGAGATGGCTCAGTGGTTAAGAGCACTGACTGCTCTTCCTGAGGTCCTGAGATCAAATTCCCAGCAACCACATGGTGGCTCACAACCATCTGTAATGGGATCTGATGTCCTCTTCTGGTGTGTTTGAAGAGAGCAACAATGTACTCCCATTAAATAAATAAATAAATAAATAAATAAATAAATAAATCTTTTTAAAAAAAGGATGAGAAAAGAAGCTAGAATTTACTTTCCAATTAAAGTAGATATCCTGTAGCCTTTTATTAGTGAAAAAACTCCAAGTGATCTATGAGGTGATCACAGGGCCACCCCTAGGCCACAGCAGATCTTAGATGTGGTGATTTGGATATCAATACTTTCCTCTCTCATTCTGCACAGAGGCCCCCATTGTCTGTTTTCTGCACAGCTCAGCTGCCAGATCTGAGGTGCAGTACAGAGGTCAATTCTCCTTTGCTAGGAATGGGAGTACTGGAGGAGAAGAAATCTCCACTAGTGGTTAGCTCACCTCCCCGGGCTCCAGGAAAAAGAGGTGCCCAACAAGCCTTAAGGTGAGACGACAGAGGGGCCACCCCTTTCTGGAATGGAAGCCTTTGATCTGTCCTGCTGACATGTGGAAGACTGAGTCTGATTAATCTCAGGTTCCGTTCTGCTCACAGTGACCTCCCGGAGAATTCCATTTCTAAACCCATCTTCAAAACCCACAGGAAAGGCAGAAAGGAACAATGCTGTTGATTTATTTCCTTTATATTAAGAAATTTCTCAGTGAGCTAAAATTCTACTCCCAGGCTGAGCACAAACTCCATGAAGCAAGTATCACGTATGCTAGGCTTTCTCTTCCCAGTTAATGACGCCGGTCTCCGGTCTCCTGAGCAGCTTCTCTGTTTGACCCCTAGACTGCAAGTCCTCAGCCACTCTGAGCGCTTCCGTTGTTAGCAACATCTAAATGCAGAGATACTAGCTGCAGTGCTTCATAACTGATTAGAAGTCTGTCTGAGTGAGGGAACGGGATAAAAGCCATTTGTTACGCATGATGTAAGATAATTTCGACAGGGAGCATAAAGTGGCCTGCCATTTGGTAGAAATGAGAAAGTCACCTATGACCTCAGCTTCCAGTCTGTGGGTCGACTATTCGTCCCCCCCCCCCCCCGAAACCTGAGTCGGGAGCTCACATCTCTACGCCCTCTCCATGGGGGCGCATTTAAGTTGGCTGTCATCCAGACTGTGGTTCCAGGAAATGAAGCTTCAACGTCTTGTAGTGTAAACGGTTAGAAGAAAACACGTGGTGAATCCTGAAAGGAAAAAGCGCTTTGAAGACAAGTCAAATGAAAATTGAAAATCCTAACTCCTTTCATTTCAGTTGTGTTATGTGGGCTGTGAAGCTCTCTGGCCTTGTGAGCAGGCTGCAGAACTTCCTTTAAGTGAGCAACTTACTTGCACACTTCCAAGCTCCTCCCTGGTGCCAGGGATTCTCTCAGCTGGGAAGGTGTAGGGTCATGGAAGATTTGAAAAACAAGACTGTGTTTATCTGTGTTCCTTCATGGTCACATGAAATAATTCTGTATATTCCCAGCAGAGATGAAAAAATTTGATACTTTTCCAAACCAACTTTTAGTTCATTGCTTGCTGCCTTTAGGATAATGCTAAGAGCAAACATACTGCAAAGCACTCCAGAGTTTAAAGGCTTAATGTTCATTTAAACTATCATTAGAATTGAGCCACTTTAGTTACCTTGTTAGGGACGCGGCTACAATGGCCTGAGACACAAAGAGCAGAGAACACGAGAAAAGTGGGCCGTGGTCCCAAAGAGTAGATATTACAACATTGATCCAAGGCTCTGTCGCTAACAAAGAAAAGCCAGTGAGTGGCAGGAAACTTGAAGCTCTCCCTTTACTGTCTATTTGTTCTTTTTCAGTTGACTTTTTCTGTTTATGTCATGGCCCCACATCCCAGGAGTACTCTAAAGAGTTGCAATGACTATAGAAAAATGGTGGTCTTTTTTCTTAGGAACACACAAGGAAGTTTCTAAGAAGAAAGCAGGGATGTGAATTACAGTTGGATCCAGCCACTGCTTGCATCCCTGCCTCGCTGAGACTAGTGTGACCCGCCATCTTGGAGAGTTTCTCCACTGCCTGTCTTTGACAGGACGCAGTGTGTCTTTATTGACTGGGTAGTAGATTCCCTCCTTATCCAAAAACACAAGGTTCACGTGCCTCAGTGGTTTGTAGATGAGATTTATTTGCCAGCCAATGTGATTTTAGTGCTTTGGTTTTTGTTTTTGCTTTTGACAAACACCATGGTACTAAGGCTGTGATATCCTAAAACTTAAATATGAAGTACAAGATATCATGAATAGAGGGTGTGAAACCCTCTGTCTCCAGGCATTTCTTTCTAATGTAGGTTATCTCTGCCCATCTGCCTCTGCACTCGAGTCTGTCTTTCATCTGCTTTCCCTGAGCATTATTTTAAAGTTAAGAGCTCTGGCTGCTTTCCCAGAAGACGTGAGCTCCATTCTCAGCACTCACAAGGTGGCTCACAATGGTCTGTAACTGAAGTTTCAGGGGATCTGATACTTTCTTCTGAAATCCTTAGGCATCAGGCACATAAGTGATACACAGACATGCACACTGGCAAAACACTTATAAAATAAAAGAATAAGAAAAAAAACCCAAGAGTTTCTTTCTTTTAATTTCCTCCCCTGGGTTTGGCTTTTTTTTCCCACCCAGTCCCCAACTTTGCTATTCATTGATTCAAAGTTGGATTGAATGCCAACCACTGTATATTGTCCCTAAAAGTTATGAACTTCACCATCTACCCCAAATCTGAATGAAGTAGCCTTTTCATATGGGCAGCCCCAACCCTGACTGAGATGGGTTTTTCTAAGGACATCTATCATGCCTACATTATATCAACTAAGACAGAACTCCATCCCCTTCTGGTGTGGGAAGAAGTACCCTGCAGAACAGCTGCTCCCTGGCCTAAAGAGAAATAAAACAGTACTTCAGTCAAAATGAAACACTTTACTAAGTTTCTTGTTTTTAAATTTGTTCAAATGGGAAATATATGGCACTCTCTCCCCACCTCCTCTCTCTCCTCTCTCTCTGTGCTTATATGTGCATGGATGTACACTAGCCTGGAATTTGTCCAGTATGCTGGGCTTGTTGGCAGTCAGCGCCAGGAATCCACCTGTCTACATGTTCTCAGTTCCACATAGAATACAGGCATGCGCCACCACACTTGGCTCACCCTTTCTTTTCTTCAATGTTGATCTTGGGGATTGTGTTTTCAACACAATCACTGTGCCAATGAAGACACACTGAAAGCATAGAATAGAGCTGAAAATAAAACTAGTTAGTTGATAAAGGTGATGAGCTTCCTTCAAATCTACAAAGCCTTCGAATCCTGTTCAGACCTGATTCAGACTTGTGGTTGGGTTATTCTGAGTTTATTTCTTGTCTTCAATAGTCAGAATATTGGCCTCCTAGGACCTTAGGCTCAAATAGCTTCTAGAATCCTAAGCCTGAAGAAACCTTCCATGCCAACACCGGGCTACCTGCATGCCAATACTAAATAGAAATTTTCTTAGGAAATATATTCTGGAAATTATTTTCCCCTAGAATGCAGTATCACACTTTCTAAGAATCTCTAAATTGCCTGTGGTTACTGGAAGTCTCCCATTTCAAACCAATAATTGTAGTATTATTGGGAAACTCAGAAGACATGAGGAAAGACAGGATTCATTAATAATAAATGTGCTGCTGCCATCCGAGGAAACACAGTGAGCTTCATGCTCAGCTTACTTCACCTGCCCATCAGTACATCCATGGCCCCTGCTGCTTAAGGCCACTCTTGCTGAGCTCACCAGAGAGGAGGAAGCTATTAGCAAGCACACTGTGGTTTTAATCAAGTTGCCCTTTCCTACAGAACAGTTTTACAGGTCCCACTTCAATGCACATGGAGATGTTTTCTGCTATTACCCCTGTTACAGAAATGGTTTCCGATGATTTGTTTTAAAACATGATCTAATTAAATTTTATGTATCTAATGCAATGATTTTTCACAGATTTTAAAAATTTTAATATGAACAGACTTCACAAACAATAGTGGTGTCCCACACCCACCACAATCTCCCTCTTGCCTTGTTCCATGTCAACTGAAAGCTCATATTAGTTTTCTAGGGCTGTTGGGACAAAATATCAGAGATGGAAGTGTAGAGATCAGAAATTCTTTTTCTCACAGGGCTGGGCTAGAAGTTTAATATCAGCAAGGCAACATGTCAGTGGGGTTGATTCCCTGAGTGAAGGAGTTCTAAGCATCTTTCCTTGACCCACAAATGACTGTCATTTTGCTGTGTCTTCATGTGGTCTTCCTGTTGGACACACCAGCATCCAAATCTCTTCGTAAGTGGACACCAGTCTTACTAGATCACACCCTACCACAATGGCTTCATTTTAACATAGGTAATTTTCAAATGCCATCTCTCCAGAGATTTGGAAGTGTGGAGGATTGTGACTACAACACATGAATTTAGGAGACAGGAATCAGGTCTTAGCAACAGTGAGGAAGGGTGGTTTCCAACGAGTCAATAAGATTTGTAGTCAGGATATCACATCTGAAGACCTGATGGATTTGAACCTCGGCTATACCACTGACTGTCCATATTGACCTCAAGCAACTATCTTTAAGTCCTCTACGTTTGAGTTCTCCTATACATAAGTGGTTCACAATGACTCCTGGCACAGGAGAATGTATGTCATCCTTCTCACACAGAGAACTCTTCATGTTTGCTGTGATGTTATGCTTTCCTTTTTAAATGAATAAATACAAATTTTCCTCATGGAAGAAGGTATGACAATATATTACAAAAACAAGGAAAACATTTTGGAACTCACAGTGAGGTGAGGTGAAGTATGTATTTTTGAATTTTCTGTTATTCACAAGTTTCTTTTATACTCAGAAATTAAAAGGACTTTAGCTTTGGGTCATAGAGTGCCTTGTGGTCCACATGTGGCAGATTCTAGTCCAGCCTGTATCTTGCCATATTTATATCCCATCCTAATGTTTTCTTCCCCATCTGAACCAAAGACAGCTTTCAACTGTGTGTCTAATTCTTTCTGAACAAACTGAAGACACACACTTCCAAATGCAGGTGTCTGACATCATACATTCAAGAAAACCTTCATTCTAGGCCAATGTTCTTCTTTACTACACACTAGTTCATATGCATTCTGGAGAAAATGTGCTAGTTATGTGAGTAGTCCCACTAGACAGTCATGGTCTCTGTATGTTATAGAATGCTCGATGTCCTCTGCAGGCTCATGTGCCTAATAGTTAGTTCCCATCTTGTGGTAGTGTTTGGACATTGTGGAACCTTCCAGGAGTAGGCCACTGGGGTAGTGAGCATTGAGGATTTATAGTCTATTTCTATAGTTCCAGGCCAAGTCCTCTGGTTTCTGGTCTGAAGAGGCATGAAGAAGCTATGCTATAAACTTCCAGTGCCATGGACCAAGCCAGTCCAAGCCATTATACCTTCCCTGTCATAATGGACTGTATGAATCAAACCATGAATCAAAATAAATTTTCCATTCATTAAACTGTTCCTCTTGACTTTTCTGTAATAGCAACAAAAAAATACAATATGCCAGGTTTTCCTGGGCCATCTGTTCTACTGAATCTTTCTCCTTATTCCTGGTCCATATCACCCCCCACTCTCTTCAGCAGGTATTCCAGCTCCTACCTCTTCACATAAGTCATATAAAGTTTTAAGCCTATTCCTTCCCTGACTGCATCCCCTTCATTTTGTGTCTGCCATGTCAACACCATTATTCTTCACTGGGATGACAGAGGTCCTAGCAACAGCATGATGCTTAATTATATACCACAGTGAATCTATCTTGTGACCTTTGACATAGGAAATACTTTCTCTTTTCTCGGGGTCTCTGCCATTGATTTAGTTTACATTTAAGATTTGGATAAAATATCATGGCCCTCTTCAAAACACTGATAAAATTTGCAATACATATTCTTCTAAAATTCATATAGAAGCTTAATCTTAAAATTCATATGTGTCAGTATCAAAACTTTGGGCTTTAGGGGAAGTGACTACACTTGAGGGCTCTGATCATGTGAGTGGGATTAATGGATGTATAAGAGAGTTCTCAGAATGCTTCCGGGCCAGTCTCAGTTGTTCCTCTGCTGTGTGAGGTCATGATAAGATGATGTAACCTTAGAAATAGTCAGCTTCTACCACAAGACAAATTTGCTAGTGCCTTGATCCTTGGTCATTCTAGCAGCAGAACTGTGAAGAATAACTTACATACTCTGAAATAGTTTATGATAGCAGCAAGAACAGACTACATAGCACTCCCACCATACCCAGGCTGGGCTAGGCTCCCCTTCCTATTCTCTCCTCAGTCTTTATACAGTGGTCCTAGTCACCACTGTATTGCTGTGAAGAGATGCTGTGACAAAGCAAACTTTTATGAAAGAAAGCATTTAATTGATGTCTTGCTTACAGTTTCATAGGTTTAGTCCATTATCATGGGAGCTCACATGGTCCTGGAGCAGTAGCTGAGAGTACTGAACTCTGATCCACAGGCAGACCCCCCCAAAAAAAGTCTTTTGAGATCTCAAAGCCTAACCCCAGTTGACATACTTCCTCTAACAAGGCCATACCCCTCAATCCTTCTAATCTTTTCAAATAGTGCTGCTTCCTAGTAACTAAACAGTCAAATATATAAATTTATGGGGGCCATTCTAATTTAAATCACTACATTTCACTCCCTGTCCCCCACACACTTGTAGTCATATCATAATGAAAATCTGCATTGTCTAATTTCAAAAGTCCCAGTAGTCTAGAACAGTCTCAACACAGTTTAAAAGTCCAAAGTTCAAAATTTTTTGAGATTTGTGGCAATCTTTAAACTAAAACCCCCCTGTAAAATCAAAATAAAAACTTAGATCATATACTTCCAACAAACAATGGCAGAGAATATGTGTTACCAAATGGGAGGAGGGAGAGCATAGTGAGGCATCCTGGACCAAAGCAAGGCAGAAAACCAGCAGGATAAACTCCACACTCTGCATCTTCATGTCTGATGTGAAGACTGCTCAGTTCTCCAATCCTTTTCTGTTTTGTTGTCTGCAACACACTTTTCTCTCTCCTGGGCTGGTTCTATACCTGTTAGCAGCTTTTCTTGTTAGGTATGCCATTACTCTTCAACATCTTAGGTTCTCCAATACAATACAGGCTTGGCCTCATCTTTCCTTAGCCACAGAGGCAGATTCCACAGCCTCCTTTTTTCTTTTTTCTTTTTCTTTTTCTTTTTCTTTTTCTTTTTCTTTTTTTTTCTTTTTTTCTTTTTTTTTTTTTTTTTTTTTTGTCTTTGACTCTAAAACCAGAACACATGGCCAGAGCTGCCAAGTTCTGCTGCTTGATGGGGCTAGGACTGGCTCTCTCCTTCAATTACAATTACATTTGGATCAATCGGCTTTTTGTTGGTTTCATTTACTACTTAAGCATTTCTTTAATTCCTTTACACAAGTTGGAAGCTTAGCTGGGTAAGGTTTTTCCCTTAAGGTCACCACTCCCTTTTCTTCATTTAGCATCAGGCTTTTCTTTTAACTTTTTATCTCCTTGAGCACTGAACTTAGCTCCATTACACCCTCTGGTTCTCCTTTTTCTCTAGAAACTGCAAGACCTGTGGGAGGACATCTGATGTTTGGAGAGAGTATAAATAAGACTCAGCAAACAGTACTGGTGTGCTTCCATAGCTAGCTTTGCAATGCTTCATTGGTCTTGTGAGTTTTCACTGATCTTGACACAGCAAAGAACTCCTGAGTCCCAGCTGATCCTGGTCGCTCCCACTGACTTGTGCCAATTTGGTGGAGACCTGGCTGACTCTGCTGGATCCTGTTACCACTGCTCATTCCTATTTGCTATTTGTAAGACCCTGACCCTCTGTCAGTGGTACTTACTTCAAGATGCCCCAGAGTGAGACACCAAGATGCAGATCAATGCAAAAGCAAGAGGTTTAGTTTCCAGAGTGTCGGGATCAACCCTCAATCAGTCCCTCAAGGTGAGTGACGAGAAGGGGACCCCGAATGGCTATTGCAAGCAGTTTTTAGGGGCACAGGTTACATCAGCAAGATTACAGTTCAAAATTTCCTCTAATAGCTTCTTGGCTACCAAAGTAGCTGTTCCATGCTTGGTGGGGAAAGCTTCAACCCATCCAGAGAAAGATCCACAAACACTAGAAAGTATTTGTAACCATATCTTCCTGGCTTAACTTTGGTAAAAATCAACCTCCCAATATACTCCAGGCCATTTTCCCCTAGGCCTTTTACCCTGTTTGCTCTTGGCTGCATAATTGCTTACTTGCTGACATACCTTACACTGTTCTACTCTCTCTCTGGCCAAAAACCTGAGGTCCATTACATATACCGTAGATCCCTTGACTACTTGGATGAACTTCTTATCCCCTAAATGGGTTCATCTTTGCATTTGGTCGGGTCCTCAGCTTGTTTTCTGGGGAGTGTAGTTTTTTCTTCTTGTGTGCGCCATTGCCCTTCCTTCCAACTAGGTAGTAGTTGGTAGAGTGGCTAGCAATCTGAGTCCTTTCTTCTTCAGTATATTCTAAGTGAGTCCATCCCTTAGTCCAGTCCCATTTCCCAGCAGGTGTCTCTTGCCGGCCCATAACCAGGATAGGCTCCTGCATAGCCACTTCTCAAGCCATTTGATCTGACTGGTTATTGCCCCAGGCCACTGAATCTCTTCCCTTCTGATGTCCTGGGCAATGAATAATACTCACAGTTGCCAGCTTCATCAGGGCATTCAAAAGATCCAAGATTTCCTGCTTGTTTTTTCTTTTCCCTCTGATGTGAGCCCCATGAACATGGGCTGTAGCAAAGGCATACCTGCTATCCGTGTAGATGTTAATTTTCTTGCCAGCCCCAAGTTCCAAGGCCTTGATGAGGGCAATTAGCTCTACTTTCTGTGCCAACATGCTGGGGGAGGGGGTAGAGGTTCCACCCAGATGACAATTGTTTCCTCCACCATAGCAGCACCTGCTTGTCTCTGACCTTCATGGAGAAAACTGCTCTCATCTGTAAAGCCTTGGCTACCAGCAAGGGTCAGTCAGACTCAACCCATGGTCTTTCCTTTTGGACCAGTTAGTTGTGACTCATTGGGCAGGAAGTGTATCTGGGCCCCCATCTTGGAGAATAAGTCTCACCCCAACAGAGGGCAAGGACAATGTGGGATGACCATAAATGAATGGGATACCCAGTCCATCCCTAGGTCCACTGTTCTTCGGTTAGTCCATGAATACATTTTGGTACCAGTGGCTCTTTGGACTCAAGGCTTTTTCTTGGAAACTGGGCCATCAGCTTGGAGGAAGACTGAGTGTTGAGCCCCTGTGTCCACCAAGAATTGAGTGGGTTTCCCCTGCACTCTCAGAGTTACCCTGGGTTCTGGGAGGGGGTCCAAACCCTATCCTCCCTAGTTGCTGTCTTCCGCCAGAGCTAATACCTTCACCCTTTGGAGGTTATTTTCCCAAGGACTGGAATTTCCCACCCCTGGCTTCCATTTGTTAGGGCACTCCCGGCCCAGTGGCCCCTCTCCTTGCAATATGTGCACTGGTCCTTTTCAATGGGTTTTCTGTCTCTCTTTGGTTGGAGTCTCTCTTCTTTGCTTTCCCTGACTACTGTAGCCAAGATTCTCTGTAAATTCCTTTCCTGTTGACTTTCTTTTTTTTTTTTTTTATCTCCGTTTCATCTTCTTCATTTCTCTTTCTCTGCTCCTTCTCCTCCTCTGTCTCCCTGCTATGGTAGACTTTCTCAGCATCCTGCACTAACTCCCTCAATGACTTACCCTGTAGTCCCTCTGGCCTCTGAAGCTTCTTCCTGGTCTATAAAAGCCATAGAGGTAGTAGCTTTGTGCTCCTCACTGCTGGGGTCATGGGGTGTGCATTGGCAGAATGCCTCCATGAGCCACTCTAGAAAGGCAGCAGGCAACTCATCTGATCCCTGTCTAGTTTCATGTACCTTGGTCAATTTTGTGGGCCACTGGGCTGCTGCCTTGAGACCTACCAACACAGCCTGGTGGTAGACCTTAAGGTGTTCCTTACCTTTGGCTGAATTAAAGTCCCAATCCTGTCAGGTCATGGGAAACCCGCTATTGACAACAGCCTGGTCAATCAACTGTGCCCCCCATGTCTGAGGGGACATTCTTTCTGGCTTCCTGCAGTATCCTCTCTCACTCTTCGGTAGTGAAAAACACTCTTGTGAATTGCTGGATATCATCCCAATTGGGCTGATGAGTAAATAAAACAGTCTCAAAGAGATTAATCAGCTCCTTGGGGTTACCTGAAAGGGGGAGGGGGTGTTGGGCCTTCCAGTTGTAGAAGTTGGTCGAAAAGAAGCGCCAGTATTGCATAGCCTGATTCCCTTATCATCTAGAGGCCCATATGTCCTCCGCAGGAGAATCACCATGGTAACAGGGAAGGTGGCTCTCAGACTTCAGGTCCCATGGTGGGACCAGGAAGTTCAGGGTCTCCTGCTCCTCCCTCTGGTAAAGGGGGGTACAATGGCCCCGGTCTCGTATGGGCTGAGGATTCCAGAGCCGGTGCTGGTGCTGATGGGGCCATGTGGGCAAGGGTAGGAGGATATGGAGGAGGGTCTTGGAGCAACAGGTCTGCTGTTGAAGGGTCTTGGAGGATTGACTTCTCAGGTCTGGATCCCTCCTCCCATTTTTCCTTTTTCCTGATGGCCAGAACCTATGAGGTGGGTCTTGGGGAAAGAAAGGCTTTTCCATGGGGGTGGGGGTTCTCCACTAGATTCTTCCAGGTAACTATATAGGGCACTTGGTCTGAGTATCCGAGGGATCCTGGCCTAAAGATTCTTTCCTCTACTGCTTTGATCACCTGCAAGTCAAAGGTCCCTATGGGTGGCCACCCTTCTCTGAAGGTGGGCCCTTGGTGAAGCAGAGAATAACTAACGTGCCCTTCTTTGCTACTACTGACAAGTCTTCTTCTTTAGTGGTTAACTAGGATGTTTAACCAGGTAGATTCAGTCTGTCCAATGTCCAAAAATGTCCTTAGTCCAAGTCCAAGAACACAGAACGAGATAACCAACACCAACAAACACAGAGAAAGACAATCAACATACAGACAGTTCACTCCTGCCATGGGTGCAGACAGTCTAAGTCCAAGAACACAGAGAAAGACAATCAACACACAGTTTGCCTCTGCCACAGGCACAGAAATCAGGTTATAGCAAGACACTGCCGGCTCCCCACCAATACTTTGTCTTGCCATTTCCAAAAGGAGCAGAGCCCTCCCGACTCCCTACAGGGGGGCCTGAAGCAAAGTCCAGACTCCCCGTGGTCATGGCATTAAGGCATGTCTGCCTGCTGTAATTGACTGCACCACTGCTGTAATTGACCGAGGCTTTCCAGCCCACACTGTGCTTGAGAGCCAAAAGTGAAAGCAAAAGACATCGAAGCAAACACACACACTTGCAAGTAGGCGCCTGTTGCCGAACTCAGTCTTTTTCCCTCTGCTCAGTCTAGTTGGTGGTTGCTGGGGGGCGGGGGGGGGGACGTACGGGGGTGGCTCCTTGAAGTCCGGACAAGCTCCCAAATGTAAGACCTCCCTCACCCTGGGTCAGTGGTACTTAATTCAAGATGCCCCAGAATGAGACACCAAGATGCAGATCAATGCAAAAGCAAGAGGTTTATTTTCCTGAGCATAAGGATCAACCCTCAATCAATCTCTCATGGTGAGTGATGAGAAGGGAACCCCGAATGGCTATTACACGCAGTTTTTATACTTTTTAGGGGCATGAGTTACATCAGTAAGGTTACAGTTCAAACATATTGGCTAATTAATTATATTGACCTTTAAATCTATTGGCTAGCAAGCATGACATGAATTTGAACTCTACCTGGGACTTTCCAGAGGGTCAGGTGACTATTAGTACAGTCCAAGAATTTTGTTTTACTCAAGAATGTTCCTGTGGGTATAGAATGGAACTTGGCCTAGACTTGACCCCAGGTGTGTGTGTGGCGGGGGCTGTAAGGAGGGTTGTGGGACTGGAAAACCCCTTAGTGTCCCTCACTATCCTGATAATACTGAACTGAACTGCTGGTATCCTGACAAATGGAGATTGGAATCACCTCAAAGAACTACTTCTAAACAGGTCCACATCCCCTTGTCCTATTTACCATCTTTTTACCCTTACCTTTGGATGGTGGGTTAGAAGGGGAGGGGGGAGGGGGGTAAGCATTATGCAAATCATTATTAAAAGTTGTTTAAAAAATCTAAACCTACTAGGGAGTGCAGTTTACTGGCTTGATCCTCATGGCCTTCTTAGCCTTTTCTTATAGAGCCCAGGACTACCAGTCCTGGGTGGTGCCACGCACAATGAGTGGGCCCTCCACATTAATCACAAGTTAAGAAAATATTCTATAGGCTTGGCTACAGCCCAAACTTCTAGAGGCATTTTCTTAATTGAGGCTCTCTCCTCTCTGATGACGCTAGCTTATATTAAGTTGACATAAAGCTAATCATCACAAAATCTAATGTTATTTTTTAAAAACAAATCATTATTTATTGAGGTATTCATCCTTCCAGAAGAGCAAGTTTCTTTTAGCCAGTCACACTGTTTGTTAACTGATGAATCTGTCTAGTACAGTAGACGCCGACACAGTAGACGCCCTGAGAATATCCCATTTTTTCTTCCACTTAGGTTCTGGATGAGGTGAACAGCTTAATCATTTTTCATCCTGTGTATATCAGAGTTTTTATAGCTACAAGTAACAAAACTCATCTTTGTGGATTTAAATATAATCTTGCTGAAAGTAATAGACTAGCTCACTGAATCAGTGGGGTGATCAGAAAGTATGACAAAGGAATATCAAATGCAGCAGGTCACTGTTTGTCCCACAGGCACTGTTTCTTTCATAATGTTCCCACTGGGTAGATTGCCCATCCTCTGTGGATAAGTCAGACAACTGTTTGTGTGCATATGACTGGTTAAGCCTTGAAGAGCCAATGTGAGTTCATGTGGTTCTTCAGTTAGTGAGGAGATGATCTTTGCAACCTAGCCAGGGAGACTGGGAAAATTCTTCAAACAATGGCCCTAGCTGAGATCATGGCACTTAGAAAAGTCATTGTCATTCTCTTGAGTCTACCAGACCCAATAGCATAGAAGGAAGATTAAATACTAAAGAGTGAGGATGTTGCTCAGTGGTAGAACACTTGCCTAGTATGCACAAGTCCCTAGGTTCACTCCTCAAAACTGAAAGACAATAGGAAAACCTTGAATAATGAAGAAGTATGAATGAATTTCCCTTGTGCTTCCAGTAACCAACTTTCCAGAGGGCAATCTTAACCTCGCTCTTGAATGCTTCAGTTTTACAGTGGAAAATATAGTTGAAAAGAACATGAGCTATGATGTCATATACTATACAGGAAGTGTATAGGATCTTTACTAGAATGTATGCTCAGCAGTCGGAGACACATTATTTCCCACTGCCTAGGACACAGTGTGTAGTACATAGTGCGTGTGGTTTGTTGATGTTCAGAAGCTCAAGTTCAGGCAACCACAGAGCTAGAGAACAAACGGCTCCATTTGCTGACTAGTCCCACCCACACTCTGATCTGTCTGGGTACTAAAGTGTGCGTTGTCTACTGAAATTCTGGTTTTTCCTTTGTTTTGTTTTTACTACTGATGGATAGAATTTCTCTGAGAAACTTGTGACTGTGGAGTGTGACTTTCTGCCCAGAACCTCCTGAAGAGTCACATTATTAAATGTTGGTTCTACAGAACAGGTCTGACATTGCATAGGCTCAGGGAATTTAGAACTCTGCTGCTAGCTGGGCCAGTCTCCCCACCATCACCACCACCGAACCTTCAGATGAAGCAATTTTTCCAGAATTTTCAAATGACACAAATGACATACCTGTTCTGCAGGCTTCCAGATGAGGCTGATTTTGGAAGAACTATGTTTCAGGATGAGAGCTGAACTCCAGGAATCTTCGCCTTTGCATTTGCAGGCATCCAGGTTCCTCTGTTGGGGACTTCATGCCCTCTAGTGGTGAATAGGCTGACTTAGTGTTTCTAAGTCAGCCCATCCATCCACTGGAAATGATCAGTGTTCAAAGCAGGCAAGGACAGGAAACAAGATGCCCTTCAGGACAGTGGCCCAAGGTACAGTTCTGAAAAGTGAGGGAAAAGTTTCCTATGAAAAGACTCGGTGGTTCAGCAGTTAAGAGCACCGACTGCTCTTCGAAGGTCCTGAGTTCAAATCCCAGCAACCACATAGTGGCTCACAACCATCCATAATGAGACCTGACGTCCTCTTTTGGGTGTCTGAAGACAGCTACAGTGTACTTACATATAATAATAAATAAATCTTTTAAAAAAAAGAAAGAAAAAAAAGAAAAGGCTCAGGTGTGTTTGAAGGAAAACGAAGCGAAGTCTTTTTTGCAGGGTTATTTTCCAAGGTACTATTCTCCATGTGTGGCAAGTGTCCTGGGGCCTCTTATGAATGAGGCTGCAAGGCTGCACAGCCTTGCAGCCACAGTGGCTCTGCAGTCTTGCTGCACTGTTTCTTGGATGTGGAGCCCAAATCTAGGCAGAAAATGACTTCTCTGCTTTGGACAATGTGAATAGCTGTCAAGATCTGCATGCAACAGACAGGAGAAACACCCTCAGCCCAGTGCTTACCCTGGTCACCAGGAGGTTGCTACGCCATACTTTTTCTGAAAGTGAATGGTGATGGAATGGGAGAGGGATTAATAATCCTTATGGCTTTGGACATTCTATTATGCTCCAAGAGTTATTTCTTTGGAAGATGTATTAGTGTAGTTTGCATTGATATCAGGATCTTGACTTTGGAATCACAATTCTAGTTCCACCATAATCCATTTGCTAGCCTATGACCTTGAAACATTAACATCCTCTTGGACTTTGTGGTCATCTCATAATACCTTTCTAACTTAATTCTGTGTAAGCCAAGTATCTACCTATATATTGTCTGTATACTGTACAACTTGTGTTATACATATATATGTATATATTAAATGTGTATACATACATATATACATGTAATATCTAAGGTGATGGTAAATATAGTACTAGTCACAATAGTAGTCTCTTCCTCATCTTCCCTATCTTCACAATCCCACATTCTCCTCAGACTTGTCCATGCCATGGAGCATGAACATTCTCGGGTGTGATAGTTGGTTTCCACATCAACTTGCTACAACTTAGAATCACCTGAGTGGGTAACATCAATTGCATAATAATAATAATAATAACCTATGTTCTTTCTAGAAGTAGGTAACTTAGGTCTTGCTCATCAGTCTACTCTCCTGTTCCATTTTCAGACACATAGATGACATCTGGAAACTTTCTGCTCTCCTTGTTTTTAACTGCTGTGGCTTGTTGACTCAAAACCATTGAATTTGAAACAAGTTCAGGATCATTTCCTTCAAGGATTAACTCATCCTCCTGGGTGTGAGAAAGGGAACAATCAGCACCTGTCTTTGTTTGAACTCCATAGATTGAAGACATTTTGGATTTCAACCACAGTCCCACTCTCCTTAATGGAGACATGATGTGAGCACACACATGATTTGTGGATCAAATCAAACATCCTTGATCTCACTCTGAACACAACTACAGACAGTAGCCGGTTCCTGATTCCTCATTGTCTTAGTCAGGGTTTCTATTCTTACACAAACATCATGACCAAGAAGCAAGTCGGGGAGGAAAGGGTTTACTCAGCTTACACTTTCACACTGCTGTTCATCATCAAAGGAAGTCAGGACTGGAACTCAAGCAGGTCAGGAAGCAGGAGCTGATGCAGAGGCCATGGGGATGGGGTGAGGGGGGATGTTTCTTACTGCCTTGCTTCCCCTGGCTTGCTCAGCTTGTTTTCTTATAGAACCCAAAACTACCAGCCCAGAGATGACTCTACCCAGGATGGGCCCTCCCCCCTTGATCATTAATTGAGAAAATGCCCCACAGCTGGATCTCATGGAGGCATTTCCTCAACTGGGCTCCTTTCTCGGTGATAACTCCAGCTTGTGTCAGGTTGACACACAAAACTAGCCAGTAGACTCACCTTTTATAAACCCAGAGCCTCCTCTTTTTCTTTCCAAGGAGACTCTGCTTTCCATTGATGTGATAGAATTCCCTCCAGATTTCCTCTGGGGTCCATTATTGTAATATAACTGCACAGCCCTTAAGAGTGTGTTGACATTTTCTGGAAGGCTGATAGACCAAGGGCTGGGAATGATCTTCATTTTTGAAGTAGTTGCAGCAAAGACTGAGGAATTATCTTAACTGCCTAAATCGATGTGGGATAACCTGCCCCACTTATGAGCAGACACTTCTGGAGGCAGCCCAGATAAGGTGGCGCCGCACGAGGAAGGTTTCTTACCATTTGCATGCGTGGCCTTTTCTCTTGCCACTGAGTTAATTCTTCTCAGTGCTGTTGATGCTGATTCCTTGGCTGCTTCATGACCATGTTTCCAGGCCACCGTTATTGACTACAAACCAGCAGCACTCCAGGAACAACACCCCCCCCCACCCCCCAGTTTTCAGTACTAGATTTGGACTGCTGAGACGCCCAGCTGCTTGGACTGGATTTTTCAGTCTCTCTGGTGTTAGCCACTGTGGGATTACTCCAGTGGCTGAGAACTCTAGCTGCTAGGGTTCTCAGCCTCTTGTGTATGATCCAGTTGTATGATCCATTTCAAAGTCAGTTAAATTCTTCAGATATATATGTCACAGAGTAAGATTCCCCAAATCCCAATTTCATGTACTGCCCTTGCCTTAGAGGGGGACTAATAACCAGACCCAGTTCACTACAAATAACATTAGAGACAGTCACTCCTATGACACCTCTCATTTATAAAAAGAAGGAGCTGCGAGACAATGGAATTTGGTAAGGTAGAGCAGGTCTGAGACCCCAGTACCCAGGTACCCACTTAAAAGAGTAGGTGCCTCCCTGCTCGTGCAGATTTCCTGGCCTGGAACACGTGCCCCACTACCCATGTTGGTCACATAGCCCAAAACAGAGTTCTCCATACTAATGGTACCTAGAGGCCTGGAGGGTTTAACCAATAACCTTCCCTTCCCAAACATTCCTTCCTACAAAAGATATTTAATCTCTGGCCCACCCTGAGAAGTTGGTACATATCCATTTTCCACCATAAGCAACCAATAAACAGTTTGTAAGCAAGGACTGTCTCTTTCATTGAGAACCACCAAGGGGAACAAGGAGAAGGCCTTCGCCTACAGAGCCACAACCTAAATCTACCACATAGAAGGCCTCTCTGTGGTCCAGACAACCATTTCCCCCGGTCATCAGCCTCTACCCTGCTTCCAACTCCTCCAGAGTCAGCAGCGCCTAGATATCCAGGACTTTGGGAATCCCTGATCCTGACCTTGTCACTCTCTGGGCTGAGCATATAGAAACCATCACAGTACCATATCTCCTTTCTGGTTTCTTCATGTCTGAATCTAGTCCAGCCACCGAGCCTTTTATTTGCTTTTCTATCCATGTGACCATGTTCCCTGCCCTTTCCCTGTATCACCAAGGAATCATTCATCAAGACTGCACACACAGGCATGCATGCAGCACAAAAGTAAAAACCCAAAACTCGCCCAGTGAAGCCAACACTAACCCACTGAAAATTGTTAAATATACCTTGACTTACCCAGTGCATTTTAAAAATCACCTACCATACTATAAATTACTTATTTTGTTTCCTGTGTCAATAGTTCTATCCAAGGGAAAGTCTAAAGCAGACAAGAGGACCAATTACTGTCCTAGATCAACTGCTATGGTGGACCTTAGGCGCCTAGCAAATCCGCCAAGTCGGCTGCCATGGACACGGAGTTACATTGTGGAGCAGGATCTACCCAATTTCTGTGCGGTTTCTAACGGCAACTAGATGCCTGAGAATACTAGCTTTGGCTTCCCACCCCCATAGTAGGTGGTGCTCAGTGCTTCCTAAAGCCTAGCACCGGTGGTGTGGTGTAAGCTCCCCTTGACTCTCCTCCCCAGAGGCTGAGCCTAGCAGCATGGCAACGGGGCGGAACTAGAATCTACAGTCCACCCGCTCTATACATTTCTCAGCTCTGCGGTTTTGCTAGGCAGAATCCTCCTTCGTTTTAAAATGTCACGGAGCATCTGATACTTGGGGTTCCTCCTGCTTGATGGGACACAATCTTGTTTTTCTGTAGTGAAAGGATAACAGTTTCTTCTCTGACCCAGAGAATCCTAGGTTCTCTTCAGTGGCTTAAAAATGTTGGTTATAGATTCATATAAATATAGGACGCAAGAGGCTTATGGAGGCAGTCTGGCAGCCCTGACTGATGCCTCATCCCAAATCACCGAATCACGTGCCAATGACTGCAGTCCAGCCCTTCAGTCTTCACCTGCTGAGACCACCACAGAACGACCCCCACCGCGGGACCAGAGCTGAGTACTCTCTTCTTCACTCTCCCCTCTGTATCAGTGTTTTCCATTTAGGTCTTTTTTTTTTTTTTTTTATTTAACAGACTTTTCTCATTTCTGGAAGCTGACATATGTGTTAAGGTAACTAAACACACTACTCACCTCTCAGGTCTGGTGATGGAAACATGGCTAATGTGCCCACCTCACCTTCGCCCTTTGTGATGCAATGCGTCCTGTTTGCTCAGGTGTTCTCTGAGTCACCTACTGTTTTCTCTAAGTCTCCTGTCCTACGGAGACAGCCTGTCATATATGGTAAACATATATGTCTAGAAGCAGCCAGAAAAGAGACTAGGAAAATGGCAAGTGCTGACAGTGGTAATGACTCCTTCAAAGGCCTTAAATATCTTATCCAAGAAATATGTGTTGAATATGTATTATGGGAGACACTCTTTTAACTTTTTTAATGGGGCACATCTGTAAGAAAAGCAGACATCCCCACAACTTCAAAGATTCTCACGTCAATGAGGGATGGTGTATTGCACTGTATTTGAGCTAGAGGCAAAGGAGAAAAAAAGTATCATTGTTATTTAAAATTGGCTATTCTGCTCGTCATTTAAAAATACTTTGAGTTTTACAAACGTTTACCCCGGTCACTCAGTTTTGTTATTACCTTGTATCTTGGCCCAGATTCAGGAAGGTAGATGTATGGTGGGTGCGGAGATCCGTTGCCCAGCTTACACTCCTGTGGAAGCACCTCTTTTCAGCAGCTGCCAGTGTAGGCACCTAAGAGTACACAGCTGAGTTCCCACCACTGGGGCCCTCAGCTGCAGAGCCCTGGCCCAGGGTCACATGCCTTCCTTGGATGAGCTGACAGCCAATCCTAATCAAAGTGAAGCGTGAGATCCTGGAATAATCACGTAATCAGGCTGTCAAATGCAAAGTGAGAGTAGATTATCTCACCTAGCAGTCTAGTGAGAGTGGCTGGCCTTGAAACCAACTCAGAGAACTATGGAAAATGACTAGAGTCCCTAAAGGCAAGATTGGCAGGCTATATATTGCTCAGTCTATACCAGTGATTCTCCAAAATGTGTTCTCCCACCAGCAGCACCAATGTCACCTGGGAGATCATGAGGAAGACCAGCCAGTTCTAAAGAGTCCTGTTCAGACTTACTAAATAGAAAACCTAGGATTAGGGATTTTAACAAGGCTTTGAGTGACTGTGATCAATGTCACTAAAGAATGGACTGTCAAGAGGCTCAGAGAAACTGGCCCAATAAAGTCACATTCTGTGCTTAGTTCCTGGACCTGATCCAGTGCTCAGTGATAGGCTATTTCTCTGCTGCTGGAGAAATGAGCCAATTTAAACCAGATTACATTATATTAAAGGCAGGTCTATTGGAAAGCTGCTTTTGGGCCAGGGGAATTGCCATGGGGAGAGAGGAGGGAGGGAGGAAGAGAGAGCTCACGCGCAGGAGAGAGAGAGAGGAGGAGGAGGAGAAGAGAGAGAGAGAGAGAACACACAAATTGTCTGGATTATTATAGGGAGGGACCTCTGGGGAATGGGCTGGAAAGTTCAGAGTTGCGGGTAGGGTATGCCAGGTAGGGACTGAGGAATGCTGGGAGAACCTGGAGGCCAGGCCTGTGTTGATATGTAAAATATACACCTCAGTTCCTTGTCCTGGGGTCCAAAACCAAAAAAATTGAAGACAGGCCTGAGTCAAATAGAGACACTGACGACAAGGTGGGTAAGAGTCAGATGCTTGCTTAAGGGACTACTGGGTGAAAGATAGTACTGAGAGCCCTGAGATGCAAGTACCAAGGGAACGGGTCAGGAGAGAAGAATCTGAGGACAGGCAATCCTTAAAGGTCTGTGATGTGAGGAGAAGCTAAAATGTTGTCAAAATCATTACATATCACTTTCAAAATGCTGAAAATAATTAGTACTACCAACTAGGAAACTACCAACAGTTTTCACCGTTTATCTATAGCCACTATTTTTAATGAAGAACTAAGAAGTGAGCCAGGGAAGGAGTCAGAAAGTGGATGTTACAGACCTCAATCCGAATACAAATAAAGTATGCTAATTATGTAAAAACAAAACAAAAAACTCACTTAAATATTGGAGCATTTTCCTCATTTATAAAATAGGACATTACCTGAAATATGAGTAGTACTTGTTATTGTGAAGGCAAAACGAAGTCATGTAATAAATATGCCTTGGAAACTTATGTATTGGTAGTATGGTAACCCGTACAGATATAGTAAGTCAAGTTTCACTTGGAAAAATTAGCATTTAATATAAAGCTAGAAACATTTCACTTGAATTTAATTTTGGCTCAAAGTTTTTGTTTTGTTTTGTTGGTGAGTGATTCTTTTGGAGAGAGCTATTATACATACATACATACATACGTGAGTGTGCATACACTCACAGACACACACACACAAGTTTATGACTCCTGTGGCCTTCTTGAAGAAGTAACGATGCTGGGGTAAAAAGTGCCAGCAGTCTGTTTGACAGTATCCATCCACAGATGAGTCAGACTGGCTCTCCAAGAGGCAGTGGACTCTCCAGGGGCCTGCTGTGTCATTCCCAATTTACATTGAGTTCCTTTGAAGGTGACAAAGCAAGTCTCAGATATGACAGGTCTGTAGCTGGCCTTTGTTACTTTGTGGGTTCTTCTTTTTCCTAGCCTTTATCCTCCCCTGGTTTCACCCCTTAATGTTAGATAGGACAGAAAGAAGAGAGGGGAGAGAGGAATTTGGAAAATCCCTGAGTCTAACTTCTTTGAGCATGGCTAACAAACCTTAACCAAGTGCCCTATATGATCAACAGCCACCGACCCCTCTTCTCGGGGCCCTAACCTTTATATACTCTCTGAAAATTTCCCAGAGTTTCAAATGTCATACAATCCCAGAAACGTTATCAGGTCTCTTCTAGAGCACAAGGCAGCCACAGTCAGCTGCTTTGGACAGTTGAAGCAGACCCATATCCTTACACCTGAGATTAAAACAAAAACTTATTCTTTATATCATTTCTGTGGTTTTAAAAAGAAACCAAAATACCAGAATTGCCACAAGGTCCCTCAACTGTTTGAGAGCTTGAGCATTACATAATTTTCTTTTCTTTTTCTTTTTTTTTTTTTTGAGATGGGATGTCTGTTCATAGCCCAGGCTTCTTTCAATTCATTATTTATCTTAGGCTGGCCTAAAGCTTGCCATTCTCCTGCCTCCATCTCCTAAGTGCTAGGATTATAGGAACAGAGCAACAACACTTGGCTAGATTCCCCACCTTAAAAAATAATTTCTAACAATGATGAAACTTATCATTAGAAATCAACTTTGAAATTTAAAATAATTATGGACTACTACTTCTGTATCATTCTAAGGATTGAAGCAGGTCTGGAATTTATGTATTTTTGTCTCTTCAAAGTGGATCTAGCTTCTACTTTGATGGAAACTGTACAGTTGAAAAAATACCTGGAAAAATGTAAACTATTTTAACACCCTCCTTGCCTTCCCCACCACTTGGCTCCCATCTAAGTATTTCTAACAGCTACAAAAATCAACATATACACGAGCAAATGGTGCTGGGAATCCAGCAGTGCAGTAGCCAATTCCCTCTGCATTCAGTAGCCTTATCTGTACATCAACACTGTCAGCAATGAATGTCTTGTATGTTTGGAACTGGCTTGCTATCACATCAGGCAGCTTACACAGTTCCTAAGTGAAGATGATTAAAGTGCATTCAGGAGTCTATGGTCTCCAATAATCCCTGTATTTCAAAGTTGGAGAGTTATGGTACCTAGAACCTTAAGCTCACTAGAAGATCAGGATGTAGAAGGCTGTCCAGCATTTCTCCCATCGGCCCATGTTGCTGTAATTGTTTGTGATGATATAGACGTATAAGCCAAACAAACCCTTTTCCTTTTCTTCCCCAACTTGCTTTTGGCCATGATACTTCATCATAGTAATAGTAACCCTAACTAGGACACAAAGCAAGATGATCACATCAGTTACACACCCTGGTTAGCCAGGACTGTACAATGAGATCCTGTCTCAACTTTCCCTCCCTCCCCAAAAGAGCAGAGCATGCTGTGCATACTTATATGTGGGGCTGGAGAAATGGTGCAATGGGCAAAGTGCTCACTGTGCACGCATGAGGACTTGAGTTTGTATCACCAGCACCCATATAAAAGCTGAGCGAGGTGGATGTCTGTAACACCAGCCTTGGGGGTGAAAGGGTGGGGGTGGCAGGGGGTGGTGGAGGTGGATCCAGGAAGCTCTCAGGGGAGTCAGTAGCTGAAAAGACAGGCTTCAGGTTTAGCGAGAGACCTTGCCTGAAAAAACTAAGGTGGAACAATTTGAGCTAGACACAGGTATCGGCCTGTCTCCACATGCTCAAGACTGACAGTGTATTCATGAACAGTCACGTGTAGACTCCCTCCCTCAAGGGGGAAGAAAAACAACTTTTTTTTTTTCCGTTTTAGTTTAAGGAAGTCTACCGAAACCCTGGAAAGAAATAACACCTGGATGTCAGAAATATATTCAGGATCATTCTATCCTTGAAAGTTCTTAAACAATCACAGAAATACATTATGTAAACTATAGTGTTAATGTTTTTGAGTAAATGTAAGGAATAAAACGTAAGCAACATAAAAGAAATGACTATGGAAACCTAGCCTAGAGTTTATGTGTGTGTGTAGGAAAGATAAAACTGAAGGTCAATTGGGCAGTGGTGGCACACGCCTTTAATCCCAGCACTTGGGAGACAGAGGCAGGCGGATTTCTGAGTTCGGGACCAGTCTAGCCTACAGAGTGAGTTCCAGGACAGCCCGGGCTACAAAGAGAAACCCAGTCTGGCGCGCGGGGGTGGGGGTGGGGGTGGGAGGGGGTGGAGAGTGTAGGGGATTGGGGGGGCACAACCAACCAACCAAAAAACTGAAGGCCAACGCCCTAAGGTAAACGCCTTAATTCTGATTGGCTAAATATATGTGTCTGGATGCCCGAACGCCTCAATTGCGATTGGCTGAAATTAGTTTAAAAGCTCTGGTTTGGCCACGCCCACAGAAATACAGCTGTGCTGAGACTAGTTTCCCACGGAGACCCCAGCCATTCTGTGATCGGCTCATTCCCGGAGCTAGCCCACCAATCCAGATGCCCACTGCAGAATGAGACAAGCTCGCTCTCTCGCTCTCTCTCTCCTTCTCTCTCTCTCTCTTTCTCTCTCCTTCTCTCTCTCTCTCTCTTTCTCTCTCCTTCTCTCTCTCTCTCTCTCTCTCTCTCTCTCTCTCTCGTGCGTGCGCGCGTGCCTGAGTGTGTGTGTGTGTGTGTGTGTGTGTGTGTGTGTGTGGTGTGTAAACGAATGCGATCCCATTTCACCATCTAGTGGTTTACTGTGAATAAACAAGCTATAATAAATCTATCCTCCAGGTCAGAGGTTTTCCTTCTCGCCTTCAGGATTAGCGACAGTAGGTACAAGTGAATATGAAATACATTTAAAAATTACTGCTGTGTAAATGTTTTGTGAGCTGCTCAAGCTGTTTGAAGACTCCTAAGTATTAAATATGTTCTAACAGTTTACAGTGTTTTAGAAAGTCAGTCAATTGGGAATTCATTTTTAAATGCTCAAGAAAATTGGGTTTTATAAGTGGGTTTTTTTTTCTGTATGAATTTCACAAAGTAAACATTCACTAAGCACATACATTTTTTGAGTGCGCTTCATTCCCCAAAGTCCTCTGATCAATAGAAGAATCAGTCATTGTTACAAATGCATACTCTGAAGCATGTCTGTAAAGGTAGAACCCTACCTTCCTACCCCCTGCTGGAATCCAAACAAAAGGATTCTAGAAGCACACAGAAAAACAAGAGTTTAGTCATCTATTCCCACCAGACACAGAAACTTCTTTGTTTACTTTATTATTACTTATGTATTAGTATTTCCAGGGTAAGGGATTTAACCTGGGGCTTCATACTTGCTACATATACATTCTACTGCTGAGCCATATCCCAATTTTCTTGGTTTTATAAAAAGACAAATAGATGAGAACCTATCAGGGATCACATTTCGATATCGATGCCATTGCAGATGTGACAGGGCTACAGCTGGCCTTCGGGACCTCACTTCCCTTCTAACTACATGATTTAAGTTGTACTGAAGGTAAGCTCTGAGAGCAAAAAGGAATCAAAGACAAGGTGTGCTGGCTCAAGGGGGCCAAGTCCAAGGGTCAGTGCTTCCGAAAGCTACTGTGTGGCTTCCCTGAGGATGCTGTGCAATGAACGCATCTTGAAGACAGAAAACCACCAGTCCCTTTTAATCGAATGCATGAGAATTAACACAGGTATGAGAAAACCACATGATTTCGGCAAGTCATTCCAAATGTTAATAAATACCGCATTCAGTGTGTCCTGGGCAGAAGATGCAAAGCAGAACAGAAAGCACTCAGCTGCCTTGTTAGATCTGTGAGTGCCACCATCTTACCATTTGGTCTGGATGAGTTGAGAGAAGAACTTAGAGTAGAACTCCTCTATTAAAACCAAACCAAACCCCAAACAAAACCAATACAACAAAAATGAACCAACCAACCAGCCAAAAACAAAGGCAAAACACAAAAACAAAAACCAAGTTAGAATACTCTGAATGGCAAGTCATCTTTTGTGAGATGAAGCATTAATTCATACATCCAGAGTGCTGATATCACACCCACTGCAATTAATTTTAAGTCACGAAGATAAACCTGACAAGGAAGTTGGGCTTCTGCACACTCACATAATACACACTGTGTGCTGTAACCACCTGCATACTTTGAAGGCGCTTGGTTGGGCTGGGGAAGACAATTCTGACCAGAAAGCTTTTCATAATTATGGTTTTTTCCTCATCTCTTCATCCCAGTCAAAATCTAATGCTTCGTCATCTAGTTCCGACAGAGTGAAGAGGGAGAGGGTGGAAAGATTTGCTCTCTCAGTGGGCTGCTGCAGCTGGAAAGACTGCCTTTGCTGGCCATGCACCGGAGCTGTGGGTGCAGGAGGGTTGTGGCTCCTGTCCCTGCTGTCCTTCTTTTCAGGAGGGAGGGATTCTGATTTGGATTCTGGTGGGGAAATGAAGGCGAAGTTTGCCAGTCTGGCTATCGTGCCAGCATGAACCTTGCTACTTTTATTACTGCAGGAAACCCCTTCCTTTCTGTCTTTCTCACAAGCTAGATGCGAATGCCCAGCCTGGTTCCCAAGCTCCAGTTCGGACTGAATAACCCTTCTTTTGGGGCCCTGTTCGCTCTCCTCTCTTGGTCGATGACTCTCTGGTGGCTGCCTTGAGAGCTCCTTTGTCTTTCCCTGCAGCTGGTCAGAGCATCTGTCTCCTGAGGTGGATGTCGACTTTCCTGGCGCTGCCACAGGCACAGCTGCTTCTCTTCTTGTTCTTTGTTGGGGAATTTTAGGACTGTCAACTGCTATTTTACTAGCACAGGGAGGCATGGGGCCGTGGCCCTCAGCGGAGTGGGTCAGTTTTGTCTTCTGCTTAAATGTGAATTTGGCCAGCTGGATTGCTGGAGTCTCAATACCTTCAGGTTCAGGCTCTTCCACCTGAGCAGATTTCTGCCTCTTTCTTTTGTTTGTTCCTGTTCTTTTTCCTGACCCAGGTGAAGGGATAGTGAGGGACAGGGGGACCGTGGGTGGCAGTGATCGCACTCTGGTTGTGCTTCTGCACAAGCTCTGGGACCCCTCCTTCAGCAGCTTGGGGGATCTTCGGGGCACAGAGGCTTGTTCATCATCCTGTCTTGCTTCAGATACAACCACTGCCTGTGTTGCCTTTGAGCTCTCATCACTGTGAGACTGTAAGGGAGCATCTGTGGCTCCTGGTGATGGAAGATGCCCAGCTTCTAATAATTTTCTTCTTTGCCGTGGTCCATGCTTCTCCTTGCCCTGAAATTTATTGTTGGAGATTTTCAAATCCACATTTTCTTCAGCTGTTTTCAGAGACACAATAGTGTTTTCTGGTGCAATCTCAGGACTTGACGTGGGGTCCAACCAGTCTAAACCGTCACCTCTGCCATCTCTGTTCTCAGCTGAGTGGTTAGAACTTGTTGGTCTATTAAGGCTTGGACCAGGTGGGGAGTCTCCACCAGACCTCTCTGTGGGACTCCAGCTACAGCTCCGTTCCTGCTGTGTTGAAGTCCAGAGTCTTGGCTTGTCCGTTGGATCATTTCTGTAGGAACCTGGAGCCACCTCCCCATCTAGTGAATGTGACTGGCACTGGTGTACACTCTCATTCTGTAACCTAGGCAGAGAGATAAAGAAAACACACTGAAAGGAAGGAAATTGGCACCAATCTTTCATTTCTTTAGTCTCTAAGACACCACCTGGAAGGTTTAAGAACAACACAATTTCAAGTAAACACAAGTATAGTCTTCTAAAACACAAGAAATTCCTTTGAACTTAGTGCTTTGGTATGCCTCTTCTTTCAACCTGAAACTGTGGTAAAAAGAAAATGAACCCGGAGACTGGTCTACATTTCAGCCATTCGTTCGCTTGACTGAAGATCAGTGTAAATGCTTACTTGTAACCTTTCCTGGGCCGTGTCTACATCCAAGACACATGTGACAGCCTTACACAGATGCTGCTACTCCCAGTGACTGCTCTGAGGGCTCACTGGGTAGTTTCTAGATCAGGATTAAACGGAAAGGATTCTACAGTTTTACCAAAGCAGGCACTGAACTTTAGTGTGCATGAGCCTTGCTTTCCACAGAAGGGAAGACTCTGCTGCTGCCAGAGCCTGTCCACCTTCGTCAGCACAGCAGCCCGCTGGCACTCTTCACCCTGTCTTGCAAAGCCCCATCGTGATTCCTCAGAGACTCTGAGCAGCTCTTCGGCAGTCTGATGCAGAATTGGCACCAGCTGTGAATGAAGGGTTGGCTCAGGAAACCTGTTCTCAATACTGGGTATAGGAAAAGCTCCACACATACCAGAAGAACCACGTTCCCGCAGGAAGTATAGTTCCCAAAGCAAGGCCTTTAGAAGGTCCTTAACTGCCGGGCGGTGGTGGCGCACGCCTTTAATCCCAGCTGGGAGGCAGAGGCAGGCGGATTTCTGAGTTCGAGGCCAGCCTGGTCTACAGAGTAAGTTCCAGGATAGCCAGGGCTACACAGAGAAACCCTGTCTCAAAAAACAAAAAAAAAAAAAAAAAAAGAAGGTCCTTAACTTAGAAATGTAGGTTCAGTGTAGTAAGACTTACGGCTCTGCTTCCATGTGCTAAATTGGAAAGGAAATTGCACACAAAAGCAGGTGAGGAAATTATTCTAAAATTCATGTGCAGCAACAGAAAAAAGAATTAAAAATATAAATTTAACTATATTAAGAAGTTGATATATAGCACTGGGAAAGAAGATTACACTTTATTTTTGTTTTCTTATTAATTCATTACTTCTAGTTTTCAAAATGCACAAAGAATGTATATTACATTCATAAAATTAATTACAAATTATAAAAGTAGAATATAACTGTATCACCACAGGTTTAGAAATATCAACAGAGTAGTAAGATCATGTTCCTTATTTCTAATTTGGTTTGCAACCAAACAGAAAAGCAAGTGGCTTTCAAAATCACTGCCGTGAAGTAGATCCTTCAGCATCAGATAAATGTCAGGATACTCACATTGGTTAAAGCTATGTAAGGAGGCATCAAGGCTGAGGAATTTCAATGGTTTGATCCTGTTATTTCAGTCTAGTTCTTGCTCAGGAATTAAATTCCTAGATAAAATTTCTGCAGTTGTGCTACACCATCCGAAAACCAAGTGATATCTCTGCCCTCTGACTTGAGGTAATTACTAGCAAAGTATTTTCTGGAAGAAAGTATGGGGAAAATCTGAGTGGTCATGCCACGAGATCTATTAGGTAACTCTTTCCTAAAAGAGTTAGGAAACATATAGGCTAGCTGGGTTCTTAAGACTCAATGAGATTAGCTTTCAGTTGGATCTTGAAGGTAACTCTCCCTTAGAGGCACCTGGTTCTGTTGCTTTGAGGATCAATACTATAACACGGTTGAATGATAAAGATGTAACAATAGGAAAGACTAAGACAGAATTCAGGTTTGCTTTTTGGACAGTCCTGTATACACTTCTCCTCATTCCATTCAGTCTAGGAGAGCCATTTTTAAATATGAGATGACTAATTCTGAGTCTTGTGTTCGTCTTTTCTTGAATTTATCAATTTATCAATTCTGGTAGCATGAGCTGGTCAAAATGAGCGGACTCTTCCCCGAGCCCAGCTTAAAGACGAATGGATCACCTACACCTAACCATATGGCTCTGGGTCTTAAAGTAGCAGGATTCACAGGAAAGGGTGATTAATTGCACACAGTTTAGTGCATCTCTCCACTGTCCATCAACAGAGTGGAGAGATGCCAAGAAAAGTATTCTTGGGGTCTGTCTTAATGCAATCAACAACCCCAGTGGATGTGAGTAGATGACAGGCTGCCTGGCAGTTTCCTTCTAACTTTACGCTTTGTTTCACTAGCTGCCCGAGAAGCGTCTTCCTCCGTTTGCCTTCCTTTGCCCCTTACCTTTCAAGTCTCCTAAGCTCTTCTTGCAAGAGGCCCTGGAGTCCTAGCTTTTCCAGAATGAGTTCACACTGCCTCCGGTACTGTGCTCGTGGGCTTTCAGGGAAGGAAGTGTGAAGAGCATTCACACCCCCTAGCAGTGCACCTCCCTGAGGGGCAAGAACACACCAGGGACAGTCATAGGTAAACTCACACAAGAGCAAGAACACACCAGGAAGCACCCTGGTCTCAGGTATGAATGACCCTCTATGCCCTTACCCTGGGCACCACCATCACAGAGCCCTTTCACAGTTCTACAGCCCTCCGTTCTCCTACAAGGTAGTGGGTGACCACTGTGCCGGGAAGCCACCCGTCACTACTGAGAGCATGAACTCCCTTAGGTTTGCAGAGAAAGGAAAATATTGAGACCCACTGCTTCCCGATTTACAGGTAATGGCAATGGCAGAGTGAAGATCTCTGTTCCTAACAGCTCCCCTTCTTTTAAACAATTGCTTCTGAATCTTTCCGGGAAGCTAATTTCATCATTTTTTTCAACTCTCAGTATGTTAATAAAGTGTCATTTTATAAAGAGCTTGTAATTAGGGTGAACACAGTATCCTCACCTGCATCGAAGATTCCATCACAGACACCACTGTAATAGCATCTTCCAGAGTCACAGTATTGCGAAACATCAGGCGAGCATGAGCTAAGATAGCAAGACACTGTTAGGATTACCTGGGATGAGCCGGGCGGTGGTGGCGCACGCCTTTAATCCCAGCACTTGGGAGGCAGAGACAGGAGGATTTCTGAGTTCGAGGCTAGCCTGGTCTACAAAGTGAGTTCCAGGACAGCCAAGGCTACACAGAGAAACCCTGTCTCGAAAAACCAAAAAAAAAAAAAAAAAGAAAAAAAAAACAGGATTACCTGGGATGAGAGAGATAATCCTTTGATTTCTCTGTTCTCTAAACTTGCATTTTATGGATGAGCTAAATTAATCATCAGTTAATCTTACTAGAACAGGCAACTACCTTCAGAGTAGTTTCTCCATAAGAGGCCAAAGCCTTCACAGTCCAGGCAGTTTTGTGTATTTATATGAAAATGTTTTAGACTCTAGCAAAGAAAGGCACTGTAAAAACATCCATTTAATATTCAGAAACCTTTATTCTCTGTTTTTTACTCTCATATAAATACACAAAATTAAGACTCATTTCTCACCTCTTTTATGTATGATTTATGAGCTTCTTAAAGCACCAATCTAGCAACCAAAAATTTTAGATACTTTTTGCCAGAATATTAGCTATAAATCCTTAAATGAAATGAGGTTCATTTGTTTTGTGGAATTTTTTATTAAGTTTACATGATTTTATTCAATTCATATGACTGTTGTTAATTTGAACATGGGTAAAATGTAACTGCTATAAAGGGTGGACATTAGTTGCCTTCAGGAGAGGATGAGTACACTGTGAGGATTTGGTTATAAGAACAGGCATGAGACACTGGGAATCAATTAGGTGTGTTTCACTCTCCTTTCTGTCCCCCATTACAAGTTTTCTAGTCTTATCCCCAGCCCTGTAGCAGATGTTTGGAGAGTCTGACCTCCCTCCACTGTAGTTCCATTCCCTGGACTCCACTGAACCTCGCTGTGGACTCAGCTTTCCTCCCTCACCCCACCCCCTTGGTGTCAACTACCTATTATAGCTAGCATCACTCTCTTTCTGGGAGCCTAGTGGCCACACCCAGCTGGATTCTGGTGGCAATTTTCACCCTCTTTCCCAGTCCTCCATTACAGTCTCACCCCTAGCTCTGTAGGAAACTGCTTGCAGAAACCTGTCCTTCCACCCCATCTCCAATCCTGGGGAACTCCATCAAACTTTGGAGTAGGTTCAGTTTTCCTCCTCCATGAAGACTGCCTCAGACCCCATCTTCCTAGCCTATATCCATTCAGTTCCTGTCAGTCCCCAATACCTAGACACACTTTCTACCCTGGAGCCCAGAGGCCACACCAACTGGAACACAATTAGGTAAATCACACTATCCTTCCTGTCCTCTATTACCATCTCTCCATTCTCACCCTCAGCCAGTAACAACCTGCTTACAGATACACTTCCTTCTACCTCAACTCCCTTCACGGACAGTCCAACTCCACATTCAGACCCTGAGTTCCCCCTACCTCCATTCAATGAAGACTCTAACTCTAGATTCAGATCCTGGGATCCTCATAGCCTTTTCACCCTTGTCTCTCCAGATAACTCTTTACCTTACTACAACATACTTGTGGGATTTCCTCATTCTACCACATCTTCAACTCCCTGTGGCCCCCAATTGTAAGTATGAACAGGTTTCCCTTAGGTCTTTCCCGAAGTCACTTTCAACCTTTTCTCCTAGCCCACCCCTATTACTTTCTGTGACCCACTGACCTGCAGAAGTACCCTCTACCAGTCAACCTACAGCAACAAACTTTCCTAAGATGCAGAGGCCAACAGAAAACAAGGATAAGATCAGATATCAACACCTAGTATCACAATCATCCTAACCCCAGATGCCAAGATAACAAAAAACCCTATTAATAACAACCAAGACAATATGCTTCCACTGAATCCAGTAATGCTATGACAGTAGGTCATGAGAAATGTAATAAAGATAAGACAAGGCCTTCAAAATTGCTATTATGAATATGTTTCAATGTCAAAGAAAATATTAAATAATTTTTTAAAAAATCCAGGTACAAAACCTCTAGGAAATCTGGAACACTATGAAAAGACAAAATCTACAAACCAGATGAATAGAAGGTGCTAGAAGGAAAAGTTCACTCTAAAGAGGTTAATCATACCCAAGAAAACACAAGGAATAAATAACTCCAGTCCAGCAAATCAAAAGACTAATACCATCACAACAAAATAACTAATCAATAAATGCTGCTCATTGATATCTCTCAACATTAATGGTCTCAATTTCCCAACAAAAAGTCACATGCTAACAGACTGGATTAGAAAACAGGATCCATCTTTCTGTCATCTCCAAGAAACACACCTTACCATCAAGGACAGTTATCATCTCAGGGTAAAATGATGCAAAAACACATCCCAAGCAAATAGACCCAAGAAGCAAACTGGTACAGCCATTTTATTATCTGACAAAACAGACTTCAAACCCAAAATAATGAGAATAGAGAGAAAAGGATACTACATACTCATCAAAGGAAAAATCCACTAAGAGAATATTGGAAATCTAAATATTTATGTGCCAAAGATAAGGGTAACCAAGTTTATAAAAGAAACATGCTACAGCTAAAATCAATAAATAGATCCTTGTAGAGTGACAGTGGGTGACTTCAACAGACTAAGATCTAACATTCAATAATTGGGACCTCATGAAACCAAAAAGCTTCTGCATTACAAAGAACACCAGAATTTGAAAAAAGTGGCAGAACACAGAAAGGGAAATGATCTTTACCAATTACATATCTAACAGAGGGATAATATTTAAAATAAAAAAAGAAATATTAGAAAAACTAGACATGAAGAAAATAACCAATTAAAAATTGGGGTACAGAAGCCAGGTGTGGTGGCTAATGCCTTTAATATCAGCACTCAGGAGGCAGAGGCAGGTGGATCTCTGAATTTGAGACCAGTCTGGTCAACAGAGTGAGTTCCAGGACAGCCAAGGCTACACAGAGAAACCCTGTCTAAAAAAAAAAAAAAAAAAAAAAGAAAGAAAGAAAAATGAAAGAAGGGAGGAGGGGCTAGAGAGATTACCCACATAGCAGTTACAACTATCCTTAACTCCAGTTCCAGGGGATCTGACATCCTCACACCAATGGACATAAAATTAAGTAAATTATAAAAACAATGGGATAGAACTAAATGGAGTAGTCAAAAGATGAAACACAAAGTCTGAGGAACACTTGGACACTTGCTCATCCATGTTCACAGCTGTTCTTCATTGATGGCTATTCATAATAGCCAGAAATTGGAAGCAATCTAGATACCCATCAACAGATGAACAGATAATGAAAATGTGGTATATTTATACAATGTAATATTACTCTTCTGTTAAAAAAAATCATGAAACTCAAAGGTTAACAGATGGATCTAATAAAAAAGTCATCCTGAGAGTAAACCCAGACTCATAAAGACAAAATATTATATATTCTCTTAAATGTAGATGCTGGCCTTTAAGCCTTCAATATGTATACTATACTTGGTTATAACCACAGAGTTTAGCTATAGAGTAAGGAAATGATCTCTCACTATATAGTAATGGATGGCCAGGGCAGGGGTTTGGACTGGGAGGATTAAACAAACAAGGAGATAGAAAAGGGCATAAGGGAGAGAATATGGAAAACAGGGAGGGACAGCTACAACTAAGGACTATTTGAGTGGTCATATGGAAACTTATTACAATAGAAACTTCTTTCATATATATATGTATATGAAAGGAATCTAAGTGGAATCACCAAAAACCAGGAAGACAAAGCCCCAACTAGACTTTTCTCACCATCAAGTGAAGCCTTCAGTGACAGAAATGGGTTACATCTAGTTGAGTTGTTGGCCAAAGGCACCCTACGGAACCTCCAAACAACTCAGGCTATCATCAAGGCTGTTGGTTACTCTCCACAAATTGATTGAAAGGTTCTATTGATGAAGACAACACATAGATACTCATTGAACAGGAAGAAGTCCAACTTGTGCCTAGTTAGAGCCTTCACCCCAACTGACTAGTGTTGATGGTACTGGAAGTACTCTGCATACTACCCAGAGGAGAAAGATAGACACATATACAAACCCTTCAATTACAATAGGAACCTGATTGCATAATATACTGGTGCAACAGTGGTACAAAAGTTATGGGAGCAACCAACCAGTATCTGATTGGATTTAAGGTCTATTCCATAAGAAAGAACTCATGCCTGACACTGCTCGAGTGATTAGATCAGCCATGGACTTAGGGGAAAACTGCTATTGTTCTTTATTAAATATAGCAAAAGTTAATATATAAGAATTTATATTTAAATCATAAGAACTCCTAATATTCTGCCTCATAGATCATAGATCACTTACTTGTTCAGCCATCATCAGAAAAGCTTCCACTGAAGTAGATGGGAACAAATACAGAGATGACAACTAGACCATATGTAGAGAATGAGAGAGACCCTGGAACACCTAGTCCTAAATGGGATGTGTTCATCAAAACTCTTCCTTTCAGGGCTCACAGAACTATGGGGAAGAGAAGGAATAAAGATTATAAAGAGCAGGTAGGCACGGAAGACACCAAGAAAACTGTGTCTCCTACACACAACAGGACTGACACACAAACAACCTCATGGAGACTGTGACAGCATGTACAAGGCCTATACAGGTATAATAAGTCAGATGGAGTCCCAACTATGAGACATGACGTGGACACAAGCTTCCATCCCTAACACAGAAGTTATCTCCAATGGACAACCAATAAAAAGAGAAAAAAAAAATCTATTTTCTCTCCAAGACTCTTACTGGGTATAAAACACAGTGAAGGCTGACATCACGCCCAGCAATAAATACCTGCTGCTCCTGAGAACCAGCACCACAAAGCAGGCTTTCTAAATGAACACTAGCTTACATTGTGGGAGGTCCAGAAATAGGACAAAGACTCATTTTTTATCCTCAGAAGCATGGTGGTCTGAAGGCTAAAGAGCCCTTACTTTTAATTTATAAAGTTTTAAAAATGTTTATTATTTTTAAAATGTGCATGTGTGTTCTCATGTACATGTACACTACAAGTATGCAGATGTCCACAGAGGCCAGGAGGGCATCGGATCCCTAGGAGTTAGTTACTTTGACAAGGGATCGAGCTCAGGTCACTAGGTTGAAGGCAGGCTCTTCCATCAGCTAAGCTAGCTAGCCCATCTATTGATACCTCTAAGCCTTTACTTTTTAAGTGTCTATGATAACCTTAGAGTGGGGATTACTCTTATCAAGAATGGCATGTCTTGTATAAACAAGGCGCTCAAAATGAAAATATCATTTGTAAAATGAAATGAACCTTCTGCTAATCGGATCAAGCTTTCTAAGAGGCGGATGGTCGTCCGGGCTGCATTCCGGGAATCACTCTGCCTTTGCATTTGGTAGTATCGGAGGAGTACTTGATTGCTCACATCAGACAGTGTGGGGTGGAGATTCCGAATGAGGCAGAAGTAGGTTTTCATCTTCTCCATGCTCCACAGATTCTCTGATTTGCTTGGATAACCTGTGTACAGCAGACATGGGATCAGTAAACTAAAAGGAATTGGAAAGTATCATAATTAGGGGATTTTAGAACATTCCTATATAAGATTTAATATCTATTTAGCTATGTATCTATGTACATACATATCTATTACATCTATCCGTCTGCTGTCTGTCTGTCTGTCTGTCTGTCTGTCTGTCTGTCTGTCTGTCTGTCTATCTATCTATCTATCTATCTATCTATATTTTTTGAGACAGCGTCTCTCTACATAAATATCCCAGATGTCCTGAAACTCACTATGTTAAGGTGTACACCACTGCAAAAGCTCCTACACACATTTTTAAAAGATAAGCTCCAGATTTTATGTCCACTAAAATCTAGACCTATTTTCCTTGTAGCATGAAATTCCAAAATAAGCTGCCTTATGATATATAATAATAAAAAGAAGCTCCCCACACCCAGAATGAAAATTATTCAGAATAACTCTGAATAATTATAGTAATAAGGACTTGGATAGGTCTAACTTTAAAAAAAAAACATTTATGGATTTCCACTTCATATTTCACTCCAGTTTTCTCTGTGGGCAAAAGTAGTAATACCACTACTATCAAAAGGGATATGTATGTATATGCTATGTATACATACATGTATATGTATACACATGTATACACACACATATGTGCACATATATGTCAACTATACCCTCACGGTAGAGGTAGTCACTTTCCCTTGTGCTATGACTCTGTAGTCCACTACCTGGCTTCTCAGCTGCCTTCTGTCTAAGCATCTATTACCTGTCAACACAGATGTCTTGAGTATTTAACTCAAGGGACGTGTCCTTTGCTTAGGTCTAATCTTTCCTTGTCACGTTGAGTCACTCATTTATCTTCACTTACCTTTATTTTCTAAGATAAAGGAAGAAATGATACGATCCCAGTCTTCATTCCTAGTGTCAAGCAAAACCAGGACAAGGTCAAATCGACTTAGGAGTGGACTGCCGAGTGCAATGTTCACAGACACAGACTCCTGGGGGTCGTACTGGCCTTTGGGGTTAGTTGCTGCCAGGATGGTGGTCCTTGTGTTCAGCTTACAAACAAGGCTACCAAAACAAAGGGAAAAATTCATTGACTGAGATTCAAACAAGAAGCAGGATAACACTTGTTAATACATTGGGGCTGTAACTGTCACTTGAAAATCTAGAGGAACTTCTGTGAAAGAATATGGAGAGATAGGAGAGAGTACCAGGTTCAAACAAAATGAATCAGAATAAGTATCTTAAAGAGAATTATTCAATAAACATCTTCTATGCTGTTGCAGCTGCGATGACCAGGACCCTCTATGCTAAGCCCTAAGAGGCGCACACATTACAGCAAGCGTGGATACCATACCTAAGGAATTTGCACTTGACAGGCTATAATCAAACTCAAGGCAGCATACAAGAAATTCTCTGTGATTAAAGCTACAGTGGAAATAAGGCAGCATGTATTTGGTTATCTAGATGAAAAAGATAATCAGAGAAATGAGATGAAGCAGCTTTTGAACTAGACCCATTAATTCATCTGGATATTATTAACTGGAAAGGTACACATACTATGGAGGATATTAGAGGATATTACTGGGAAATGGTTGAACCAGAAACCTCCTATGCACTTGATTATTTTGTTTTGATTTTTCATCTGTCTGTCTCTGTCTGTCTGTCTACCTACCCTATCTGTGATTTATCCATCTACCTATAAATCTGTATTAGTCAGGATTCTCTAGAGGAACCGAACCGTTAGCATGAATATATTTATGAGGTTTATTAGAGTGGCTTACAAGCTTTGGTCATTTTAGTCCAACAATGACTGTCTACCAAAGGAAAGTCCAAGAATCCAGTAGTTATTCAGTCCACAAGTCTGGATGTCTCAACTGCTCTTAGTATACACCAGAATACTATACAAGTAGGCTCTAATGCCAGTCAGGAAATAGACGTGCCAACCAGAATGAGAAAAAGCAGGCAGAGAGCAAAGAACTTTCTTCATCTCAGTCTTTAAGAAAGGCCGCCACCAGAAGGTGTGGCCCAGAAGAAAGGTGGATCTCCCACCTCAAAATATCCAGATTAGAAGTAGTTCTTTCCACTTTAAATGCTTTAATTAAAACATATTCTCAGGTGTACCCAGACACTTGGGTTTTACTTAATCCTAGATGTAGTGAAGTTGACACTAAGAAAATTTACCCAACCCATCCAACTCCACCCCCTGTTGCAGCACCACCTTGACCTTTGCTATGTAACCCATGTGGGCTTTAAACTCAAACTCAGGATCTTCTGGCTTCAGCTTCTCTAATGCACTAGGATTACAGACACAAACCACCTTACCTGGCTTTGTTTTGATTATTCTGTATATGAAAGAAAAAGAGTGAAGAAGGAACATGAGCCTGTGATGTCTAGAATCAGTTTAGCATGGAGCTTTGAGGAGTAATTATGAAGAAAGGACTTGGTAGAGAGACTGAACAGGAAAAGAACACACAGAGAAGGATGGGATGCTAGCATAATGAATAGTCTGGTAAAAGGGATGCAAAGTTCTGAGCAAGACAGTGGAGGGACAGGAATGGATTGTTGTCAGGAGCCATCATAGGAGAAGCTAATAACTAGCAGGTGATTGTCCTGAGATGTGTTTACCTTGGATTAAAATCCACAGCAGATTTGCTCTGATAGGCATGGCCCAGGAAAAAAATCATTTTAGGAAAGATTCCCTCTATTACTATGCTTTTCCTGTTATTATTAAATATATAACTATCACTAGATATAAGCCCACCCTTTTGAGCAGATCTCTGCAGAACAATGAAGATGTACTATCTTGTAGTGATGTTATATAGACAAATAGATAATAATTCTATAGAATTCCTGATTTGATCCAAATAATTTTAGGAAGAAAGTTTTTAGAGATGGTCTTAGCTGCTAGAAAGATGTAATAAAGTTAGAATCAAGAAAAGAATGTGTCCACTCCTCAGAATAGTTAATAAGAAATAAAATGAGCTTTCATAATTATACTAAAAAAGACAAATAGACTTGGGACAATTTTGTATTCAGGGAAACACATTTAGGTCTAAGGTTAAAGTCACAGGTATACACTATGATAAGGCAGGGCCATGTAAAAACTGTTGCTTTGAACTTTTAATGAGTATGTTACAATCAAACACTATTTTGAATGCTTCTGTAACTCTGTAACTCCTATTTTATGCAACATTTTATCTCTAAGGTAAATTTCTAAAGAAATTTTTGTGTAAGTGGGTATACTTTTTGGTTGAATGGTCTGACTTGAGAAACTTTGCCCTGTCCATTCATCCATCCATCCACCTACCCACCCATCCATCCATCCATCCATCCATCCAAACATATACGTCCGTTTATATATATGTTTTTGTGTAGATATATGTGTAAGCATGCATGAATACTTGTGGAGTTGATTGTGACAGATGGTTGGGCCCGGCCAGAGTGTGGGTGTGTATGAATGTTCGAAAGTACATGTGTCTGTACATATTTGCTTGTACACAGCATCTTAATTCTTTTCCTTTCCTTCCTCCCTGATTCACAAAGAGTTAACCAGTTTATCCATAGAGGGTTATGGCTGATTCACCAGAGAAAGGAGCACCAGCAATAAATCTTTTGACTTATCCCTTGGTCTTGTATGATGAGGTGTTAAACAGTTTCTGTCTTAGAGGGACTCAGACAGGCAGGTTAGCTACCTCAGCAAAGTGGCAGGTAAACATTTTATCATTATACATCAACCTAATATCTTGTAGGACCAAGTCTTACCCCAGCCAATGCTATTCCCACTCTGCTGCCTCAAGAAGAACCAAGAACAAGAAAGAAGAACTGCCAGAACCGGCCCCTGGCAGACTGTGGCTTAATTTAGATATCAGTTTAAAGCTATTAATCCTCAAAACTGTGCCACATTTACTAATAGCAAAAGTGTGACATTTTTATCTGTGGATGTGAGCTCTGTACTTGATAACATTTTTAGAGCGGGATACCTACCTGCCTCTCAGAAGTCATGGCCCTGTGACATCAGCCAATCTGTGCTACATTTGTTCATTTTCATTCTATTTCCAGGTGTCTCTAGCAATTACTTCATTCCCTGAGGCTGAAAACGTTTGAAAAAATTTTTACTTGCGGCAAACGGCCCAAAAAGCCACTCACTGAATCAAACAAAGACAGACAAGTCACTTCAACCAAAATCTCAGCCCCCTTTAAAACATGGAAGAGAAAACAACTGGATGATCCACCTTTTATAATTTATGTGCCAAACTGACAGATGTTGAAAGCTTGGAATCCAGTCTTATCACTTCTGTGTAAAAGTAACTCCTCCCAACCCTGCATGCACACTGGCCATCCTGGGGGATGCTACCTACCTTTATCATAAGAAAGGAAGGCTAAGAAGCTAACCAAGAAGGAAGATCCAAGCAAGGAAGCTTGGATCTCACTTAAAAGAAGGAATAAATTAGTCATAAGAGGCAGATGGAGGAGGGGAACTGGGAGGGAAGGAGAATTGGGGGATGGGAGGGCTCAGGATCAGGGGTGAAAAAGGACAGGAGAGATGGCTAGATGGCCATGAAAATGAACAGAAATCTGCAACTGACAGGGATGAGGAGGTGGGGAGGGGGCATCTCCAGGATGAGACAGAGACCTATGATCAGAGAGGTGCCCAAGAATCAACAGGGGTGACCTTAGCTGTGACTCACTACACTGGGGATATGGACCCTGAAGAGGCCACCTCCTGTATCCAGACAGTAACCCTAGTGGAGTAATGGAGACACAAACCCACCCACAAAACTTTCAGCCCCAAATGTATCCTGTCTACAAGAAATGCAGGCACAGGGGAGGGAGCAGAGACTGAAGGAATGGCCTCCCCACACCTATGTAGCAGATATGCGGTTTGGTCTTCATGTGGGTCCTGAACTACTGGAGCAGGGGCTATCCCAAAAGCTGTTGCCTGTCCATGGGATATGTTCTTCTAGCTGGACTGCCCTGTCTGGCCTTAGTGGGAGAGGAAGCACCTAGCCCCCAAGAGACTTGAAGTGTCAGGGTGGAGGGATACCCAGGGGGCCTCACCCTGTAGAGGTGAAGGGGAGGTGGGATGGGGGAAGGATTGTGGGAAAGGGTGACTGGGAGGGTGGCAGTGAGTGGAATGTAAAGTGAATAAGTAAAATTAAATCAAAAATATATAAGGGAAGGTGAAGGGACAAATAATACTAAGGCTATTTCGAAAAAGAAAAGAAAAGAGAAAGACAGAGCTGGCCAGGTCTCAGGGACAGATGAATGACAGTAAGGGCAGCTGAGACACTTGACAGTTAGAAAAATTACAGGGAAAATTACATTAAACTCCTTTGAACAATAAAGGTCCAAAAAACTACCTGAATTATATGAAGTGATTTAGACTATGAAATCTTCTACTCAAATGACATCAACATAGCATGGCTACGCAGCTAATGCCACCCCGCATCGCTGGCAGCACTGGACATAACTGCTGAGGGACAAAAACAACCCAGCTGTACACAGAACAGATACTCAACTTTGTGGAGGTCCAACCCCTGCGACAGTAATGAACAGGTTCCAGAGCACTGTAGTAAGGAAAATGCTACGACTCTCTTTACATGAAGCATCTATGGTAAATAAATTCATAACCATGGAAAGTGCAATTTAGCAGGAAGCAAAACAGGAGTCAATGAGTTATGATTTTAGTCTGTAAGAGAAAGAGTTTGAAAAACAACTGCATAACACCATGACTATATTTCACAATGGATTGTATACTTAAAACAAGTCAGTAAGTTTTGTTTTCCATCTTTACACTCTCCCCGCAGGAATCAATATTAACTTTCTAGCACCTGCTGTGATGGCAATGGGCGATGGGACCCTTGGGAGGTTTCAAGCTAAGGTGATTATGAGGGTGGGCTCTCACAATGGGATTAGTATTTGATATAAGCAACCAATCACCTAGTGTGCTGTACGCTAGAGAAGTTAAGTTAGTCCATCCACTCTGACTAGTGAAACCCTTTCTAGTACATTCCAGACCCTCTCAGCACAGCAAACACAACAGCAAAAGTGTCAGCCCCCAACCCAGTTTGAGATGCAACCTTCACATAAAGGTTTCTAGGCTGTCTCACATTTTTCTATATGAAGAGAACACTAGCTAAAAATCACAGCTGCTAAGCACAAAGTAGGAATTAAAAAAAAAATTCCATCAAGCTATGCAAAGTAAGAACACACTGATATTACAGTATACAGATGCATGCATACCAAATACACACACATGCAGCATGATCCAAAGCTAGAATATGCTTGTCTCAGTTACTTGAGAATCTAGAGCAGGAGCCCTCAGGCCCAAGAGTTTGAGGTTAGTTAGCATGGGTAATGTGGCCATATGGCAATGCCTCACCCAAAGATTCTAGGTTTAATCAACACTAGCGAGGAATGAAATTGTTGGTCTTCTTCAACATCTACTATGAAGCTTCTATTTGGTTATAGACATGATTTACATTTTTGTAAACTCTAGGCATCCTGAGTTTTTTTTAATCTTATTTATATTCTGATTGTAATAAGCCTTTACATTGAAGAAATCACTTTGATTCCTTTCCAATTTCTTAAGTATTATGATGGACATGTATAGGCTATAATATGTCTACGTAGGTATGTGCCCACCTGGGAAAAGAGTGTATAATGTTTACCCTGAACTCAAAAGGCAATTTGAATAATAAGCATAGATATATGGAATAATTAAGTTTATTGTTCCATTTTTGAAAAGAATTGTTACCTTTTAGCAGATATGAAGTAAAATGTTAAAAAAAAATATGAGAAATTTCCCTGTAGCTTTGTGGGCAGGATATATTCTAACAGAGTGGTCTACACTATCATCCTTAAGGGAGATCATAATCCAAATCAAAATACTTTCCTAATAAACAACTTAGTCACATGAGAGATGAGAAAGGGAGAAAGCAAAGCTAGGGTGTCTTCAAGATCTTGAAAACCATGGTGTAAGAAAGGTACCAATTGTCTTGTGGAAAGACCTGCAATGGATCAAGAGACAGGGGACAGAATGTATGAGTGATGGCTGTATAACAAGGACTCACACACGATGGGATCACACTCCAAAGTGCTTGAGCTTAATAAAGACAATGGTTCGACTAAGATTATAATCAAAGGAGCCAGTACCTTTAGTTTTTAGTAGAACTCATGATTATGTATCCCTTATCCACAGGTAACTGTATCTGCTGCTAATAAATGTTTTTTCTAAAGAGTTTTGCATTTGGTAATTACTTGACATTTTGCATCAGAAAGGTTAGCAAGGTTCTAATTAGAGGTAATGAATTTAAGATTCTAAAAAGCTGAACCTAAAATATTAGATGATCTACCGTTCATGATGAAACAAATCCAGCTTCCTCCTAAGCAATTCAATGAGAAGTATGGAAGAATAAACATGTGAGTTACTGTGAACCTGAGAGGAGTATCCACTGGCTCTCACTACCAAGGAGATGGTGGAGAAACACTAGTCACTGGGCCACAGTTAGCGCTAACTCAAAAGTACCCTGAGGTGCTGTTACAATGAAAGTAAAAGCTACAAAGAATCAAGACATAAATAATATAATCACATTTTGGAAAAAACTATCAGTTTCTGGAGAAGTTGGAGAATCTACTGCAGAGAGGAACTGAGAGTCTATATATCACTAGCTATACATAACTGTGTCCTTAGAGCTGCTGAGGTTCTATGGAGAAGAATTAATAAGACCATTCTTTCTGACAGACTACTTCAGCAAGGTAGAACTTGCCTTATGATCCATTCTTGGTACATTCCTTAAGTGATCTTTGCCCTCAATACACTTCTGGACAGGTCCCATGCTAGACTATGTACCAAGCTCATAATATCACAGTCTTTTCTGTTTTAACTGCTTCTGAGGAAGAGCAGACCAGATAAGAGACCACCATCAGACCCAAGAGATGCCAAGTCACAAACAGCTTAGGGGGCCTGGGCTACTCTGACATAAATGTTTTAATAAGAATGACAGCAGCTACTGGGATCTCTTGAAGGTTTCCAAAGTAGTTCCATGAATGAAAGCTCAGCTACTAAGGATAATGAGAGAATAAACTGAGAATGAATGAACTTTGGGTCTATGGTGACAATGGGTTATACAGCTGTCATTTTACATTTACTTTATCAAACTCCCATCTAAATCATGATACAGAATGGAAGTTTAGCATTGGAAAAATGCAGTAATATGTGCTTCCAGTTTGGTTTTCTGTCAACTTGACACAAGCTAGAATCATTTGAAAAGAAGTACCCTCAATTGACAAAATACCCCCACCAGAATGGCCTATTGGCGTGCCTGCTGAGGACTTTCTTGATTAATGATTGATGTGGTAGGATCCAGCCCTTTGTGGGTGGTAGCACTCCTGGGCATGTGGTCCTGGAGTGTATAAGAAAGCAGACCAAGCAAGCCATGAGGAACAAGTCAATGTTCCATGGCCTCTGCTTCAGTTTCTGCCTTGAGTTCCAGCTCCATTCTCCTTTACTCAGAGTACAATTGTAAATGGACATAATACTTTTTCTCAAGTTGCTTTTGTTCACAGAGTTTTATTAAAGCAACAGAAACATGACCAAGACATATGCCCAAATGCCAAATAGTGAAATTGGAACCTCCATATAGCCAGGCTAGCTCTAGACTTTCTACTCTCCAAAATTGTAGTAACTCTGGGGGACTTTTGATGTGGGCTTCTGAACTTGCTCTCTCTAGAATACATCATGTTCTATATCTTTCTATACAACGTAAAACCACATTTTATGTACATATTCTACAGAAAACCAACCAACAGCTGAATAAGCTATGGTTCAATTTGTAGCTTAATCCATAATTTATTTTCCCTCATAGGAGGCACATTAAAGGCTATCTTCTAAGAAACCTCATCAGATACTTGAATTCATACACACATTTTTTTCTTCTCTAAACTTTATGACTCTCACAATCCTATAGCTTAGCTACCCAACCTCTAGGTAACTGCAGCCACTAGAAACTCTTTTCTGTATTGTTCATAAGTATCTTTCTCTAAATTTCCTATTCTTTGATACTAAAGGGTAGTGGTGGCACATCCCTTTGATCCTAGCACTCAGAACACAGATGCAGGCAGATACCTGTGATTTGAAGGCCAGCATGGTCTACAGAGAGTGTTCCAGCACATCCAGGGCTATACAGAGAGACTGTCTCAAAAATAAACCAATGAACAAATAATACAGATTACACATTATAGATAATCAAAGAAATTAAATCCATGAAACAAACCCCATAAAACTATAACTAAGACTAAGGCTAAGAAAGAGTGAATACTATGAATGTCCATGTACATGCAAATAGAAAATAGACATTGGAAACCAGCTCGCCCCACTCTATAGCTCACTCTGGAGTAGAGCCCTCAGTAATGACTACATGAAAGGTTCACACGATGGTAGAAAACAAAATACAAGAAACATCTAGTCAGAGGCAGCGGGTTCCTGGGGACAAGTTCTACAGGTAGTGACCCTTCCTGAGCCCCTTCCATGGCCCCTGTCCTCTTGAGTGCCATGAGGCTACCAGCTCTGCTCTGTCATGCCTTTTGCCAGGTGGTTCTGCCCAGCACAGACCTAGAAACAGTGGGGCCAGAGCCAGCTCACCTGGATGCCAGAATAAGAAGCCTCTAAACAAAGCAAAGCCTTCCATGGGTTGTCTAAGCAATTGCCTGAATATCATTTTTCTTTATTAAGAGAATGATGTTGGTACAATTATTATGAAGCTATTTTAGAGACTCAACTGAGTGCAGACTATGGAGAATACTATAAATACCTTCATATGCACACTTAAAATAACTTTGGAGAGCCATTAAGTATTATCCCATCTAGGCCAAGTGCATATTGGCTAGATGTTAAAGACATGCATGACAATGTAAAGGCTCTTAGCACATCTAAGCTACACACTTAAAGTTGGTTGGGATGGGAAGTTTATGTTATGTGTATGTGGTCATATTTAATAATAAAATACTATATTTCAGTAGCTATAGCTTCTGTCTATTGAACAGGCACTAAGTCAGAAGCTGACATATGCATACTTCAAGCTAGGACAATCTTTGTGTCAGAAGCAGATATTCCAACATGGCTTCCTAAACATGACCTGCCCAAGCATGACACCAATAGACATGCCAACATGGAAGGGGAAAAGCTCCTGACGTCTCAACCTTCAAAAGAACTGTAGGCAATTAAGGAAGGCTGAGAGCAGGAGTACATCAGTTAGTTATTCAATATCACATGCTCAGCTCTAAGAACACACATGTACAAGTATCACATATAAGCAGATTGTATTTATGTATTTAGGGGTCGTGTGTGTGTGTGTGTGTGTGTGTGTGTGTACATGAGTGGGTTGTAGGGAAGAAAGAGAAGAGGGAAATGACATAATTATATTATGGCCTCAAAAATACTAAATAATAAAAGAAAGGCCTTGACATTCATTTCATGGAGATTTACAGAGACCAAAAAAAGGCAAACCTGTCCCACAAAGTCAAAAACACAGTAGATGAGGCTGCCACTGACACTCTTTGTCTTTGAGCCAGGAACTTTTCCTATCTACAATAACCATTTTGACTTTTCTCGAATATATCTACAATTCAAATGTGATTTATTTTAAGTAAGGGTTGTTTATTGCTGCTGTCCATGTTGAATATTGGTTGCTTCAGGTGATGAGAGGGGCAGGGATTTTGTAGAAAATTGAAAGGAAAAAATAATTTGGGAGGAAAAGTGTTTGGCCTCTTGGAAGCATCTGCTATTCTTGCAAGTTTTTAATTCAAGTCATTTCTCTGTATGGAAAATGTGAAATCTAATAGTTCAAGGTTGAAGTGATTAAACCCATACTCTATAACTGTTCTGTTTTTAAATGAAATTTGAATTTTAAGGTATGAGAAATGTTAAGCCCAACTGAAAATTTCAGGTCAGCATGTACTCACTATAAACACAATGTTCTGAATCAAAACCAGTTACCTCTTGGATGCTTGTCAACATGTGGATCCATCCAATCGAGAAAATAGACTGCAACACTTTACTAAATTCATAGAGCACAGAAATTCCAATTCTGTTATCATAATGTGTTATAAATATTGTTACTAAGCTCATAAAGAATCCTTTTCAATGTTCAGAAATCTAATACACAAAATTTATGTAATTGCATACTATATAATGTAAGAAATTGAGTCTCTTAAAATTCATGCTAACAATAAAATAGTATAAATGTCTTTATGAATCCAGCATTGGTTATGGGGGGGCAGAATACCAACAATATCAACACACAACAGCAAGTGATTAAGAGCCAATTTAGCTGTAATAGTGAGAAAACACTGATCCTATCAACCTTGAATGCAGTAAATCACAACAATACTTACATCTTTAAATTATTATTTTAAGTATATGCATGTTTTACCTGCATGTTTGTCTGTGTATAACCTATGTACCTGATACCGTGAAGGTCAGTAAAGAACTTGAGATACCCTGGGTAGCTGTGGGTCAGGGTAGCACATGCTCTTAACCACTTAGCCACCTCTCCAATCCCTATAAAATCTTTAAATAAAATATCCTAAGTTACTTTGCAAAGTAAAATTTTTAAATAAAAGTAAAAAGGCCAGATCATTGAAATACTAGTTGTGGTGAGTGCCTCCTCTCAGGGAAGTTTTAACACTGGATAGAAGTCAAGTCAGAGCAGAAAGACGTGAAGGACTTCATCTTTAAACCATAGTTCAAATGTTTTGTGTAGTAACTATTACCACACCTGCAGGAACTACTCATTAAATCACAACAGTCAAGCTGCTTCTTAAGCAAGTTGTGTAATACACATTATATATCTGGTAGGTAGATTAGAGAAGAATCAATTTAAAAACTGCCCATAAGTAGCAACACAAGGTTCTAAGAAAATTATTCTTTCAACTATTTCCTTTTGGAGACATTGTTTCCCTTGTAACAAGGCAACTATGGGTAAGTCTCCCAGTGTCTAGGCAGCATGCCTCTTTCAGTCTCTTCTTATGTAGTATTTTTTTTTTAGGTAGATTTACTAACAAAGCCCAAAGAGAAGCTATGAGCTACATTCACACAGGGTCACCATTCAGGAAGAGCAAGGGTTCAGAAATCTGACAGTGATCTGGGGACACAGATTTGAGTTTCCATATTTTTACAAGTAAGAATCAGTGTGCACACTGACCTGCTCTCGCCTCAGTTGGCCTTGCCTAGCATTTCACACATGTGGACAGAATCATGTCTTGGCATCTTTCATTTTGAATAAAGCTTATTCATGTTGGGTCATATACCTACAGTTTGCTAGTCTGTTCCAGTATTTCATGCTAGTCGCATTTTATTCTACATAGGTATCATGGTTTATCCATTTCTGGTAATAAGCCCGAGTTGTTTGCAGTGTAGAGGGATTTAAAATAAAGCTTCTAAAACTATGCTTATATAGGTCCTTTTTTGTATATACATATCAAAGTGTTCGAGCGTATTTATTTCATTTATATAAATTTCTTTTAAAATTAGTTTTAAGTTAGCATTCCAAGTCATGGGTTTCATTATTTTCAAATATATGCAACAATTACACTTTAATCTAACTGTCTGTGGCCTTCCCTCACAGCCTGTTATGCCCCTCCTGCCAGCCTACGTCCTTCCTCTGCTTTCATGTCACATGTCTTCCATTTCTCTTTCTTCCCTTCCTTTCTACTCTGGCAAGGTTTCTTCCTCCCTTCCCTCATGAGTAAAAACATGTGGTATTTATCCTTGAGTCTGGCTTATTTTGCTTAACATAATGACTTCCAGTTCTATTCATTTTCCTGTAAATGTCATAATTCATTTTTCATTATGGCTAAATAAAATTCCACTGTGTATATATAGTTTTTTTCATTCATTTATTGATGGACTTCCATTTCCAAAGACTGAGTAGTGAAGTGATGAATATGGTGTGTAACTGTGTTCGCTGTACATGAGTCGTTTACATATACACCCAAGAAAGGTATAGCTGAATTATAGGGGTCTTCATATTTGTCCTTTTTCAACCTTGTTTTGGTAAGTCTAACTTCTGTGCCTTTCTTTGTAAAATTTAATCAGCTTATCAAGTGGTTAGAATCCTGCCTGGAACATCGTGGAGTCTGTTGACTGCTTTCAGAAGAATTTACATCTTAATAATATTTCCTACTGACCTGTAAAAGGAAGCCTGTCTTCCTGGTCTTCTAATGCTTTATGGTTTCCACGTATAAGCTTAGAAGACATTCCACTAAATTTATCTCTATTGTACTCCATTAATCTTTCAAAATCCCCATACTTAAGATGCCCTGAGGACACACACAACTTTTATAGAAAAAAATAAGTCCTGTGTAGAAAGAGCACCATACATTGCCGTGAATGAGCTAAGTCAGTCTCCTTGGTAGTGTGGATGAGGATGATCCCCATAAGCCAACGGATAGGAAGGATTAGGAGGTGTGGCCTTGATGGAGGAGATGTGTTACTGGGGCAGAGTTCTGAGGTTTCAAAAGCCCACTCCAGGCCCAGTCTTGCTCTCTTCTCTGCCTGCTGCCAGAGGATGCTGACTACTTCTCCACCGCCATGCCTGCTTGCCACCATGCTCCCTGCCATGACAGACTAACCCTCTGAAATTGTAAGCAAGTCCCCAGTTAACTGCTGGTGTCCCTTCAGAGAAATATAAAAGTAATTAAGGCAGTCTACTTTTATACTCTACTTTTCACCTTTCTTTTTCCAAACAATTCACTTTCATTTCCTTGTGCATGCCTATATTCTAATAAGTAAACCTCTGAACTTGAAGATGGTTGATAATCCCTGAGTATACCAACAAGGTTCCCATTTTCTTTGGATTTATACTGAATACTTTCTCTACTTCCGTAGGCTTTACAGAAGAGAAATGCCTACCCGGCCTTAGCAACACTTATGGTTTGCTGCTCCATTGCTTCATGGATGCTGGTCCTGTCATGTTCTTTGAGGCTGTTAAATTCGTCAATACAGCAGAGACCAGCATCTGCAAGTACCAAGGCCCCAGCCTCTAGATTCCATTCTCCTGAGTCTTTTACAGCTGTCACTGTCAGACCTGAGGGGACAAGGAAGCTATGTTAGCTCTTATTTTCCAAAGAAAAATACATAGTCAAGATTCCTATTTGCACTCAAAATGGACAGCACCAGGACACTAAGTCAAAAGACCTCAGAAGTACTTGTGTTGTGTAAACAATCTGTAAGTGTTCCTGCCCGAATGGAAAGGCATCCTGGGACCTGGAAACCTAGAAACCATACAGCTCTGAAGGGAAAAGTTATCCCAGTGGAAGGGCATCCTGAGACATGGGGGCCCAGACAGTTCTGAGGTGGAACACTGTCCCAAAGGAAGGGCATCTTGAGTCCCAGGGGCCTAGGAACCACACCTATCTGAGGCGGGATGGTGTCCCAGGAGAAGGGTAATCTGAGACATGGGAGCTCAGGAACCACATAGCTCTGAGAGGAAACTCTTTGCCTTTTCTCCATTGCTTCTTTTCTTCTTGACTTCTTCTGACAAAAGAGTGACAGGAAATCTCATGAAAGAGATTTATTGGAGGGTCCAGGGTGTTTAGGGATAAATCCTGGGATGGCTGCACTCTAATCCTGGAAGTAGGCAGCAGGGAATTGAACAAAGGGCAGTGTTTATATAAGATTTCTTAGAGGATGGAACTTTTTAAGGCAGAGATTTTTAGATTGAAGATTGATGGGATTTCAAGTCCTGAGCTTGAGGAGCTCAGGGATTGGTGGGGTTTTGTGGGAAGACCCCCTTTTCCCTGCACTGGACCCATGGGTTAAGTGTGAAGCCCTTCCCAGCTGCAGCCAGCTTTTGCTGAGGCGCCATCTCTGTGGGGCTGCTGGGGTGTGTGGGTTGACAGCTCCTTAAGATGGCAATAGGCTGAGGCAGGAAAGGCCCACTATGGCAGCTCTTGAAGGACAGCTCCTGCTGAGGCAGGAAAGGAGATGTGTCAAGCTCCTGTGATCACTGCAGGCTGAGATGTCCTAGTGCTGCCACTTTGACAGGAGCTGCCATTTTTGACACCTCCTGTAGGGGCATTTTACTGAGGTCATAGGTTAGTGTGGGACAGAGGGGCTGGACACCACTTTGATGAGCTTACTTAGGGACTTACTCTTAGGGACTACATTCTCTGCTCCTTTGTTTATCAAACAATCAGAGGTTAGGAAGGGAGGGTGGTTTTGAAAAGGGGCAGCATTATTCTCAGACTGCTTCCTGCTATTCTATAGCATCGAGGTCCTTGGGGAAAGTTTGATCATTGATCTCAGGATATAATTGGGTGTTGTAGGCCTCTGGCTTTTTAACTAGGGGTCAGTAATCCTGTAATTACAAGTGGTTAAAGGTCTGATTAGAAATCTATCTTGTTTTTGGAGAAGTTTAAGTAAGGAGAGGCTGGCAAGATGACTCAGCAGTTAAAAGCACCAACTGTTCTTCCAGAGGTCCTGAGTTCAATTTCCAATAACCACATGGTGGCTCACAACCATCTGCAATGGGATCTGATGCCCTCTTCTGGTGTGTCTGAAGACAGCTATAGTGCAATCACATACATAAATGAAACAAAATCATTTTTTAAAAAGAAAAGGAGAAGGGGGTTAAAAAAGGTAGTATCTAATTCCATACTGGTCTGTCAACGATCACTATCCAGAGACATGGAGCTGTTTCTTATGTTTTTGGAGATCTGTCCGTCTTAAGTTTTGGATTTTATCTTTTATTATACCCCATTGTTTAACATAAAAGTGGTATTCTTCCCAAAGGAAGAGACGAATGCCACCCTTTTCTGCTGCTAGTAAATCTAGCTGATATGCAGGTCTCAGACGACAGTATGCCGGGAAGCGGGATCAGCATCATCTAAAGAGGGTGATATGAGGGTTGTGAGTACTTCTGAGGAACTGTGGACCACTTCCTTTACCATGTCTATACCCAAGGGTTGAGAGAATGGAATGTGTACCCTCTATACTTTGATTATGTCTGATGGACAGCTGTGGTAAGTGCTATAGTCAAGTTTACCAATGAACCCCGTTTCCCATCTGGGGTGACATGGGTCCTTAATCAAAAAATAAAAGATTTTTTGGATCATTTGTTTGTGCAGTGACAGAAGCTGCCATCATTGAAAATCAAGCATGGGAACTTCCAGGACGGAGCTGGAAGATATGAAAGCCAAGGTCACAGAGGCCCAGCATGGGGTAAGGAAGCTGTGGAGCTTATCAGAGAGCTCCTAGGGGAGAAGAACAGGGAACAGGGAGGGTCCCAAGAGACAGAGAGGAGAAAGTGGTTTAGTAGCTAGAGAGCTGGCCACATGGTGAGGCTGTGGAGAGCAAAGTAGGCTCCAGGAGACAGAGAAAGGTTCCTTGCTGAGTGTGTAAGGAGAAACAAACAGAGCAGGTCAGGTCGGGGGAAGAAGCTGTCGGAAAGGCAGACCCTACAGTATGGAACCAAATAGGTGATAGGTGGCAGAAGCCAGCAGAAACAAATGATCTGTGTATACTGTAAGGGAGTCAAGACAGTAATTTAAATTAGTTTGAAATGTCGAGACATGGACATGGCTAGAAGGTAAGTGTAGCATCCTTTACTAATGCTACGTGAAGGGAGAGAACTCTGGAAGGGGCAGTGTTAGAGACCCTTGTATGTTAGGAGATGGTATAGGTGATGAAAAGAAGATTGCAGTAAGTGACTCAAAGGTTAACCCTTTTGATTTACATATAAGAGGTCCAGCTGCAGCCAGAGCTTGCAGACAAGGTGCCCATCCTTGTATAATATGGTCTAATTTTTGAGGGGCAAAGGAACATCCCAGCTGGTGACCCCAGACTCTGAAAGCGTATTCCTCCAATTCAGAGACCTAGAGAGAGAAGGGCCGAGTTAAGTCTGGGAAATGGCTTGCTAATGGGTGCAAGGAGTGGTTCATGGTGGCGGGGGTGGGGGTGGGTGGGGTGGGGGTGGGCAGGCTGCCTCACAAGAAGAGAGTAAGAGCATAAGAAGCAAGTCGTCTCTAGGAATTCTCTAGGAATGATAGAATTTCACCCTTGGTGGTGAGGACTGTGGGTGACTGGATTAGATGTTTTCTATCTATGGTAATAGCCTTGTAAGAGTTATATTTAGTCCCAGATAAGTAAACAGAGGGGTGCACAAGTGAACCTTAGAGGGTGAGACTCTACATCCCTGACTGGACAGAGGTGTCTGCCTAGCTAATGTGTAGGGATGGGCTATGAAGGAGAAGGTCATCTAAATATTGGATTTAGGAAACAACAAAGAGTAGGTGAGAGTTCAGAGCCTAGTCAAATAAATATGGGCTTTCCTGGAACCCCTGGGGTAGGACAGTCCAAGTGAGTTGGGTAGCAATGGGTGTGTCCTGGTCAGTCCAGGCAAAGGCAAAGCTGTTTTGTGACTGGGTGTCCAGAGGAACAAAAAAGGTATCCTTGAGGTCTAGGACAGAGAAATGGTATGTCTCTGAGGGCATCATGGAGAGGAAAGTATACTGGCTAGATACTAAGGGGTGAAGGGGAACTACTGCTGAATTAATTAGTTGGAGATCTTGAACCAAGGATGGGTTCCATTAGGTTTTCTTAACTGTACATCCAGGGGTATTAAAGGGGGAAGAAGTGGGATGCAGAAGTTTCTTCCCTAAGAGGTCAGAGATAAGAGGCTTATGTCCCCTGTGACTTTGAAGGGGAAGTGGGTATTGAACCTGGGTTATATATTTGGTGGGGTTTCATAATTGAATGATTAGTGGTGGTGTAATGTTTGTCTATAGAGAGGTTTTGGGTATCCTATACCTGGGGATCTACCTGAGAGGCTGGTAAGGGAAAAGGCGTGTCTCAGTAGGTAATTTGGAAAAGGGGAATGACTGTTGAGTTTGGTGTCAAGCAGATGTGAGGAGCAAAAGAAATAGAAACTCTCATTTTGGCTTGGAAAACAGCTAGAAAAAAATCTGTTTTCCACCTGTGGTCTCAAGAACCAGATTAGTATATTGTAAGGGGGCCAGCAAGGGAATGGGTTGATTTGGTACTACGGGGTTGGTGCTATTAGGAAGGAATGGGTAAGAGGGTACCCCTAAATATACAGCCAAGAGGAGGGGTTTGGTAAGCCTGGTAAGGCTGTCCCCATATTCCGACAATAGAGGAATGGAAAGGTGAGGTATTTCCCAGAATTTTGACAGAACTGTAAAGTGGCTTTGGTGTTCAGAAGGAAGGTTGAACTGATACTGTGATAACTGCCTAAGGCTCCCTGCCAAAGGAGACATGGCTGCCTCAGTTGTCCATGGCTGGACCAAGGAGATTGGCTGAAAGACAATCAGGATTTGATGTACCCATGCCACGAGGGATATGAGGACAGTCAACACCCTATGGTTCTTTGATAGGACCTTGGACATGGTCTGGGTGGTTTATGAGATTAGGATAGACCTGAACCCAATGACTCTCTTGACCACATTTGAAACAGATATGTGGAGATTCTCTGGCTTTGGGAGACCAGGATGCCTGGGCTTTTGCTTTGCCCAGTTGAGAGGCCTTAGCCATCATTGGGTATTACTGTTTTGGGGTATTTTCATCTCTCCCATGGTACACCTTGAAGGCCTCAGCTAAGATTTTCACCTGAGGTCTTTTCTAAAGATGTTTAAGTTTGACCGTAATAACGTAGAAACTCTGGGGAAAGAAGTAGATCAGCAAGAGCTGTTTTCCAACTGGGTCTCAGGATCTAGATTATTATATTGCAAGGGGGACTTTGGAAGGCAGTCTAGGAATTTTGATGGATTTTCATATCTGATGTTTTAGAATTTTTCATAATTTACCACCTTACGGGTGGCTTTGCAGAGACTGGTCAAGAGGCAAGTTATAAACTGATTCCTAGCTAGGATGCTCACTGCGGTACTGCAATTTCGATCAGGCTCCTTGTCTGGGACTCCCCCAGCCCTGGCTGGATGGGCTGCCTGTCTCTGAGGAGGGGATTAAGAGAACCCAGAAAGGCTGAAGGGAAGCCTACTCTGGGTTGTGCTTTGTCAGTGTGATTAAAAATAGTGGAAGAATTATCTGGTTTGGGCCTCACAGCTAGGAGTTGTTGAGTTTTCCTTGATTGGCTTATGCCATATGGTCACTTTTTAGTCAGAATGGGGGTGAGGTCACATGGCAAAGTCCATTTTTTCAAACCCTAGAAAAGATGGCTGTCAGCCATGTGGCTGCTTCCATCCTGATGGGGGTACAGTGGCTAAGATGGCAACAAGCACACGTTTCCTCTGTGTTAACACCATTGTTAGAGATTTTACAGGGTTTTAATCATACACCTTAGCAAGCTTGGAAAATTAAACCAAAGTCTCAAAAGTAGAGATGAGCAGCAATAGTCCCTATTGTGAATAGTCTGTTCCTGTATTTTGCTTTTCTCTCCTTTCTCTGTCATATAGTCCAGTGGTTCGCCTGATATGGGACAGAGATTTTGGGGGAACCTTTAAACAAGCATGCTTAGGTCTAGAGGAGGGGGAGCCATACCCCAACTCCAAAGCCAGCTTTTAACTAAAGTGAGACAGCATAAAACAATCTAATGCCACTCAGACATTAAAGATAGCTGAGATTCTGTAAAACTGACTTGAGTAAGATAAGAACAAAGAAGGCTTGGAGACAGGAAAATTGTGAGGTCTGCCTGACTATAGACAGAGGACACTGCAGGAGGGAGCTGAGAATTCACCAGCCAGTGAGGAGTGGAGCAAGCTGCAGCTGGCCTACTCCTTTGCTTTTTTCCCCCTCCTGCTAGGTTGCCTTTCTGGCTCCCATTTTACAACAAACTTACAGAGCCATCTATGGCAACTTAAAAGACAGGACATTTACATTGAGTGATGTTTGGGAAGAGATAAACAGGGACTGGAGAAAAATGGGGAATCTCTTTCCATTTCCCAGATCACCAGCAATATTTGTAAAGATCCCAATTAATATTATGATAAAGGATGCTGTTAAGCAGCCATTTGTATTGATTATCTTAGGGATATTAAGGCCAAATTTGATGGGACAGGCAATTTAGGGCCCCTTCAGGTTGGGTTTTAAATACACAGGTTAGAGGTTTTCTAAGAGGCATCCCAAGGGAATGAGAGGGTAGGAAAGATCATTCTCATGGATGAGAAAGGGGAAATGTAATGTCATTGCAGTCTACAGTCAAGGGCATCCTCAGACTCAGGGAGGGCAAAACCAGGATCAAGCTGTTCAGTGGATTGTCACAACTCAATGGGGTTCAGCTTAGCTGGCTAAGCTAAAGAGTCTCAGTGCCTGGTACCAGGACTTAATCAGAAACCAGAAGGCCAGAATAAGAACCAAGCTCTTGTAGAGGGTCTCATCCATAGGAATGGTTTGGGAATAGAGTCACAAAAGCCATGAGGGTCTAGAGGAGTTGTGGAATATACAGGCAGTTTCAAAGTGAGAGTAGTAGAAAGGGTGAAAATTGCTCAGTAGGGCCCAAGGAAGCTACAGAGTAACAGCTGCGGGGGTGGGGGTGGGATAGGGTAGAAAGGGTTGCAGGAGCCCAGTAGGGCCTAAGGAAGCTGCAGGGTTACCGCTCCAAGAGGTGGTGTGAAGGAGTCAGGACAGGAAGGGTTACATGCAAAATTCACAAGGGCCTGGAGGAGCTAAAAGGGATGGTGAGAAAAGGGCAGGCAGGGGCACGGTGGCCCAGGAGGGTTGAAGGGAACTGTGGAATTGCAGCCCCAATGGTGAGAGAACAGGGTCAGGTTAAGAGGGCCAGCCTTAAAAACTGTGGCTGGGGCTACCTCTACCTCAGAGTACCAGAGGGGTGCCGGCCACTTAACGGTCTCTTCCTCGGACTCAAGCATTTACACCAGCCAAAAGGGGAAGCTTAGTGATCAATGAGCCAGAAAGTGATATTGCTGCAGGTCAACTAGAGATGAGGGATAGGGATAGGGATGAGGGGTAGTGCAGCTCAGACCCCAGGATTAGGGAGCACACAAGCACCAGGTGTTCAGGAGACCTGAGAAGCGCTTTGAGCCATCTAAACTTGATATGAGCCCTCTGTCACTCTGGCTATTAGAATGTAGGCATGTTTCCTAATATAGACATCTACTACAGTTTATTCATCTGTAAAAGGGAATGACAATAGAAAATAGTGAGTTTAAATTTGTAAATGAAATAAATGGAAAGGGCTTTAAAAAGAACATGACACATGATAAGTCCTTTCAATGCCTAGTACTAATAAAATGAATGTATTTCTGTCAGGTTCACCAAGGTGAGGAAAAAATAAAAAGAGGTCATTAATTGCAAGCATCCAAAATGAAAGAGAAGACATAACTATATATATCTTAAAACGAACTAAGAAAAGAGAAATATTATGTGCAACTTTATACTATATGTATATTAGTGTCATTATGCAAAGTTTACCTTAACTCATATGCCACATGATGTATAAAAATTAACTCAAAACTGTTAGAGATAAATATAAAATATAAAACTATAAAAATAATAGGCAAAACCACAAGAAATGGGAAGTTCTTCTGTTTTCCAATGCCATAAAAGAAGTCACTATTCCACCTGATGAGTATAAAAAAGAGTAAGTTAAAAAAAATTTTTTTTTTTAATCAATCAAAGAAACAAGGACACTGACTAAAACTGGAGGCAGTTAAGTGTATGCTGAGAATCACAACTTACTTGGCTGAGCCTTTGTAATATGAATTTGTACCTAGACAAAGAAAACAAAACCCCACAAAGCAATACAAAGTCCTGAAAGGTAACTGAGATTTGCTGGAGGCATGAAGTGACAAGCTGGAGGTCCAAGTCACAGGGAACCCACCACACCTCAGTAAAGTTTTACCTCTAGAAGATATAACTTCACAGTGAAGACTTTCTGCTTCCAGCAGGCAAAAGAAAGGGACTATTTAAAATATGCAAGGTTTGCTGTTCTTAACAAGGCCTGCCCTCAGAAGAAATTATCTTACCATAACTTTATCTACCTGGGAGAGAAAATATCTGGTTCCAGCCTCCCTCCCTAATCCCATAGCACCCACCAGAAGGTGTGAAAATAGGAAAAGAAAAGTAAGACCCCAAACTGAGCTTTTGAAAAAGGCAGAGGCAAGAGACACTGCTCAGTAAATGGCTTCAGAATGCTCCAGCTCCCACAGCTCACCTGCTCAAGACAAAGGGCCTTTCTTTTCTTGTGTTTACATTTCATAAGAAAACTCCAGTGCAGGACACAAGGCAGAACCACAATATGAAGGGACAGAACCACAATCTAAAGGGACAAAAATCACAGTATGAAGGGACAAAACCACAGAACCACAATCTAAAAGAACAGAACAATCATCAGATTCAGACTCCTGTTTGGCAGAGATATAGCAATTATCCAACAGGATTTGGAACAATTGCTTTAATAAAACTGAACAAACAAATAGAAAAGCAGAGAAATACAAGTCTAAGAAACAACAAAGAAGGTTACCATAAGCACTGCCCATTAAGCAGTATTGAATTACGTCAAGGAGTACTGTGAAAGCAAGCATATTCTAAGCTACATGGTTCAATGACAAATTCTCAAGAGAAACTAGAAATCATTTAAACTAAATGAAAATGAAAGGACAACTTATAAAAAAACCCCTGCAGGATAGTACAAGCATTACTAAGAGGGACACTTAAGATACTGACTGATCACGGCTAGGAGGAAAAATAACCTACACTTCCATGTTAGAAAACCAAAACATGAGCTATGCCACATCCAAAGTAAGGATAAATATAAATCAGTATAGAAATTAGTGAAATTGGAAACATGAAATCAAACTAGAAAAAGCAAAACCAGAAGCTGGATCTTAGGGGGTGGAAAAAAAAAATCAATGAAACTGTTAAACCTCTAAGGAGAATAACTTAGAAGGAAGGGGGGGGGAAGTATCATATGGACATAAAAGAACAATACAGAGGGATTATGGGCAATTCTATACCCACAGATTTGATAACCTAAATGAAATGAACCAATTCCTTTAAAGTTACAATCTACCAAAATGTTAAATAGAGACAGTCTGCATGACCAATACCTACTAACTGTTTTACATTACAAATCAACAACATTCCCAAACAGGAAGCTCTAGCATCACATGGTGGACCTTACTAAATACTTACAGAAACAATTGTATGACTCCTCTACTATCTTTCCCAAAAGGCAAAAACAGAAAGAATGCTGCTTAGCTAATGCTGAGGCCAGCCTTATTAGCTATAAAAATCAGACAAAGCCATACAGCAAAAGTATAGGTAATCATCTCTTATAAATAAAGATGCCAACATCCTCAACAAAATATTGGTACACAAAGTCAATGTACAAAAAATAATTTTATATCATCAGAAAGAGAGATTTATCTCACATATGCAAGGATGATTCAACATTAAAAAATAAGTTGATGTAAAAATCACATCAACAGTTCACTGAAGAAATAAAAATCACAGGAGCATATCAATAGATATAACAGCAGTTTTCAATTCAACAGCCATTCATTATTTAAATAAACAAACAAACAAACAACAAAAACACTCCTAGAAAACTTGAAGTAGGAAGAAATTCCTTAGCTCAATAGAGACCATCTTAAAAAACAAAGCACTACAAGTAACATGGAGACAATGGAGAGAGGTTTGAAGCTTTGCTTGACAAAAAACAAGCCAACACTGTCCCTTATCACCATTGCCTTTTAACAAGAAGTTCTAGCTACTGTCATGAAACAGGAAAAGGAAAAGAGTGAAAGACCAGTGGAGAATGCAAAATCAGCAGGACATAGTGCGTGTGCCTGTAATCCCAGCTGTGAAAGACAGACACAGGTAGATTTCTTTAAGTTAGAAGCCAGCCTGGTCTACATAGAGTAGTGATTCTCAACCTGTGGGCTAAGACCCCTTTGGAGGGGGGGTTACATATCAGATATCCTGCTTATCATATATTTACATTACAATTCTTAACAGTAGCAAAATTTCAGTTATGGAGTAGCAAAAAAATAAAGTTATAGTTGGATAACATGTATTAATGGGCCACAGCATAAAGAAAGTTGAGAATCACATTGACATACAGAGTTCTAGGATAGCCAGGTCTACAAAGAGAGACCTTGTCTTAAGAAAGAAAGAAAGAAAGAAAGAAAGAAAGAAAGAAAGAAAGAAAGAAAGAAAGAAGAAGGGAGGGAGGGAGGGAGGGAGGGAGGGAGGGAGGGAGGGAGGGAGGGAAGGAGGGAAAATCAACGCAAAATTAGTATAGGGCAGAGGAAGAAAACAGAAAGTCCATATAAATAATCTATTGATTTTTGGTAAAGTATCAAAGATAATACAATGAAATAAAGAATAGTCTTTATGTGAATCTTAAGATTTAAAATTATAGGGCTGGTGTGGTGGCCTATATCTTAAATCTCAGCACTTGGGAGGCAGAGGCAAGCAGATCTCTGAGTTCAAGGTCAGTGTGGTCTATATAAAAAGTTCCTGGGTAGCCAGGACTATATAGTGAGGTATGTACAAAATAAAACAAACAACTAAAAGAACTAGATAAAAGACCTGAATGTATACCTCACTGATAAAGATGCACAGATTGACAATAAGATAGTCAACATAGCAAATAATTAGCCAAATATGAATTAACAATGAGATAGCATTATAATCCCTTTAAGTGGCTGAAATTCAAAGCAGTGACAACTCCAAGTTATGCCAAAACAGCAGCAACTCACTGTGGCTGGAACTGGAGAAAATTGGTGCAACTACATTGGAAGACAATGTGGAGGCAGCTTATAAAAACAAACTCTTACCATGCAAACCAGCAATGTCAGATGCTGGTATTTACCTTAAGGATGCAAAAACCTATATTCATGAAAATCTGGCTTACAGTTGCTTATAGAAGATGTATTTAGAATGGCTGGAACTTGGAAGCAATCAATCTGTCCTTCAGAAGGCGAATGGTAAACAATGTGTCAGACAATAGAACAGCATCACTGCTTTTGGGTCAAGCAATGAAAAGACATGGAGGGAATTTAACTGCATCCTGCTAGGCAAAGAAGCTGAAAAAAAATACAAGCTGTATCAGATTCTTGAAGAACTCTGGAGAGAGAAAAAAGATCAGTGGTTGTCAAATGGTAGAAAACAGGAGGGAAAAATAGAGCACAAAGGAGGCGGGGAGTAAAGCTATTCTGTGTAAGACAATAGTGGCAGAAATCTACATATGTTAAAACCTATAGAACATAAACAAGAATGAACTGTAGTAGCAAGTATGGGCTTAAAAGATAAACATGTGCAATATGGGTTAGAACAGTGATGCTGATGGGAAGAACATATGTGCATAGGAAGGTACCTGGAAATAGTTAGATTGGCCTTGTATTTTTTGTTCAATCCTGTTGAATTTGTAATATCACTCTAAAAATAAAAGGGAAAAATTGTGACCGTAAAGATTTCATAAATATGATAAACTGATCTTCATCAAAATTAAGTCAGTGGTTAGGAGCACTGGTTACTCTTTTAGAAGGTCCAGGTTTGATTCCCAGCACCTGCATGGCAGGTCACCATTGTCCGTAACTCTAGTTCCAAGGGATATGATGGTCTCGTCTGGCCTTCATAGGTACCAGGCATATGTGTATTGCACAGAAACACATGAAACCAAAAGACATATATAAAATTAAAAAAAATTAAATTAAGAGTACTTGTTCTTCCAAAGACAATGTTAAGAAAGGGTGAATGACCCTGACTTCTCGATGGAGACTCTTAAAAGCCAAAAGGGCCTGGATAGATGTGCTGCAGACTCTAGGGAATGAGATATGTACGCCCAGACTATTATACCCAGCAAAAATTTCAGTCACTACAGATGGAGAAAAATAAGATATTTCATGATAAAATCAAGGTTAAACAATATTTATCTGCAAGTCCAGTTCTAAGGATAGTGCTAGAAAAAAATTTCCAACCTAAGGAGGTTAACTATGACCATGAAAACACTGAGAATAATTAATCTCAGACCAGCAAAGTCAAAAGAAGGAACACACACACACACAGACACACAACCAGTATTACCACCAAGAAGATAAAAAATGATCAACAATTAATTATTGGTCATTGATATCTCTAAATATCAATGGTCTCAATCCCCAATAAAAAGTCACAGACTAATAGAATGAAAGCAAAAACAGGATCCATCTTTCTGCTGCATCCAAAAAACACACCTCACCATCAAGGATAAACATCACCTAAGGGTAAAGAGTTGGAAAAAGATACTCCACGCAAACAGACCTAAGAAGCAAGCTAGTGTAGTCATTATAATATCTACCAAGATAGACTTCAAACCAAAACTAAATAGAAGAGATAGGGAAGGCCAATATATACCCATCAAAGGAAAAATCCACCAAAATGACATTTTAATTCTTAACATCTATGCCCTAATCACAATGGCACCCATATTTATAAAAGAAATGTGATTACACCTTAAATCACATACTGACCTTCACACATTGAGAGTGAGAAATTTCACTATCCCCACTCTCACCAATGAACAGGTCATCTAGACAGAAAGTAAACAGAAATAAATGCTGGAGATAATAGATGTTATAAGCCAAATGGACCTAACATATTTACAGGAACATTTCGCCCAAACATAAAAGAACATACCTTCTTCTCTGCACCTCATGGAACTTGCTCTAAAACTGACCACATCCTCAGACACAAAGCAAGTCTCAAAAAGATAAAACAGAAATAACACCCTATCAGCCAGAAACAACAGTAGGCCTACGAATTCATGGAAACTGAGTGAATGAACTCATGGAAACTCTCCTGAATGAAAAATGGGTTAAGACAGAAATAAAGAAATTAAAGACTTTCTAAGATTGAATGAAAATAGTTACACAACATAGCCAACTTATGGGACATGATGAAAGCTGTGCTATAGTGAGAGTTCATAGCACTAAGTACCTACATTAAAAATCAAAAGCAGCGCAAAACCTGGAGACATTTCATACTCAAAACAGCACATCTGAAAGTTCTTGAACAAAAGAAAGACACTAACAAACTGAAAGAAAAAAAAACAAATGATCATCTCATTGGATGCAGAAAAGGCCTATGACAAAATCCAACACCCCTTCATGATAGAAGTCCTGGAGAGATTAGGGATAGAGGGACATACTTAAACAAAGAAAGGCAGTTTGCTGCAAGTCCATAGCCAACATCAAATTAAGTGGAGAGAACCTCAAAACGATTCCACTAAATTCAGGGCAATACAAGGTTGCCTACTCTCGCCATACCTACTTAATATAGTATTTGAAGTTTTAGTTATAGTAGTAAGACAACTGAAGGAGATCAAGGGGATACAAACTGGAAAGGAAGAAATCAATGTATATTTATTTTCAGATGATACGGTAGCATATATAAGTGACCCCTAACCCTGGGGGGAAAAAACCCACTGGGAAACCCCACCAGCTGATACATACTTTTATCAAAGTAGCTGGAGTCAAAGTGAGTCAAAATTGACTCACAAAAATCAGTAACCATTTAATCTACAAATGAAAAGCAACTGAGAAAGAAATCAAGAAAACAGCACCTTTCAAAATAGCTTCAGATAATATAAAATATATTCAAGCAACTCTAACCAAGCAAGTGAAAAGAATGAATGATTAAAAACTTCAAGTCTTTGTAGAAAGAAATTGAAGAGATATCAGAAGATGGAAAGATCTTCCATCTCATAGACCAGTAAGATTAATAGTGAAAACAGCCATTCTACCAAAAGCAATTTATTGACTCAGTCCAATCCTCATCAAAACTCCAACACAACTCTTCAGAGAAATTGAAACATAATATTCAATTTAACATGGAAATCACCACAAAAATAAGATAGCTAAAACAATCCTGAATAAGAAAAGGACTGCTGGAGGTATCACCATCCCAAATTTCACATTGTGCACGATGCTACTTTGCTTGAATGGTGGTGTCCTTTGATATACGGAAGCATTTTAGTTTTACAAGGCCACACATATTGTTGATAATAATGCCTGTGCTATTGGTTGTACACAAAGCTATGGTACTAAACACATCATAGTACTGGTATTAAAATAGACACATTGATCAATGGTATACAACTAAATCCACAGACATAATTCCACAACTGATTTTTACAAAGAAGCCAAAAATATACATTGTAAAAAAGACAGCATTTTCAACAAACTGGTCAAACTGAATAGCTGCATGTAGAAGAATGTAAACAGATCTGTATTTATCACTTGCACAAAATCCAAGTACAAATGAATCAAGGACCAGTCACCTTGAATCTGACAGAAGAGAAAGTGGAGAAAAGGTTTGAACCAACTGGCACAGACAGATCACCAATAGCACAGCCATTAGTATCAATAAAATGTGTGGCCTTGTAAAACTAAAATGCTTCTGTATATCAAAGGATACCACCATTCAAGCAAAGCAGCAGCCTACACAATGTGAAAAAAACTATCAATTGTAGAAGGTCTATATCTAGACCTTATACATATGTAGAACATATAAAGAACCAAAAAATTCTAGCATCAAGAAAGTAAATAACTCAACAAAAATTTGGGTAAAGAACTAAATAGTTTTCTCAAAAGAGAAAACACAACTGGCTGAGAAACATTTTTTAAAATGTTCAATAATCTTAGCCATCAAGAAAATGCAAATTAAAACTACTCTGAGATTTCACCTTACACCAGTCAGAATAGCCAAGTTCAACTAACAAATTACAGCTCTGGCTGGCGAGGAGTTTTAGAAAGGGGACATTGCTGGAGGATTTCCTAACTGGCACAGCCACTATGGAAATCCGGCTGGCAGTTCCTCAGGAAGATAGGACTAAATCTACCTAAAGATCTAGCTATACTAATGCTGGCCGTACACCAAAAGGACTCTACATCCCACTACATCTTCCATGCTGATTGCTGCTCTCTTCATAATAGCTACAAATTGGAAATTGCTTAGATGTCCATCAATTGATGAAAGAATAATGTGGTATATTTACATAATTGAATATTATTCTACTGTTAAGAAATGTGAAATTGTAATATATGCAGGTAAAGGATGAACGACGTAACCCATATCCAAAAGGGCATATATTGCATGTTTTCTATTATATTTGGATGTTAGCTTTTAAGCTTTAGATATTGTGTTTCAACCCAAATTGGTTAGGTAGTTATATTAAGGGGTCATGGGGGAAGGAGTATCTATGAAAGGAGAAATAAAAATGTTATAAAGGGGTAAAGGAGAAATGATAGTAGGAGAATTAAATGGGGGAGAAGGATGGGAGGGTAAAGGATGCTTCTGGAGTAGAAAAATAATCATTAGTATTAAGCATCAGTATCACCCATGACCTGCCTGCATGATATCCAGATTTGGTAACGGTACAAGTATTATAGAAGTACCCAACTTTTTTTTTTTTTTGGATTTAAGGGCCATACTGTGAGATGGCACCCATATCTTGACTCCTAAAGTAGCCAAGGACTTGAGACTAGATAGGGTCATGGGTATGGGGGGAAACCTACTACTATTATTCTGCTAAAGGGAAAAAAAAAACAGTAATAAGATGACTCTTAAGGACATCTTACTGTGCCATAGATCAGTGCATCGCTCAACCGCCATCACAGAAGCTTCTTGCAGTAGATGATAATTAACAGACCTACAATTCGACAACATGTAAAGAGAAAGACTTTGGAGCACTCTATCCTAAATGTGAAGTCTTTGTTAAACTTCTCCTGTCAAGGTTTCGGGGATCTATGTGGAAAAGGAGGCAGCAGGTATGTAGGAGCCAGAGGTGGTAGATGACTTCAAGGAAACAGTCCTTGAATGAATGAACAAAACAAGAATGACACATATATAAACCCACAGAGACCATGACAGCACACAGAAGACCTATACAGGTTTAAACCAGACAAAATTCCAACACTGAGAAGGGGAAGCAGATTCAAAGTCTCACTCCTTACCAAGAAGATATTTGTAATTCATGGCAAAGGGGAAATTATTAGTTTTCTCTCATGGAGTGTTACTGGGTCTATCTGCCACACTCCAGGGCAGACCCCATACCTGGGAGTAGTTCACCAACACAAACTGTAGTCCTTCTCAGTGTATTTTTTTGTTCTATTTTGATCTTTTTTGTTTTGTTTTATTGGGTTTGTTTTGCTTTGTTTTTGAGGGAGAGAGACAATCAAGTTATGTGGGTAGGGAAGTAGGGAGGATCTATGTGGGGTCACATGTGTGAACACTGCGGGTACAGATGAAAAGCAGGGGCAGTAGGCTACATCCCATCCTTGTCTATGCTGAACGTGTTGGCACACTGATCAGGGGAGGTGGAACGCTGCCTAAGATGGAACGCAGCCTGTGAGAAATCGCACAGGCTGAGACTGAGGCTGTGGATCCCAATCTCCTGGACACCCAGACACCACTGGGAACTGCAAGGAGTTGGGAAGGGGACCCTGGGTTGGCGATGAGCCCAGGGGTGGGTGCGTGGGGGTGGGGGTGGTCTGTCTGGCTTAGCTCAGAGTGAGTGCCTGGAACTTGGAGGGGCCTTCTGTGGGAGACTTAGGCAGCTAGCACAGCTCGGAAAGGAAGGCTTCCTTCCCCCCATGCTGGTACTTGATGAGAGAGACAGTCGTTGCTTGTCCAAACTGTTTATTCATCCTTTAAAATGGATGCATACAACTTACTCAGGGTAGACCAGAGATTAAATACATTTTGCAGGAAGGAATGTCTGGGAAGGGAAGCTTATTGGTCAAAACCTTGGGACCCATCTAGATACCTCATTAGCATAGAGAACTCTGAGTTACATGCTACAGGACCAGTTCCTGTAGTGGGCTGTCGTGGTCATGTGCTCCACGACAGGAACCAGGTCGGTAGCAGATTCAAACGCCTACCATTCTCAATTATGAGAATTGCCGGGGTTTCTTAATTTGCTCCATCTTTTCTGTTTGGTGACACATTTCCACTTACCCCAAGCATCTAGAAAGAGTTGGGAGAGATGAAAAAATATGATCTAAATATGTTATATAAAACCTTTTAAATTAAAGAAGAGAAAGAGTAGATGCTCATATATCATTCACATTAAGAAAATACTTCTATTGATTACAGCCCCCAAAGCAGGACTGAATCCACCAAGACAGGATGGAACTTAAGACTCTAAAGACTACAAAGTACTGCTGAAAAAATCTAAAGTGATGGCATGAGTCAAATCCCACCTTTGCCGACTAGAAGACAGCACTGGTACAATGTAACACCCCTCAAAAGTGGGGCTGGAGAAGTGGGGGGCTGGGTTACAGTACACCCAGCTTCTTTTTTTTTTTTTTTTTGGTTTTTCGAGACAGGGTTTCTCTGTGTAGCCTTGGCTGTCCTGGAACTCACTTTGTAGACCAGGCTAGCCTCGAACTCAGAAATCCTCCTGTCTCTGCCTCCCAAGTGCTGGGATTAAAGGCGTGCGCCACCACCGCCCGGCTCCCAGCTTCTTTTTTAAACAAGGACCTGAGTTTGACTCCCAGCAACCACATCAGTCAGCTTACAACAACCTGTAAGTTCAGTTCCAGCAAACTGGACGCCTCTGGCCTCTGTGGTTGTCTCTTCCCATACAGGTTCAATTCAATCTTTATATTCAAAGTGGCTTCAGTGCAGTACTGACAAAAATATCCTTAAAATATCCTTAAAATCCACAGGGAAACTTAAAGATCCCAAACAGTTAATCTTGAAAACTAGAGAACAAATTGAAAGACTTACATTTACGCATTTCAAAACTGCAAGTTAAAGGAACAGGTCAGCAGTAGAACCATCCAGAAAGAAACCCAAACATTTATAGGAAGTTTCTTTTTTATAAAAATTTTAAACTAATGGGGCTGTAGTTATGAAAACGTCTATGTTTAAGAGTGCTTGCTGGTTTTCCAGAGCATCTGAATTTGGTTCCCACCATCAAGTGTCTCACAACTGCCTATAATTCCAGTTGCAGAGGACCTGGATTTCTCTTCTGCCCTCCATGTGAACACACATGAGACATACTCGCATAGACACCAAAATAAAATCTAAAAGAAAAAAACATCTAAGCCAAGTGACTAGGGAAACATTTTTAATAGATGCTCCTGAACACTGGACACCCCCTTGCAAAAATATGATTTTGGATTTCATGCTTCGCACAGAATAAAAATAATTCAAAGTGAAATCAAAGACATAATTGTAAAGTGCTAAAACTACATTACAAGTGAAGGGACTCTAGCCAGTCTGAGCATGGCAAACATGACCCCAGCAGGCCTTGCCCTTCTCCCCATTCCTTCTGCTTTGCTAAAAAGCAAACAAGCAAACAAACAAACAACCCCCCCCCCATGCTAAATTACAGTCCTAAAGCTAGCCAAGGCCTATCTTACCATATTTGGCCTCTTCCTCTTCCTGAAACAGACTACCAAGGCCCAGCTATCAAAGTACTGAAGTCCAGCAATCAAAAGCCCCTTTGGTTCACCTAATTAAACTGACTAATTAAAATTAAACACTTCATCCTAACATGGGATTTCCCTGTTATAAATTACCATTTCCCTCTCTTCTCTATCCAGAGGAAGTCCCTCAGGGCAAATATCCCTTCCTGCCTCTCCCCAGTTCCTTTTTTCTTCCGCCTTGTCCTCTACTTCCTGTCATTTTTTCTTAACCCCCTGCCCTTTGTCCCTCTGGGGCAAGTAAATATTTGTGCTGAGAAACTGGTCTTGGGGTGCCCTGAGCCTACACCATTTTTAACAACAAGTAGGGAAAAAAAAAAAAAGACCATTGTAAATCTTTGACCTTGGAATGGTAGTGAGTTTGAGAAATTACAAGCACAAGCCAAAAAAACCCAAAACAAATAAAACAGTTCATACACACATACACACACACACACACATTCTCACACACATGCATGCATGGACACACACAGTTTATTCTGGAAAAGACACCACCAAAAATACCAACCCAAAGGAAATAATTAAATCCATGTATTAAAAGACTTGACTTCAATTATGGACAGAGCACAATTCCAAACTAAAAAGACAATGAACCAACTAAAAATGGGGAAAGATCTGAAAATAGCTTCCTCAGAAGATATAGGAATGTCCAACATGTAAATGAAACACAACAACAGCTTTTGCTACTGAGGAAATGCAAAGCAAAATCCCAATGAAATATACTTTATAGATCACCATGGCTACAGTCAAAACTATATTTTAAACTTTTTCTTATTTTATTAGTGTTCTACATGCACACATGCCTGTGCACCACCTATGTGCCTGATGTCCATGGAGGCCCGAGGAGGGTTTTGTTGGATCCCTTGGGACTGGAGTTCCAGAGGGCTGTGAACTGCCATGGGTGGGGCTGGGAAGTGAACTTAAGCCCTCTGGAAGAGCGGTTAGTACTCCTAACTGCTGAGTCATGTCTCCAGACCCCTCAAGAACACATTATAGCGAGTGTAGATGTAATGAGAAACTGGGACACTTGTGTCTATCTAATAGAAATGGTAAATGGTGCAGATATTTTTGGAAACAATCTGGTGGCTCCTCAAAAGGAGTTACCTACCATTTGTGGCCAGGTTCATCCCTAAGCACAAATGTAGAGAAATGAAAACAGCCATATGCTAAAGTTCTGCATACAAATGTTCCTAGCAATAGGATACATAATAAACAAAGGTGGAAGCAACTCAAATGTCATCAACTGATGGGGAAGGAGATGAGTTGGATCCATAAAGTACAAAGTTATTGGGTAACAAAAACAAATTAAGTGTGAATAAATGCTATACCATGGATGAGAATATCAAAGACATGTTTGAAAGATGCTGGTCTGGAAAGACAAATCTACAGATGCAACACTGGGAGTGGTAGTTAAAGACTAGGAAGATATATTCGCATATAGAACACACACACACACACACACACACACACACACACACACACACACAATTTACAAGAGAGAGCTTACATGTTGCTTTGGTCATCCTGAATCTCTCTATATAGATCAGGCTGGCATCACATTCATCCCTGCCTTGGTCTTCTGGTGCTGGGATGACAGGTGTCAGCTATCATGGCAGGCCTGAAAGGACCTTCATAAGATGATGAAAATACTCTAAAGTCGTGGTGATAATTGTATGAGCCTGAATATCCTTAGAAAGCTAGTAAGTTAGATACCTTAAATGTGAGAATATGCTATGGCTTAAGCTGTATTTTAAAAAAAGTACTGTATAATTTTACGTAAGGATGCTTAGGCATCTACCAATTAATTACCTGTCAGCTCATTTGTGAAACTGATCCCCTTCATATCCTTCCTAGTTTCTGTCTCTAAAAGGCCCCAGTCTTACAAAGCCTACTTGCTTAGACTCTGCCAAATCTGACTCCATTTAATGTCATTTGTCTCTATAGCAACCAACTAGAAAAAGCTGCTTTGTTTAGCAATGACTTTGTACAAGCAGTGGTCTAGCCTAGAGATGTTTTAAAGATCTGAGTCCTTTATTCATCACTTCATCCCCCACCTCCTAGTATCAGGTAAAGAGGAAAACCTCTGATGAACGGGAGAGGCAAAGAAATATAAAAACAAAAGAAGACATGCTGCAAGGAAGACAGAGCTAAAGAGGCTAGAAAAACCTGCTTCAAAAGATGGAGGAACCATTAAGAAATTAGAACTAGGAAACACAGAATAGTTTTTAGACATTTCCATTAATGCACTGGTTAAAACTTTTATAACAATAAGACACATTTCAACATTCATGTAACTATGCTGGGTCAGCAAGCAGAATGCTTTCATTTGTAGCTATCTAATGGGCATTTCTCAGTGGTTCAACTATACATAGGTATCAGATATAGAGCAGGCATCTTTAACAAATTTTTAATGGACTGGTAGATAGCAATGAACATCAGAACTGTAAAACATTCATTAATACTATGGAGCACACAATGAAGAAAAGGTACACTGTATTTAACACATAGAAACCTTATGAAATTTAAAGGACTGGCCAGTTGGCTCACTGGGCAAAGGGTTGGCCATGTAAGTCTGACCACCTAAAAGTGATTCCCAGAACCCAGGCTAAACAGGGAGTATCCTTTCTGGTTGTCCTCTCACCTACCATACACATGCTGTATGTTATGTACACACACACACACACTTAAAAATATAATTACCTTTAAGTGAAACTCATGAAAAAACGGGGGATGGGCTTCTTAATTTGGCATCAATTCTAAAATATATAAGGATTCAAAGTAGGGTGTGTGGTTCTATCCTCCCCCACTTTCAGGGCTGTCTCTGTGTGTGAAAGGCCTCCGTGGGGAGATTCTGGTTCTGTCCTGGCTGGATTAAGCCCCATCTCTAGTAACTACCTTGGCCATCCACGTTCACAGTTTTGTTCTTTAGGGACTCATTAATGAAGTCATTAACACAGTGCTGCCTGGCCTATGCTTACCCCCCAAGGAAATTTTATGTCTCTATTTTTCTATACATAAGGAATATTTTATATTTTACCTGCTATGGTGAAGGCAGAGCTGTAACTATGACAACAGTGAATGTAACCAGTTCCTAAGTACCAGCCCTCAGTTCCTATCCTGGATAGTAATGCCTTACCCATCTAACCATTCTAGTGAATTGGGTTGCTCAAAATGTCTGCTATTTAAACGTTCTTTACAAAGAGTATGGAAAATTTCTTTTGCTCATTTTAATGTCTCTGGTTAAAGTGGACCCTAAATGCTTCTCTTTCAGTTGTTCTTTTGATCACATTAGCTACCTTTGCTACTGGACCATAAGTTCTTTATATGCTTTACCTATTTTATCTTTATGTTAGCACTCAGCACATTTAACATAATAAATGCTTCCCGTATATATGTAACAAATTAAAATCACTGAGATTTCGGTTAGAAATATCTGGAAAATCACTCCAGCAAATCTGTATATTTGACAGTTTTACAGGGAAAATAATGTTAAAAACAAGTCACCAAGTTTTGATGTTCTGTTAGTGTAAATAAAGGGGGACTTTATGCTAGTAAAGATCACAGTTCAGTGTGCCTGGCTTGGGATGTAACTTGCCTACCATGTGTGAGAGCCTGGACTCAATTCTCAACACTGCAAAACAACAACAAAAATAAGCCAGCAAACAGAAAAGCAACACTTATGCAGAGTTTTGTCTCTAAAGATGGGGTAATAATACAAATGACCTTCCTAGACAACACAGTGACTGTGTAAAATAAATTGAGAAAAGTGCAACAAAAGCAAGGTTAGGGGTCTGGGGGTGGCTCAGCGGGAAAAGACTCTACATCTACCAGCCAGCCTGGGCTCCACCCCCAGAACCCACAAACAGGTTGGAAGAAACCTACTACACAAGAACATCCTCTGACCTCTATGCTGTGGACTCTCCCATCGCAATAATGTACTTTTTAGAAGTTACTCCACCATTTCTATTTTACCTTTGGTTGCAGGCAGGACTGAGACACCATTTCACTCCCAGCTCCAGGAAAATTTCATCCAACTCACTTAAATTCTACTGAACTTAACTTGCTTTGTCATTGGTCTCTGTGTAACCTCAATTTAAGTGAATGTTTCAGTCTCAGAAGCCCACCGTAGAGGATTTTCGGATCCATGGAAACACACTGCTCGTCTATTCAAGTAACAACCAACGTACATGATTGCTAACAGAATTCCACTGGAGAATGGCTGTGCAGACAGCATCCTACATCCTCCCAGCACCTTCCCCACTGCATCTCATGGCTCATAAGGCACGTGATAACTCAGGAGCATGGGATAAAACATGCTTAACTACTCAAGCAACCTTAATTTGCTATGAGAAAAAAAAACGTATTATAGTTTGTCTGGTTTTTAGGGCTATCATACCAAAATATCATAGACAAGTTTAAAGAATAGAAATTTATTCCTCACCATACTGGACCTTGCAAGACTGCTAGCTTTGTCTTGTTTCCTCAGAGGTCAGTCCCCTGGCTTGTGAATGGCTGTCTTGTCCTTTCCTCGAGATGCCTTTATGCATGTATCCTGTGGTGTTTCCTCATATGCTTTTCTTAAAAATGAAGATACCAGACTGAAGTAAGGCGTATCCTTAACAGCCTCCTGCAACTCAGTCCCCTCTTTATGAGACCTATTTATAACCAGTGTTGCATTCTGAGATACTAGATGATAGAAACTCAATATATGAATTTGAGGGAAACACAATTTAGCCTGAAACAATAGCCCTTGGCAGTTTATTCATGATTTTCATTTTCAAAAGTTAACAAATCTTTCAGGCAGCCCCCCAAGTAGAACAGAGTGATGCGAGGCCTCTGATGCTTCATGTGGGACCTCTACATTCCGATCCATCAGTTATAACATGGTTTTCTGTTGGGGAGTCACCTAGACGTTGTCCTGACTCTCAGTCAGCGTGATTCCATTTATACATTATTTTTTCCTAAAGTCTATCAGTTTACTTAGAAACATGGTACAGTGCTTCTAAGGGGCTTTGGGGGAGGAGGGGTAGAATTCTAAAAATATTTTTCATGGTGAAGAAACTATTGGAGCAAGTTTTCTTTTAAAAATTTTTGATGAACAGTAATAAAATAGAGGGGCAAGATGAGAGCCCTGGAGGTAGCTCTTGGAAAAAAGGAAGGTCCCTCCTCCAAACACTGTTATATATGACACTTTAAACAAACAACAAGAGACAAAAAAAAAAAAACCCAAAACAAAAACAAAAACAAAAAAAAAACCAAGCAAGAAACCCCCACCCCCAAACTAAACTTGTAAGAAAAGGAACCAAACTAGAGATAACCTGGTAGATATCCTTAGTCCCTGATAAATATATACATACATACATAAATACACACATACACACATACATGTGTGTGTGTATACATCCACCTTCAGAAATGAGTCTTATATGTCTCATGATACACTTCTGGTCAAACAGCAAGATGCATGTAAGGTACAGGAGCACATTCATAAGTCAGTGGGAATGTCAAGGTGTCTGCCATAACTGCCTATTACAACCTCAGCGGCATCATGGTTTCTTAATTCTTCAAATGGACACTTTACCTCACATATTCAGCGTGTCTTACAGCATATAGTAGCTTTTCCCCTTATCTTGGCTAATACCACGTAACTAGGATTACTAAGAGCTGTATTATTCGCCAGCCACGGGTCATCTTGTCTACCACTACAGTGTGACTTTTACTCTGATGCACATAAACAATGGTGACTGAACTGACAGACGTGGATTGCTCAGTCTACTGACAATAAAAGTGGTTCTCTTCCCACTTTAATTTCCTCAAACATGGGTGGGCCTGTTCCATAATAACTAAGCGGCCTTTGGACAAGGACAGACCATCAATAGCAATTCACCGGAATCTCAACATGTCCAAAGAAGATTAATCAAAATTCTGCACACTAGCAGAAAACTTCACTTGCAGATTAAAACTAAGAAATAATTTTCACTCCGGATTTCATTTAATAGTTTAGTAGATTTATGTATAAGGAAAAAGAAAAGAACCCAATAGTTTATGAGTAACACCTCCACACTAAAAAGAAACAGTTCACATTCACGAAGGTGTTAGGTTTCTGTTTCCTCGCCTACCCAGAGTGCCTAAGTACCATAAACAAGCAACATTTCCTCAAGTCAGCCTTGAAAGAGCCTCACAGGCATCACGGGCATGGAAGGGCTCTTCAGAATTTGTGTGCTGCAATTTTCAAGTTATGAACGTTTGTTATAAATGTCTGGAAGAGCAAATGTATGTTATCTGTGCTTTCTCCTTTCTCATATGCCACTAGTAATACATTTGTTGTCCTTTGGTCTTCTGACACTTCCATTTTCTCCACTTCTAACTTCTTTCTCTTCCCCTCCACAAAAAGCAACAGAAACCTCGCTGTAACTGATCACGTTTTTTCCCCTTTTATTCCTCTTTTCGTTCTACATCTTTTCAGATCTGAAGTGGAAAGAAATCCAACGTGCATCTGAAGATCGCATATTTAGATTTTTATTTCCAGGCTGCCTGTGTGTGTGTGTGTGTGTGTGTGTGTGTGTGTGTATAAAATCACCCTGCCCTCATTTTGTATCTATTTCACCGCACTGTCGTGGCCAAAAACTTGAATTCCAAAATGGCTTGCTCCTTTCGGGCTGACATGGGCTATAAAATGCAATTTATTCCCACTGCAGGCAGCCCTTCTCCCTTTTCTCTATCATTACGAGAAGCACAGACAGCTGGGCCCGACTAGAGAGGCAAAGCGCATCATATCCACTAAATCCAGCAGAGCCCGCAAAGCCGCCGGCACTGACGGGGAAGCGCTAAAGGCGGGGAGTAAACCCGAAAACCCCAAGGCCCACACTGCCCACACACCGGGCAGCATCGCGCCCTCCCGCCACGAACGCCGGCCCCGCCCCTCTCGGGCCCCGCCCCCTCCGTCCCGCCGCGGCCACGCCCGACGTTGGCGCGGGCCCGCGGGCGGGGGCGGGGCTTGCGTCGCCCCTCCCCCCGCCGGCGGCGGCCTCCGCGCGGGCCTCCCAGCCCCTATTCCACTCACTTTGTTCTGCGCCTTTGTCCTGGTCCGCACCAGCAGGTGGAGCCGCAGTGAAAGTTTCCCGTCCGTTCCGCGAGCGGGAGCCCATCTTGCTCGCCGCCGCGGCCCTCGCTGGAGGAGGAGGGTCAGAGCTCGGGGACAGCCAATCGCGGGCAACGCTGCTAGTTATCAGAGCAGAATGGGCTGTAGTTTAGTGAAATAGGAAAGCTGCAAAACACTGTGGAGTGCTGCCGTGTAAATAAAAAGGAAAAAAAAGTTTCTCAAGTCGCAGCTGCACGACGTCGGGCCGCGCCGCGCCGGGGCGGGGGTCTGCGCTCTCGGAGCGGCCGCGCGCGGGACTCTGTGGTGCCGCCAGCCCCAGCCCCATTGTTTGTGTTTTCTTCAAAATATGGCAAAGGTTCAGGTGAACAATGTAGTGGTGCTGGATAACCCGTCGCCTTTCTACAACCCGTTCCAGTTCGAGATCACCTTCGAGTGCATCGAGGACCTGTCTGAAGGTGAGCGAGTGGCGCCGGGCTGTCAGTTGCGGCGGCGGACGTTAAAGTTTCCCGGCCCGGCCTCGCGCGGGGTGGGCCGCGGCCGGCGGCCGGCGGGAGGGCGGCCATGCGAGGGAAACTTGAAGTTGAGGAACGCTGGCCGCGCCGCAACTTGCGAGCAACTTGCCGGGCGGAGGGAGCCATGTTGTCAGCTTTGTCTGCGGCGGGCGGCGCTCGGCGGCCCCGGCTCGCGCGGCGCTGGCGGGGGTCGTGCGGCCTCGGCGGCCCCAGGGCCCCGCGGCCCGGCGGGGAACACGCGCGGCCGGTAGAGAGCGGAGCCATCTTACCCGGCGGCACGACGCCTGCTCCGGACCGCCAGGGGCGAGCGGGCCCGCGCCTTCCCGCCCCCCGCCGAGGCTGTCCTCGCGCCGCTCTCCGGCTCCCTCCACCAACCAGCGCGGAAGGCGGGCGCTGGGCTCGGCCCCTCGGCGCCTGGCTCCCGGGGGCGGCCGTGCTCTCCGCGGGCGCCCGGGATGCTGTGCGCCGCCTCCGGAGCGATGAGGACGCCTCTCCCGGGGGACGGAGACCTCTCGGAGAGAAATGCTGAGGGACTAGGAAGTTCCATCCCACCCTAGAGCAAAATCAGGGCGCTTAACCAATTCCAGGCACTTCTCTGGCTTCTAGAAAGTCTGAAAGACTTTTCTCCAGAACGTGTGAAGAAGATGCAATTAAAATTAACTGCACGTCCAGGCAGATAGAGAAAATACAAACGCTGGCTGGGAAATACAAGGCAAAGTCCTTTCTGAAGTACATTTCACGGTTTAAAAAAATGCGAAATAGTGAGGTAATACAGAATTTAGAAAGCTAAAATGTGGCTTCTTATCGCTTCTCTTTGATTTTATTAAAATCAATGCTTCATTTTCAACATTTGAAACAAAAAGTTTAACTTCGTTGGTGTTAAATTTTAGTTAACTAGGAGGACATCTTGGGACTTGGAAGTATTTATCCTAATCATGACGAAAAGAATTTCTCTTTTAATTTAAAAGTTTATAATCTCTACAGTGTACTTCATGTGGGATGTTAACTTTAATTATAAAAGCCATTACAATAAACCTTTAAAAACTGTAAAAAGGAAGTCACAGCCTTTCCCTTCATTCACTCCTTTGGCTAACCATCATCATCACTTAAAATGTACCCTGTTGTTTTTACGTCTGTAAATTATAATGTGCATACATTTAGTCAGTGGAACATATCTTGAAGATTGACTAAAGATTAAAATATAGTAGTCTCTGAATAGGCTGTGATGATTAATATAAGTGTAAGGGTGTTTTGCTCAATTCTCCATTTGAATGTAACAGCATTTCCACATCAGGCCCATTTCCAACCCCCACACTGATTTTTCTTTTCTTTTTCGAACTGCCAATTTATATACAAATGAGTAAATATAAAATAAGATCATGGCTTGAGTCCATCCTAAGTCAGTGCAGTGTTCGAGACATTCGAAGTTCTTTACACTACAGGTGTTTCTCATATGATGGCTTCCATTTTAGGTCCACGTTGTACAAGGAAGATATGGTCTAGGATATTGTTACAGTCATTACACTGGATAGTTCGAAACCAGCCATCCACAGAAACCAAACAAGGTTCCATTTTAAACTGGGATCCTTTCACAATAGTGGTATTACTCAAGTCAAGACTATGCCTTCCTCTCTAGTACACTTCAAAACCAGGGCACCATTATTTTAAGGTATTTTAAGCTGAGTCATTCCAAAGCTGCAAAGGAATCCTTGAAAAAGGTGCCATTCCTGTATACTCCATCTAGAGGCTCTGTGGAGTAAGGAAATGGGAGTTGATTTATCCTGCAGAAGCTCTTCTCTAGGGTCCATACTTTTGTTGCATGACTTTTTAAGTTATTGATCAAAGTACAAAACACTCTAAAGAGAATTTTGAGTTTATGATTTGTGTCTACCTCCAATGTACCGATTAGCCACCATTTATTGTCAGTAGTCTCAAAATATTTTAACTCTGCTTTAAAAGCTACCTAGTAGTTTTGCTTCAGAAGAAGCCAGTTGTGTTTGCTCTAAAGATACTATGGTTATTTCTTTTATAGGGCTTATGTCTAGGAGTAGAGCACATTAAAAAATGGAATTTAAAGGCTAGTGAGATGGCTCAGCCAGTAAAGCTACTTCCTGTCAACCGCCTGAATCCACTTGGTAGGAGAGAACTGATTCCAACCAGTTGTCTTCTGACCTCCACATCAGTGCTCATATATATACATGAACACACTTAAAAATTTTTAAAGAGATTTTAAGTACGGACTTTATTATGCTTGATCACTAGGCCTATGCAAGTTTAATTGGCCTTCCTGCAATTTCTAAGGTTTATTATTTGCAATGCATCAAAGCAGAGCCTGTGGCTTTATACTTTGAAAGTTCAGGCCTGTTCTGATTGCAAAGGCTGTATATTTTCTACTAGACCACAGATCTTCCCAATAATTAATTAAAATTTCCTTGGTAGCATCCCTCCCACCACATATGGAGATACTTTCTACCTGGGATTATCATGATTAAATGGAAAAGTTAACTTTAAAAATAAGTGAATAATTTTCAGCTCATAACGTAGTGCCACAACCCTTAGCCGTAACTCCATAAAGTAGGGGTGTAGAAAAGGGAAACTGGTTTATTAGCAAATTAATAAATAAGCATACGATCGCATTTCAGACCCAGTTTGTGCCTGTCCCTTGAGTCACAGCTTGTTTTTGTTAAGGTTAGATTAACCCACTCTCCATTACCTGTCGTTATCTACTCTCTCCTATGTTCTTTAAACCTAGTACTTGAAAGCTAGAAAGAGCAAGACTTAAAAGCCAAGGCTTTTGAGTAGCAGCAACCCACCTTTAATTATGATTCTGATTTGTAAGCTCTGTGACCTTTAGATTATTTACCTTCTCCAGGTCTCAGCTTTGTTTATATTAGTGCATACATGCACTCATGCACACGTGCACGCACAGACACACACACACAGACACACAGAGTATATATGTGCTTGAATAATTATATCTGTATGGTAAAGCATTTACCTTGGGTAAATCAGTAGCTTTCATTTACCCTTCTCCTTAGCTGTGTCTTCATTTGGCTTTTGGATCACTTCCTTCATTGGGCCCCTTGCTTCTAAACTACTTTCTTGATCCATTCTCTTCCTGACCTGCCTGCCAATGTTAGTGTTGAGGAAGACTCATTTCACTCCTAGGAATCCTGTTCCTGTCCTTGTCATTATGTATTATTGCCAAATTTCAATTTTTTTAAATTTGGCCTTTGTGTGTTTATAATTAAACATCTAATAAGCATCTTAGACACATATAAAACTAACTCCTGATTATTTTGTTCTTTACACAGTCCCCCCCCCCCCCCATGGCTACAGCTGCTTCCATTTCCAAACTTTATCTAGGATGTGAATGCTTTACACCAGCCCTATGGCCACCATAACTCACCCACACCACAATTTCTGTACTGAACGGTTGAAACAATCTCTTGTTCCCTTGCCTTCATACAGCTTACACAAAACACAGCAAGTAAAATGATCCTTTAAGATAAAAGGAGGATTTCTGTTATTTCTCTGCTCAAAACCTTCAGGGCAGTGGTTCTCAACTTGTGGGTCATGACTCCCAGTTATATTATAATTCATTTGCTGCATAACAGTAGTAAAATTGCAGTTATGAAGTAGCAACAAAATAACAGTCACCACACCTTGAGGAACTATTACCGGGTCACAGCATTAGCAAGGTTGAAAACCCCCAGCACTAGGGCTGGGGCTGTAGCTCCATGATTAAATTGGGTGCCTAGAATGTGTGAAAGTTCTGGGTTTGATACCCAGCACGACAACAAAATAGTGCTGCTAAGTGTTAAGCCAAAGTCCTTAATGGCGGGCATCAGGCCTTGTATGATGTGGCTGTGTTGCTCCCCATCCCAACTTCAGGATTGGGTAATTTCTCTCTGTTCCAAAATCCCAGCCTCTTGGTTTATTCTTAAACACACCAAGCAGGTTTTTTACACTTGTGACTTGTTGTTCTTTCTGGTCAGAAAATGTTATTGTTTCTTCCTAGATCCAACAACAAATAAGTGACCTGATGAGATGCCAGATGCAGAACCCTGAATCTGGAAAAGTACTGAAAGCCGAAAATACAAATAGCCTTAGTCTATGGTGGAGCCATGGCATAATAGTAACTACTGGCTTTCTATAATGAATCCAAGCACAGACCACACTATAGGAGGTTGCCATCTTCCTCCTATGTTAAAGAACACATTTCTACATTCCTTCAAAGAGATTAAAATGGTTTTAATCTTCTTGGTTCTCCATAGAGAACTTTCTAAAAGAGTGCTTAATGAAATCTAGGTTGAATTAAAAGACAAGTCTTAGGTTAGGTTGTACTTGAGTGCATCATGTTCTTGCCTGTATGCTATGTAAGTACTCTGCTATATGAAGAGGTATAAGGATCTTGGTTTCCTTTAGTGGTTTTAAGAATGTATGGCAAATAGGAGCATCAGGAACGAACAGCCCCACTGTGTCTGGTTGGTATCCAGTTGGCATAGTTCTTTTAATACACTGCTAAATACAAGTTAGTAACATAGGTATTCTGTTAGCCAGTAAGAGTGATGAGGAAACAGATTGACAAATTTATGTCAGGAGATGAGCTGAAACTCCTGAACGAAGGTTTGCTAATGATTATTCCACTTTAGATTCTGTGGTGATTTGTTTCATAGGGCAGCTTTTCTACAGTGGTGAAGTTAAAAATGGAGCACAAAAAGAGGCTGGGAGATTGCACAGTACATGAGCCTGGGCAGTGGGATTACTGCTCCTCCCAGTGTTCTCTACTAAAGGAGGTCTGAGAACTTACTGTGCCATTACTTGTGAGGGACACTCTCCAGGGACCAGTGCTTTATGAAAGATTATTTGGAGAAGTTATTGGGATGAAATATGAATTCTGGCAAGAGAGAAATACATAAGTAACATTTCCATATCTCTCTGGTAAGAAGCCATTTAGCAGTTAAGTGGTCAACAAAATTGTTATATATAAAACAATTATATATCATGTTAATATATAATTGCTGCTATGAAATAATGTTTTTGGTTTTTTTACCCTAGACTTGGAGTGGAAAATTATCTATGTGGGCTCTGCAGAAAGTGAAGAATACGATCAAGTTTTAGATTCTGTTTTAGTGGGTCCCGTTCCTGCAGGAAGGCATATGTTTGTGTTTCAGGTAAGATTAATCTTCAAAAATATATGTCAAGTATGTTTCTAATAGACTAAACTACCTCACAGCCCTACCCTTTCTGTGTTAAGTAACTGCTTTATCTACTCTCACTTTCAGTCTGCTGTCATTTCAGGCAGTGTCTTATCATATTTGAGATTATATGCAGGGATGTTTTTGAGTTTACTTTCCGGAACTAGACGGACTACAAGCATACTGTGCATACAAGGTTGGGTTTGTCCTATGGAACTGTCTTTCAAGATGAAAGCATCCCCAAACATGTATTCAAGTGCTGGTCAGCAACATGCATGCCTCTGCTGATACGATAGCAACAACCTCACTTTGGTATAGTCAGTAACTGCAGCGTTAGCAGATAGAGACATGTGACTTGGCCATTGGAATGACAGTCTAATACTTCACTAGAGCTTCTTATCTAGGTTTTCATAGAGGACCACTGTGACAAATCCCTTACCCTGTTAGATCTTGTGAGTAGAAATACTCTTAGTATAAATTATGTTCTCAGATACCTCTGACGGTGTTAGGTCTGTGCCTAAGCTTTAGACATTATCTTCTGTCAAAGAGTGTTATTTCTCCTGCTTTATTAAGTTGCTATATAAAACTAGTGACTTCTTTCAATTATCCATGCTTCTTAGGGGGAGAAATTTATAATACTGCAAGGAGTAATGAGCTAGCTTTTAAATAACCATTAATTTTTGTTAGAAGTATTTCTGCCTAACCAAATCTCACTGCAGGCATAATCCAGGGGAAAAGTCTACTTCTTCTATGCTTGGCCTCTGTTTCTCCCTTCACAGACAGGACAATTTCAATGAATACTCTCTTTGAAATAATCCATTTGAAATGGGTGAGGAGTTCTTAAGAGAACATTGTTAGAGATGCTGCCTTTTAAATACAGAACTGAATCTGGGCCTGAGTGTTTTCTATTAGGAAACCCCAAATTATTTCGTGTATATAAACAAATGGCTAAGAAAGGTTTGGCTATAGTAACTTAAAGGCTTCAAATAATTAAAGAGCCATCAGACTGAGGTGTGTGTGTGCGCGCACGCGCATAACCTTGTGAAAGCTATAGCAACACAGACTGCCTAAGGAACTCCTTCAGTCTCAGGCAGGCCTGATGCCTCTGCTCACTAAGACACATGACCCCATAATGATGAGGGCTCTTTTGCCTTCTCTCTTGCCTTTTGCTCTCTTGCTCCCCCACCTCCCCCTCTCTCCACGTGCCTCTACTTCTCTACTCTTTCCCTCTCTCTGCCTCTATTACCCTCTTAACTCCCCTTGCCATGCCCTGAATAAACTCTATTCTATACTAAAAAAGAAAAAAAAATTATGAAGAATTAGCAAATTACTGACAAAGCTAGTCATATCTATAACTAATTAAACTATTAATTTATTCTTATTATATAAAGAGGCAGGATTTCTGTGGACCCAAAAGCCTGGAGACTACATACTGTACTGATAATTCATGATGTAGTAAAAGAAGGTCAGCTTAATGTATAGCCATATATATATATACTTTGTATTGCTATAAAATCTTGTACATCATGGTTTTAAAGTGAGCCTTTGGGAGTCTTATGTGTTTATGGTAAGAATACCTCTAAGCTTTTGACTTGCAGTGCTGTGAGGAAAATCTCATAGAAGCTTTTTGTTGCTATCAGTGTAAATGTTGCCAAAAGAACCGAAAGCACTGTGATTTAGGTCATGTGTTAAACTATGCAGTTTTCAAAGTCTGACAGTTGTTAACAAAATGAAAATAAGGCAGTTTTTGTTTTGTGTAGTGAGCAAACTGTCCTATTTTTCTGGTCTCTCATTTTGCTTAGTATAGTTAAATATGCCTGCCTTAGGAATGGGTCTAAGACTAGCAAGGAGATGTCCAGACACCTGCCCAGTATTGGTTTGGGTCAACAAAAGTGATCCCTATCACTTCCATTCTTAATGACCTGAGAGGTATGCACGTTTCTTGTCCCAAATTTGCTCAAGTTAAATCCTTTGGCAAACATAGATGCAATTACTATGAATTTGCTGGGCTGGGTGGTAGCAACTGAACTCCCATCTTCACTCTGAAAGTAACCCTGCGATGTTGAGTAAGACTTGTAGGACAGACTGTATGTGCTACAGGAGGGTCCATGTCCCCACCCTTGGTGTCTGTCCACAGGGATCATATACCCCCATCAGGACAGGAACTGAATAATGAGAAAATTCTAAAATAATAAATTCTTATAGCTGCATTTATATTAAGACATATATTAGAAAATTTGTGTCAAATAACAAACACATAAAAAGGAAAGCTGCTACCTTGTAAATCCGAAAGGACTTTGTTTGGAAAATAGGTTTGATGAAGATGTCAAATAAATTTGGGTAGATGTGGGGGAAGGAACTTAAAGCCAAGGGGCTGTTTGTAGCACAGAGGCATGAAAGATTTACACACACACACACACAGAGACAGACAGACACACACACACACAGACACACACACAGAGAGAGAGAGACACACACAGAGAGAGATACAAAGCTGTAAAGAGCCTTAAGGAACTAAAGCATCTAAGGTTTAAAGCCTGCCAAAAATTGATGCATGTTTAAATGGCAGCAACATAAACAGTAGGCAGGAAACTGAGGAGATGAGTAAGAAAGGGGAGTTAGCAGCATTCTGCATAACAGAGGAAGGGGAACACCCAGCCTTTAGAAATGAGATGTGAAGAGGAAAAAGGAAGAGAGTAAGAGAAGCTGAAGGTGACTGAAAGTTTTAGTCTCCATGGATGTTTATGGCTCTTAGTGCCAACTGTGTGCTATATATACAATAAACATAGTCTTACAAGTTTCCAAGCGAAAAGCATTTACTGAAGTGTTCATATGCAAAGAAAATGGTGCTAGAGTTTACTTTGTTTACTGTGCAAAATAGTGCTTCAGGTTGCGTCTGTCTGTCTGTCTGTCTGTCTGAGAAGTCTTGCTGATGAGGACTGTGGACACAACCCTAGCCTTTTTCTGGCATTTTAAATGTCTTCTAGTTCTACTGTTTCACTTTCTTAATTCCTTTAGGTTCATTAGGATTCAAAACATGGTCTTTGGTGTCATCTGCCTAAACAGTCTTTGACTGCACTGAATATCCACAATGTATGTGGCTTAAATACAATAAGATTTTCATTTTTTTCAAACTTTGCTATAGTTTTTCAGATCCATGGTCATTTGTATTCACTGTTTGTATGTGTACTTCTTAATTGGTGGTGCTGGGATTGAACTGAGCTACATTGCTGACTTCTGCTGTCAGTTTTACAGGGTTTACTACTGAAGAACCTAAGAGTCTTGGATAGAAGAGGGAACTGATAAAATAAACACTTACTGGAATTGGCTCTGTGAAACTTAATTTGGCACAAAGTAATTTGGGACTGAAAATTAGGACTGTAAAAGGTTAGGATCACTACAATGATTGACTTGGTTATAATTAATGGATTTTATAATGAATATTATGTAATTAATCACCATACAGTAAAACCAGAATTATTTCTTTCTTTAGCCATAATTATACCTGCAAGTACTAAGTGTACCCAGAGAAACATGAACCTTATTTTCTAGGTATAAGCCAATTCCCACCAGAGAACATTTGTTGGGTGGCTGTGTGGTGTCCACCTGTAACTCTAGCACTCGGGAGGCAGAACAGAGTGAGTCTGAGGCCAGCCAAGGCTATAGCAGGACTCTGCCTTTAAAAGCCAAAAGTAAAAACATCAAGTAAGCCACATTCTAAAAACATTTTCCCCACTAATACAGTTTCAAGTAGTGCTAAGGTAATTACTGCTCATTCGCTATACCTGCCACTAACAGCCTTTTTGTGTTTCTTTCTGAATTACTCTAGGCTGATGCACCTAATGCAGGGCTCATCCCAGATGCAGACGCAGTGGGGGTAACAGTTGTACTGATTACTTGTACCTATCGAGGTCAAGAATTCATTAGAGTTGGCTACTATGTAAATAATGAATATACTGAAACAGAATTACGGGAAAATCCACCAGTAAAACCAGACTTTTCCAAGGTAATTTTCTTACTATTCCTTTTTAATTACTTGTACTATCCAGTTTTTCGGGGTTGCTCTTTCATAGTATACCATGAACATGGCCTTAAAGCAGATCTGAAGTTGTGTAGCACTTGAGGAAACTAATCCATTGTTCCATTTGCATGGATGGCCTCCACCCTGCCTCCCTACTATTAGGTGGGAACTTGAGTCTGATGGTTAAAGACAGAAGGGCTTCCTGCAAAAGCAGGCCATTGTTTCTCTATACTGGTAGGGATTTCATTTCAACCGAGGACTTTCGAGGTCTTATGTTTGTAGTGACGTGATTAAAAATAGTTTTGCCTATGACTTCCCAAAATCATGGCCAAGATCAGACTGGCTTAATTTTATTTCTCTGGCATAGATCTTGAGACTGCTATAGCTCAAGTTGTCTTTGAATTGTGGCATTCTTCCTTCCTCAAATGTCCACGTTTTAGGATTACAGTTGTCACCATGCCTAGCTTGTGCTTATTTTCATTCATATTTAGAATGTCCATATATTTATCCTGCTATTCTTAAAGGTTAAACTAAAGTTCTTTAAGTATTTCTGATGATAGCAAGTTGAATTTTGAGACATTAAAATCTGATTCAATAGTCTTAAAAACACTTCTTAAAAACCTTTAGATTTTCCACTGGGAATGGTTAAGGGGTTTAGTTACTGGTGACTAACTAAACTAACTGTGGTACTCTATCTGCCAGGCCTTACCACAGACTAGAGAGTTAGTTAGTTCTTTCTGCAGGGAGGGTGGGATGCTTTCCATAGTCTGGAGACCTCCTGTTGATCCAGGGTTACTCTTTGTAGAACCTTTGTATGGCAGTAAAAGAAACTAGAGCACATTACTGTTTGAAAAACTGAGATGTAATATGTTACCACTAGGATCCCAATAATTAGGGGTTTTGTTTGGGGAAAATTGTTCATTTGAAGTCTGGTTTATGTATTTTATTTCTTAGTGCTTAGCATTGAACCTAGGGACTTTTCCAGAGTATGTCCAAGGCAATGAGTGGTAATCTAACTTTCTTAGTGCTAACCACTTAAATATTTCTCTTTCTAGCTTCAAAGGAATATTTTGGCATCTAATCCCAGAGTCACAAGATTCCACATTAACTGGGAAGATAACACAGAAAAACTGGAAGATGCAGAGAGCAGTAACCCAAATCTACAGTCCCTTCTTTCAACAGATGCATTACCTTCAGCGTCGAAGGGATGGTCCACGTCAGAAAACTCACTCAATGTTATGTTAGAATCCCACATGGACTGCATGTGACCACGTGCCATCCCATTAGTACAGATTAAGCTATTAAAAACAGAACTATTTCCCTGAAGTTCCGTAAGTACATAGTCAACGTGAAATGTGAAGAATTTGTTTAAAAACATCCTGTAGAAAGTTTATAAGAAAACCAGTATTTGAGCAAATTGTGGATTATAAATACAACTATTTTTAAGTACTTTTTTTCTCTAATGTGTTATTTTATTTGTTCATGAAACTAATCTGATTAAAGCATATATATTATTTTCTTCTCTTTTATATGTAATTCAAGCACTTATAAAAAGAAAAGTTATCAATTAAGACCAGGTTGTAAAGGTGTTGTTTTAGCTTCTTGAACAATAAGATTTACTAGCCTTTAAAAGAACAAAGTTTACTTCAACTAAAATGATTTTTCTGTGAAGATAGTGTCCTTTTAATTTGAGGAGAAGACTTCCATTCTGTAGTAAAAAAAGATAACTTTAAAATGGGATTTGAAATCAATTACATGCCATCAGGGTTTTTCTAGGCCACCCCAGTGCATCTTACCACAGCTTGCGTTACATGGGACTTCTAGTTTTTATATAACAAATGCAGCTGCCTTTGAAGTCCCTCTGACTATGGTGTATGCTTCCCTACATCTAAAACTGAGAAACCACGATCATAAATCATCATTGTCCAGAGATTTCAACATGGCAAGAGCAAATACAAGGTCTCTAAGGTGTAAGATTACATTATAATGGCTCAGATCTGCTCTTTCAGTTTACAGAAATGCTGAACTCCTATTGTTGGCACTCCTACTATACAAGGTTAATTTAGAAAGGTCTGGTTAGCTTTATCCTGACTGGCTACTTTAGGTGACATAATCTAGACAGCTTTTCCAGCCTTTTTTCTTTCTTTCTGCAGAGCAGCTTTAGAAAGGAATTCACCAAAATGGGCCAAAAGCTTATTTTCTTTGATGAGAAGTAAATACTTCCCCAAAGTTTTGATTCATTAAATTTACAGAACAATATTTTCATTTGGTTATCAGTGATGATGCACAGGACAGCCATAGGATGCAAGTTTCGCAGTGCCTTCACATCTGCGCTTTATACTGCACTTTTAAAAGCATTCTGAAGAAAAGGAAAGGGCATTTGTTTAAATATAGACTCTTTAAGTTGTATATATTTCTTGCTACTTTAAAAGGTAAATTTGTGAAACAAAGTTTTGAAATGTTAAACTTTGAAATTTAAGACTCCAGGTTATTACAGTATTGTCCATTACTCAGTTCATAGATTTTAAAAATAAAATACTTCTTACTACTAAAACGATTTGAAAAAAAAATCTCATTTTGTCTGACTACAATTAGGAGAAAATGTTAAAACAAGAGTTCAGTAATCAATACAGTAAGAATAAGTTTGTTAGAAATAAAACAAACTAAATTGTCTTTAAGAAAGCAATTCACTGAAGTATTTAGTCTTTATTAGATTATAAAAACTACTTTGTAATGACATTATATGGTTAGGTTTTTATATCAGTTTTTAAATCTATGGCCCTTTGTCACATTTGAGATATAAAACTATTGACTTATTTAAAAGTTACTGCTCTATAGAATTTAAAAATAAAAGAATAATAATAGAAACAATTAAATTAAACATTAGAATTAAGAAACTAGCATGCAGGGATTTGAGTTGTCTGAATTACAGTTGAAAGGCTTATAGACTGCCCTCCACCCCATTTCTTGAGCCCTGACTGTCCTGAACTATGTAGACCAGGCTAGGCTTTAGCTCACAGAGTTCCACCTGCTTCTGCCTCCTGAGTGCTGGGATTAAAGGTGTTCAACTCCACATCCAGCACCATTTCCTCCTTTTGATCAGGGTAAAGAAATGTCTGGTGAATACATAATACATACAACACACACACACACCATTAATGCCGCTGAAGAGCTAGGTTATGATGGTTTTGAGTTGAGGAAACATTTCAGACTCTGAGGAGGCATGCATATATTTGCTCACTTATAACCTTGTCTGACCCTTCATTTCTCAAAGTTTCAGAGTCTAGTTTTACTAAGAAAGTCAATGGGAGCTGTCAACGTGGATGGCTCAGTGGGTAAAGGTGCTTGCTGCCAAGCCTGACTAGTTCAATACCTAGGTTTCATATGGTAGAAACTAATTCTCCCACAAGTTGTCATCTAACATCCATATATGCACACACACAAAACAAATCAATGAAAGGTAATAGAAAATTTAAAGACTGTGACATGTTTTCTATCACAATCCATAGTGTAAAATACAATATGACCATGCAATGCAAGTATACATTTATATTAAGTTTTTCATAAAAGTAGCCCTTTGCTGCCCTTCCTGTGTGCAGCCTGATTCTAACGGATTACAAGAGTCCCAAAGGCCACTGACATCTTTTGAGTGGGTAAGAAGTAGCAATACGTTTCTATAATTACAAAATCTTTACACCAATCTTTTTTCTCACCTTTGGATTATGATCTTAACATCTAAAATGAGGGAAGAGTGCTAATTCACTTTACATTATCACTAACACTTTGAAGCCATAGCTGTTTATGTAATATTTCCTCATTAATAGTGGCCTGTAAGATGGCATAGGCTTAGTGCTTGGCACTCCACATGATTGGTTGGCAATCATTTCATGTAATTACAAAATGTCACACTCAGCCACAAGGATTTCAAAGTATATAGCTCTTTATAGGTCAACCTTCTCTTTTGGTATTGTCAATTCAGAGCCCATCCAATCAACACTTATTAATATAGCATTTAAAGTCCCCAGATGGAACCGTTTGGATATTTTTCTTTTATGATGAGTTTCAAAGTGTTAGGTATCATATAAGAACTCTGAGAAGAGACTACAGAAGTGCATCTTAACATGTACTAACACTAGTAAAATATGGGAAACCAAACTCCTATCTTTAGAACAGGAGAAATAATCAAAACTAAAGTAGAAAACATCAAGACACATTTTAAAAAATAATTTTTCCTAAATTTCCTGTCACAGTCTCTGTGTTAGAGCTTTTAAATGTACTTGCTGTAGAATTATTACAATGTATGAACAAAATCTCTTAGTACATATGTGAAAACATGTTTTCTAAATGCACAAATTTCCCTAAGAGGTGTCATTAGGAGCCACTGTTGTTCATGAAAATGCCTTAAGCTATATGCTGTCTACCTACTTTGTAAATGAATTTCCCTGTTTTGATATTATGTTTGGTAGATGTTTATAAAATGGCATCTTTGCAATTTCCTATATAAAACTAAGTTCCATATGGAGGACATGGACCTTTGTGAGATATCTTTTTAATTGTACATAAAGGATGTTACATTTCCTTCCATTTTTGGCAGTATCTTTGACAAACCTAAAAGCTAACTTGAAACGTATCCTACGTCAGCTACTTTTTCATAAGGAAATAATTGTGTTCATTTCTACATTAATTTTAAATTACGTAAAATTGTCATACAGTACCTGCACTAGTAGATCCAATTCCTGTGGTCAAAACGGACCTTGGTGTAATCTTTGCTGCATATTTAAGGAATTGTGATTTTCCTGTGCCAGGATCCCCAACCAATAAAAGGTGAGATTCACCTAGAAAAAGTAAATGTAAAAGTTCAAAAAATTTAAAAGGATTTATGAATAATATACAACTAATAAAGTAGCCCATATGAAATGCCAACACATTTTATGTGGTATTTGATATATTTTATGCAAGGCTCTTCAAGGAAGGTGTTAACTGGAAAAATCTTAAAAAGTTAGCTGTCACAAATACAGCAATTTTGATTACTGAATGTGACATTTAAAATGTAAAATCTTTTAATAGAGTGTGTGCTATTTCCAGATGCTAAGGCCCATGTTTAACATTTTAAAAATCCTTGACTTATAAAAACTTTCTGGTTGTATCTATTTTTAAATCCAAACTACAGTGATTAAAGCTATCCATACAAGTCATATAAGGCTTTATTCTATTTTTTAAAGTACTTCTAAATGTTGGGGATTTTTAACCATTATGATTATATTAACTGAATAAAAACATTTTCATTTATGTAAATTTCAATAGCTTAGTGGAATATCTACCTTAAAATGACCAAGTACTCAAACAAATTTCTTTAGTAATAAGTATTTCCTAAATACATTAGTAAGAAACCATTATTTAAGCTCAACATTTAGCAAAGTGCCTTGCAGATAGCAGATGATCAAAATACACAGTTTATAAAATGCTTCTGTTTATTTGTTTCTGGACTATGTGGTCCCAGAGCTGTATTAATAGCCTGGCTTAGAGTATCAGTATTTTAGTGTGTGGGTTAACTCTGGTTAACTCTGTGCGTGTCATGCTTGCTGCACAGGAGCTTTCTGTCATCCAGATAGTGCTGCACACTTGGAGCAGTCTTTGCTTCAAGTGTGACCTACAGCAGCAACTCCTGGCAGATGGCATATTTGCTGTCTACCAGCAGGAGAATCAGCAGGCAGACGACTGCGTAACAGTTGACAGTCACAGATGGCAACCAGCTTGGAGACATTAAGACACACATACACTTTCTCGCTCCCTATCCCTCCAAGGGAGCTAATTAGGCTTGTAGTATATAACCACTGAAAAACTTAGTGACTTCTTTCATCTTTCTGGAATTAAAGAAAGTAGCCTCTGATAAATATGGATATATGAAAAATTCAATTAGAAACTACATTTAGAAAATAGACAGCTCTAGAAGCAGCTTTTAAAATTAATTTCTTGAAGTTAGTATCCTGAGTAATGGGTTTTGTTTGGGCATTTTCAAATGTTTGTCATTTTAACTCACCCTCCAACAAGCAGGTTTTGTTCAAAGAAAGGGTCTCCCTTCTCCTCTACATGCTAGTATTTCTGAGAATGTATCAGTAGGTACTGACCTCTAACCCTTGTTCCTGCAGCATCAGTTCTTTGAATTCCACCAGCCAGTACCATGGCCACAGCAAGCTTCACTAGATACATCCCAAACACTTGAGGACACAAGCTGGCCAATATTTCATTCCTTCCTGGGACGGGCGAAAGATCAGAAGTTATCATTTTCCAGGACTTCAAGCTGAAATCTCCCTATTCTGTAGACATTTTCTTATAGACACATTCTTTGTGCCAATCTAAAATGATAAAGAAGGCCAAGTCAAATAAGAAAAGAGAATGAGGAGCTTTGTTTAGATTCTGCTTTTCTTTTTCAGTTTGGTTTTTGAGATGGTCCTGAAAGTAGCTAAAAGTGGTTTCAAATGTGTAATCCTTCCCCAGTCTCCCAAGTGTTGGGACTACAGGTCTATGCCACCATACTGCACTGGTTTCAAATTTAGTATCATGAAAAGAAGAGTGGTTTCTTTTCATAAATTTGTCATACTGAATAAAAAAAGGGGCTTCCTTTCTCCTTTTCTCTTCCAACTTGTAGCTATCAAGCCAGCACTATTCTTTAATACAATGCAGTCATATTCTCTGGAAATGTCACTAAAATCACCACCCCCCCCTTAGGTAAAGGAAAATAGCCTCAGAGATGAGGCACTGGAATAACTAGTATCTTCTGGAGAGGTAAGCTAGGGCTTGTGGAGCTTCTGAAAGAAGTTAATTCACCTTGCAAGTCGACTTGGCATGTGTTCTTGATTGTTTGAGAAATTGTTTTATTTGGAATAAGTTACTGTGGTATCAGTATATTAAGATCATTGCAAAATAGAACTCCAATAATCCCAGGTGAAGATCTTGAAGTCCAATTGTGTGCTTTAAATATAAGCAACAAATGTGGGAGTCATTTTAGTGACTCATAAATAAAGCACTTCATCCAGTTGCTGGTCTCCTCAGTCGACAAGATTCCAATGAGTTTTCCCTGAGCCTGTCCATGCTTGGTAACTCATGCACAAAGACTATTTGTAATGAGTCAATCTTAGTTTGGGGAATAGAAGCTACTTTCTATCCTGTAATGGCTCAACATTGACTCAGTGGCAAGTACCCGATGGTGATGAGCCCTAGAACAGCAGGAATAGCAAAGAAAGAAACCTCTTCATTAGAAGGAAATCAGAGGATGATGAAGAAAATGTTGGGAGTGCATCACTAGTAGAGGGACTCTCCCTTCCTAGACAGAAAGCCTAGAGAAAATAGGTCAGGGCACTAAGCCAAGAAGACTTGAGATTCTGATTAAAACCCAAGGGTTACACATAAAAACAGAATGGACCTAAGAACCAAGTTTAAGGGTAGGTGAGGTGAGTCAGAACTATCACATGCTGGCAGAAGCCACTCTCCAGTAGTAAAGGGCACAGGGTCAGTGTCTAGCCTCAACACAGGTCCCAGTGCTTATCTGCAGCAAAAGCCTCTACTGTTCTGCTTTACCTTCTCTCCCTTTCCCATGGCTTTGTAATGACACATGATGCAAAGATAATCAAATCAGCACAGTATGAGTTCAAAAGACCCAGCAGACCCAAGTAGTATTATGCTTATGGCCCCATCAGTCCCTACAGTTTCAGGAGATAAGTCAAACCCCAAGAACAGCAGCAATGAGCTGCAAAAGAGAGATGCCCTTTGGATGCAGCTTCTCTTCTCCACTCCAGCAAGATATATACAACTTCAAAATGGTCAGATATATAATGTACCAGTATCTATGACCATAAGAGGGGAGTTCATTCATACTAAGAAATGTTGCCTGAACTTCATGGTGTCTTCCTGACTTACGAGGTTATATGTAATTCATTCTCTATCTGACAAATGAGTTGCATAGCTACAACTTCTAATTACAAGACAGATCTTCAGTCATCAGCACAGGACCTGGGACTATCCAGGGCAGAGTGTGGTGTGATGAAGGCAGATGAGCTGTGCCACTGGGACGGATAAGGAATGAACTCAGTTCAAAGAAGCACTGCAGTCTTAAATGGACCTGAATCTAACAACAGTTCAGCCAAAACTACACTGAAAAATGGATGATTTTAAAAGTACTTGCTACGTAAAGCCACAGCTTAGAGAACTTTGGGCTCCTTTTTATACTGATTACATAAAAGGAAGATCAGAGAATTCTACATATATATTATACGTGGAAGATTTAAAAAAAATCCCACAAAATAAAAGCAAACGGTCCATAAATAGATGAATGGAAGCTATACTTTGTAAAATAAGTGTCTAGTTTGGCTTGTGACTTGAGAATAAAATAGTATACATTAGAATGGAGATAAAAGTTTATTTTTCTTGAAACCTCCAAAGAAGAATGAAAACAAAATTTAATTCATGTTTTATACATGTGGGTTTTTTTTAAATAAAAAATAATACTTTCTAAGCCAAAGGCTATGGTGTGTTATTTTATGTAATATATCGAAAGCTCACATTATGCTATAACAACAAATGTGTTCTGTCCATCGTCTCCATCAGTCTTTCTCCTACTTTAAATCCTCAGCGAACACAGTCTTTATTTGGAAATATGCTAGAAAACCATGTACTTAGTGCATAAAAGCACGAGGACTAACTGTGTTTAGTCCCCAGCACCCACATGAAAAGCTAGGCATGGTCACACATGCTTGTATTCCCAATGCAGGGGAGACAAGACAAGTGATCTAGGCCTCACTGACGCCTTCTATCCAAGTCAGACAACTTGTTTCTATGACTTGGGGGTGGGGGCAAGAAGTGATGTAAGATTGACCTCTGGCTTTCACATGCACACACACACAAGAAATAACAAAATCTCAATGCCAGAAATAGACTTGAAGATACTGACTAAATGATACCTGTCAACAAAGTCACACTGTGTGCAAGTCATATCCCATTAAACTACTGAGTTGAATGTAGTCAATTATGATGGGCCTTATGACCTTAATCACAAACCTGCAAAGGGGTCACTCTTATAGTATTCCCAGAAGTCTTCAAATTCTTTTCGAGTGTCCTCATCCATGACCACCCCTGAGGACTGCTCATTATTCACTTGGACATAGTTGGCTTTCAAGACAATCTCCACTTCACAGCGTACATCTCGCTGAAAGGGTTTCCACCGCTGCATTACAACCCCATAGATGGTGAGGTCATCTCCTAAGGAAAGTACTGCGTTAGTCCAGCAGGAATATCATGCACAGTGAGATGGCATTGAAGCACTTGGCAAAGACCAGAAATTAGAAATAAGCTGTCCATACACATTGTTTCCAAGTACATGTGTTGATTCAGAAAGCAATGACCAATTTTAGGTTAAAACACACCCTAGATTCTCAGCCCCTAAAACAATAAATTGTTTCTGAATACGTAAAGTCAAAGTCAGCATTTAACAACAACAACAACAACAACAACAAAATCTGCTACATAATAATCATATAATTAATACCCTTTACTGAGAATAGTGTACTAGATAATTTATCACTGTTAATGTCGGGCGACATGTTCATTCTCTCAGAAATTAATCAGCCAGAAACTGAAACTGCATTAGCTTTGAATCAGGAAAGTAGACAGCCTAGCTATCTAGCATATTTCTTATGTGTTGTTTTACTTTATTAATATTTTACTCAGTCCCCAGCTTTTTTCAATGAAGGAATGACCGACAATAGGTCAGTGGATATTGATTCTACTTCAAAGAATAAAATAACTGGTTTCAGACCCCAGGATAAGGGACTGAGGTACAGACCTGGCATCCAGGTTCTAGCATCCCGCAGCCCCCACCTGACATCCCCCTAAGGCTCTTTCTATATAATCCAGACATTTTGGTCTCTTCTCCTCCTCTCTCTGTGTACATGCACCCTTTTTCTACTCCACCCCCGCCCCCCATGGCAACTCCCTTGGCCTTAATCCTTGGGGACAGTGAACTTGCCCGAGAGCAGCTTCCCAATAATCCTGCCTTTAATATAATCTGGCTTGAATTGGCTCATTTACCATTGGAGAAATAACTTGTCAGATGGTGCTGAACCCGAGAGGAGTTGAGTCCCCAGCCCAATAGCCTAGGTCTTTCCTGGCCAAGTGGAGTCCTTTTCTCTTCTTCCACCTTTCTGCCAGATACATCATTTCCTTCAGACTCTGAATATCCATCCCTACCTAGATAGCCTGTTAGGATTCAGGACACTCTATGCTCTCTCTGCTGATGAATGGTTGTGCCAGAGTTAGCCCCACCCAATCAAAGAACAGGTCTTTGGGGCTGGACGTCTTATTACCCCATAAACCATTAGATCACAGACTATCAACTGGGACGCCAATTCCATAGTGTTGGCATCTCCAGCAAATGCTGGGAAGATGGGTGCCACAGGATCTAAAACAAAATTTATTCAAATTGGTCTGAATTCCCTGTGTCCAGTTTTCTAGAAACACCCCCTTCCCAGGGAGCACAGGGCTCCAGGTACAGTGAAGCCCCACCCTCTCTCACCTTCCTCCTGTCTTTGTGTGGCTTTGGCCCCAGCATTAGCTGCCAACTCCATGTGATTGCAACAGAGATGGTGAACAACCAGCCAGCTCACTTTAAATTGCTCACTGTGCCTGCGACTGGTCGCCATCTTGACTTGGGAAAATGACTTTACCACCAGCTTGTTTAAGGGCAGCAACATGTGACATGATCAGACCAGGGAAGCAGGTCTCCAAATGATACTTTTGAATTGAAATTTCAAGATTTTCATATTTTTATTTTTTAATTTTTTTTTAAGATTTATTTATTTAATGTTTGTGAGTACACTTCCGCTCCCTTCAGACACACCAGAAGAGGGCATCAGATGCCATTACAGATGGTTGTGAGCCACCATGTGGTTGCTGGGAACTGAACTCAGGATCTCTGGAAGAGCAGTGGGTACTCTTAACCGCTGAGCCATTTCTCCAGCCCATATTTTTATTTTTTATTTCTGTACTGTCTTGGCAAATAGTTTACAATATTGCTCTATGTTTTCACTCTTTGAAAAATGGTTTATTTTAATATTACTTTAGAGGTTTACAACATCAAAAAGGTTAAAGATCATTGCCTTAAAAATATGTTTGCCTTATTCTTATCTACCAATAACAATCAACTTGCTCCTTAGTTATTCCTTCTTACCTGAGGAAAACCTATTCCTGGGAGGCAAATGACCACACTTCTATATTCTCTTAAGAGCCCTCAGGCAGCTTTTAGGCACATTTACTAATCCCTGATGTCTGTGATCATATCATATACAATACAACATGTCATTTAACAAGTATTTAATTATGAATTTGTGACATACAGTATTTTAGGAATATTAAAAAGGGGACCAAAAACAAAACAAAAATTTCATAAACTTAATCCCCCCCAAATTTCAGTCATCTTGAATGCAGAATGCTGAATATATCTTGAATCTAATCTTGATATTTATATTTTATACACACACATATAAATTAATGGAATATCAACTTAGTGTTACCTATTATTATACTAAAATTATCTTGCATTTATAGAACATTTAAAAATACTTAAATTCACAAATGGTTTCATATGTGCCAGTATTTTTAAATGGCAAATTTATGTGATCTTTGTACCTGTGAAATTCACAGAAATAGAACATTCACTTAAAAGTTTTATATTCCCTACAGTTAATATGCAAACTATTCGTTAAGCTACAGTTTTTCCACTGAAACACTGCAATCTCTTTATGTCCCTTTCCCTTCCCTAGCATCTGTAGTCCTGCAGACATCCCCAGTAAGATCCAGCCTTTTGATCTTTAGCACAGTCGTTAGCACAGCAATCCACTTCACTGCTCTGAGGAGTGTGAATTCCTGAAGGGCAAGGATTCTGTCTTTTGATTTCTTAGGTTTATAGCTATGGGTAATGAGGCAAATATCTGTTAGCATACTGCTTTTACCTGTCCTTTATAATGAATGACATTTGAAAGAAATATGGCTTAAGATTTCAGAGTAGACATAATTCAGGTTCAATGCACTACACAGAAACACTGTTCTTTACTGAGAACATTCTTTTTCAAAACCTGTGTCACTTGCTTGTGGTGTCATCAGCACACAGCAGAGAGAAACAATTACTCCTTTTGCTTAGGAATCAGTAAGATTTTTACTCACACCTGACAGTCACATCATGAGTCCTTTGACTGCCAAATTCACCAGAACCCTTTTAAGATGACACTGTTAAGCAGACACCCTGAAGAGAGGCCTGGATCAGAAGTCAGTGATCAGGATCTATGCTGCAGTCCTGCTGCTTAGTTCTTTAAATGGTGTTAGGGAAGGCTAGTTCCTTGTCAGAAAGGACCGGATGAGCAGTAGACTGCTAAGCCCCAGCTCAGCTCTTCTTCCTTCCTCTCTGTCTCTAAGCCTAACTCTTCACAGGCTGACCACTTCATGCTCTTGGTCCCTTGTCAGTAACTTTGTGGGAAATAATAAATAATGACTGTTCAGACCCTCCTATGCAAACTACCAAAAGTTTACTCTTGTTGGCTACATACAGTAGCACCCATCTATAGGGCCAACTACTGGGGTGGAGGTAGGTGGTGGGATGGGGAGGAGTTTAGGACCACACAGACCCAAGAGTTTGAAACTAACCAGAGCAACACAGAACTGCCATCTCAAAAACTAAAAGGTAATTGCTTACCGGATTTGCAACTGTCTACTAGGTCATCTTCCAGAATAACCTTCATAGATCGTGGGATACTTCCAACAGACAGCCTTTGTACCTGGTAAATGAAAAGATAAGAAAATGAGTGTGCTTCCCTAGATGCTAAAGATCCCAAAACATGGAGCATTTGAGACTGCTTCCATTTCTGATATAATATAGTTTGATTATGTTAAGACTGAAGGAAGTTTTATTAAAAATTATGACTGATATCAGTTTCAGAATTCACTGAGAGAGAGAGAGAGAGAGAGAGAGAGAGAGAGAGAGAGAGAGAGAGAGAGAGAGAGAGAATGAGAGAATAAGAATTCACTAACACTAGGCACTGGAGGTGACCAGCTTCACACCACCTGTTACTCCAGCTCCATATGGTCTGCCACCCTATGGGCATCCACACACAGAGATTCATACACATGCACATACACCAAAATAAGACTAAAAACTAAGAATTCACTAAGATAGAATAAAACTATAACACCAAATATGGGGAATATTTCCAAGTATAATCTACATTGTAGATGGTTATAATCAATACATAGTCTAACAACTTAAACTTGGTGACGAGCTACTTATTTAGCAAGGAAGAGACATTTCTTTCATAATTTCTAGTCTGGAGACCTGGAAAATGGACCTGTCCCTGGGATTACTCCTTAGTAACAGAATGTTGGCTTTATTCCACATAGTCATGACCGTATAAATGACTGTTTCCCAAGTTCCCTTGAAGCTAGATGTGGTCATAAGACTAAGTCCTGGTCAATAACAGGGAAGCAAACACGTAAAGGCAGGCTGACAGGACCTGACTAGATAGTCATCTGATCATCATCCTTCCTTCCTCAGTTTTCTGACTAGAATACAGGTGTCATGAAACAGAAGCCACTATCCTAAACCATACATCACCACAGGAATAGAAGGCATGTATCAGGAATGGAAAAAAGCCCAGCATGGTGACATATTTGTACAATCTCCACCTCAGCACTTGGGCAGCTGTGCAGGAGGCTTACCATGAGTTTGAGGCCAGCCTGGAAGGCGTGCTGTGGCAGGATATGGCATAAAGTGAAAGAAAAACACCCGATCTTTGCTATCATTTACCCTAGAGTGGGGCTGCTCTGTTGCAAAGCATTCAGATGTCTACTCCTGAGCAAAGGCCGCCCTCTCTGTTAACTGAACAGCACAGCAGACATGGAACCTCGAGAGGAATGAAGCATGCCTGTCTTACTCTTCTATGGGAATCTCACAAGGAAGGAAACTGTTCTTCTAGCCCAGTTGTCTCAGAACTGCACACAAAGCTACAGACTGATATTATCAGTCTATGCCCACATGTTACTTTCAACATTCTTTGTGGAGGGAAGCACTGCTTTCAGCGCCTCACTACTTCCAGTGGATGGTCTCAGGTCCCGTTGCCACATCTTATGCCCACTGTTCTGAGTCAGAGGCATGAATTAAGTCATGATGGAGAGGTAGGGAACAGGTATACCAGAGTCCAAAGCATTAGTGAGATTGACTTGTTTCTTAAAGTCGGTTAATTGTAAACAGACTGAATATACAGTGTGTAAGCAGAATGCGTACAGAATGGTCAAAGGATAGACAAAAGTTAGAACTGTAAGGGCCAGCTTCAAACAGCATTTCTTAGAAGGTATTCCCACACAAGGGGAGTTCCAGGTCAGCAAGAGCTGGAGTGAGACCTATTTAAAGAAAACAATGGAGAGATAAGTGTAAGAACTCTACACCAAGGAGCCTAAGTGCTGGCCTTGGGCTGCCTATCTCCTTATTTACATGAGAACACACCTTTGATTTAAGGAAAGGAAATTAAGTTCCTTTTTATTTGTTAAAAACCAAACTCCAATCTCTGTGCTTGCCAAAGTTTGGCAAACAGTTAAACTGACTGAGTTTTTATCATATGCCTAAGTGCAGCTAGTCTAGAATGTTTAATATAAACCTCTTTTCCATTTATTTATTTTTACTTTATGTTATAGGTGTTTTGCCTGCATGTAAGTCTGGCCAGCAGAGTCCGAAGGAGGGCACTGGACCCTTTGGAAGTGGAGTTGCAGACAGCACTTTGTAGGTGCTGGGAACCAAACGGAGGTCCTCTGCAAGAGCAGTGGCAATCACAGAGCCATCTCTCTATTTACTTTTAAATTTTAATACAATTCAGTGATTCTAAAATCTCATCAGTGATCCAAAACAGAGACTGCATGGTTTCTAAAACCTACATTCTAATACATTTGACAGCTTTGACTTTTATCTCCCACAAAGAGAAGGTATAAAAGGCCATTTGTTTCCATGTTATATTCTCCAATCCCAGCCACCCGACTGTAGTAGAAAACATGTCCAAATCTGTTGTTAGTTTTTTCTCATTGACTTAATCATTTACCTGCTCCTGAATTTTGATTTCCTGGTAATCCCGACATCTGGCTGGAGATGAAGACAAATCTGAGAGGCAAGTGAATTTTGAGGAATCACAGCTTTCTAAGCTTGGGCATGAAGACGGCCGACTGAAGGTGTAATACTGCTCAAAGTCGGCCTTCACCACGAATCCATGCTTGCATTTGTTACACACGTAATCCCGTTCAAACTCCAGGACCTTCACCAGACTCGTTCGGATCACTGTCCCAGTGACAGATAAGAAGTGTCCCACGTCCTTGGTTTTAGGAATGTGTTCCCTAACCAGTTCTGGACAAACAGGCAAACCTAATGAAAAGATGACATCAACTTACACTTTGATAGCTGACTCCACAGAATGTTATTTCTTTCCCAGAAATAATATTTCAGGGGAGAAATGTTTATGTCTTAATTTTTACTTGACTGTATGTGTGGGGGTAGGTACACATGTGCAGAGACCAGATACTCATGTCCAGTACCTTTCTAAATTATTTATCTACATTGTATTTTGTGAGCAAGTCTCTCACTGAACCTAGAGCTCACCAATTCCATGAAACTGACTGGCCAACAAGCCTCAGGGACTCTCCAGTGTTTGCCTCCAGTGTGCTTATACCATACTCAGCACTATACCTGGAGGCTAAGGATCCAAACTCAGGACTTTATGGCTGTACAGAAAGCACATGACCATGTTTGTGTTTTACTTAAAAAAAAATCAGATCATCAACCCAATTAAGAAAATAACTATGGATTTCAGACAACAGAAAGTAGTGGACTCTTTTGAAAGCACATCTCTAGAAACTACAAACAGAGCTAAGACAGATCGGCTCTCATGAAGACAGTCTCAGGAGCACAGACAAAATTCTGCCACCTGACACACATAAGATCAACATATTTAGTCATCACTCAATAAACCAAAAGAGCAAAGAGAGGTCAGCATGATGACCAACAGGTCCATTTTCCTCTGATTCGGAATTTAAATATGACTGTTTTCAAGCTTTGATTTGTATTGAACTTTATCCACACTATTACTTTATCTTTTCAAAAACAGGTGGTTTTCAATATTAGAAAAAGAGGCAACTGAAAGGTTTGAATGTGTCAAAGAAAAAATATTACGTGAAAACCATGAGCCCAGCTAAGCCACACCACTGAGGTGCAAAGTTGCCAGTCCTGCTAGTCAAGGTTATTTCTAATGGGTTTATCAGTAGTGTTTGCTCTGCTGGCTGATGCTGCAAGATTCGTTCCAAAATTGAGTGGCTAAAAAAAATCTAGTATTGTTTCTCAGCCCGTTGGCTAAGATCAAGTATAAATCTGTTTGGTAATCTTTTGGATCTGCTGAGCTGGTAAGAAATCGCTATAGTAAGTATCATAGTGGCTTCAGTTTCTTGGGTCAGCACTCTTGGTCTGTTGATACAGCTACTCTGAAAGCCTAGCAACAGCACCAATAATCACAAGGTATCTTAGGAGTCATGGACAGGAAGAATCAAGTCAGGTAGGGTGTGTGTCTGTAATCCCAGCCATCTCAGGAAACTGAGGCAGTAGGCATGCCTGGGCTTCAGGACAAGATCTTACCTGATGTGGAAAACAAAATAAGCAAATCAGGTACACGAATTAGACATTTGAGATGTGGGGCTACAGTACACCCAGCATAATGGGTAACAGGTCTACAGGTGGATCTGGCTTTATTCTGCTAGCTTATAGACATACTATACAGACAAAGCAGGCACTCCCATCATGCCTTCCTGTTCCTTTTCCATACTTCCAAGGCTGACTTGCCTATTTTTGAATGACTGTATTGTTTATTAGTACTAATTCAGACTGTATTGTATTTTGATATATGTAAATATATAATATAATATATATGGTTTTGTTATATTCTGAACACTGGCAGCTCAATATTCAGAAATCAAATTACTTCTTATATCCAAATTCCTGGAAATAAAATACCCAAGTTATTTTTCGTGGGGGTGGGGTTGAGGGGTGTTTGAGATTGGTCTCATTATATAGCTCTGGCTGTTCAGGAACTCAGTATGTAGAATGGCTGGTCTTAAACTCAGAGACCTACCTGCCTTGCCTTCCTCTAACGTGCTGAGATTAAAAGCGTGTGTTATAACACCTGGCTTAATACCCAGGTTTCTTGACAGCTGGTGGTGGCAGCACACACCTTTAATTCAAGCACTTGGACAGCAGAGGCAGGAAGATCTCTGAGTTCTTAGGCCACCCTGGTCTACAGAGTGAGTTCTAGGACAGCCAGTATTCTACACAGAAAAACCCCATTTTGCCATCTTGAGCTCCCCTACCAAAGCAAAACAACAAAAACCCAAAAGAAGCAAACAAACCAAAAAAAAAAAAGATCCAAAAACAAAAGATTTCTTTATCTTTCATATTTTGTTGCTGGAATTTTATAATAAGACAAAGACAATACAACACAGACAATTTGCAACCAAAATCTTGGTACTATCTAAAAAGCTGGGGTGGTAAGGCCTGGAGGCCTGGACTCTCACACATACACACCCACACATAGAAACATACACACACACACACACACACACACATGTGCACACACAAATGCACACACCACCATGTACTCCACAAGCATGTACCAAGTTCCTGATAGCTGAGCAGCACAATTCACAATTCTCATTGTGATCTTGTAAAATAGTTTTGAAGATCATGGGGGCTGGATCTTCTCTAATTCATACGTTATCAATATTTTATTGTTAGTAGTCACATAAAGCTGTTTTAGATTGCAATTTTATACAAGTACACTGATGTCTTCATAGTTGCTCCCTCCCTGAGGTTGGCATGGCAAGTATTCCATGCCCAGAAGACAATCATTATTATTTGCTATATAGAAGATATGTACTTTAAAAAAATTCCTTTAATATTTATCTTGTGAGGGTGCATGTGTGTGTGCACGCATGGACATTTGTGATGGTGTGTGTGTACATGTGTATGTGTGTGTGTGTGTGTGTGTGTATGCACAGACACTTATGATAAAGTATGCATGTGGAGGTGAGAGGACAACTGTTAGGCCTCAGTTCTCTCTTTCTATAAAAGATCAAACTCAGGTTGTCAACCTTGGCAACACTCACATTTACCTGCTGAGCCTCAGAATAACAATTATTTCTTAGTGCTCTGAGTCTCATATGTGTTTCAGCTTATCTAAATCTTCCCAGAATATTACAGGCCAACAACATGCTCTTATGACTTACCAGATATCCTGGCATGAAGATTCTGCTTCATAGATAACCCCTCGGGCTCAGGAAGGGACTGCAGAATTGCCAAGGCTGACCTTCGAAGTGCACTGTCAAAAACTGTTAGTACTTCACTGGGGAACACAGTGAAATAGTCTCCAATTTCCATGTTAGTCTCGAAAAGGGTCATGGCATTCACCACAACGGGGTAGTGAGCATCCTCATCTCTTTCTTTCAAGATCAGAAGAATATCGTTCTTGTGGTACTCTGAAACATAGGACTCGAACACTTGACCCACCAGTGTGACCTGCTCACTGTTCATCTTGAATCGAGGTCACTAAAAGGAAAGAAAGGATGGGATTATATCTTTGCTATTCAAGCTTTGCACACAATTTATCAGAAAGATCCTTTGCTTACCAACCATCCCAGCATTGGGTCACACAGTACTCATAAAAATATCTGAATTCAATCTTACCTATAGATGAATTATCTATTGTAGTTATGTAAAATGTACTTTAAAAATCAGTGAAGTTGCTAGGCCAAGGGTGCTGCATGCCTGTAATCCCAGCACTCAGGAGGCAGAGGCAGGTGGAGCTTGGTGAGTTCTAGGCTATCCTGTTTCTACAAAGATAGTTCTAGGACAGCCAGGGCTATGCAGAGAAACTCTGTCTTGAAAACTCAAAATCAGTTTAAGTTGAGGCCACAGGGGAGGCTCAGTGTTGGCAGCCAAGCCTAAGGACTCAAGTCTGGACGCCTGGAACCTACTCAACCATCTGGACAGCAGCACATATCACATACGCAATTCCAGTGTTACTACTGTGAGATGGGTGGCAGAGATGGGAATGTCACCTAGTAGCTCAAGGTGCCAACTACCCTAGACTATATAGTGCAGCTGCGGAAACAAGAGCACTCATGTCTCAAGGTGGCAGGCAAAACTAATGCCCCAAAGTTTTTTCTGATCTCCACACAGATGTTATAGTATACGTGTATCCATATATTCTCTCATTCTCATTCTAATTCTCTCTCTCTTTCTCTCTCTCTCTCTCTCTCTCTCACACACACACACACTTTTATTTGTGTGTGTAAAAATAAAAAGAAAAAAATCGTGAGGTTCTTCCTGATGCTGTAGACATCTTCCAGTAATTCCAGAAAATGACAAATTTTAGAGGAGAGGTTCCTCTCCGTGTTCTCTAAGCCCTTTAGAAAACATAGAGGTATTCTGTTGGCCCTATACACACACATCTACAGACAGGTTGGAAACATCAAGGGATTGGGTGCTGTTCAAAAGAATGTCCCATAAACACCATTGTAGCAAAACTGGAACAGAGTACAGTGTCAGCATGCTGATGGCATTGTTGTACACGCACACATTAAAGGTAAGGTTCTTTCCAGGGTCAGTGTGCATTCTGAGCACTCTAAGAGACAGGACATATTCCTGAAATGGTGAAAAAAAAAATGGGAATGGGGGCCAAGGAGAGAGGCACCTGGGTTTGGCATGAGCACCAGCCCCCTACACCCAGAGAAGCATGCTGTGTGAGGTCTTGGGAAGGAGCCTTGTGCTGGTGGTCCCTGATCCCTGGGAATTCATGACTTAATGTACAGAAGGAAATTATAGACCTTGACTGTAAAAGTGTTTTCTTAAAAACAAACAAAAAGTAGTGAAGTTAATTTTAATTCATGGAATTGGTTGATACTGAGAAGTATTAAACAGCACAAAATATTTCTCATGTTTTCCCCAATCTTTCTCCTCGTTAGCCCTTTATTAGCATATTATAATATATATGTGATATGTAGGAAGTTCTGGGCCTCTCCTCCCTCATCCCTGCCTTTAGTGTGTCTTTTTGAGGCCATCTCTGCTGGGCAGGCTGACTTGGAACTTATTATGTAGCCCAGGCTGGATTTGAATTTGCAGCAATTCTCCTGTCTCAGTTTTCTAGGTGCTGGGACTACAGTCGTGTATCATCAGACACATACACACACACACACACAGAACTTCATAAACAAAGCATACTATTAATCAGATTGATAGTTCTAACATGACTAGTGACTTGGCTGCTTTAGGATTGTACACTATAGTAAACTTGTTTCCTGCTTCCACTTATTAGCATAGGGAAATCATGGGTTTCAGTAAAAGCAGTTGTTGAAGGTGTAGAAAAGCTAGACAAATTGACAAAAGAAGGTAGCATTAAGTTTTGGACAATAAGACTGCAAAGAAATATTATATATACTTCACTTATTTGACTATTTGAGCAAGCCTTTCTTTCTCAAATGTGTATTTATAAACCATAGGGAGTTTATCTCATGTTCATATGTACAGTCACATCACAAATCCTAAACCTGATTCTACATCCATTTCCTAATGTCTACCATGCACAAGCCCGTAACCTCACAAATGAAAGAAGAAGGTACCAGGCCCTCAGAGACCCAAGTGACAGATGTAAACCAAAATACTCTAGAAGGTCTAAAAAGGTAATGTGAGTAAGAGTGAGAGGAAGGTTCTGGACCTACAGCTTAGAGGCTAGGAGCACTTGCTGCTCTTCTAGAGGACCTGGATTTGGATCTTGTTGCCATTATAGGAAGGACTCACAGGTACTTGTAATTCTAGTTCCAGGGGATCTGATGCCCCTGGACTCTGATGGCGGCATACATGTGTTGCACGTAACATTCAGGCACAGGCGCAGGCGCGCGCGCGCGCGCGCACACACACACACACACACACACACACACACACACACACAGAGAGAGAGAGAGAGAGAGAGAGAGAGAGAGAGAGAGAGAGAGAGAGAGAGAGATTCAATTTAAATGAGATGACAAGTACCAGAGAAGAAACCATGAACTGCCCTGGGGGTTCCATATTAGCTGCGAGCACTTTAGCAAAGGTGTGTTTTTTATTGGACTTATTTTATTTATATAACATATATCGTCCTCTATAAATACTATGACTGAAGAAGAGTCCAGTTAAAGTTCAGTTTGGTACCCCTTGAGTGTATCACACTGGCTACTGATTCTGCCTTCTCAGAACACCTGCTTAGCTGGGAGGTATAAATAGTATAAAGTTGCATCACAGTTAAGCCAAGAATACTGACAATTACAGGAGGCTAGTATGAGATTTAGAGAACAGTCATTTTTCAGAGAATCAGTGAAAGTAAGCCAACACTAAAAGGCTAAGCAACATGGTTTTGGTTAGGTAATAGCACAATCAATCAGCCAAGAGTGAAAAAAAGAGCATTTGGAAAAGGGGTCATAGTATTTTATGATGTGGATCTTTGCTGGGAAAAAAAAAATCACAGCATTACCCTCAAGAGCGACTAAAGGAATATCTTTAAGATTTTACAAATACAAAGTGATGTAGAGCAGGAGCCGTAGCAATCTCAAACAACAACATACAGAACAGAAACAGAGCAGAAACAACAGAGCAGAAAGAGGGTGGGCGAAGAATTTTAAGTTCCTAATAGGGGCAGGTTAAATTTTTGCCTAGTTAAGCCGGCAAATTACAGTGTTAAATGGGCCGATAGTTTTTAAACACAAACACAGCTTTTTATTTCTTTTCTTTTCTTTTTTTTTTTTTTTTTGCTTCCAACATCCGTGCAATTAGACATGTTTGCTAACCCATAAACTCAAGCATCCCGATAGACTTAAGCCATTTATTGTCTTGGGGGACGATGGTTGTACAACTATCAAATTCCCTCCCCTCTTGCCTTGTCTGGCATCCAAACAAATAAAATGGCTTTGCTTTATTTCAGACGATCCGCTGCAAGCTGGCGCCAAAAAGAGCAGTTTGGGGATCGAGCCTTGCCCCTCACCCTGGCAAACGTAGCTCCCGCCCCTCAGGCGTTGTGGCCACGCCCCGTCGGGGCGCGCGTCTCAGCCTCGCGTTGCGCGCCATTTCGCGGGTGCGCGCTCATTGCGCGCCTCCGGGCCGCCTAGCAAGCGAGAGCCCAGCGGAGCGATGCTTTCCAAATTCGCTTCTAACCCACAGGTGGTTGGCCTCCCAGGCCCGCGGGTGGTTTAGAAATTAAAGGGTGCGGACGAGACCTGATGAGACCACGGGAGGGAAACGATCCCCGGGACCCGAGGCTGCGGCGGTCACTTACGGGCTCAACACGCACTGTCTTGGTCGCCGGGGCCGCGCCGCTCCCGTGGTCACCCCAGCCCGGTCCGCGCGGCGTTGGAGGGGGCGGGGCGTGGGCGCGGCCAGTCGAGGGGCCGCCTTGCGCGGGGGCGCGCAGGCCTCTTCGGGCTGCTTTCGCCCGGCCTGTGAAGGACTTGTGCTTCCCGCGGACCCCAAGCCGCGCGCTGCCTCAACTTTCCTGCCGCGGCTGCTCTTCCGGGTGCGGACGCCGGCGGGCGCGCGCCACTACCGGCGCCGGAGTCTGCTAGGCGGAGGCGGGAGCAGGGAGAGGGGCGGGACTCGGGGAGCTGGGGGTAGGGTTTGGGCGGGACAAGACGTCTGAGGGGCGGGACTCGGGAGATAGGGCGGGGTTTGAGCGGGACACGGGCTTCGAGGGCGGGCTTAGAGCGGAGTGAAATTCTGGACCCAGGAATTCCGCCGCCGGACGCTGGGCGAACTCCGGGTGGAGACTAGGGCTGAGAGGCGGGAACCTTGGTGATGTATTAGGGCAGGGTGTGGGCGAACTGGGACTCGACTTTGGTTAGCATCTTCAGTTATTCTAGAACACATGCGATTTTGTTGTTTTTTGGGTTTTGTTTTGTTTTGGGTCTGGATGTAGTTAAGGAATCTGCCTACTTCCAGGTCACAATATTTTTCTGAATGCTTTCTCGTAAACGTGAGATTTTTTTTTTTTCATTTAGTATAGTTCTCTGATCCATTTCGAGCTAATTTTTTTAAGTGGTGTTATGGTTTTGTAAAGTCATTTCTACTTTAAATCTTCAGACTGCACATCTATCTATCAGCAATTTTTATCAAATCAGGAAGCTGAAGGCAAAATGGGTATAAGAAATTTGTTATCTTGACCCCCACTCAGCTTCAGCAAAAGAGTCACATCAGCCCAAACTGCCGCTGTTCTTGTTCCCTGATCTCAAAAAGTCCCTAGCTCAACTATAATAAGAGTGTGTTTTTCTGAACTTCAAATTGTTCCTACATCAGAGCCACTAGCAAAAGTCATTTTTTAAAAAAGAAATGACCAGCTGTCTTAGCGTTCCATTGTTGGGAAGATTATGGCAACTCCTTTTTTTAGACGTAATTTTTAAAAGATTTATTTTATTTTACGTATATCAGTACATTGTAGCTGTCTTTCAGACACACACCAGAAGAGTGCATCTCCTCTCGGATCGCATTACAGATGGTTGTGAGCCACCATGGGGTTGCTGGGAATTGAACTCAGGACCTCTGGAAGAGCAGTCTGTGCTCTTAACCGCTGAGCCATCTCTCCAGCCCTAGCAAAAATATCTTACCTAGCTTCACTACCAATTTTATTTTTCCAAATGTTTTCTAAGGGTGGTGGTCACTGCTGATAATACATCTCTAAGTTCCTTCCTAGGGTGGTGATTGAATCATTAATCTGCTCCAGCAGCAATGCCTGAAAAAGATCAAGCACTGTTATCGTGATTGCCAGAGATACTGCCCAGTGAGGGGCTGGAAGACCCTTCAGAATTTCCGTACAATTTTTAGATTCAAAGGGATGTGAGGGCAGCAAGCAGAGCAGAACTCCACAACAGCATGAAGTCCTCAGGGCGTGTGGTCCTCAGAGCCCTGCCTGTCTAAGGACACCCACCATGGTGCTAACTGGTGGGCTGCATTCCATGAGTTCTAAAGCTGTCTGTTGTTGCTCCTGCATGACCCTCAACATAGAGCCAAGAAAACAAAACCAAGAAAGGCTCCAGTGCACTTGAAGAACCAATATCAAAAGTACCTGCAATCAGGCTTGACAGTACTAGACTTCAATCCTAGGAGAGACAGAGGCAGGCACAGATGGATCTTTGGGAGTTGAGGGCCAGTCAGGTCTACATAGTTCATTCCAGATCAGCTAGAGTACATAGAACTGTTTTAAAACAAATAACCCACAGTACATGGAAAGAAACCACATTTTACACTGAACCCACTAAAGTCTGATTAACTGATTAGATTTTGATTGTGAAGATTTGAATATGACAGGTCCAAACCCTAGTTTGCCTTAAACCATCTTTAAATTCCTTAAAAGGTATTTCTGGCTAACCTTTTTGTCTGGCTGAATAGTCTTGTGAGTAGCTGGTGAACCTTTTTTGAATGCATTTGTTTATTATTTTTAATTAGGGATATATGTGCATCTCTCTGTGTGGGTGTGTGCATGTGAGTGCAGGTTCCTGGAGAGGCGTAAAGAGGGTGATGGGCTGGAGCTGGAGAAACAGACAGTTTGATGCTCCCTGGTACTGGGTATCAAACTTGGGTCCTCCAGAAGGGCAGTGCCTGCTCTTAACAGCGGAACTACATCTTAAGTCCCTTTTGGAATGTATTAACGGTTCAGACCACTAGCTCCCCCAACTCAAACGTTAGGAATGTCACCCAGTAGCATCCGAGGCCTTTAGTTCTAGGCTTTGTTGTACCCTCCTCTTCTAGCTTTGTTTCTGCTGCTGTGAAAAGTACCGGGACCAAAAGCAACTTTGAGAGAGAAAGGGTTTATCTGACTTACAATTCCAGGTCCTCGTCCTTCACTGAGGAGAGTCACAGCAGTAACTTGACTGTATGTATACCTGTTAATCTAGAATTAACTCTGATCCAAGAATTAACTTTACAGCCAAAGAAGTGTGGCAGGAGCCATGGGAGATCACAAGTCAATACTCAGCTAGCTTTCTTATATAATTCAGGACTACCTGCCTAAGGATGGCACTTCCTAGGGCTGAGCCCTCTTTTTACATCAGTTAAGGATACAATCCCTCACAGACCTTCCTACAGGTCAGACTCCCTTCTCAGATGGGCGTGGCCAAGGCCTTTAATCCCAGCAGGTTGATCTCTGTGAGTTCAAGGCCAGCCTGATCTACAAAGCAAGTTCCAGGACAGCCAGAGATATATTTCAAAACAAAACAAAAAGAACCTCTTTTCTGACGTAATTCTGAGTTAAGGCAAGTTGACATTTGAAATTAAGCAATACACCTGTATAATATTGTTTACATCTTAATGATTTTCTGTTCCTATAAAAATTTCACCAAACTGTTAGCACATTGGATCATGGAAGGGGAGTAACTGGGCCATGGCTACTCAGTTTGTTCCAGGATAAACTGTTCTCTCCTTTGAGGTAAGAGTTGTGTTTTTGACTCTACAATGACTAGTAGTATTAATTTTTTTTTTTTTTTTTTTGGGACACAGTCGTGTTAGGTACAATAGCCTCTAATCTGTGGTCCTTCTGCTTCTCAAGTGCTAGGATTAAATGTGTGAACCACCATAAATGGCTAATAGGGCACTCTTAAGTCTTGTAGTATAGCCTTTACACAGGAGCACGAAACACACACACACAGAAAGAGAGAGAGAGTGTAGAGCTATTAGCCCACAGAACACCATGACCTATAGTGAACTGGGCAATACAACTGATAGCTAGGTCTATGGTAATGGCAACTGAGTTGGGAACATTCCATTTTGGAGAGAAGAGGGGTCTTAAGACCCACAGAAGACCTTTGTTTCTCATTCCAGTCACCACTTTCTCCTATCCATCCCCATGAAAGTAGATAAGAGATTTTCAAAAATGACTTGGAGTGGTACTTTTAAAAATGTTTAGAATTACATCCATTTATTTATTGTGGTGGGTCCTGGGGCTCAATCTTAGGAAGGTCAGAGAACTTGTAAAGGGTTTGAACTCAGGCCCACCAAGCAGTCTTGACACTGAGTCACATCCCATGGCTTTTGCATGGGACTTTCTGTGGTGTAAGCGTCCCCTGCATTAACCATCTCATGTGATCAACTCCAAATAAACTCATTTGGGAAGCTAGACTTGGAAGAATCTTTGGTCTATTGGTTCCTTCCCTCTTGGAATGAACAGACTTTTTTTTTTTTAATGTCTCTAAGAAAGTCCAAGACACGCCCATTTTGATTGCTACCCTGATCTTTGTGAATGAAGCCATCAGAAGGGCCGCATCCAGCTATCTGTTGACAGAGTTCACAGAAACTACTTAGTAGCAGAAAAAAGTGACTTAACTAACATTTTTGGAGAAGTCTACTGATCTTAGAGTCACCACAAAGTATTTTGCTAAGGTGGACTAAAGTTTAAGGTAAATGTGGGGTAGGAGAGGTGGCTCAGGCTGAAGCACTTGCTGCACATATGTAAGGTCTGGAAGAGTTGGGTCTTAGGAACTCACATAATTGCTAGGAGGGCATGGTTGTCCACCTGCAGTTTCAGTCCTGGAAGGTAGAGGGAGGAGATCAGCTAAGAAGATTCATCACCTCAGTGAACTCTAGGTTTGACTAATAAATTCTGTAAAAGGGGGAATCCATGATGATTCCTGACATCAACTTTAGGCCTCCACATGTATGTGCATACAGAAATACATGCACATATACACATGCACTCATAAAAAGTGGATTAAAAAACCCCAAATATGACATATGTCAACATAAACCATGCTACTATGAAAACTAACAAGTAGGCATTTGTTTTGTTTTGTTTTATTTTGAAAACTGGGTCTCACTATATAGCCCTGGCTGACTCTAATATAATAGACCATGTTGGCCTCCAGTGTACAGCAATCTGAAGTGTTGAGATTAAAGGTATGTACCACTATATCTGGCATAACCTTCCTTTTAAGACAAATTCTAGTAGACCTTTTTTACATACCAACTTTGGCCCTAAATAATATTACTCATAGATACTAACTTTATTGAAGGTTTACATCTCATCTATCAGAATCAAAAAAAAAAAAGCTATTTACCAACAAGAATTCATATACTTGAAAGTATACAATTTACATAAATTCTTTTATTCTGGATTTATAAATGTTAACAATTTAGTTAAAATTACACACAACAATGGAAGATAATAAATTTCCCTATATTGATATTAAGTCTACTGAAGTAACAATTTATGATCATTAGTGCAGTAAAATTTATTGACAAGTCTTATACCTGGTATTAAAAAGTGTCTAAAGCACACTTGATAGAAAATAACCACAAAAAAACATTTGTTCTAACAAAATTTATTATGCAGTAATTACAAAGATTAAGACTTCCATCTAAAATAAAAATAATTGTTATAATTACACACATAATATAGTACCTCAGAGAGTGATTCCATTAAATATCACAGGAAATACAGTGCATTTTCAAATTGGAGAGACAAACACTTTCTCATTCACAGTGTTTTACATAGAAAGGCCTGTCCACATAATGATTCATATGCAGTCATACTCTTGGAACCATCCACACAGAGCCGTGCCAGCACAATTGACTCAGAATGTGAAGTACCGGGCAAGCCACTCCTGGCGTTGGGGATCTGGAGAAGCCACCGGCGAAGCTTCACTCTGAGGAGGACTGAATTCATAAAAAGAGAGACATGGAACCCAGGATTAAATGGTTTGCAAAGTCATAGGAAAGCAATTAAATACAAGCGTTGATTTCCACAACTGGTACCCCATGTCCGAACTGTATGGAAGGACTGGCTATTTGCATTAGGGTGCTTCCCCTGAGAACAGGAGTTCCAGTGGCAGCTCACATGAACTCTGTGACAGAGGAGCCACGTCAGTTATTCTAGGATCCAAAAAGTAAACTAGTGGCAAAAACAACAGTCTCATCACTGAGTGAGGAGAGAGGAGAGCAAACAAAATAGTGTCCCCTCTTTTGACCACTTTCCCCTTTAATTATCAGAACCTGACACAAGACATTGATTCTCATATATGAACCCTTCACTAGATCTAAAGTATAGTTCTTTTTACTATTTGCATATTTACATTAAGCTTCCATCATTCTATCAGATACTTCAAAGAGTGCATTAAAACCTAGTTTTCCTCCTACTTTGCAAGCTCTATAACGTCTTAATTCTAACCAGCTAAGGTTCTTTGGGCTACTTAAGAAAACAAAAGCATCCCTACCGTCTTTGGGGGAATTACAAGGCACGCAACAATGTGTTATGGAAAGTCCAGCGGTCAAGTTCCTTGAGCTCATGCACATGCATCTTACTGATACCTGAACGCACCCATGCACGGGAAACAAGCAACACAGAGTATTTAGCAGGAGACACATTCAGAGACAGCATCGACTATTTTTAATTGTCTTTTTTTACTCTTTAATTAGTCATTAACTACATTAGAGATCACTTAGCTTAAAAACAGAAATACAAACCCCACTTGTAAGACTTAGTAGTGGAGTTATTAGGATTTAGTAAAAATAAGAGAAAGATTAACTTGAATCAACAACAACAAAAAAATCAGTTCTAGTAAAGTGAGTGTAAAATACTACTTTTTAATTTTAATCATGTAATGACTTAATCATTTCATTTCCTTCAAAATTTACTTAATATGTCTAATCAACTTGGAGGCAAACTAGAATTAGTTTAAAACTGGTTTGTTTCTAAATGTATTTGTATTTAACTACAGCATTAAGTTCTCAGAGCTTAATTTTCTTTTAATTTGGCAATATGTATATGTATGTTAATAAGCCTGATAAAAGGAAATACACATGTAAAGCATTGTAAATGAAAATTCTAATAAATAGAAATGATTTTAAAGTTCTGAAAATTAAAGTTTGCACTAATAAAACCTTGGTAAACTATAAATATGAAAACTCTTAGCACATGAATTATGTGAACACCTCTGTTAGCATTTAGAAAATTCACTGCTGATAAATTAAAAAAAAAATCTTTGGATAATGTCAAAACAGAAATTTCTAGATAGGCTGTAAAACATTTTCAAACTATCTCACGTTATTTTTGAGGTTTGAGTAGTGGATTTCTGTAATGTAAAAAGGGAAATTTAAGTTAAAAATGAGAAGAAGAAGGGGGAAAAAAAGCTCTTGGTGAGACGTGGCTCACCTCAAAAATGTCTTGGGCTCTTTGGGTGGCAATGGCTGTGGAAGAGGCTTGTTGCTGTTGAACTCAACGTCATGGACTGGAGAATTGGGAATGGGTTCCAGGCGGGTAGGATGTCCATTGCCCATACCACTGGATTCCAGAGCACTTAGATTGGGAACACTCACAAACCTGTTTGCTGGTGACTTATCATTCTTCTTCTTTTGCTGCGTTAAAAATAACACACGTGAGAATACTCATTCCCTGCACAAGAGCCAACAAAGAAAACAGGAAGAAGAGGAAAGGTAAATTTGGCTTGGAAAATTTTTGGAAACATCATGTCAAATTGTGATGTTAAAATTAACCAGTGTTACCCAAAGTGTGGTCTGGGGATCCTCAAAAGTGCTCATCTACATGGAATCCTCAAGGATAGACATGCTACCAGGACAGAGAGCATGGGATTAGGGACATTTAGTTCATCTCTAATCCCGAACCACAGAGTGGACTAGGGGAAGACTAGGTCAGAGTACAGAGTGCAGGGAACAAGAGAGGTAGGAAGTTCCTCAAATACCACAAGGGTCAGTGGGTTTAGGCTAAACTTAGGAGGCATGAAGTTAAGTATAATATTAAAAGAGAGGTCCGTGAACTTTGTCCATCTGTCAAAGAGAGGCTGTTCTTGCCTGGAAAAAAAAAGGAATACAAAACTGCTTGGCATTGTAGTTTGAACAATCTCGCATTTCTACTAAAGATGTAAAGCTGACTTAAACAATTTTAAGTTCTCTGTGACATCTTTCTAAAGAGAGATAACTAAGTATGTAACATTAAACCTACATTTTAAATTAATTGGCAATATCATGAACTAGTTCATAATATAAGACTAAAGACAAGAGTAGCTGATTTTTTGCATCCAGTCAGTATTTAAAATGAGGACGCCAAACCCAGCCTTAAAATCTGTCAGCTTGCAAAACATCACCTTTAGTCTCAAAGGATTATATTCCTAATCCAAGGATTAATGAGTATCAACCCTTATGGAAAATAAAAATTAGTAGGTTGTAAAAGACTCAGAATATCCTCAGGTTTCCCAGGTGGATGCATGCTGATTTTTTTCCTTGCAAAATTATTTTAGTTCTTAAAAATGGAAATAATTCACTATTATTTTGATTAAAATAATATAGTTCCTGTGGCTGTTTGTTCTTGCCATTCCTGTGACTGGCAGACAGTCTGTGATACGGTGTATCTAGCATCAGAGAACAGAGTGTGAACACTGGAAAGCTATCAGGAATCAGTGGCAGCTGGAAGGAAGGTTCTCTCAAAGCTGCATCTTTACCTTTTCGTATTTTACTCTGGAGATGGCTTAGGGTTTCATACAGGGCTCAGGGTTTTTTTTGTTTGCTTTGTTTTGTTTAAGAAATCAAACAGTTGATAGCCAGGTTTGGTGGCCCACACCTTTAATACCTGTGCTCTTTGAGTTCAAGGCTAATCTGATCTACAGAGTGAGAGCAGCCAGGGCTGAATAGTGTGACCATCTCTAAAAACCAAAACCAAGATAAAACAAATGAACAAACAAACAAACAAACAAAAAAAAACCATACTTCTTGTAAAATTCTACAGTAGTTGTTTTAAAACTGAAAAAAGCATTCTGATAAAATAAATGCATAGAATTCTAGTATGCTTTGTCTCCTAGATATGTCTAGGATGTATGTCTAGTACACAGTACAACTAGTATGTATGTTTAGTGCACAAGTCTTAAAATGTTTTCAAGTTAAAAGATATGCTATTCTTAATTATCACTTTTAAAAATAAAATTAAAGCCAGGTGGGTACCAAACAGCTAAACTCCAAGCTATTAGGAGGTAGAGGCAGTCAGTAGTTCAAAGCCAGCCTTGGTTGTAGGGTGAGTTCAAGGCCAGCCTTTTGCTATAGGGTGTGTTTAAGACCAGCCTTGGCTATAAGGTGAGTTTAAGGACAGCCTAGACCACATGAGACTGCTTCAAAAATCAAACCAAACAAAAACCCAGCATTAAATGAATTCTGTCCACCCATTCAATTATTTATGGAACTCTAAAGACAGAGCTATAGATCTCTACTTTGCAAAACATTAAGTTTGAAGTGATGAAGAAAGAGTAAATTTGGAATTCTAAACAGAGAAACTGTATAAACTTTGAAAATAAAATTCTGGGTAAGGGCGTAGCAGAAATCAGCACAATGTGAAGCAATAAAATAGGGACTAAAAAACAGCTTTAACGTAAGCTTTATTATATTATTACTTTCTCCTAAGAGATTCATAATCTATGTGAAGTCAATATATACACTTATTTATCATTACTTGATTTAATTATAAATAGTTTATTTTGGCTTAAAGAAGTATGATAAGGTTTTACAATTTCACACATTTATTGAATACACACTATGCCTAACACTAGGGCTGTGTGGACAGGGGACAGTGATGTATAAAAGTTAGTTAGATCTAATTCAAAGCTTTTTCATAGTTGTTCCAAGAGAATAATAAAGAATCAGAAAAGGCCATGCTTAAATTGTCAAGAACATTCACACATGGGAACAGTGACACAGGGTCACCTTTAGTTAGGCCTGGAGCTTGGCACCTGGGGCTGGAGTCTCTCTGAACAGCACAGAGGATTGTACCAATAAGGAAGTGACAATAACTTAATTGTGCCAGAGCTTTACTTTTCTTTAGGACTATGAAAGACATAAAGGTAGAACCAAGGTGTTTCAGTATGAATACAGCATTTTAAGAATCTAAATTACCAACAAATGAGTGGTTCATTCTGCAATTGAACAAATGAGGAAGTAGTGAACTTAAGCAGGAGGTTATCATACTTCAGAAGATATTTTGGGCAGCTTTAACCTTATGCCGCCTGTTTCACGTGAGCCCATTTCCCTCCCTACTTCACAGTGTCTATGGCACATACCTTAGCCAATGGGTTAATAACACCAACAGTAGGACTTGTGTTAAATATTTTGTTGAAGTTAGTTTCTCGATTGACTAATTCCAGCTGGTAAAATTTATTATCCTCCTATGCAAAAGAATTATAAACATCCTTTCAACATTTTCTATTATAGAGTTACAAACTTAAAATGTGTGAGTGCCATTTCATTAAAAATTTAATGAAGTATAAAGGTTTATATATTTTGTTTAAACATCTCTAGACTTGATTGCCTGTGTCTCAAATGTAGCTACCAGGTCACTTTTTAGCACCTTTTAAACCTTGGGCCTAGGGACTTGACCATAGCCTTTAATACCCTTTCATTCCCGTCTACAGGATCTACTAATGTCCTGTCTCTTTGTGGTACTTACTGTGGTATCTGAGTGGGTCTAACTTGTACTCGTGGTGTTGTGTACAGACAACTATACTGACAGGAATGTAGACAATAGTGAAGAGACACAAGCCTCTTTTATTGGCTACCGAAATACTGTAACTAACAACGGTCCCTAACAAATTGGAATTTCCCCACAAGTCTCATAGCTCAGAGAAGGAAAAGGTAGAGATGCCAGACAGAGGGAAAACTTGTCTCCAAACAGGATTTCAAACAGTCCCGATAGGTCGTCAGATTGCCTTGAAGGAGGGACTAGAGCTAAGACAATGACAATGACGATGGGCAAGACCACATCTTGGCCAGGACTATTAAGTTATGCATATCTCTTTCTGGCATTTAAACCGCAGCCTCATGTCAGGACCCCAAAGATGGGCACTGGGGTTCAGGGGAGAGAGTCCGGGGGCGCATTTCTACTTCTTCTCATTGTGGCCTCATGTGATATATTTCCCTTTTCTACTTTTCAATATTACTTGTCTGTTTAGTTGGCCTGTTGAGAGTGGGTAACCAAGCCCACTGTGTTAGGGCTGCCAGAGCCAGACTCTGATCTGAAGAGTTTTTGTAACCTACATGCTTGACTGGTTTCCATGTATACATATGACACTACTATGTATTATTCCTCAGTACCTAAAAATGGATTTGATCTTGTCTGGTCTTTTCTTTGAGATAGTGATGAAGGGTAAAGGAAAAGTGAATGGCCCTTGCAGAGATAAAACCTTTCATTTTTGAGAAATAAGTTAAGATGTGTTAAGTAATTTAGCAAACTGACTGGGAAGGCCACAGCAAATGGAGCAGTATTCGTGAGAATGATGGCTGGGTTCAGACCGGCCTTGATTCTAGTATAATCTAGTAGAACTCTCTTTGTTACTACCGACTCTCATTTACATTACAGGTCTTGCCCCAAGTGCCTCTTGAGGGTCAGGGAACCACCCTGTTGTAGAAACAGTGTGGACAAGCCCCAGGTTCCAATATTGTATCTGCCCTCTGATGATAAATGCAATTGTATCTGTAACATTCCAAGTAGCGACTGGAAGAATAAAGAGCTACTTGTAGGCCACAGATGAATACACTTGCCATGCTTGCTCACTTTATAAATTAAAGAGCAGTCTCCATGAGTCTGTTGCTGTTGGGTAGAGCCATGCTCCTATGTGCCGGCCTTGGAAAACTGGGTGCTTAGCAGACTGCAAGCCACAAGAAATGGCACAGCCTATTCCGGGGCTCCCTCTGAGAACCCTAATCCACCCTGGAGGTTTCAAAAGGAACTTCATAAATTTCAAAAAGAACTTCACAGTCTTGAAAACAGATGGGATTTTCTAAATCATAAAAATAAGTTTAAAGGATGTCAGAATATTGTTCTTGTGCAGTTATGTGCTAATATCCAAAGACTGTAATTAAAGTAATCAAGGAATGTGTAGAAGATTAGCATTATTTTTACTTTCACTATGTAAGACTTTCATTTAGTGACAATGACCAGCAGCATTTTAATTACTGACCAGGATATAGCATTTTAGAAAATTCTGAAACATTTTATAAATTTTCAAACATCTGTATACTTTTTTTTATTCTCAAGTAATGGTTCTAATGAAGACAGAACATTTACTGTTAGAGTCCTATTGTTTTTCACCAGTGGATTTCTGAGTGCCTTTGACGCTGGGCATCACTGACTCCCTGGATAAAGCACATCTCTTCTTAGGCTGGACCACAAAGCCTTTCTTTCTGTTTGCTCTTGCTCTTGAGACAGGTCCTTGCTATGTATCCCGAGACACTCTTGAATTTAATATGATGTTTAGGTTGGCCTCAAAGTCCAGATCCTCCTACCCCAGCCTCCTGAGTACTTGGATGGCTCAATATCTCTCTGGATCAGAGTTTGGTGGAACACACGTCAGGAAATGAACATGATTCATTTGAGCCAAGCATGGTGATGCATGCCTGTAATCCCAGCCCTTCAGAGGTTGAGGCAGGAGGGTTGCTGTGAGTTTTAAGGGCTCCATAGCATAACTATCTCAAAATAACCCCAACAAAACCAACAACAACAACAAAAGAGGGGGAACTAATCTGTTAATTGACAGTGCAGTCGAATGCACAGCCATGTTACAGATTTTTCTTTCTTCTAATACTGTATGTACAATATGCATCCCTAAATATACCAATAGGATGTTAGCTATTAAGTGGTAAAGACACATTATTAAAATTTAATAAATGTTAAAAGTATTTATTTCAATAAAAACACTGAAAGGTAAAATTCCCTTATTCTAATGCCAAATTTAAATTTGAAATTATAGCTTAATAAACGTGACCACAATACACAGATTTTACTTTCCATTTTCATTTAGCATTATGCAAAAATACTTCCCCATCATCTATTGATTACTAATATGGTTGTACTAAAACCAAAATATCTTACAATGAGTTTCTTTATGACCTGGTCTCGTTCTGTGAGCAGGGATTTTAATTCTGCAATCATCTGTATATCTTCTGGCCTCGATTCTCTCATTAGATACTTCTCTTCCATATCTTCTAGTCTATAAACAAGAAAACCTTTATCTCACTAATACGACTCAGACAACATCCTGTTGTAATAAATACCTACATTCTTCAGTTAGTCTGATTAAAAACACACAGATTTACCGTAAGACTAGCAAGCATGATGATGTGATTGCCCCAGGCGCCATTAAGTGCTCCATGGGTTATGTTTGGGAGGATTTAGCCACTGTAACTCATGTGTGAATGACATGAGGTGTGCTTTGAAGGAGCTGAGAAGTCAGATAACACAAACTTTACAGACTCAAGAGACTTAGGAGGGGTAATCATCGACACACTGCTGTGTGGTGAGGTACATGACATATATAAGGAACAAGAAAAGATACCAAGGAAGGGAGAACAAAAGATACATGACACCCTCTTGTCTCGGTTTGTGGGGAATGCAGTTTTAAAACTACATTATCAATCAATAAGAACACATTGTTCAAGGATCATCGGGGAAGAAAATAATCACATTTCCTTGTAGGCCATCTCATTCAGTGGTACTTACACATAGTGTAATGTAAGTATTTACACACACTGGAAAGATTATACTATCTATGTGAGAATAAAAAAAAAGTGTAAGGGTTATGTGCTAAAGCAGTCACGAGATGTCACTAGAGTGCCGCGTCTGTGGTTACAGGCACCATGGATCCGGAGGAGCTACTTCCTATGGCTGTAGGAGCAGTTGCTAGAGCTGTAGCCAAACCCAGCCTAGCTGTAGAGCCCTATTTGTTTTCATTTACAAAGAGCAAGTTAATCGAACAAAGTAAAGTGAATCTAAAATACTCATCTACAGTTTTGGAATCTCCTTTTGTTGTACAGGAAGATCTCCCCTGCTCAAGTGTATGCTTTAATTTAGTTGACACATTCTTTTAATTCATTAATTAATTATTAGACAGGGTCTCATTTTGTAACCCCAGCTTGCCTGGAATGCACTATGTAAACCTGTAAACCGGGCTGGTCTCTAACTCACAGAAATCTACCACCTCTGCCTTCCAAGTACTGGGTTTAAAAGTGTACATTACTGCACCTAGCTTAGTTGAAATGTTTTAACTTCCATTATTATAAGCTAATTCTCCCCACAATATACCCTTATATCAGCAACAATTTTAATAAACTAAATAATAATGAAGACACAATATTGACAAGAAGGAATCTATAAGTACAAATAGGAAAGCATTAAAGGAGAGAACAAGAGACTACTATGAACCAGGTGGAACTTAGAAATATAAAAGGATCTCATCCATCCTTCTACTAGGAGGGAACTTGGGACCATTCCCACATCCGCTTCAAGACAACATTAGTCAATGGTTTTCCACAACTATCTGGGCAGCTCACTAGTCCAACAGTGCTTCTAAAAGGCTGAGTGCAAAGACTGACTGACTAAGAGATTGGGGGGAGGGGTTCTAAGGTATGTATGTATATGTATACATATATATACATATATGCATATATATATATCCTATTTTTATTTCTTTTCTTTCTCTCTTTGACACAGGGCCTCACTTTATATCTTGGATTTGATGTAAACTCAGAGATCTTTCTACTTTGACCTTCCAAGTGCAAGGATTAACAGGCCAGTACTATATTCCCAGCTAACCTCTGATCCTTTCCTGTTTGGTTATATATTTCTTTCTTTCTTCTTTTGGTGTGTGTGTGTGTGTGTGTGTGTGTGTGTGTGTGTGTGTGTGTGTGTGTGTGAGAGAGAGAGAGAGAGAGAGAGAGAGAGAGAGAAAGAGAGAGAGGTGGGGTGAGATGGGGTAGGGAGTGTGTACAGGTCAATTGTCCACAGCTCCTAAACAACACAGTCCTATATTAAACTACACAGAGAAATTTCCCATATTGACATTTACCTCCTGCTGCTTTCTAAGACCCATCTGGCAAGACTAGAGACTGCAGACATGAACAACAGCATCACCAGGACACACGGAGCCTAGAAATTATATTTTATACATTCTGTCATTTATAAACAATAGAGGACTGGAGCATTCTACTGTTGGACTTCTATAATTTCCAAGCAGACTTTGATTTGTGTTAAAAAGGCCACTACTACTTCCAGATGTCCTCAAAGCTTCTGAAAACAGCCTGAGTGGTAAGTTAAACAAAACAAACAAACAAAAAATCAAACAACTACAAAATCATTGGAGTTTTAGAGGTTAAGAATTTAAAACAGCAATTCCTGCATGGCAGAATACATCTTTTCAGTTAGAAAGTACTGGGCTACCTTAATATCCACGTGCAGAACTGACATTTCTCTCATAAATGATTTTTTTTTGTTACAGTACAGTTAGGTGCTAATTTAAAGTAAAGCTAAACAACCCCCCCCCAAAAAAAATCTCTTGCCCAGTGTAGTAGCCCATATGTGTAATCCCAGCACTTAGGTTGTAGGAACAGGGAAAGCAAGAGTTCAAGGGCATCATGGACTACTGGAGGTCCTGTTGCAAAAACAAACCAACAAATAATAAACCCACAGAAACTAAAAGGACAAACATTAATTGTTTTTCATACAATAAATATTTCTGGACCCCAAGCTCCTGGGACAGTTTTTATTTCACTTAAACTTTCTTAACCTTTGGAAAATGTCATTTAGGCAAAATTGAGTAGCCTGTTCTCTCATTTATTATCTTCTTTTCCCCTCCCTTTTGGGGTCTTGGCAATCAAACCAGTGTCTTGTGCTTGCTAAGGAAGCACTCTACCACTGAGCTATGTGCTACACCTTGCTTTTTTTAAAAAACAAATGAAATTCAATACATTTCAAAATTAGATGCAAGGGTTTTTGTTTTGGTTTGTTTTTTGAGACTGGTTTCTCTGTGTAACAGCCGGGCTGTCCTGGAACTCACTACACAGACCAGGCTGGCCTTGAACTCACAGAGATTCACCTGCCTCTGCCTCCCAGTACCTGGGATCAAAGGCATGCACCACCACACCTGGCTAGATGTAAGGTTTTTTTGGGGGGCTAATAGTAAGACAATCCAATTTCCATGGAGGATTTGAATACTCATCACTAGAGAGTACAATTTCTAACAGTCATTTCAAAGACACAAAGACTATTTCTGCACGCTGTTAAACCTGTTCCCCCTTCTCCCTAGGAGTTCAACAGGAGTTAGAGAAGAAGGGAGAAGAGACGCTTCCAGCTGCTCCAGGGTTTCCTCAGCACTAGACTCTGGTCCTTAGGCTTCAAATGCACTTCTAAAGTTCCCCTCTCGGCTCTCTAATAATTCACTGGGGCTTTCTGAAGCTGAAGCATCAAAGCTGAGGTATGGGCAGCTTCTAACACAATTGGGCAACTCCAGGCTGTTATTATTAATTTACATTAACTAAGGTGAATTAGAGTTTAAGTTCTCAGTCACACTGGCTACACTTCAAGTGGTCATTACTGCTCATAGCTACTAGAGTAGAAACCTGTGGGACGATGTCAGTCAAAATTAAGTGTGTAGAATTTGACTTTAATTAAACAAATGACTACCTAAATGTGATGGTAGCAGGTAAAAAGAGAAATGTGACTGGTCAGTGTGGAGCCAAGGCAAAGAAGAAAATGAATGCCAGTTTTAAAAAAAAGAAGGCAAAAATATTTTATTTATCAGTAATATAATTTTTCAATTATCAAAAGATCAAAGTATTAAGTCAACATTTGCTATGTTAAAATTTCATAATGAGCAAATAATAAGTGTCCAAATAAACACACATCCTTTCATTCTTGTAAATTAATATTCCTAGGGAGACATGAGGACGCACAGCCAAACACAGGCTGTTCTTCATGTGAGTGTGCTATTTCAGGGTGTGAAGAGGGGTACCGTGGTACTTGCATGTGCCTGGTATATACAAAGGCCAGGGAATGTGAGAGCAATGGCTCCAAGGCTGACTTTATCCGCTTCTCACCAAGCATGTTGTATGTATGCTCTGCCACATTGCACAAGTCCACAGTGGCTGAAAAAAAAAATCTAAAAATTGACTTTAAGCAAACAACAAATCACTAAGTTTGTGGAGATAGTGATTTTTTTTTTCCTGAATTTTTGGGTAACTTTGCTAAGTGGGAACACTCACAAAACTTATTCATGGCTCGTTAGTCTATGCCTATTTCTGTGGAGAGGGCAAATGTGTCTGTCAGAAACAGGACCGTATCCCAGAGGACAGTGGAGTAAGTACAAGCAGCTTGTCGCTGCTGAGTGTGCCTACATGTGTTTGCACCTATGCAGGGAGTACTTGCTGAGACTGAGAGGTTATGCAGATAGAAGATGCGAAGATGGTATCTATATCTGAGGGAAGTAAACAGGTATAATAGCACAGATGCAGAAGACAACCCAACAAAGCCGACAGTATGACCCTCAGAGGGTGTGGTGTGGTGGTGGTGACTTCACTGTGACTTTATGGAGGTCTCTGGATAATTGGAAAAGTAAATAAGACATTAACAGCAGCTTAGAGCACATGAAACCGAAGATGACCTAAACCAGACCAGGGATTAGATCAGAGAGACAGACTGAATTCAAAGTGAGTTATCTGCACCAGTTTGTAAAGACCCTGGAAGGACAGGGGCTGTTAATCTTCTTAATGATTATTAAGAAATACATACAGATTTTTACTTGAATAATGGGGATACTAAATTTGAGTGATAACTTTATTTGTAATGATTTTACTTTATAGACTTTTAAAATTAAAACACCATTTAAACACTAATTGTAAGAATTCAAGCAGTACCCAAATATAGGGAATGAAATCTTTGCTCTTCTCTGTCCCTCCTATCTACCAGGTACTTGCTAAATGGACACATATCGTTTAAAGTGCATGTTTGCTTTGAAGGATGATTTGGGTATTGTAAAATATGTATTGTTGACTCATGCATAGGCTTATAAAATTTCTATTGTTCACAATATACTAATAACTTCATGTTATATAATGAACACACTTTGAGATATCATCACGGAAGCCATGTACCAATGGTGTGTGCGTGGGGGGGGGCATGTGTATTATTTTAACAGACCTACAGTTGTGGCAGCAAATAAAACAAATCACTCAATGGCCTATTCCTAATTAAAGAACACACACATCACACTGCAATTATATCTAAGTACAGTACTTACGCCTTCCTCACTCAGCACCACTTTCACTAGATTCCAACAGCTAGGCTGAGCTTAGACACAGTGCTCCTCGGTTTATTACCCACACATGAATTTTCTTGAATGCAATATGACTTACGACACTTGTAAAGCTGCATTTATTTCCTTGAGTAGCTCATTAGTCTTATTAAAATCTGCCCGCATGATATTTTTCTCTCTGAGGTGGTCTGCTGTCATGACATCCAGCTCTTTCTCAAGTCTCTTGTTTAAATCTTGTTCATGCAACCTGTTTAATTTATTTTTAGTTAAGAAAATGTTATTCTGAAGTCAAGTTTTCAAAATGTCTATCTATGTTCTACCAGATTTGAAATGCCCCCCGTTTTGTTATAATATATGGGAAATTAATGTAAACAGCTTAAGATAAGCTATAGAGTTTGCTATGGGCTGCTAGTTAGTGTTAAAATTTGTCTCCTTTAATGCTTTTTCTAATACAACTTTAAATATATTTAATGGTGGTCATTTCCCAAAGTTAACGAATAATAAATGTATTATCAAAATGCAGAAATTTTATTTTCCAGATGATATCATACCCACCACACATAGTAAAGAGTGAACTTCAATATATTTTTACTAGGACAGCACTAGTCACAAAACAGGGACATATTGCTAAGCATTTTGCAAGAATAGACAACAATGCATCTTCTGCTGTAAGTACTGGCCTACCTCATTTGCTGGTTGGATTCACTCCGTATTCTGAGAATTTCTTTCCCCTTAAGTTCCAGTTCTTTCGTTAGGGTACTTATGTTTTCATGGAGGTGCTGGACCTCCTTATCCAAGTCTGTGATGTGGTGCTCCCGGAGCCGCAGCTCCTCCTGCAGATCGCTTATTCTACACATGTGCTCCTTACTCTGCAAGAGAACACAGAATGCTAAGTGTTTTCTACACATTTTTTTGTGCACTCATATGACAGACCGAAATGACAATTATGAGTATGAAATGTAATCATTCTGACAAGTCTTCAAAAACAAACTGAATTGCTCAAAATGAGAAAACCTCAAGGCCTCTCTGTCTTCCATATAGCTAAGAAATACTTATATGAATATAGTTGCAATATCACAACTGTAAAGAACTCAAAAGATCATGAAAACCTAGGTCACTCATTTTATAATGAGGAAATCACTACTTATAAGCTGATTTTCCAACGATAAATTTATAATCAATGTCAAGTTGATTATGCATATATATGTATATATATCCAAGAGTAGAGCATGGGTCTCTTAGTAAGTTGTATAGATCTTGTAGTAAACTGCTGGTACCATTGTCCTTTAATCTTAAAGGGATTTTCATCTAGGGAGGTCTCCATCACACACACACTCCATGATTTGGAAAGGCAGAGTTTGGCTGCTTTCACGGCTGTCCGTACAGTTACCTATCTAGAAAGGATTTGCTACAAGTGAGTGTTTTCTACAAGTTGGAAAAAGTAACTTTCCACTGTGGTTACAAGTGGCTCATTTAAAACGTCCTTGCAATGATAAGCAACTCCAGGCTGACCATGTAACATGGGAGAACCAACCAAGCAAAAGCTGCGGGTGTAATGAACCAAGAGCAGCTTTCTCTGCACAGTGCCTACTGCCGTATTCTTCCATGAGCATACATCTCCACAATCACAGATTATCACAGTAGAAGAAAGTATGCTGGGTCAAAGAGCAAAGTTTAAAAAGTATAAGCAGTAGTGGCTAATTGATATGTTGGGAATATAAGTTATCTGTCTTCTTATTGAAGACCTACTCCTTCTGTACGGCTACGTCATTCAATGGGACTCTTCAATTTGGCTAAATTAAACTACATAAAATTGAAAATGTAGTTTCCTGGGCACACTAGACAAACCTGGGCTATATGGGTACCAACTACCACAACGACCCTCCCAGACATAGGATGATGTGTTCTCATGCCTAGTCCGCTGAATAGCCCTGTCCTTACCCTTGACATTTTCATATTTCATTGTCTATTTTTCTAAGATGCAAACTAAGTACAACATATTCAATCAAAAGGTCATAAAATGTAATTTTATAACTGGTATACAAAAGTAAGGTTGCTCATTTCCTCTGAAAAAACGAAACATTTTCATTCATGTGCAATTAGCAGCTATTACAAAGTACAATTCCTAGCATGAGGGTTGGGGACCCAGATCTAAGGAATCAGCGCAGGGTGTTGGCACTTACCTGCCTTCGGCTGATGTCTATGCTTCTCTCTAATTCCATTTTAGCTGCTGCCAGTTCTTGATGGTGACTATGCCGTAATAAATCAATAGAAGCTGCGTGTTGATGGTTTAGTTCAGAACGCAAAGAAGCTGGAATGCAAAGAAAAGGGGTTAGAAAAGATCCAGGATACAACTTTTAAAATTAGGACACTGGTGAATGTAAGTAAGTATCATATACTATTGTGTATCTGGAATTTGCTTCGCTTTGCTGAGGATGTGAAAAATGCCAAGAGCTTAAATGACAGAGGTGTGGTTTTTGTGAATTCAGTTTGATGACAAAGTGGAGATTAAATGTTCTACTGTTTGATGTTATTAAAATAACGTGGAATTTGGAGTTGTACACTGACATTGTTTAGGAGGCAATTTTCCTCCTAGTAGAAATTTTTACAATGTCCCTAGACCATGCAAAGTGCTGACTGATAAACACTCTTAATGATTGGAAGCCAGTCATCACATACATTAGAGTTTAGAATTGACTTTTAATTCTTTTTTTAAGGCAAGATCTCACATAGGCAAGGGTGATTTGGCCATGTAAATTATGCAATTGGGGTCTTGAAATCTGGACTCTCCTGTATCTATCTCCCACATACTGACCAGAGCTACAGGCATGTATTATGCCTGGCCCTGGAATTAATCATTTCACATACCTCACAAACATTTATGGAATGACCACAGTATCCTAGGAAAGTATAAAATTTGACACTGTCTTTGCAACTGCACATGCCAGGAGTGATGATACTATGCTAGGGAACCAAGGCGAATACCAGACGTTAATATTAAGGATAATGAAAACTCAGGGGCGAAAATACCCAAATTTCTGAGAGTCAGCGACTGGGGTGGATTAGAGAGAGACTGTTACAGTGACTCACTCTACAAGACAGAGGGAATGAATTGGGGCTCCTAAGTAGAGAAGGGGGTGCTTTCACCACAGAGGAAGAATGCGCAAGAAAAGCCAGAACCCAGTCTGTCCCACAACTGTAATGTCTGTGCAGCAGGGGGCCACAGGGTACACAGAGGCACGAAGGAGAATGGAACCTGCATGGACTTTACTTAAACCTTTAGGCCCGCGGTTCTTAAACTGTGATGTGAGCCACTGTGTTTCTAACAGAATGCAGGACTCACCCATGATGTTTCCTTACACATGACTGATACTTGAACATTTTTAAATGTTAATATGGAGATGTGAACGAAAGGCCAAATTTTGAGGCTAAAACATGGGATCTAATGGAAGAGATACTGCCCCTGATTGTAGTTGGCCAACTTAAGTTCCTCTTGTGGTCTTCACAGAGAACACGAGTCCAGTTTTTCCTGGTGTTAAGGGCTTCTTTAGAAGAAAAACTTGCCATATACTCTCATGTAGAACTATGGATAGACTTAAAGAGGGAAGTCTCGTGTGAGGCATCAACATTTCTAAGTTTTCTCTGACAGATGTGAGAAGGAAGTCAGGAGGAAGGTTGATAACATTTAAAAAATAATAATAATGTAAAGGCCTAGAGAGATGGCTCAGCAGCTAAGAACACTTGTTCTTGCAGAGGACCAAGGTGTGACTCCCAGCACCCACATGGCCGCTCCCAATTGTCTGGAACTCCAATTCTAGGGTATTCAACATCCTTTTCTGACCTCTGAGAGCACCAAGCATACATGTACTGCACAGACATATATCGAAGCAAAACACTCATGCATATAAAATAAACATAAACAGAAAAAGAAAACATATGGCCTTGGTGTAATTATGATGGAAGGTCTAAACTGGAGAAACAGGCAAAAAAAAAAAAACTGCTCCCATTTTCCAAGTTTTGACAACTCAATAAATTGACACTGTTAATCAGAGTGGGAAGTATAGGAATGGACATGGACTTTGGACAATGGGGAGATGATAAGATTGTATTTTAAGATCTAGTTAAAAATTAATGCCTCAACCTGTAGTACCAAACACTAATTTAATATACAAAAACAAGAAGGTTGATCCAGAAACACCCGTTTGGGGTATCCAGCACAAAGGTGATAGCTAAAGTCGGGGAGGTAGATAAAAAGGAAAAGACTACAGAAAAACAAAAAGCTCGAACTGAATTATAAGGAAAAAAGTATTTAATGGACACTCATGAAACAGGTCTAGCCCATGAAAGTAAAGGGTACAGATAAAAATATCATTACAGAGAGAATATATAGTGACATGGAGACCACAAGGAGAAAGACCCAAAAGGCGAAGCAGCCAGATGTACATAGAGAAAATGAGATGAGAACCAGTCGGTTGAGATAGCTCAAGTCAGTGGTGACCCCAGGAAGAGTATTCTCATGGGAGTGATAGGGCAAACATATCCAAAGGATCCTGACACAGAACTAGTATCTAGAATAGTATCTAAAACTCAGCATCAACAGTGAAGAATCCAACCAAAAAGGAAGACATGATGAGGGCTGATAAGAGCATGAAAAATAATCAATATCATTATCCACTAAGGAAATGTAAAGTAAAACTATAATGAGATATTATGACACTTCTATCAGTATACCTGACATACGGACACATGTCTAACACTGGTAAGACGCAAGGGGAATGAGTCATTCATACAATACTAGGAGATTGCAAAATAGCAACTCAGGGTGTCCGCGCGCGTGTGTGTGTGTGTGTGTGTGTGTGTGTGTGAGTGTGTGTGTGTGTGTGTGTGTGTGTGTATGTGTGTGACTGCATGGGTACATGGGTTTGGGCGCATGTGTGAGGGAAGATATGTGTGATTGCATGTATAGGTATAAGAGTTGGGGTGCATGGGTGGGTGTTTGAGGGCTACTGGCCAGTGGCTGATTTCTGAGATTCCTAAGTGCCTTGCCTCCATTTAGTTCCATGAAGACAAACATTTATGAGCACTGGCTTCTCACAGTTTAGAGGAAGCTCACCCACTCTAGTCTACCTTCCTTGCCTCTTTACACAGTAGCATCAAGTAAAGTCTGTGGTCCACTTAGCTAATCATCTGGGTGTTCCAAACAACTTGATGCTTTCTGTTGACATTTACAATGGAGGAATGTACAAATAAGTATGGCAAGATTATAAACCTGTCCACAATACCAAGCATAGCCTTTCCTTCATCTTCTAATTCAAACCGGAGCGTCTGAAGCTCCTGTTCCATCTCCACTCGGAAGCCCTCCATGGACTCTCGGTGTGCATCCTTTAGTGACTGCAGCTCTGCACAATGTTTCTGCTGTAAGTGAGTCTCCAGAGCCTACACAGGGGGAGCCAATTACATCATTATACGAGAGAATGCAGCACACAACGTAGAAACAGTTCTCAAGCCTAGGAGTTAAGAAAATCAAGATATAAAGTAATATAACTGCAAAACAAATTCAGTGGGCCAATTCAGCAGAAGACAATTAATTATGAAGTCGGTATGGCTCAACACATTTTGTTGAAATTGGAAATACAGACCTCTAGCTTCAGGCACTTTTCAAATAAGATCATTTTCTAAAGTTGCTAAGGATACAAATTACTGGAAACTAAGGGGAAAAAAAAGATCCTGTGCACACAGACAGGAGAGGAGGGTGTTACTAAGAAAACAACACAAAGCCTCTCATTTGCCTAAGCGCAGTGAGAGCCTTATGAAACATCACTTCAACTTTTCTATAGCATTTTCTATGAAATACAAATACCCCACACTCCGGAAAAAAATAAGCAAAATAATAGGTATCTGGAGATATCTGAGGATTCTTGCTTAGAATATAATAATATGGGGTGTGTGAAATGGTTCTGTGAGTCACATTTTTGCTGTGCAAGCCTAAAGACCTGGGCTTGTTTACTTATTTGTATATATGTGCTTACATATAAACATGTGTATATTGCAGATGAACATGGCACGTGTTCTCTATGTGTGTTGGGAGATACTTAGAAGACAATATAGGATGTTGGTTATTCAGTCCATTTTGAGGAGTTCCTTGTTGATTTGCCACAGCAGACTAGATAGCCTATGAGATTCTGGAATATCTTTTTTTTTTTAATAAAATATATTCTTTATCTACATTTCAAATGTTGTCCCCTTTCCTGGTTCCCCCCCCCCGAAAATCCCCTAACCCATCTCCCTTCCCTCTGTTCCCCAATCAACCCTCTCCCGCTTCCCTGTCCTGGTATTCCTCTACACTGCTGCATCTAGCCTTCCCAGGACCAAGGGCCTCTCCTTCCTTTGATGTCCAACAAGGCCATCCTCTACTGCCAATATACTGTAGCCATGGGTAACTTCATGTGTATTCTTTGGTTGATGGTTTAGTCCCTGGGAGATCTGGGGGTGCTGGGTGGCTCATCTTGTTGTTCCTCCTATGGTGCTGCAAACCCCTTCAGCTCCTTAGGTCCTTTCTCTAGCTCCCCCATTGGGGTCCCTGTGCTCAGTTCAATGACTGGCTGAGAGTGTCCCCTTCTGTATTTGTCATGCACTAGCAGGTGACAGCTATATCAGGCTCTGGTCAGCAAGAACTTGTGTGCATCCACAATAGTGTCTGGGTTTTGTAACTGTATATGGAATGGATCACTAGGTGGGGCAGTCTCTGGATGGTGATTCCTTCAGCCTCTTCTCCACACTTTGTCTCTGTATCTCCTTCTGTGGGTATTTTGTTCCCCCTTCTAAAAAGGACCAGGGTATCCATACTTTGTTCTTACTTCTTCTTGAGCTTCATTTGATCTGTGCATTGTGTCTTGGGTATTCCAAGCTTCTGGGCTAATATCCACTTATCAGTTAGTGCATACCATGTGTGTTCTTTTGTATGGGGTTACCTCACTCAGGATGATATTTTCCAGTTCCACACATTTCCCTAAGAATTTCATGAATTCATTGTTTTTAATAGTTGAGTAGTATTCCATTGTGTAAATATACCACATGTTCTGTATCCATTCCTCCGTTGAGGGACATCTGGGTTCTTTCCTGCTACTGGCTATAATAAATAAGGCTGCTATGACCATAATGCAGCATGTGTCCTTATTACATGCTGGAGAATCCTCTGGGTATATGCCCAGGAGTGGTATAGCAGGGTCCTCCAGTAGTAGTATGTCCAATTGTCTGAGGAACCGCCAAATTGATTTCCAGACTGATTGTACCAGCTTGAAATCCCACCAGCAGTGGACAAGTGTTCCTCTTTCTGCACATCCTTGCCAGTACCTGCTGTCTCCTGAGTTTTTGATCTTAGCCATTCTGACTGTTGTGAGGTGAAATCTCAGGCTTGTTTTGATTTGCATTTCTGTGATGACTAAGGATGTTGAACATTTCTTTAGGTGTTTCTCAGCCATTTGATATTCTTCAGTTGAAAATTCTTTCTTTAGCTCTGTACCCCATTTTTAATAGGGTTATTTGGTTCTCTGGAGTCTAACTTCTTGAGTTCCTTGTATATATTGGATATTAGCCCTCTGTCGGATGTAGGGTTGGTAGAGATCTTTTCCCAATTTGTTGGTTGCCATTTTGTCCTATTGACAGTGCCCTTTGCCTTACAGAAACTTTGTAATTTTATGAGGTCCCATTTGTCAATTCTTGATCTTAGAGCATAAGCTATTGGTATTCTGTTCAGGAAAATTTCCCCTGTGCCCATGTGCTCAAGAATCTTCCCCAGTTTCTTTCTTTTTTTTTTTTTTTTTTTTGGTTTTTCGAGGCAGGTTTTCTCTGTGTAGCCCTGGCTGTCCTGGCACTCACTCTGTAGACCAGGCTGGCCTCGAACTCAGAAATCTGCCTGCCTCTGCCTCCCAAGTGCTGGGATTAAAGGCGTGCACCACCACTGCCCGGCAAAATCTTTTTTGTTTTTTTGGTTTTTCGAGACAGGGTTTCTCTGTGTAGCCTTGGCTGTCCTGGAACTCACTTTGTAGACCAGGTTGGCCTCGACCTCAGAAATCCTCCTGCCTCTGCCTCCCAAGTGCTGGGATTAAAGACATGTGCCACCACCGCCCGCTTCCCCAGTTTCTTTTCTATTAGTTTCAGTGTGTCTGGCTTTATGTGGAGGTCCTTGATCAACTTGGACTAGAGCTTTGTATAAGGAGATAAGAATGGATCAATTTCCATTCTTCTGCATGCTAACCGCCAGTTGATCCAGCACCATTTGTTAAAAATGCTGTCTTTTGTCTATTGGATGTTTTTAGCTCCTTTGTCAAATATCAAGTTACTGTAGGTATATGGGTTCATATCTTGGGTCTTCAATTCTATTCCATTGATCTTCCTGCCTGTTTCTGTACCAATACCATACAATTTTTATCACTTTTACTGTGTAGTAGAGCTTGAGGTCAGGGATGGTGATTCCACAAGAAGTTCTTTTACTGCTAAGAATAGTTTTAGCTATCCTGTGTTTTTTGTTATTCCAGATGAATTTGAGAATTACTCTTTCTAACTCTATGAAGAATTGAGCTGGAATTTTGATGGGGATTGCATTGAATCTGTAGATTGCATTTGGCAAGATGGTCATTTTTACTATATTAGTCCTGCCAATCAACGAGCATGGGAGATCTACCCATCTTCTGAGGTCTTCTTCAATTTCTTTCTTCAGAAACTTGAAGTTCTTGTTACACAGATCTTTCACTTGTTTAGTTAGAGTCACACCAAGATACTTTATATTGTTTGTTACTATTGTGAAGGGTGTCATTTCCCTAATTTCTTTCTCAGCCTGTTTATCCTTTGAGGATATGAAGGCTATTGATATGTTTGAGTTAATTTTATATCTGGTCACATTGCTGAAGTTGTTTATGAGCTGTAGGAATTCTTTGGTGGAGTTTTTTGGGTCACTTAAGTATACTATCATATCATCTGCAAATAGTGATAATTTGACTTCTTCCTTTCCAATTTGTATCCCTTTGACCTCCTTTTGTTGTCTAATTGCTGTAGCTAGAACTTCAAGTACTATACTGAATAGATAGGGAGAAAGTGGGCAGCCTTGTCTAGTCCCTGATTTTAGTGGGATTGCTTCAGGTTTCTCTCCATTTAGTTTGATGTTGGCTACTGGTTTGTTGTATATTGCTTTTACTATGTTTAGGCATGGGCCTTGAATTCTTGATCTTTCCAAGACTTTTAACATGAAAGGATGCTGAATTTTGTCAAATGTTTTTTCAGCATCTAATGAAATGACCATATGTTTTCTTTTCCTTTGAGTTTGTTTATGTAGTGGATTACATTGATGGATTTCTGTATACTGAACCAACCCTGCATCCCCAAGATGAAGCCTACTTGATCAAAGGTGAATGATCATTTTGATATGTTCTTGGATTTGGTTGGCAAGAATTTTACTGAGGATTTTTGCATCAATATTCATAAGGGAAACTGGTCTGAAGTTCTCTTTCTTTGTTGGATCTTTGTATGGTTTTAATATCAGCATAATTGTGGCTTCATGGAGCAAGTTGGGTAGTGTTCCTACTGTTTCTACTTTGTGGAATAGTTTGAAGAGTACTGGTGTTAGGTCTTCTTTGACTGTCTGACAGAATTCTGCACTAAAACCATCTGGTCCTGTTGTTTTTTTTTTTTTTTGGTTGGGAGACTTTCATTGACCGCTTCTATTTCTTTAGGGGTTATGGGACTGCTTAGATGGTCTATCTGATCCTGATTTAACTTTGATATTTGGTATCTGTCTAGAAAATTTCCATTTCATCCAGATTTTCCACTTGTATTGGCTATAGGCTTTTGTAGTAAGATCTGATGAATTTTTGAATTGCCTCAGTTTCTGTAGTTATATCTCCCTTTTCATTTCTGATTTTGTTTATTTGGATACTGTCTCTGTGCCCTCTGGTTAGTCTGGCTAAGGGTTTATCTATCTTGTGGATTTTCTCAAAGAACCAGGTCCTGGTTTTGTTGATTCTTTGAATAGTTCTTTTTGTTTCTACTTGGTTGATTTCAGCCCTGAGTTTGATGATTTCCTACCATCTATTCCCCTTGGGTGTATTAGCTTCTTTCTGTTCTAGAGCTTTCAGGTGTGCTGTTAAGCTGCTAGTGTATGCTCTCTACAGCTTCTTTTTGGAGGCACTCAGAGCTATGAGTTTTCCTCTTAGTACTGCTTTCATTGTGTCCCATAAATTTGGGTATGTTGTGCTTTCATTTTCATTAAATTCTAAAAAGTCTTTGATTTCTTTCCTTATTTCTTCCTTGATCAAGGTATAATTGAGTAGAGCATTGTTGAGCTTCCATGTGTATGTGGGCTTTTTGTTGTTTTTGTTGCTATTGAAGACCACCCTTACTCCATAGTGACCTGATAGGAGGCATGGGATTGTTTCAATCTTCTATCTGTTGAGGTCTGTTTTGTGACCAATTACATGGTTAGTTTTGGAGAAGGTACCATGAGGTGTTGAGAAGAAGGTATAATCTTTTGATTTAGAATGAAATGTTCTATAGATATGTATTAAAATACATTTGGTCAATAACTTCTGTTAGTTTCACTGTGTCTCTGTTTAGTTTGTGTTTCCCTGATCCGTCCATTGATGAGGGTAGGGTGTGGAAGTCACCCACAATTATTGTGAGAGGTGCAATGTGTGCTTTGAGCTTTAGTAAAGATACTTTTATGAATGTGGGTACTCTTGCATTTGGAGCACAGATGCTCAGAATTGAGAGTTCTTCTTTGTAGATTTTTTTCCTTTGATGAGTATGAAGTGTCCTTCCATGTCTTTTTTTGATGACTTGGTTGAAAGTCAATTTTATCCCATATTAGAATGGCTACTCCAGCTTGTTTCCTGGGACCATTTTCTTGGAAAACTGTTTTCCAACATTTTACTCTGAGGTAGTATTTGTCTTTGACATTGAGGTGCATTTCCTGTATGCAGCAAAATGCTGGGTCCTGTTTACCTATCCAGTCTGTTAGTCTATGTCTTTTTATTGGGAAATTGAATCCATTGATGTTAAGAGATATTAAGGAATAGTGATTATTGCTTCATATTATTTTTGTTGTTATTTTTATGTTTGTGTGGTTATCTTCTTTTGGGTTTGTTGAAAGAAGATTAGTATCTTGCTTTTTCTAGGGTGTAGTTACTCTCCTTATATTGGCATTTTCCATCTATTATCCTTTGTAGGGCTGAATTTGTGGAAAGATATTGTTTAAATTTGGTTTTATCATAGAATATCTTGGTTTCTCCATCTATGGTGATTGAGAGTTTTGCTGGGTATAGTACTTTGGGCTATCTTTTGTGTTCTCTTAGGGTCTGTATGAGATCTGCCCAGGATCTTCTTGCTTTCATGGTCTCTGGTGAGAAGTCTGGTGTAATTTTGATAGGTCTTCCTTTATATGTTACTTGGTCTTTTTCCCTTACTGCTTTTAATATTCTTTCTTTGTTTAGTGTACTTGGTGCTTTGATTATTATGTGATGGGAGGAATTTCTGTTCTGGTCAAGTCTTTTTGGAGTTCTGTAGGCTTCTTGTATGTTCATGGGCATCTCTTTCTTTAGGTTATTAAAGTTTTCTTCTATAATTGTGTTGAAGGTATTTACTGGCCCTTTAAGTTGTAAATCCTTGCTCTCTTCTATACCTATAATCCTTAGGTTTGGTCTTCTCATTGTGTCCTGGATTTCCTGGATATTTTGGGTTACAAGCTTTATGCAATTTGCATTTTCTTTGACTGTTGAGTCAATGTTTTCTACGGTATCTTCAGCCCCTGATATTCTTTCTTCTATCTCTTGTATTCTGTTGTTGATGCTTGCATCTATGACTCCTGGTTTCTTTCGAAGGTATTCTATCTTTAGAGCTTTCTCCCTTTGTGATTTCTTGGTTGCTTCTACTTCCCTTTTTAGATTCTGGATAGTTTTGTTCAGATCCTTTACTTATTTGTCTGTGTTTTCTTGACCCATGTTCTCCTGTATTTCTTTAAGGGATTTTTGTGTTTCCTTTTAAGGGTTTCTACCTGTTGACTCATGTTCTCCTATATTTCTTTAGGGGAGTTATTTATGTCCTTCTTGAAATGCTCTACCAGCATCCTGAGATGTGATTTTAAATCCAGATGTTGCTTTTCTGGTGTGTTGGGGTATCCAGGACTGGCTGTTGTGGGAGAACTTGGTTCAGATGGTACCATGCTGCCTTGGTTTCTGTTGGTAATGCTACTGCATTTGCCTCTTTCCATCTGGTTATCTCTGGTGTTAGCTGGTGTTGCTGTCTCTGACTGTGGCTTATCTGTCCTGGAAGCCTCTGTATCTGTGATCCTGGGAGACCCGTTCTCTCTCTATACTCAGGTATGTAGGTACTCCCGTGAGACCAGCTCTCTTGTGGTTGTATTTGGGTACATAGCTCTATGGCCCCAATCAGCTCTGGATGTGGACGGATATTGGAAGACCCCTGTGATCCTAGGCTCTTGTGACCTCAGGGTTTCTGGCTGTTTCCTCTGAGCAGCAGGGGTGGCCCCACCTGTGCTGTCTGTCCTCTCCACACTTCTGGGTGGTTAGCTACCTACCTGCGCCTCTATCTCTCTTGTGCCCACCTTCTTTCCCACTGTAAGGACACTAGGATTATAGATGCAAACTATTGTGCATGGCTGTACATGAGTTCTGAGGATATGAACTCTGGTCCTTATAGTGGAGTGGTAAACATTTTACCCACTGAGCCATCTCCTTAGCCCAGGGCCTACACTTAGATCACCAGCATCCATGTAAAAAGACAGGCAGGTCAGTGCACACCTGTAATCACAGCACTGGGAGAAGGAGGCAGGAAGATCCCTGGAACTTACTGGCCAGATTAGTCAATCAGTGAGCTCCTGGCTCGATGAAAGGCACTGCATCTCATTCAAGTAAAACCAAGCAAAACAAAGGAGCAGGAGAGGAAGACATCTGGTTTCTTCATACACATGTGCAAGTGTGTATGTGCTCTCTCTCTCTCTCTCTCTCTCACACACACACACACACACAAAGTAAAAACTAAAGAATAAGATAATGATCCAGTAATATATTCATTTAGTTTAAATCCCTTTGAAGTTATCACAGTTATAATTTTTTATATTAACTTTGGGATTATATTATAAGGAAATTATATTTTAAAACATAACCAATTTTATTACATCATGAATAGTTCTTGTATGTAGAGAGAAAAGAATATAAGGGTAAAGTCCAAGATAAAAAAAAATCATCCCTTGGATCCATTTCTTCCTTTCTCCCCTCCTCCTCCTCTTCCTCCTCCTCCTTCTCCTCCTCCTCTTTCTTCTTCTTTCTTGAGGGCTCAGAGTAAAAACAAATTTAGAGTTTGATAAAAATCTAAGTGTGGTAACATACATCTGTAATCCAAGCACTGAGGAGGCTGAGGCTAGAGGATCAAAGCCAGCCTGGGCTACAGAGTGAGTTCAAGGCTAGCCTGGGCACATGAGCCTCTGCCTCAAAAACTTTTGATAAAAGATTATTACAATAATAATACACTATGAGTAGGATAGTGGCAACTGTTAACTGCTAAGGAGTCAAAGATGAACTCAGCTTACATTATTATAGACAAACAGAATGTCAGCTCTAATGTGTCTGCTATTATGTGCAATATTAGTCTGTGTTTAAGCACTGTGACTCCCTACGGGGAAGGGCGTTTCACACCCTGGAGAACAGTTCAGTAAAGCAATGTGTAATGCTTTAAAGAGAGAGAGGGTGGAGGATTAGAGTTCCAGTGTAATTCTTAAGAATCGGGGCTGGTGATTCCTATTTCATTTTCAAATGTTAGGCTCACATTGTGCTGCATATGGACCACAGACCGTTAAGAAGGGATCTAAAGCTAACCATCATCAATCTCATGGACAGTCTTCAAATACACTTCCCAGAAACCTTACCCTTTGCTCCTTTGCCTTCTCTTCTTCCATGGTCTGGAAGGCGAGGACGTGCGCTTCTTTGAGGGACTTGTGTCTCTGCTGATGCTGCTCCTCCAACTCTTCCAGCTCCTGTGTGAGTCGCTGGCGCTCTTGCGTGAATTGCGCTTGCAGCTGCTGCAGAGATGTTTGCGACTGGCAAAGCTGTAGCTCCAGGTTCTGCTTGAGCAGGGAGATCTACACCAGAGAGACAGACAACAGAGACTAAACACAAGGTCTGTGTCACAGACTGCCGGCCCACGGGGGAGAGCAGGTCCATAGGTCTGATGAAATAACCATCTTAAATTAAAAACGTTCTACCTTCAACTCAGTCCACAGGCGCTTCCGTTACTATTGGATGTGTGTATGGTGTGTGTATGCGGAGGTCAAAGGGAAGCCGCATAGAGTCAGGTTTCTCTTTCTACCTGTATGTGGGCTACAGGAATTGAACTCAAGTTGCCAGGCTTGACTCAAACACTTTATAAGCCGAGCCATCTCGCCAGCCCAAAAATCTGATCTTGAGTTATCACTAGTTTAAATCGGTCTTCAGAATTTGTCTTGAAAACAGTCTAATTACCATGCTTATAAAATTATGCATTATATATATCTGCTGTAATAATACGCTGCAATACATATAACATTTATAATAAGAACAGAAGCAGGAGGCAACTAACACTATTGTAAGGTAAAGTTGCTCTGAGAAGAGTAACTGAAGGTTAAATGGTTTCTCTGTGAGGCACTAAGTGCGATTATTAGGCTGTGGGTTCAGAAATAAGAGCCACCTCCTCTCCTAGTATCTGTACCTCACCACTGTGTGGGAATTGGGCATTTCCATACCATATGCCTTCCCTCAGAGCAGCTCCGGCCATACGAGAAACAACACAGTAATTGCTAGTCAAGATTATTCGAGGACTGAAGACCTGATCTTTTGAAAGATCTTTCAGGTTGTTATTTACTTATTATAGATTTGATGTGTGAGTGTGTTTGTGTGTGCATATACACACACATTTGTGAGGGTGCCCACAGAAGCTAGAAGAGGACATCATATCCTATCTCTTGGAGCTGAGATTATAGGCAGCTGTAAGCTACCATGCATGAATGCAGAGTGCCGAAGCCAGGGCCTCTGGAAGAATGGTAAGAGCTGGGAAGTGACTTATGGTTCCTCTCGAGAGCCCAAACTATCAGCCTTAGTATGTCAAGCACTGCCTCTGGCGGTTTTAATTCAAATGACGTAAAGAGCAAAAAGCATGTGAGTATAGGTGGTGATACTGTTTAATTTTATCCATTTCTGCTCATATCCACAGGTTCTTCTAACCTGAAATGGTGTAAATCAGTCATACTCTAGAAGTCTGAAGAAAAGAGGAGCTTAGAGTCCAGATACAAAGTTGTAAAATATGCTGTATAAAGAACTTAAGACACCATCTAGTCAAAGCAAAGCAAATCAGTGTCTGTGGACTCCAAGTCAACAGAAGAGGGTGCTCTACAGTGAGCAGGAGCCCTTTTGGTTTTTATCAGCAACAACTTTCCTTTGATGTATTGGTGGAATGGGCTACTCAGCATGTTTCACAAAGAAAGTTCCAGAGAAAGAAGAAAGACCCAGGCCTCCCCAGCGACGCAAAGGAAGGTATGAGGGAAGAGCTACTCACTGGCAAACGAGGAAAGCTAAAAGCAGCATGGATAAGTCCGTGCAGTGAGCTTGGCTGAAATATTAGCTACAGGAAGGGTTTGGGACAAAGTTACGAACGAGGATTAATGAAAGAGTCAGCACACGCTATCATGGACATAGCCAAGTCCTGGTGAGAAACACACAACTGACAAAGATGTTTGATCTGTCATTATGTATTTCCAAAGAAGCTGTTTTGACTATTGAAATGTTATGAATTATTAATTTGTATACAATGGTATATTTCAGAGATTTTACAGATTTGGGGGCTAAGGGAGGAACTGTAAGTCTCTGAATCCAGACAATGCAACTTCTTAAGAGTCTGAGGAGACAGGGTCTCGCTCTACAGCCCAGACTAGCCTGGAATTCATAGCAGTCCATCTGAGTTCAGAAATTATGGGTGTGAGCCACCACATATAGCTAACTTTATGAAAAAAAAAACCACAGCAACAGATAAGGCCATGCTGTGGACTAGAATTATAGTTTATGTGTTCAGAATTTTATGAAAGGCTCACCAGGATGCAATTACTACTAAGGCGAGCCCAGAAAGACAGGGCAAGGCATAAAATGTAACTGCAGTAAGCATGACTGTGAACACCAATCTATAATCAACAGAGTTCTGCCCAGCCAGTGGGGTCTTACAAGAGAAAAGGCCTCTTACAGGTAGAGTCTCAGCATCTAGATAGATCTCAGGTGACTGCCTTGAGTTTCCATGGTGTTAACTTGTTAGAATACATATGAGAAAGGCCAGGACAATATGTGTCACATGTACGACCTTAAAACGATATTCCTGAAGCTCTAAAGGCACTGTATGTTCCCTTAGTGGGAACTAAAATTGAACTAGCCTTTTCCTCTCCAAGCTGTACATCCTGGCACAGCCTGTGTCCATCTGGAAAGAGTAGGCATGAAGTTTTGCTTTGCCCAGAGGTACTATTTGGGCGGCCAGGAGCCCCAGATCTTATCCTCTAAACAGGTGGTTCTCAACCTTCCTAATGCTGTGACGCTTTAATACAGTTCCTCATGTTGTGGTGACCCTCCCAAGCATAAAATCATTGCTGTTGATACTTCATAACTGTCATTTTGCCACACTTATGGATCATAATATAAATATCTGATATGTAACCCCCAAAGGGGTCATGACCCACAGGTTGAGAAACACTGCCTTACACATATTTTATATCTTTGTGATGCATGCTTTAAATGTTCACTGCCTCCATACATCTCCCATTGTGTCAGCTGGACCACACTGCATCAGATTCTATTACTATGATTACAGATTGACTTAGACATGCACAATTTAAAAGTGAAGCTTATGAGGAAATAACTTTAATGTAAAAAGAATTGTCACATATATTATACATTTAAATAGAAGCACTTTAAACTTTTCCAGCTGTGTGCTATAATATACTTTATATAATATACTTTACCTTAATATACTTTATATATAATATACTTTATATAATATACTTTACCTTAAAAGATCTCCAAAAAATTATTTTCCAACTTACAATGTATGATTAATATTTGAATATACACACTCTAGAAAGTAACAGACATTTTATGCAGACAGACACCATGCAATTTAGTAGTCAAATATACTTATTTAGTATTCTTAATATTGAAAGCACACAAACTCTAAAGTATTCACATTCATGTTCAATGCAGCAACATGAATCATATGCAGAAAGTCTTATCATGCACTGCAGCACGGCAAAGAAACATATTGGTAAGGCAGCAATAAGGAAATGGGCCTCTATTTTGCAGGGAAATTGCATACCATTAACAAGGACAGATAATGAGCAAAGCAGTGTAATACGAACTAATGTTTTAAAGCAGTGTGAAATGAACTAAAGTTTTATAGCAATTACTTAAGCATCTGAGTTTAATGTAGATATAAACTGCATAATAATATCAAGCAGCTTTAATTCAAAATAAAATAAACCAAGGATGGGGTCTGCATTAAATCTTTGGACAACCCTGATCAACAATACGGTTATAGAGTATAGAACATCTACAAAGTTACTTGTTGAATGAGAAACAGCAGTTGCTTTGATTTATATAGCATACTCAAATTAAGTACTGCACAGTATTTGCATTTTTATGTGTTATCAATAAATTCTAAACATTTTATCCGTTTATTATTTTAAGAGATTTATTTATTTTAATGTGTATGGGTGCTTTGCCTGATTGCTATGTTTGTGCCCACCACATGCATGTAATGCTGAGGAGGCCAAAAAAAGTTCCTGTAACTAGGGTTACAGAGGGTTGTGAGCTGCCATGTGGGTGCTAGGAATCGAACACAGGTCCTCTGGAAGAACAGCCAGTGATCTTAGCTGCTAAGCCATCTTGCCATCCCTATCTTAAAGAGACATGAGAATCCTTATTTCACAAAAATTAATCCTTACTTTCAAATTTCTTAGCAGTCGATATATGTGTTTTCCAGTAACATCTTCTAAATTTTGTAAACAATTAAAAAAATTTCACTGTGCTGGCAGCATTGCCATTCTCTGGTCTCTACCACTTAACAATAGTGTTGGAAAGAAAAGTTCAACTCTCTTTTAGAAAATGTGGTGTTAAGGACAGAAGTCTGTAGAAATATCATAGAGAAAATACATTAGGATATGTGATTTATTTTATAGGAGAAAGCTTTGTCTCTCTGTGGAGCCCTTCACACATGCCCTGGGCCTTTACCAGGTCCATGTGGAAGCAGCTGAGCATAAATACTAGAACAAATCTAGTCATTTAGTAACTAACAGTATGAATATATTTAGACTGCATTATTAACTCTAAAAGTGAACAGTTCAAATCTAAGGTTGCTGCTGTGACAGGATACCAGGCACAACACTAACCTACGAACTTTGTTTTTAGTGTGATGTTGGGTTTTTAATCCCCTCCTTTAGCCTTATAACTGGAGTTAAAGAACACACAAAATATGCACTCTAGCCTCAAGAGATAGAAAATGGCCCTTGAATTTAGGTGTATGTTAATCTCCTGATGCTCTGAGATTCTGGTTCTGCGCATTAGAACTGGGTCCAGGCTGATCAACAGGTTTGTCTCTAATTCCAAAGTAAGTGTGAACTGTATATGGCATACACCCTGAAGTGCATCAGACCGAGAGACTTGGGCTGGAGATATAGTTAAGTGTGTCTCGATAGAATAACATATTTCGTTTCGCTTGATTGATAAGAAAGTATACCAAGTATAAACTGATAGTTTTCACTACATATAGATAATCTATCTGATAAAAGAGTGATTTATGTCCTATATACCAAAGTTTCTAGGTGGACTCTAGGCACATTTAAAAAAAAAAACCTCAATATTTAATGCTTGAAGCCACTGATGGGGGCACATATCCCAAGTGTATCAGAGGGAAAAGAAAATACCACAGTGGATATGAGGTCATGAAGGTGCAGGTGGAGACAAAGAAGAATTCACGGAGCCAGCTCTGAATGGCCTCCTCAAGATGAGTGCACCCTGGGCTTTATTTGATGATGTTAAGTGATTTTCCCCCTTTAGAGTGAACAGTGAGTTTATGCTTTTATGTTTTCTCTCCCCTCCAGAATGGCATTTATAAGGTATGCATGGTATTGAGATACATGACTCTGATTTTTTCTTGCTTTTTTTTTTTGCCGTAGTTCATGATCCAGGGTCTCACCGTACTACCTCAGCTGGTCTTGGACTTAGAGGTATAGGTCATCATATTACAGAATTTTCTCTCTGTTCTTTTTTTATTTTCAAAATTGTTGTTGTCCTGTATCCTAGGGTGCTGGCCTAGAACCCCTGATCTTTCCACCTTTCCTCCCAAGCGCTATGATCACAGGCACAGAAGACCTCCCTAGTGGCAACGTCACTTCCCATGGCAGTCACTGGTTCTTGCCTTTCTCCATTTCTTCAGTATTAGCACATTTCCGGTTCTGATAGGATTTAAAGATGGGCCCCTCTTTTACCACCAGTATAAAACTAGGACTACTGAAAGTCACACCACGTTAATTGGAAAAAGGATGAAGTTTGGTACCTTTTTTTTTTTAAAGATTTATTTATTTATTATATATAAGTACACTGTAGCTGTCTTCAGACACCCCCAAGAGGGAATCAGATCTCATTACGGATGGTTGTGAGCCACCCTGTTGGTTGCTGGGATTTGAACTCGGGACCTCCAGAAGAGCAATCAGTGCTCTTAACTGCAGAGCCATCTCTCCAGCCCGAAGTTTGGTACTTTTAAGCATTGAAAACAACTCCAAAAACTACTAACTTACATATATTTTCATGAACAATTATAGATTATTGGTGTTGAGACATTTTAATACTTTTTTAAGACTATTAGTTTGTTATTTTAAAGACTCCACAGAGAAGGAAAGTGATAAAATCATACTTCTGTTAAAAACATATTTTTAAAAAGAAAAATATATTTCAAATCAAGAAATTATGGCCATTCTGAAAAACTTCTGTTTGGCAATTCCAGGAAAGGGTTTTCTTGGAAGGCTCTAAAATAAATTAGCAATTAAGAGCCATAGGGACACTCCTTAATTTTCCCAGAGATGCTATAAATTACGTTCCCAGTTATCTTCTCAGTCTTAACTAGAACAAACTAGAACGAATCTGTAAAGAAGAGATGTATTAGCAACCACGCGATGTTTTTAAGGATTGCCTATGAGAAGTCACCTCTTGCTAAGCACGAACTTTCACTTGGGAAGCTGCGTCAATGTATGGAGGGTGAGGAAAACCTGCCTGCCCAGTGCTGCATGCTAACAATTCAGGTTGGTTATGCAGGATGAGGGTGAAAGGTGGCCAGTGACAACTGTGACGTCACATCAGAGGTTTAATTAAATGAGGACTGTTTAATAATATTTAATGCTATTTTTTTCTTTAGGGAATGTATAAATATGTTCCCATCCAGATACAAATAGACATTTAAAAAAATGTACTTTAACTTATATTAAGTCGGTGATCTAGTTTTTATTTAATTAGTATATTTTTTAACCACTAAGGGGAATAGCTATGTTATCAAAATGTTCTGAGATACAATGTAATCTATTTTGACAACAATCACATTCTATTTGGGTTCTTATCCTAATCAACAAATACATCAAAAAATTTGAATATTAAGCTGAAAACTGAAATAATCCGGTCAAGATTATTACTCTAAGCTATGCGATTTTAATGTTAACAAGAATGTTTAAATGTAGCCTTTCTTCTTCATCAAAATTGAGCTAAATATACCTGGTCGTTTATTTTAAAATGTATTAAGAAAATTAAGCTAATCATATTGATTTTTTTTTAACTTAACTTATTTGATAGGAGAGTTGACATTTCTCAGGTAGTAGAAAATGAAAATATTAAAGTTTCACAGGACATATTTAGATTCAAATTTTGATCTGTCTGGGAATGCGTGGTCCAGCTACATTCTGCTTATAAGTAGGTACACAGGAACATAGCTGCCCTGTTGCTTGACACTCTAGTGAGTGAGTGAGTTTCACATGACAGCAGTAGCCACCTTTAATATTTTCATCCTCCACTACCTGAGAAAAGGCACGCATTGCCACAGGCCTTTTCAGAAGAAATGTACTGATCTCTGCCCTGAGGTATCAAGGGGCCAAAGAACACATTCAGAGACATTCAGCTCTGTAATTTTATAAGGAAGGACAAGGCATTAATGGGATTTGATATACAGATAAATCTCATTATTTTTCTTCAAAGAGAAACATATAAATGATTATTTTGAAGCTTAATTTCTGCACGTGTGTCTACATAAAAGTCAAACATAATTCTTTTACCAATTATTAGGAAAGGGATTTACCTCATGTGTTAAAATTTATGACATTAAAATATATTTAAATTTTATAAACTTTCCAAAATACTTATTCCTGTTAAATAAAGTCTATTAATACTTTCTTTAAAAATAAATTTTTAACTACAGAAAACATTTTGTATTTATTCCCATTTTCTGATAGTCAACTAGTTAATATTTTTCAGGGACATTACCATGCTTTTCAAGGTTAACATTAAAATAATAAATTTTATGTATAAGATGAAAATCTAGCTTAGCTTCTTTGTGAAATGCACTTAATAAGACGATATGGGAGATGTAGGAACATACACAAATGAACAGTGGAAGGTTAGATATCATTAGTACCCATATGCAAAACAACAAAAAAAAATAATCTTACATTGTGTGCCAAATTCTATTTTGGTATAAGTTAAAGCTTCAAAGCAGTGTTGTTATGCAAAACCAAAAGGGCAACATGCCTTGTGCACAAACTGTAAGTGCCGCTCACTTACATTGTTGATAGACTTATGCAAAGCTTCACCCAGAGAGTGCCGCTACGAGGAAAGATCACAGAAGAGAGGGGACATTCAGAAACTGACTGAGTCGGAGAGCAGGAGGAAAGCGGAGTAGGAAACACAGAACATTAATTATAACATGCGCACAAAAACAGTTCTGAGGAGAAAGTTGATTTAAGAAGAAATTTAAGACACAGTGTAAATGATCTGTACACCTTAGATAATTAGGATATTACTAGGATTAGATAATAACAGGATTAGATAAGCCTAACATTTTCTAATGGATCTGTGGGCCAGTCGACTTACCTGTGTAGGATTCTTAAGGTTAGAACAAGTGACCTGAGTCCAGGGTAAAATATGATGGTTACAGAAAGGCACAGAAGGGCTATTGCTGTTCTAAGTCCTTCAGACAGCTGTAACCTAACTACTCAGGTGTGGCACACAAATGGCTGTAGGGCAGAGCTTTCTCCAAAGAGCAGATGAGAACGACAAAATTCCCTTGACCTTTTTGTATTAACACTGTCTTGAGATAATTGTTGGAAATCAGGACTATAGAGAAAAAAAATGAATTGATTTCATATCTTTAAAATTCTCTTTTCTAGCATGAACTATAGAGACTATAAAGTTGTTTTCCAATGTTACAAGGTTGAATAGTGGGCTAGAGAGCTGGCTCAGAAGTTAAAATCACTTGCTGCTTTTGCAGAGGACCCAGGTTCAGGTCCCCAAACTCACATGGTGGTTCACAACCATCTGTAACTCCAATTTCAGAGGCTGTGATGTCCATCTTCTTCAGGACCGATGGCACAAGCACACATATGGTATACATATATACATGCACAGCAAAAATACTCCTACACATAAAATGATTAACATACTTTTAAAATATGTATGACTAAGATATTCTAGGACATGACTTACTAGAGCTGAATGGTGGAAGATAGCACACCTGTGGATTTGATGTTAGAGGTCACTTATATACAGAGCTATGTACATTGCAAGGCATTCTTGGAGCCTCAAAAACTACAGACTGGATATTTGTACCCCCAGCTTACCAATTCCTCTGTTGATATCCTACCATTCAATGGGATGGCATTAGAAAGTGAGACCTTGGGCAGGGGTTAGGTTATGGGGACAACACTTTCATTACTGGGTATCGTCCTTACAAAAATACTCCCAGAGAGCTTCCCCATGCCTTCTACTATGTGAGAGCACAGAGCCATGAGAAACATTTATGTTCAAAAGCTAGCATCAATGGCATGCCACCAGCATAGCCCAAGCTAAGACAGGACTATTGGTACCAAGGAGTGAGGGTACTGCTTTAATCCAGAATCCTGAGTGGCTTATGACAAGGCTGGAGTTTGAGCTGCACACAGGAAAAAGCCTGTATTACTATGAATGGGCCTTTTCAGAAAGAAAAGTGGACAAGTGCAGAGAGCTGTCAGTCATGCTAGAGAACACTAAGGGAATGCTGGGGAAATAAGCAGCCGGTAGAAATATGGACAGTAAGGCCAGCCAGAGAAAGTCTCAAGTGGAAAAGAAGGTCACAGCGCTGACAACTGGAGTGATGAGCATCCCTTCCACAAAGGAGCCGCAGCCTTTGCTGACAGTTGCTTCTGTACTTGAGTCTTACAGAAAATAGAACTTAAGAAAAGGAGTTGAATATTGAGCTAAGTGATTTCCAAGTAGTTTTGAAGGTCAGAGTTGGCTGTCATAGTAAAATGAAAGGTTGTACAGATGGCTCAGTGGTTAAGAACACTTGGTTTTCTTACAGAGGACCTGGGTTTGATTCCCAGCACCCACATAACTGCTCATATCTACCCATAATTTCATTTTAAGGAGGATCTGATACTCTCTAATTATGTCTACTATCACCAGGCATGTATGTGCCTGGGTCGGAGTGGTGAAGTTCCAAAGTTTTAGGAGCTGGATTGGTAATCCAGTGTCTCATTGTCTCTGGAAGCTGGGACCTCAGCTACAGTGGCACGTAGAGGGCAGAGGAATGAAGAGGTGCTTTGCAAGCCTTCAGATCTCACTGTGTCTGCCTCGCAGTTCTGAATAATTCCTTCCCTTCCTGTTTCTCACATCTGGAAATGGAACTCCTGTTTTATTCTTTTCTCATCCTTGCATATGGGATGCATAAAACTTGCCTAGTGCAATGGTTTAGATGGTAAATGTCTTCTAAAAACCCATGAGATAACAACTAGGCTCTTAGAGCGGTGTGATTGGGAGGTGGTAGAGCTTTTGAGAAATGTGGCCTGGTACACAGCTTTATATCACTGGGGACAAGCCCTTGAAGAGGAGACCATGGGAACCCAACTCCTCTCCACTTCCTTTCTGCTTCCTGTCCCTGAAGTCTTCTCTATGACTTCTCTATGACTCAATGCTTCCAGCCATTGACATCCTGGCACCACACCAGAGGCCTTACAAGTAATGGGTCTACCCAAGTAGAGGCTGGAATCTGTAAAACTGTGAGTCAAAATTAACCATTCACTTGATAATTATGTTGGATCAGATTTATTAATTTCTCAGTTAATGTTCTGAGTGGAGATAAATAAATGAACTACATTAAAATCCAACTTAAGATGAAAATAAGTAAATACGTGGTAGCATTTTAGCATTAAAAACAGAAAATATAGTCAAGTGTTTTCTTTATAACTTTCTAGATATAAGAACCTAGTTGTGTTGTTTGTAAATTGTGTTGTATACACTATCCTAAAAAGTACAGCCTGTGCTGGCCAAAACTTTAAGTCTGGCCTACTGGTCCAGAAGAGTAGGCCTAGATATTTGGGAGTCTGAGGGAGAAAGAAAACTTGAGCCCAGCGTTCAAGATCAACCTGGGCAACATAAACCCTACACCATCACCACCAGCACCACTATCACCATCATTAACAATGACAACAAGAACTAAAATAAGTTAAAATTTATTTATGGGATATAAAGTAGGGTAAATGAAATATTAAAAAGAAAAGTCTCTTAGCAGTAAGCACTGAAGAGACACAGGAAGAAAACTAGGAAGAAAAGAAAGGAAGGAGGGAAGAGGAAAAACAGAATGAGGATGACCTTTGACAACTTAATGCAATAGAGATTATAAGAATAACAAGAATAGGACGAGGAATGGTGTTTGCCACCAAGTCTGATGACATGGGTTCAATCCCCAGAGTCAACATGGTGGAAGGAGAGAACTGAGTCTTGCAAGATGCCTTCTGAACTCCACACATGCACAGTGCACATACAAATAATAACAAAAGAATAAAAAAATTAAGAAAAAATTATGGGGAATGTGGTGAAATTTCTTTACAATACAAACAGTCCCTAAAACGTCTGTGTTCAATACTTCCTGGCTGAAAAATATCAGAGATATTTTAGGAATGGTTTCCATATTAATAGATAATTGAGCCAACTATCCCTTGCTAGGTGCAGAATGTGACAGAAGGTTAGGGGGAGTCTGCCCCGGAAAATTTACCACTTTGGGTCCCTAAATAAGAAACTAAAGGCAGACTACAGAAGGCCACTAGTAAGCTATGCCAATGTGATGCCAAACTTGATCAAGGGATGTTTACTTGTTCTTATTCCAAAGGCTTCAAATGATTTCTCTCTCTCTCTCTCTCTCTCTCTCACACACACACACACACACACACAGAGTTCTTTTTCAGATCTCCATATAAATTATGGAAACCAGAGACAAACGGGCAGGCCTCAACCATTCCTGATATGGCAATACATGTTTCTACATACATAAAAATTAGCTTAAAGAAAGCCTACTTTGAACTCCATTTTGAAATTCTTCACAATCATAAACAGAAAGAAAAGACTAAAATATCTGTATATTTTTCAGTACTAACTTAGGAGTTGCTTCATGCCTTAGTTCTGTCCTTGCTTGGTGAGGCATACAGTCTGCTTAATTACTGGCTTGGCAGGACTGCCCCTTGCACATAGTCAGTTTATTTAATTACTAGTTTACCAGGATCACCTTGCTTGGTGATGCCTACGATTAGGTTTAGTTAATTACTGGTTTAACCAGGAGAGTGCAAAAGTTCCATAAAATCTGAGTTTGTGTAAATAAGTGAAATGTGTGAATTATTTTAATGATAGTTGAAATGTGCTAGAAATCATATAGATCTAGACATACTACCACTTTTTGTTTATGCTCTACTGTCTCAGTACTTAAGGCATAAACCCATAAGAAAAACCGATACAAATTGCTCACTTGGGTAAACAGTTTTAGAAAATCAGGACATTGCTACTGAACATCTTCTGCTGCCCAGATGGCATCTAAAAGCTAGAAACGAAATGATTTTACATTTTCAAGAACTAGCTGACTTTCCCATTTAAAGCCCAAGTGTTCTGCTCAAACAAATATCAAACTAAAAAGTTACAAATTCTTCTCAGAATTTGGGATTGAATACACAACTCATTTATTCAGCAAACTGTTTCATATGACTATGTTTCCGGTCTTAAAACATTTAAAATGTTTTAAGTCTGTCCTATGGAAAATAAAATACAGTGAGTTAACATGCAGCAGGCTGAGTTTCTCCAGCTAGAGAGAGCCAAGGAGATGAACAGGTGCAGACTCGTCTACCTGGTTTAAGAGGTCTTCCACCTTCTTCTGCCATGAATCCCTGGCGGCGTTTTTCTCTCTCTCTTTCAGCTGCAACAGTTGAGACATGGCAGACTTTTTATCTTCTTCGTGTTGAAGCCTCAACTCCTGGCGAAGCTTGGAGCACTCTTGTCTATAATAAATCGTAGGCATCGGCTTCGTAAAGAGAGTCATTTCTCTCAGGAAATGTTCTCTAGGGGTTCACAGGCTTTCTAAAAGCCCATTTAATCCTCAGGTCTGTGAGTCTCAGTGCCACTGGGCTAACTTACAGGAAGCTGGTCACCTGACCAAGAGCACCTTTTACTTTACCATTGGCAGACTAGGCATGAGAACGGATCAGTCTTCTAATTTCACGTTACTTCTCTGATTTTTTTGTATTCAAGAAAATTAAATTTAAAAAGTGAATCTGAATTCAACCAGGGGAAAAAAGACCTCTAAGTTCTCTGCATTTAATCATGAGAAAAGTTAACTTACAACACCACTAGCACATCTTTTAAGGAGGCTATCACAGGAATACCTCCCATGGTGAGACCATACTGCAGAGCCCAGTGTACCTAAGATTTTCAGTCCACTTGATCTCCAGGTCATGGGCCATTCTGTCCACCCTCAGCTTCTCTTCTTCCTTCATGGTGGCTAGTGTTTGTTCATGCTCGTGACGTTCTCGTTGTAGCTCAGCCTGAGGAACAGAAGAACAAAGGAAGACTGGTCTCCATGAACACAGAGAGAAGAACGGCACGGCAGCCTCTGATATGCTAGCTCGGAGAATTAGTCAAGATACTTCAACAAAATACAAGGAGCACGTTCTGCATTTGAAAAGTTCTTTCCTTACTTATTTTAAATCAAAGCTTATACTATAAGAACAGTTTATAGTTAGTTTATTAAAGTTTTTTAAAAATCATAAACATATATCATACTGCCATGTTCTTCCAATGAATTCATATTCTTATTTAAAATCAGGCTAATCATTACTTCTGTGTACCATCAACATGATTAAAGGGATTATGAAGAATTTAAGTTGGATGGATGTTTTTCTTATCTAACTTGAAGCCAGACACCCATGCTCTTAGTGTTACCATAATGACGTGGCCCCTGAAGAATCCTTGCAGATTGGCATAAATCAAGTGATTCCCTGAACCCAATGGATGGAGGTGACTATCTGGACAAACGCACCAACAATGAACCACTCTAAGTACTGTGCCCAAGAGTACGTGGCAAAACAGGAACAGGCATTGGGCTAGCTTTTGGTCACTATGATGGGCATTTCGGGATCACTCTGTGGCTGATAGCACAGAGCAAAGCAGTTTTCCAGGTTATATTCAGTACCGAAACCCCCAAACGACACTGTTGTCTTGGGAAACAAACTAACTACTAAGTTCAACTGAGGCACCTGTCCTTGCCCAACACCCAGCCTCTAGGAACCATCTTTCCACAAAGGTAGCACTAAACATTAATTTAATTCTACTTAAAGCATTTCCTATTTAAGGAAGTTCTGCATTAAGATTTATTTGTAATTATGTGTATGTGTGTATCTATGTGTTGGCTTAATTATGTGTATGTGTGCATACCTATGTGTTGGCATGTGCATGTGAATACAGGTGGCCTCAGAGGACAGATGTATCAGATGTCCCCGAAGCTGGAATTACAGGATGAAACACAGTAAAGTCAGGAATAGGGTGTATACCAAGGTGAGGTACCATATAGACATAACACATGCATGCATGCACACATGCATGCACACACACATGTACACCACTTGCAACTTTCAACAAAATAGATTCACCAAGTTAAAATACCTTCCTCTCTCATTTTACTTTCACTAATGCAAAACAATACCTCTCAACATGATTAAATCATCCCATTCAGCCATATGTGGAAAACTGCTACCACTGAGGATATAGACAATATATGGCATCATATACATCAACTATATTGTATATTATTATAGTGTATTATATATTGAATGCAAACTTATTGTCATATTAGCATTGTTGTATCATAGCACAAGAGAAAAGTAAACAGAAGCCATCTATTTTGTCACAGATTTCAAAAATAAAATTCTATTGGTATTCAAAATATACTCAATTATTCCCTAGGTAAACCAAGAATAGAATTATATACACACAATATAGGAAGTGCAGCAAATACACACACACACACACACACGAAGAGTCACCAATTTTAAGCTAAAAACTATTACCAAAACCAAAACCAACTGAGTGATCACACTTTGCCAAGCACCATAGTGTACACAGATCATCCCTTTTTAATTACTATAACTGTAGTATGAAAAGTATTATTATCCTGATCTCTGCTTTATTAAAGTGTCAGGGAAGAAAATGCAGCTCTGTCCAAGTTTCATGGTAAGTGGTGGATGCAGAATTCTCACAGGACCACACTCCATCCACCCCTGAGGGAGGACATAAAGAACACTCATCTGCCTAGTTTTATAGGTTCTGAAACTTTGCCCTACTTCCTAAGGAGGGGGAAGGTGGAGCCTTCTGAGACCTGTAAGCCACAGAAAAGCTCTTTTTTGATATATATGAAAGCTGCAGCTTCGATCAGGAGGAAAACTTGCACTTACTAATTATCCTAGATTGAACTGTGTCTGTAAAACTCACTCCTGAAATCTCAGCCCTTAGACTCAGCATGTCTCAGGATGCAACCTTATTTGGAAACAGTGCTCACACAGTTAAACTCTTTATGAGTTTGTGTAGTTTAATTGAAATGAGGCTATATCGGAGCAACAGACTCCTTAATCCAGTATGACTAGCACACTTATGAGATGATAATATGGAGACAGGTGGAGATGGAAATGCTGTAACTAAGTACAAAACAATCTCTGGGGCTACAAAAAGCTACTACATAAAAGAAAAGTTTCCTCTTAGCGACATAAGAGAGGGTGACCTGGTCAGCACCTTCATCTTCCAACACCTAGCCAAGAGATGACCCATTTCAGTTATGCTCAAATCACGGCATTTGGATTACTTTTTAATGGGAGTCCTAGGAACTAATATACTAATTATATACAATGATACCCACAGAGGCATTAAGTAAAGTGGCCCAATTGTATTTTTATATTTAGACATTTAGATTACAGAAGAATCATACAATTACCTCAACATTTAATAGGGCATCCTTGGTCTCCTTTAGCCTGCCTTTTGTCAGGTCCAGCTCGCTCTGAAGCCTCTCCTGGGAATCCTGAAGACTAGAAATGAGTCCTTCAGCAGAGCCAAGACCTTGTTCACTCTTCCTTACCAGATCTTGGAGGCGGCCAATCTATGAGTGAACAGAGTGCTTTTTAATATGCTGTACAAAAGCAGAGCAGCACCATCCCCACGGCTTCTGAGACGGTTTCCATATTTTTGACTTCACTGAATGGGTCCCTTCTTCACAACTCTGAAAGAAGCACTTGGCCATGATGCTGTTTATCATCTGTGATTTCTTTTAGACTTCCATGTCTATAGTTTCCAGGACCACAATGCAAGGACATGGATACACCTTCCCTCAGGCTCTTGGCTTTAAAAAAAACTCCTGATTATATCAGATAATAAAATACCTATGAAAGGGAACTAAAGGGAGATGAAGATTACATTAAAGATAAAAATATGAATTGTTTTAAAGTTTTTTTTAAAAATTGAACCATTTATACATCATGAATTGAGTCCTTGTGTTATTTAGAAAGGCAATACATTTAGATCAATGTTGGCAATCTCTTACATATATCTTCGAGACTCAGGTTTTATTTGTATTTCCATATAAATGTTGCCTGGAGGCGGGGGACCTTTGAGCTGGAACTTGGAACGAACGGACAATTTGTTGACTGGGTTGACAGAGACCCTCTAATTATAAGAGCTAAAAATCCATGCATTTAAAGATCTTCAGAATATAAGAAAATGCTATGAAGTCAACACTCATTGGAAAAGAAATGGACAGCCTTCTTTAAAATACATGAATGTTTTCCTTGCAAATATTTTCTTACAAATACAGATTCCACAAAAAACAGCTATGGAAACTGTCCTTCAGCTCCCTCTTTGTAGCCTTCCTGTTCTTTCAGTGTAGGTATCTCTGTGTGTACATGCTAAATGAGTCTAGGGGTGGTAGAATGTGATCTTGTTAGTGTCTCTAAATGCTCATAAACCCCATAAAATGATTTAAGATTCCCCCTTCTGTGCTCTAACATATATTCATAGCAAAAGAATCTGAAACTTTGGTAAAATTTCATCTGTTCGATTCTCTGAACCTAATACCTATCTAGACACATGGTGGACTATTTTCTTTCATGGTTATGACTAGATATTGTGGATGGCTCTGGTGCTGTTGTATTTTGATGTTAATTCCACTTTCCCAGGAGGAGATGTCCTGAACAAGGAATGAGTCATTTACTCAGGTGACTCCTTGTAAACCATTTCCTAATGAATAAAGGAATCAATCACTGGGCGAGTTGGCAGGACTTCTGGGTTGGATGGAAGAAGATAGGAAGCAGGAGATAATTAGGTCCTTTGGACTGGGGATAATGGGGATAGCATGAGGACAAGATGTAGTTACTAGTGTCTTTCCAGTTTCAATGGTGGATCAGTCAGGATTCACCACCTGAGGATTTAGATTTAATAAGGCCTACAAGATTTTAGTTGTTGTATCCAGTGATTGAGTTACGGTTGTTTCTAAACTAAGTTTGTGTTGTGTTTTCCTTCATGCGGTGGCTTATCTGGGTTCAAGAGAGAAAGGTACGGCAGCAAAGCGTGGGTTTGCCTGATGTGCACCACAAAAGTCATGGGGGTTTTGAAGCATGGGGCTGGCAGGGTAGCAACCCACCACTAGGAACCTATCGAGCTGGGTGGAGAGATTTTGGAGCTCTGCGTCAGACAGTCTCCATGAGATAAGAACTGGCCATGGAGACCACAGGGGCTGAGAGTAGGTGGGTGTAGCTTGGGAACTTGATGCTCTTTTTTAATATTTCCTGCAACAACTGGTCTGATCAGTTGTTCTAAGTTCTTTGAGTCATTTTAAAAATACATATAATCATAAAAATGAATATTCATTCTTGATTATTAAAGGTTATCGAAATGGTCATATACAGCATCCACTTATAGTGCTTGAAAACTTATCTATTAGTATTTTAACATCACAATTCTGAATTTCATATTGTTCACTTGTATCTTCTTAACTCTTCATGCTGATCTGGCTTGTGATTAGTTGTGCATAGCAATGTAAAATTAGTTACTGTAAGGAAGACCTTGGTAACAACTAGAAGATGATTGAACTTAGCAGAAAGTCTAGGCTTAAGGCTAGTTGGGTTACTGTAAATAATTACATTAAAAGACATAGAGAAAGATACTAACTAGAAAAGATATAAAGAACAATCCATATGAAAAGAACAGAACCAGGTATGAGCCTACAACAGAGTCTATACTTGGGAAGTTCAAGGCCAGCCCAGTTGATATAGTGAGTTCAGGCAAGCTTGGACACCCAGGTAAGATACTGACTTAAAAAAACTTTTAAAGAAATGTCTAGAGAGATGACTCAGCATTTAAGAGCCCTTGATGCTTGAGGATCCAGTTTCAATTACCAACATCCACAAGCCAGCTCCCAACTATCTGTAACTCTAGTTCCAGGGAGATCAGACACCCTCCCTCTTCTGGCTTCTACAGTATCAGGCACACATGTGGTGCAGAGACATAGATGTAAGCAGAGTACCCATATGCATAAAATATTTTTTAAAAAATATAAAAGAAAAATAGCAACCAAAATTTAATAACATGGAAATATTCATGCCCAATCTAGCAAGTTTTCAGTTGAATGAGTATTATATGAATATAACATATTTAAAAATGTATGAAGAACAATATTCTAAGAACCACATAAAGAATAAAGGGAAGCTGTATTAAGAAAATAAAGAATCTAAATAAAAGGGAAATAAATATTTCCTCTTGTTTTGCTGAAGAGCAAAATGTTTTAACTCATGCATAGTTAAGTGTAGTAAAATACAAAAATCAAGTAAGCAACAATAACGGCTGATTGTTTTTTATGAGTCTAATTAATACAAATGGATTATATTTGAAAATGACTATTGTCTAACACTGTCAAAATCTCTTTTTGGCACATGGGAGATCTACTCTCCTTCCCCATTGGCCCTGTGGTCTCAGCAGGAATTCCCCATTCCAGATAACAGTTTGATCAGAGAATAACCCAAGACAGCTGCCTCATTCTGTAGCCACTGGGAATGTTGCATGAACAGTCATGGGGGTAAACATATCATTCATAGAGATCTTAGATGTTTTGGAAGAAAATAGGTCTCCTAGTGACGTTCTTTTGTCAGCTGTACCAGCTCAAAGGAATGCATGACTGAAGAATAAAGTCAACACAAATAAGGCAAATCCAAGAGGACAAGGAAACCCAGTTCCAGTGTCACCAATTTCAGTTCTGAATCCAATCTGCTTGAAGCTTACATTATCCAGGGACATTTTAATCACTTGGGTTAATGTGCGTCCTTTGTCCTGATGGTTTGCACTCAAACTTCTGGCTTTGCCACAGAGAACACCCTAGATTCTTCTTGTTATTATGACTCCTGAGAGGATACAGAAGGTAGGCATCACCTCCCTAGAGTCTCCATCTATTCATGGGTGCTATTCTTCAACCCTTTCTCTGTGGAAACACAGAGACTAGTATAGACATGAGCATGAACCTTGACCCTAAAGTAAACATCCTCATGTTTGGGCTTAGTATCAGCCTTACATTATGTGATTATTCAATATTTCATAGGGCCTCTGTCATATAAGAGCTGCCTAACTCTCTAGCTAACTCAGTAATCTTTCTTCATTGGTCTTTGCATTTATTGCAAAGGTAAAATACTGTGGTCACAATGATTAAATTAAGCTCCAAATAATACCACTTGGACTGAAATTTTGATTTTTACGCACTTAGTATGTGGAATGGACAAGTTCTCTCTGAACTGACTTAGTAACTAGAATCTCCTACTCTGGCTTGTATTACAGATAGAGAAGAATACAAATCAATGCTTGGGAGACAGGAAGAGATACTATTCCTATAGTTGCTTATGCACCACATCTATACTGATACTTAATCAAATATTCAATATTTACTAAAGAAATGAGTAAGTCAGTTACTAAAATACACCATATATACTTACTAATTAAGGGATGAAATCACTTTAAGATCTCAGTATGTAATCATTTAATCTGTAAAAGGAACCCCAGTCCCTCTGCTCTCCTTGACCTTGTACTATGACCAGGCCACTAGTAGGCCACATGGTGCCTCCATGTAGAAACATGCAATGGCCACAGGTGTGCACGCAGCTCCAGAGCATGGAGAGACACAGATGACAGAAGTGTCTACGTGAATTAGAAAAAGACTTCCTTTCTTTCGGGGAAATGAGTTCTGTGGAGATTAAAGCTACTTCTGAATTTCTCCTATAAACAGTGCTGACATTTTCTCACTAATCCTTTATTATTTGCTTACAGTGATACGCACAGGACTGATGCTGCCGTCACAGGGCTTGTCTGTCCAAGGCTCCCACAGCCTGCTAAGTCCCTTTCCAGGAAAATGACATGGTTCCACATTGCCCTCGGCTGCTTCTGTGTTATCTCTCTGCACACTCCGCAGCACTGCACAGCCTCAATTTTAATCACAGTGAATTTCACGGCCACAGAATGCTGTGTTGCTCATTCCTACCTCTTGAATTTAGTGAGGTTAAAATTACTTTTCTTGTTTCTCTTTAGTTCATAAAAACAAAATAGTGGTGGCTGCTCTGTTCTCCTTACTGTTTTGTAAACACTTTCAAGGTAGTGAAGGCAGAAATCTGTGCAGTTTACCAACCACTTACACCCGCCTTCCTCTCTCTTTCTCTTTTGTGAATGGAAATGAAAGGACAACATAAACCCCATCTGTCTCCATTTAACGACCAGGCCTGATTTCAAAACAGACCGTAAGGCACCAGCTTTAGGAATAGACCATAAGTCCCAGAAACTAAGTCATAAGACACCAGTTCTAGGAACAGACCATAAAATCCAGAACAAGATCATAAAACCCCCTCCCAAAGAACAGCCTGGGGATAACCACGAAAATGGGAAACTATCTTAACTCAAAATGGGCCATCTGCTCTGGGCAGCCCTATTTCAACACGTGGTTCAACGTTCATGACATAGGAATGCAGACCACTGACCACCTATGACACCCCCTAGCACTCACCAGTGAAATTTTAGATTACCTAATCCTTCTAGAGAGTTCCCCCGGCTCCCTATAAGAAGGTCTATGTGCCTTTGTCTGGGTTGGCCATTCTAAAGAATGGTTGACCCTGCATGCTGGTTGTTTCTGCAGAATAAACTCTCTTTGTTTTTGCATGCTATCTGAGTCTAGGGTCTTTCTTCATCGATTTCCAGACCCTTACAGAATGTTTTCTTCTGCAGCCAGAAGCTTTAGCTTTCATTGAAGACCAAACAGGTCCTGATGTGGCGCCTATAAACATGTACTAATGCTCAGGCCACAGGAGACATGCAAGGCACGGCTTACCATGACATAGAGAGTGAGTTCTTAAACTCTGCAATGCATGCTATTCAGAGTCACTGATGAATAGGTACTAAAATTCTTAAAAATTTACTCCTTATGATCTTAAACACTTATTTATATTAGAACACCCACAGTATCTCCAGTGTTTCATTTTTTTCTAATTACTATAGTTGCATGCATAATAATGTAGTTAAAATCTGTTTTCACTAATGATTTGTGAACAAGTTTTATAAAAGCTTTAGTTCACTGGGAAATGCGGCTATCCTTCATTTTAAGTTCAGGAAGCAGAATAGGAATCCTGTCCCTGGAGATCTGAGTCAGTAGACTCAGAGCAGTCAGAAAGGCTGCCCAGTTGTAAAGGAAAGCAGAAGCAAATGGAACAATGAGCCAAGCAGATGCTTGGGGAGTCATAATAATTTGGCATCAAAGCATCGCCAGGACACTGAAACATAATTGAAAATGCAGCCAGGAGAGAAGAAAGTTCACTGCAACTCTACTCAGAAGTTTCAGTATGTAGGTTGGGAAAACAAAACAAAACAAGATAAACCATTTAGAATTGAGATAGTAAGCCTGAGGAGCCTGCATAAGAAGCAGATGGTCGCTTAAGTACCTTCTAGTGAGGGCAGGCCATGGTAACTTGTGTAGATTTTGATAAGGGTGCATTCGTGAAGTCAGCATGGATTAGCTAGGACAACAGAAGACAGGCTGAGCTGCCACCAGTGTCTGCCATTAGCCTCTATCGCTCTCTAAGGTAGGATTCTGTACTTTCTCTACCCGAGAACACCAAGCACAGTCTACAGCCACTCAGGGGCACTTGTGTCCTCTGCTGTGGTTTCTGAGGGCAGATTCAGAGTAAGAGCAAAGTGAGAAGAGAAGGTTTGTGGGAGAGATGTGGTCAGTGAAGGAGGAGAAGCTGGAGAGATGCAAAGGGTAAGGACAAGAACTCAGAGAGTTAGAAGGAGCTCACCCAAGAAACCATAGAGGGATAAACAGGAAAGAAAGAAGGTAAATATAAAAGAAACATTTAGCAATTGACACAACAGAGACAGAAGAGGAGCTAATAATCTATCTATTTATCTCTATCTCTCTATCTCTATCTATCTATCTATCTATCTATCTATCTATCTATCTATCTATCTATCTATCTATCTATCTATCCTTACTTTTTTTTTTTACTTCTAGCATTTTTCTTACATTCTATCCTTAGCTTTTGATTTCCAAAGCTAAATACTATTTTCTTATTGATTCAACAATTTGTTTTAAAAGCCAGTATCTAGACCCTACAAAGCTTCTCTCTTAAAAATGAGGCACAGTGGATCAAAGACTAGGCTGCCATTTTGTATATCAGCCGATCCCCTTTCACTTGCTAAAGTGCAGTTCTTGCTTGCATTCCAACACAAAACACACTGCTGGCTAATGTTTTTGATATGGAATGTTTGCCTAATAGGATATAAGGCGTTAGGAAAATCCAGCACTGAGTCAAGATCTTTGGCCAGTTGTACTGACCTACCTATGCACTGGCACCAGATTAAGTTACTACAAAGTGTATATGTAATGTAGGCAAAAGGCCTACAGAGCTCTTGCCTCCTGATTGGCTGAAGTCAGCTTGTCTCCCAATGCTTGCTTTAGATTTTCCAGTTCTAGTTGGAGCTGATTTTTATCCTCTTCCAGACTCAGTTTCTCCTTTTTATATTGTTCTTCCAGTTCCTTAGAAAGAGAAGAAAATTTTAAAAATTAGTAAGATTATAATACTATATTCCTGAAGATTCTAATAAAGACAGTTCTATTAATAGCTTACTTTTTACATCAGCTCTCCCTGTAAATAGGGTCACAGTTAACTGTGATGCCATTTAATACTCAATGTGGTAGATCAAACCATTCGGATATAGCCATTAGGTAATAAGAGTGTTTGACTGGCTAAGCTACTATAGAAAACCAGGAAAGTATGATATAAATGATATTTTGGCATGATAAAGCAGATGTTCTAATTCTCTTGAATCCTCCATTCTTTTATATTTATGCACAAAATTTCCTCTATCATTTCTGGAACTCATTGTTCAAACGTGGAGTGTAGGTGAGAACAAACAAGAGTGAAATGAAGTAAATAGATTGTAAACTCAGTTAAACTGATGCCTGCTAACGAACTTGCCGATTCTCTAGGCATGCTACTTAATACTTCAGCCTTATAGGCAAAAAGATGTGGTATGGCACCTGCTTTAATAACACACAGGACCAAATGAGGAGTTACTTACTCATCAGAATTAAACTAGATGTACAGAGACAAGAGGGAATTTTCTAGGTAGACAACTCATAAACTATAGAGAGAAAGTCAATTGCTGGCATGACCACTCCATGGTATGGTTAATGGTGAGGGTTTTATTGTAGATATAAGAAAGAACAGCCAGAGGCATGTGGACAAGTCCAGGGCAGACAGAGAAAGAAACAGGCTGGACATGGCCAGGGCTTTCTGTGAGAGAGGGAGATTAGCAGGAGATAGAGAATATGGGAAACACGGTGAGAGAAAGAAACTGAGCATAGAGGGACTCAAGATAGCAGGAACAGCAGGGTTATCGGAGAATGGGCAGTTTGGAGAAAGAGAAGCCCATGAGCTGGAGGGAATCTAGGGTAGGGGAGGAGGAGAGAAGGGTGGGATGCTAGTGTGGACAGGTACTTGTGATTCTCAGGGAGCCTGGAGGTCAGCATGGCTTTGATCTACTGATAAGTGCCATAGGTAGCCACACCCTCTGCCAGAGGTAAGAGAAATGACTCCTTTCGGTAGAGGGGAACCAGTTTCACAGGTCCCTGATGAATCCTGGCTTTTACCCAATTGTAAGAGGTCCTCCTTCAGTCTAGGCTGAACTCACTTCTGGGTGCATGAACTGCCAGTTGGAGACTGGAGACTTGCAGTTTCCTTTGGACCTGACACTAAGTATGGTTTGAAGAGCATGCCAGTTAAAAATAATGGCAGAGTAGAGGGGCACTGAGCATGGCAGGCAGAGGAAAAGGGATGTTTAAACACAATGGAAGTGCATATACATGCACAGCTTGGTAAAAGGACTGCTTCGACAGTATAAGTCAAGGAAAATTTTGGTATGGTTGTGTTAGGGACCTCCATGAAAAACTGGAGATGGATGGTATTCAGGGAGTAGCCATGGGTTTTGATATACAACTGATACACAGCTAGTATGTTAGTATGTTGAAAATATCTAGATCACAGTCTACAGAGAGAAAGGTGCAACTGAAGAGTCTCCAGGGGAACAGGCACTGGCATCCATGGGCTCTGAACACTGGTCGTGCTAGCTAGAGTCATCTAGCAAGCTGTGACAACAGTATGAAGTAAAGTTTGTAGGGATGCTCCCGAGACACTGGAGTTTCTCACTAGGGACTCCTTGCATGCACATCCTCTTCCAAAGTTCCAGCAAGAAGGCAGGTAGCCTGCATTATGGCACTATTGGGACATACGTTTAAGCAAGTGAGATTTTCATATTGGGGGAAGATGGTACCCTTCTGAAACCTTAGTTCCTAGGGGCCAAAGGCTAATCTGTCTGAGGAGAGTAATCTTGGGCTACATGACTGTTTCTGTACAGGTTATTTCTGTACACTTGTTCAGATGGTGAATTCCATAGTTACAGTAAGAATATAATCCTTTTGCAATAAATAAGGAGAAGAGAGGTCATATTAGCTAAACTTTGTTTTATCTTTTTTCACGGTCATAAACATATTTATGAGTCAGCAAGTACTTTTGGATAATTCTAATCTGTTTTTTTCTTTTACTGAAATAGATTTTTTTTTCTCCTGATTATGGTTTCTTCTCTTTCTACTCCTCCCATTTCTTCCTCATAGCCCCTCCCATTTAGAGCCACTCCTTTTCTGTCTCATTGGAAATAAAAACAGACTTCTAAGGGAAAAATTATATATATATATATATATATATATATATATATATGAAGATAAAACAAAAACTAATAGGTCAGAATAGGACAAAACAAACCGAACTAAAGGAGCCCAAGAGAAGCACACTCAAAACACTAAACTGGAAGCCCTAATATTTACGCAGAGGACCTAGCGGAGACCCCTGCAGGCCCTGTGCATGCTGCCTCAGTCTCCATAAGTTCTTTGTGTGCATTGATCATGTTGATTCAGAAGGCCTTGTTTCTTCAGTGTCCTCCACCCGCTCTGGCTCTTACACTCTTGCTGCCTACTCTTCTGGAGGGATCTCTAAGGCCTAAGGGGAGGGATTTGATGGAGACATCCCATTTAGGGTTGAGGGTTCCAAAGTCTCTCATTCTGCACAATGTCCAGCTGCTGGGGGGAAGCATCTATACAGGGCACTGATCTTTTCCCCCTAAATCCTCTTTAAAAATATTCTGTCACTAGAGAAAGAGGGTTCTGGAGGAAAGCTAGTTTTAGCTCATAAACTTAGCATATTCACTGGGCAGCAACGAGGGGAGGGGGTGGCAGCAGGTAAGAAGCAAGCTGTTATGGCAAGTGGTACCCAGAAAGCAGCCCAAAAGGCTCAGTGGCAAATCCCTCCAAACAGGAGCATTCTCCCTCATGAGCCCCAGGAAGGAAGCAAAATGCCACAGGTGTGGTGAAGGGAAAACTTGCTGGGTTCTACAAGCGGGTCGCAGCTTCACAAAAGCAGGAGGTGATGGCTGGGGGAGGGGCTCTGGCTAGCCCTGCTGTGAGCCTGAGTTTCTCAGACCGGTGCAGCTAGCTGCCTGTATCATGCTGCAGCACTCATGAGCTGTCAACGGGGTTGGGGTGGGCTTTTTGTAGATGCAGCTGCTTTTGAGTCATTCCTCCTCCTTATAAGTAACCCCTCATCTGTGCTCCAATAGGAGCCCCAAACCACTCATCGCCTCCCCAACTTGCACACTGGTGTAATTATTACTTTGGTCTGTTCTGTTATAGCCTCTTTCTGGGGTGAGTAAGTGTGTATATTTCTTCCCCCAGGGAACCTCCAACATAACACAGAGCTTTGGAATATGTTCACATACAGGAAAGGCCAGGTCATCTTTCTGATGGCAGATGTGTTTGCCGTAAGTGGAGGGCTGAAAAGACAGCTCAGGAGTTAAGAGCACTGACTGTTCTTCAGAGGGACACAGATTGGATTCCCAACATCTACATGGTGGCTCACAACCTCCTGTACCTCCAGTTCCAGGGGGTCCAACGTCCTCCCTTTGGCTTCTGTGGTACTGGGACACATGTGGTGCAAAAACACTCATACATAAAATAAAAATAAACACATCTAAGTCATTTTTAGTAGGTGTAACTGGGCTAAGGCAGGTTTAGAGGTAGCTCAAAAATTAGAATTTAATGGGTATGAAGAGATGACTGGGAGTAATGAGGTAAAGACTCTTGCTTAAATAACATCTAAAAGCAGGGCACCATTAATTAAATGTATAAATAAAAGTGAGAGACAACAGCCAGGGAAGCAGCAGTGTGCAGTGTGAGCTTTAGTGTGTAACCCTGAGCAGAGCACAGCCGCCTCATTAAGCAGGCACAGGACTACACAAAGAGGGGACATGTGAGGTGGCCTGGAGAAAAATGGCCATCAGTCTCAAGAGAGTGTGTCACTAACTTTTGTCTCTGCCTAGATGAACACATAATAGTTGAGATAGAAGTAACATTCTAAAAAAAAAAATTTGAATTTTTACATCTTAAAATACCCCAGCACTTATGCCACAAAATGAAGGGGTATTGTGGCAGAAACCTAAATTTACATTCTATCTGTTCCACTTAGTAAGGGTTGTGACACTAAAACTGAGTCATGAGTATCAAGAGATACATCACAGAAAAATCGCTTATAAACTGTAAAGTGCAACTATATAAAACATTAGAGCTCTTGTTAGCAAACGTCTGCAGGAGGGTAATTAAATGCCTTACGGTTTTACAGACCTGACATCCGGGTCTCAACCAATCTTACAGATTGCAGGGGATTTAGCACATTCCTTTGTCAGTAAACAGGGTGCAACAACCAGTCAAGACACAGAGAAAAAACTGTGTATCAAATGTAATGGCAGTATGAGATACATGACAACAAACACCAGTAACATTATTGATCACCACAGCCAGGCTATGCATGAGTACTCAACATTTCCTCTGTACAGGAGCACTGTAGGACATATTATATTCTCTCCTGCCAGAAAAGGTGCAGGGGCACAGCTTAGGGTCCATGCGACCACAGCCAACAAGCAAAAGGCTAAGTGTACAGGTGTCAGGTATGTCAGACAATTTGCATTTTCTGCTGTGTAACACTGCTGTCATATAGTACTATTAATTAGGTGATTATTTAAGGAAGAGAAAAAATAAACACACACACACACACACACACACACACACACACACACACACACGCATGAATAACATTCCCAGGGAAGAAGGTCATCTACTAGAAATATGTGTTGACGAGTTAAAGCTTCCTGAGATGAACAGTTATCTCATGAAGAAGCCCCAGGTGAAAGAGTGTTTCCGTTACTGTTTACTTAATAAAGCAAGCCTCTATCAGGACTTAACGTAAGCCAGGCATAGCTCTACTGGCATCGTGATTTAAAGCACGGTGACAAGATAGGAGCCCTGACACTCCAGCAATTGTTCTTCCACAGCACAGGTCATGATGGACCCATCATCAGACTATCAACAGCTTAAGCTGTAGTGGTGAAGCAAGTTTGCACTCACTGTCTGTAGCTTTATCTTATCTCTGCTTGCGTTGCTGTGGACAGCCTCCATCGCCATGTGGTGCTTCCAAGCTAGTTCTTCCAACGTCTTCCCATGGGCCTCATTTAACTGAGCCACCTCTCCTTCCAATCGATTTTGCAGGTTCTTAAGCTCCATTTCATAATATTCTTGCTGAGTTCTCTTTGCTTCATTTACTTTCTGGAATGAAAACCAAGATTAAGAACTGGCACCTGCTTTTCCATCAATGAGGTCAGTGGCTGAGTACCTTAGATGGATATAAACTGGAATGAACTCATTGCTTTGGGACCTAGACTTTGAAACCTTACAATTGGTGTTCTCAGAGAGTGACAAGGTGGATGAGGCAAAAAGAAAATAGTTTAAATTAAGAAATAAAATAAAATGTTGCTGTATTAGAAGGCAAAGTGGGTTGGTACAAATAGTAACCTTAAAGGATAAAGGTTTGTGCGCAGTACCCATTAACTACTCATATAATATTATTCAATACAACTGGGGTGTCAGTTACATGCCTTTTCACCAATCACAAGCCACCAATGAGAGGAAGTAAAACGACAGTGGCAATGCAGTGCTATGACTTGTATGAAAGGGTGTCTATTGTATGTTGCTAGAGTACACAGAAAAGGGGTGTAACCTCTGTCTGTCTGTCTGGTTGGCTGGCTCTCTCTCTCTCTCTCTCTCTCTCTCTCTCTCTCTCTCTCTCTCACACACACACACACACACACACACACACATATACAGAGAGACAGACAGACAGACAGACAGACAGACAATGAGTTGATTCAATTAGGAAAAAGAAAATACCATGCTAGCAATGACATGCTCTCACACTTAACTTTCACAAGCCCAGAAGCCACCCAAAGATGTCCCATGTCAAAAGCATGGATTCATAACCATTTCCATTGCCTTTCAGCATTTTGAAAGGTGAAAAAGTAGTTATCCAGGGGACAAACATGCACGGAGATGGAAGGCCTCATGCAGTCTAATGCACACAAGTCACCACAGGCCATGTAATCTTGGGAAGACTGAATAAATGATGGTGCTCAGAAACAGGCATGAGTCAAATAATGAAATGGGCCTTCATGCTAAAAACTAGGGTTCTTATTCTAGAGGGAATGAGAAATCACACATACATACACATACATGAGAAATCATAATATATTGTATACATATTTATTGTATATATAGTCATCTTTGTAATAGGCTAAGGAGAAAAGCTAGGAGGTTGTCACTGCCACCCAGAACAGCAATGATGCCTACTTCAATTCACCATCTGTGAGTAGGTATGAAGAGAAGAGGATGGTATAGAAGCATATGAGGGGAGTAGGACCAACAGGACTTGGTGATGGACAAGAAGATTGAAGAAAAGACATCAGCAATACCTCCTCTAACTAAGTTAAGTAACGAATACAATAAACAAAGTTTTAAGGAGAGGGAATTTCTATGCACATTGCAATGACATGTTTATCAAAACCATAAATAGAGACATTGTGTGGAAAGTTAAATATATAAGGCGCAGGGGAAATGACTTTGCAACTATCAGTGAACAAAGGGTGCTTGTTGTTACTGGAATAGATGAGTGTGTGGAATAAGAGAGAACCCTGGGCTCATCTTGGCAGGAAAGTCATTATCGTAGCTTGCAGGGTTCACAGCTGGGTACTGTGTTGTATTGGTTACTTTGCTCCTCTGGTAGCAAACACAGCACTTTCTGGCACTATGAAAGCTGGGATGAAACATCCTGGTGAGTACTAGCTAGATTTCTCATTTCTCTATGACTCAAGCTTGTGTTGTTTTCAGCAGCAGGGTCTTACTACCATCAAGTTCTGGAACACAACTAAGATCAATAGTGATGACAGCAGGAATGTTTTGGGAGTGATTGTGGTGGTTTGAATAGGTTTGGACTCCATAGACTCATGTGTTTGAATGCTTGGCCCACAGGGAGTGGCACATTAGGAGGTGTAGCTTTGTTGGAGTAGGAGTGGCTATGTCGGAGGAAAGATGTCATTGTTGGGATCTGAGGTCTCCTATACTCAATCTATGCCTGGTGTGGCACAGTCTTTTCCCTGCTGACTGCAGAACTCTCAGCTCCATCTCCAGCACCATACAGGCCTGTATGCTGCTGTGCTCCCTACCATGAGGGAAATGGACTAAATTTCTGAAACATAAGCCAATCCTAATTAAATGCTATCCATTAAAAGAGTCACTGTGGTCATGGTGTCTCTTTGCAGCAATGAAACCTTAACTAAGACAGTAACCAATTGCTCTCTGATTAGATTTAAGACCTGTTTCACAAGACAGAACTTTCAGTGTTCTGGAAGAATGTCTGGGAGTGTCATCTGGGCTAAAAACCCGTGGCTGGGTGGGCCATAGGCCCTAGGGGGAAACCTACTATCATTCTGTTCATTAACAATGTATTAAACTGTCTCCCATGCACTTAAACGTGTAAGTTTCAGCAGCTTTCAATTCTCAGCAGTGAAGCATCTTTTATGCAGTAGATGGGATTACTACAGAGACTCACATCTGTTCAGAGTGCAGAAAATAAGAGGCTATAGAGTGCTCAACTTAAACGGGACACCTGTACCACACTCCTTACCCATAAGGCACAGGAATCAACTCAGAAGAAGAGACAGAAAGATGGCAAGAGCCAAGGGGGGAGGGGGGAGACTGCTTTGACACACGTGTTTTATGGCCATTATAGGACCATTGCACACATGAACTGACAGTGTAAGTGGGCCCTAGCCGATGAGTAAGACCTGCACAAGACCTAGCCAGCCAAAGTCCCTAGCATGAATGGAGCTCCCAAGAATCCCACCTCTGGCAACTAATGGCTGCTACGGGGAAAAGAGGAAGTGTTCTCAGGATTTAGTTCTTACCAGGCTGCCCAAGTTCCAGTGGACAGCCCAACACCCATACACATACTGAAAGCATCAGTACTTAGTGCGTTGAAATAGAGCTCATCAATTTGGGAGGGAAGGTAGTAGAAATATGGGAGGAGGTGAGAGGAGAAAGACTTGATCAAAGCACATTATAACACATTCATGTGTGAGATTCTCAAACAATAATCGTTTTTATTTCTAGGAAAATCTCTACTGCTGAGGGTGGGGGAGGTACAAACAGTACAGTGTGAGATGCACCAAGTCTCCTGATAACTACAGACTGGGGAACTGAAGCAAACCCAGTTTCGATGGCACAGGGGCAAGAGAAGGTTGTATCAGGTTAAGGAGTGAGTGGGAATGAGCACAAAACAGCAGCAGATACTTCTAAATGTATTTAAACATTGATAGGAAAAGGGAGAAGATAACCCATCATGCATGCTTTGTGGGAGAAACAATTGCTGCCTTCCTATGAAACTGTCCATAGATGAGCTGCAGCTCTGGCCATCCCAATGCTGCTGTAACAATTTTCACCACTTGATTATTTGTCTTTTTACTTTTGTCAAAACTCCCTAGGATCCAGACATCTTGCTATAGTCCTGTGGCCTTACCTACTGAGGAGGCTGGCATAGAGGATTACAAGTTCAGGGGCAGCCTTAGTGGAGACTAAGAACCCTGTGTCACAGGACAGAGTGAGAGGAGCCTGGGCATAGAGCCCAGGGGCTGAGCATTTCCCCAGCACAGGTAAGGCCTAGAGTTGCAGGCCTTAAAAAACAAACAAACAAAAACAAAACAAAACAAAAAAAACAAAATCCCAAACCAGAAAGATAGGGAGGAAGTAGGGAGGAAAAGGAAATAGGGGAGGGGAAGGGAGAGAAAGAAAAGAAAAAAATTCCTAGAAGTATATACAATAACATATTTCATTTATTTAAAAACTAGTTCAATGTGATCTATGATAAAATAAAACCTTGTTCAATTTTTGGCTTGAAATAAATAGAAATTCTTAAGAGTTTTTTTATACTATAGATTATTACCCAAATATTTGGAATGCATACAAAAAATTGCCTAGTCTACCTTTAAACTCATCTCCTCAAAAACAAGCAGAAACTAGACTGAGAAGCGTCCGTCGCCCATGCAGCAGGACTCGGGATCTGAACTCCTTCCCCTCGCCCCGCACCCATCCGCCCATCACAGTACCTTCTCCAGCTCCAGCATCTGCTGCCTCTGTTCTTCATCCAGACTCTGCGTTCTGCTCTGCAAAAAAGCTCTTTCCTCTTCCAGCTGACATAATCTCTCGTTGGCTCTGGATTTTTCTGATTCTAAATCCTTAATTGTAACTTCCTGGGTCATCTGAGTTGCCTGAAGCATTCCAATATGACCTAGAAACCGGCCCCCACAACGAAAATCTCCTTAGTTTGTAAGTCTGTCGCTATGAAAGTGTGCTTCTAGTGACACAACTGTACTTCATGCCTGAGTGGTCCCAGCTGTCTCTTTGGCTTCCTTGCTGTACAAAGGGAAATAATCACCATGGGAATGTCTTACTCAGTTATACTCCTTTAGAATACAAAGTCCAGTAAACACCACTGATGGGCCCTGGTACCATCTCGATTCTTTAAAAAAGGAGAAGCTGCAAGGTAAACAAGTTAACATAGGAACAACTCTTCAGTAGCTGAGGAAAAGTCCCCCAAGAGCCACTACGGAAAGAAGATGCACTGACCCACTCTATGAAATGAAAGTGAGACATTTATCCTCTTCTATTCTTTCTTTCCCCTCCCCACCCTCTCCATTTCTCTCTCTTCTCTCTCTCTCTCTCTCTCTCTCTCTCTCTCTCTCTCTCTCTCTCTCTCTCTCTCTCTAGGAAAATTTGTGTGCAAGGAACAAAGGTAGCAGCTGAGTTTCCATTGAATTTGTTTTAGATAAAGACTACATTGAAAAGCAGAGGACAGCAAGATTATGAAAATGAACTAAATGACAGCTAAACTGGGTGAGGGGTGTGGGAAGAGTAGTTGGGCCGGATATGATCAGAACTGCTTACATATTTGAAAGTGTGAAAGAATAAACAGAAGAGTTATTTAAAATGGGTAAGGGGAAGGTCCAGGCGAAGGGAGGGACCCTAGTGTGGGAGGTCTGTACAGAAAGCATCCATCGTTTAAGGCAGAGGTTTTCAAAGACTCCTGAACAAAGAGCACCAGACTCGCTGGGAATCACAGTCAGAAGGTCTACTGCAGCCCAGTGAGGGGGAAAGCTTGAGAGCAGGCCTAGTGTCTACGGGATCACAAACGGCCTGAATGATTCTGATACATGCCAGAGATCATTTACAACGACTGGTTTGTGGGCAAGACAATTTGACAGTGAGCCAATCAGTATTAAAAGTGGTCCTGAACCCAGCTTCACTGGAAAGGGCACACCATCCACTCAGATAAAAAGCAGCCCCAGACTTGACCAGGATCAGCATCTGTCTACTAAGGGCTGTGAAGTGAAGACCACGGCCATATCACATGGGTGGCTCAGCTGTCCTGTGTGAACTCACTTTTGTTCCCTACATACAAATTCCTTCACAGTAAGCCAGTCAGACAGATGAATGGACAGACAGACAAAGGGAGGGAGGGAGGATAGAGAAGCATAAATGGCTCATTTTCATTCATTGGGAAAAATATATTCCTAAAGCCAAAAATTATGAGGCATCCTGAGGCAAGATAGAAAGATGAGGCAAGATGGCGACATGGGAAGGAGAGGAGCCGTCTGGTCCCAAGCTTAGGTGAGGGCTCTCCCCAACTGAAAGTCAAGCACCCAGTGTGATTAGCATGTGTTGTGAAAACTTTTTTACTTAAAGACAATCCTCCTTTTACATAAGATATTCACAAATAAAAATATAAAAGCAGCAACATAGCAGGCTTAAGGCCCGAGGATACTTAACTTTGAATCTCGCAAACTAGGCTATGAACTTTGGTTGACAGTTAATGCTTCCTGTGATTTGGGGACATTACCCTGGATAAAATCCTGACCTGGAACACCCTAGGAACTTCCTTTCAATCTCAAATTCCATGACAGCTGTAAAGATGACAATTGAAAACCCACAAACATTGTAAGCATGGGACAGGAAAATGCAGATCTCCCTTGAGAAGCCTGGGACCGTGTTTGTGTGTGTGTGTGTGTTATTTAGTGGTCATCCCTTAACTGTTGACCCTGGAATTGAATCTATATGAAAAAAAAATCCCTTCAGGCAAACAATTCTGCTTCAAACTGGCTCACCCTGAGAATTCTGTCTGCAGTGAAGTCTTAGACCTAGCTTAACCGTGGTGGGGTTCCTCAGGAACCCCACAGTCTGCAAGCAGGGAGGGAACTGTGCTCTACAACTGTTGACAATGATCCCATCATTCCAATGTTATAATCACTCAGAACATATTAGAGATTTCTAAAATAAAAAATCCCAGTCAGTCTAAACAATTTCAAAATACCAGGAGGAATGGCAAATATTAAATTAGAAGAGCTGTCAAAATATTCAGATATTGTTTTGAATGAACAGCGAAGCCTCTGGTTTTTGCAGAGCATGGCACCAAGCTATGGGTAGACATACTAGCTTTGAGGACGAGATCTGAAGCTTGCTCTTGCAGTCTCTCCCGGGCAGCTGCTAGCTCAGTCTCCACTTCCTTGTGCTTGCTTAACAAGGCCATTTCTCCCTCCTTGGCATCGTCAAGCTGTTTTTGAAGAACCTAAGGAAGATCATGGAGCCATCATCAAAACACAAGCATGATGCTAAGCTGAAAATTTGTATTTAAACTACAAGTATCACATTATCTCTTACCAGAAAGTTCTGTGTAACTAGGACGACTTAGTTTCAAGTCTGTAAGATGAGGTACCATCACATGACCCAATGAGGGAAGCCTATTTGTGCCCTGCCTACTGCATTCAAATGCTCCTCAGATACTACCATGGCCAGGAAGCCTTCTGTGCCAGTGCAACAAAACTTGTGGAGGCTTTCGACATCCTCTCTACACATGGACTAGCTTTTATAAATTTCACTTTTAAGAGCAATAATTTCTTTGTTCAATGTCTAAATATCAAATAATGAGGCAGACATCCTTAATAAGGAGAAAAAGAAAAGCACAATTAACCCCTAAGTTCAATATTACCACTCTCTCACGTCACTGGCAGAAATACCCGTAAGCTAGCTGTTTAGGTGAAATCCATTTATAGTATCGATAGGGTCTTACGCTTATCTTTCTGGGTGTTTGATATCTGAATTTCTAACGGAATAGGTAAAGTTATTCCTCACAAAGGCAAAGAAAAAAATTGGGAAAGGGGCTTTGAGTGGTAGGAACATAAACAGCCAATGCTAAATTAACAAAGTAATACATAAAAAAGTGGATACCTAAAGGTAGATAAGGCTAAGCAATGGCTTAGCAGTTAAGAATATTGACTGCTCTTTCAGAGAACTCGGATTCAGTTCCCAAGCACCCACATGGTAGCTTACAACCAACCATACACGCGTAGTTTTGTAAAACACTCAAACACATAAGACAATAAAATAAAATAAAATCAATCCAGAATAAACCTCTTAAAAGTCATTAAGCATCTACCATCCCTCCCTCTCCAAGGAAAAAAAAAATCTCCTGAAGTCAGAGCAGGGGGCAAGGCAGCTGTCTGCAAAGGCAGAGGGAGGGAGGCAGAGGCTGGGAAACCTTGGAGGACATTGACTAGCTTGAACAGCTCAAATGGCAAATGAAGTCCTCTGGTTTCAGCACAAGACCCTGCCTCAACATAGAAGATGGAAGCAATCCTAGAAAACACCAATGTCAACCTCAGTTTCCACATACATATGTGGGCGCATACCCACATTATTACACATGTTCACACAGCACGCACATGTAAAGAACCAACCCTACATGGCCCACACCCCCTCACCTGTACATTGCTCTCTGCTGTGGCTAGAGCCGTCTGCAGCTTTTGGCATTTGTTGAGTAGGCTGCTGGCTTCATCCTGCACCATCTGCAGCTCTGTCTTCAATTTGCCTATGGTTTTTCGTAAAATGGCTTCTTGCCCTTGGAACTCTTTGCGAAGATCGGCCTCCTTGTCCCTGCTGGCCTGCAGGCTCTCGGCTGTGAAGAGCTGTGACCTTTTCAAATTATCAAGCTCACGCTCATAAAATAATTGGGCTTTGCTCAGCTTGCCCTCGTACTCCTCGATGAGCTGCTGCTTTTCGAGTCTCAGCTCATTGAGGGTGTGGTTCAGGGCCTCCACCTCCATCCTGTGCAGTTCCTCGGCTTTCTCCTGCCCTAGGTTCACGGAGGAGCTGTGGTCCTGCTGTGACTTCAACAGCTCTTGGACTTCGAGCCTGTGAGTGGTTCTCAAATCTTCCAGGGCCGACTGTTTGTCGTTTTCAAACTGAACCTGGAGCTGCCCAAAGCTCCTTAACCTTTCTTCGAATTTCTTCCTAATCTCTTCGACTTCCCGGGACATGGTTACTATGCGCTGAACATGCTGGGCCTCTGCACAAAGTTGCATGTCCTCAACTCGGCGCTTATAGGTTTCAAACTCTGTCAAAGCCTCCTGCTTCATTTTCACGTGATCTTCTAAAGACGCTTCTAAAACTTGAATCTTTCTCTTAAGGTCTAACTCTTCGGTCACCTTGCTTTTGTATAACAGTATTTTTTCTCTTGTTTCTGCAAGGATTTGCTGGATTTCTTCCTCATGGGCATCTTTGAGGGCCTGAATCGCAGAATCGTGCTCATCATTTTTAGTATTCAAAGCATATATTACCTACATGGTTTTGAAGAAGGAAGAAGAATTCAGCACATATTCTTTTACATCTTGAAGTTAATTCTTTCATTTGGAATGACTTTTTTCTACACACATATTATTTCTGGTAACCATTAAATACTGAAATATCAGGCAATTGTTTTTGTGCCCACAGATTGATTTGCTTTGCAGATCCTATTCTTGCATAGACATTTAAACTGTTATTTTAAAACATTCAAGATGACTCATTTGCAAAAATGTACATGTACAATCTCAGCAGGAGATTAAGGCAGAAGAATAAAGTCACTGCACACACAGTGAGTTCCAGGCCATTTTGGACTACATGGAAAGTCATCAGTCTATCTCTGTCTCTCTGTGTATCTGTCAGTATCTCTTTCTCTTTCTCCCCCTCTCTTTCTTATAAAAGAAAACATTCAAAATTAAGAATAATATACTATAAATGAAAGGAATATGAATATGAAAAGAAATAACAGAGGTCATTTGGAGAGAAGAGAGGTCTCTGCCCAACCCAGACCAGCGTAGTGGGGGCTACAGAAGAGGAGGAGGGAAGTCTCAGGTAAGGAGCCACTCTGCACTATGTCCTTATCTCACATTCATATGCATGGAGCTCTAGATACTAGGTGTGGTAGTTTGTATGTGTTTGTCCCAGGGAGTGGCACTATTAGAAGATGTGGACTTGTTGGAGGAAGTGTGTCACTGTGGGGTTGGGCTTAGAGATCTTCCTCTTAGATGCCTGAGGATGCCCAGTCTGTTCCTGGCTTACTTTGGATAAAGATGTAGAACCCTCAGCTCCTCCTCCACCATGCCTACCTGGATGATGCCATGCTTCTGCCTTGATGACAATGGACTGAACCTCTGAACCTGTAAGCCAGCCCCAAGTAAATGTTGTCTTTTATAAAATTTGCATGGGTCATGGTGTCTGTTCACAGTAGTAAAATCCTAACCCCTAACTAATACACTAGGGTTCCCCAGAACCCTCTTTATGTGTTAAAGAACCTACACAACTATACAAATGTTAGCAATTCCCTTTTCTAGATCCCTTATAGCTTCCTTTTGTTAAGAGATTAGAACTATTTTATTGACGATGAACAAAACCTACTGTGTTCTAAACTAGTGAGTCAATCTAAATTTCTCTTGTCTTTGAAAACTCACTTAAGCAATTTAAACCTGACTGGGGCTTAGCCTCTGTATTTCCACAGGGCACTAGGAAGCAAGCACTAGCTCTCCAGTCTGAGGGAGCTCTAGAACCACAGGGTTCAAGGGATACAGGGTCAGTTCCCTTTTTCCAGATCACCCCTATGATTTGGAGCGTCAAGGGGCACCTGAAGTGGGATCATGTGGAACTGAACTCTTCTCAGTCTTTGAAACCTAATGTCACCTTCAAGTGGACAATGCTAGAATTGAGCTGAATTATAGACACTGACGAAATCCACATATATTGTGGAGAATGGAGAAAACATAGCAGACCACACCGAGTATAAGATAAGGAAGAACACTGCCTTTATCCCATCCCAAGCAGCCATTAAGATGAATGATCAGGGTGGACATGGTGGCACACGCCACTCATCCCAATAGTCAAAAGGTTAAGGCCAAGTCATGGCCATGAACTTATAGCCGCGTTGGACTACACAGTTAGTACCAGATTAGCCAGGGATAGTAATATTTTGTCTAAAACAAAAAACAAAGAAAAATGATAGAGAAAAAGAACCAAAAAAGAAAAGGACAGGAAAGAAATTAAACAAAAGAAAGACAAAGGGAAGCCACTGGTCAGGATGCCTAGAGCAAAGCAGATGGTTTTGGTTGTTTTAAAATAAGAATCTTATACATAAAGATTCAAATGAACAGCATCAAGGAGACAGGAGGATTCCTGAAGCTGATTGGCCAGGCATCCTAGAGGAATCCATGAGCTCCAGGCTCAGTGTAAGACTGTGCCTTCAAGAGAGACACCAATTTCAACCTTGAGACTCTATACATGCACACTAGTGTAAGAGCATCTGCACACACAGGTGCACATATCTACATTGATAAGTATACACACACATACACACAAATACATCACTACAAATATAAGTAAAAGTAAGATACACTTTGCTCCATCATGGGTTCCTTTCTGGAATGAGTATATGTATGTGTGTGTTGTGTCTCCCCAAGAAAGGCCTGTCACACACACAAAATTAATTTTTGATGCTTGAAATGCAGATTTATGGTGTTTTATCATAACAATCTGATCCTACTAATACACTGGTAATATATCAATATGTTCCTGCTGAAAATCTAACAAGAAATAAAGTATATTCATTGTCCAAAAAGTACATTTATAATAAAAGCCATCCACCAAAACAAAATGTATTATATTAACTTATTAACCAAAGTCAGTTTCTATTCCAGGAATGCAAGAATACACAAATTAAGAAGCTTTTAAAATAGATCTCTAATAACTCAAGAAATAATAACAAGCATCAGCCAGCAGGATTGTGTTGAATTTAAAAGCTTTTGAGCAGTTAAGGAAACAACTGAGTAAAGAGACAGCATTCAGAATGAGAGAAAATATTTGCCAGCTATACTTCTAGGAAGGATTAATATTCAGAATACATTAAGAACTCAAATTATTCAACAGCAAAAGGCTAAGTAATCCATTTAATAGTCAAAGGATCTGAATAGATACTTCTCAAGGTTCAAATGGCCAATAAGTATAGTACATGAGAAGTGTTTAATATCCTCAGCTCTCAGGGAAGTGACATGGAGGGGTCCAGGAATATGGCTCAGAGAGTAAAGGAGCTTGCCACTAAGCCTGACAACATTAGTTCAATTCCCAGAACAATACCCAGAATCCACATGGTGGAAGGAGAAAACTGACTCCTCCAAGTTGTCTCCTGAGCCTCATAGATACAGAGTGGCATGAATGCACACACATAATATACACATACATAAATATGTAAATAAATACTTTATTTATTTTTGATCTTCAATAACTTTAATATGCTTGATAAATAGATCCCTAATGCCAACTTTGCCATCTGAAAGATCTGTATAACTGTATCTTTAAAGTAATTTCAAAACCCTGATATTTTAAAAAGCATACAATATGCCCAACAATAATAAAACTACTATAGCACTTTTTAAATTTTTGTATTGAAAATATACTTTTTTCAAATAACATGTTCTGGTTACTGTTTCCCTTCCCCCAACTCCTCCCAGATCCTCCCCTCTTCCACCCACCCCACATCCACACCCTTTCTTTTTCTCTCTCATTAGAACACAAACAGGCATATAAAATAATAATAAAATAAAATGAGATAAAGAAAAAAAGAAGCAAATATAATGCAACAAACAGGAGAAAAACAGCTGCCAAAGAAAACATGCAAGAAACACATATAGACACAGTGTCACACATGTCTGCACAGTCAGAAAACCCATAGAAATACAGAACTGGAAACCATAACAGATACATAAAGACCTGTAAGATAAAAAAAATTAAAAAGAAGAAACAAACAATAAAGCCTCTACAAAGCATTACGAGACAAAGAATCTTCAGCCATGCCACTGGGTTTGTTTTGTGTAATCCCTTTACTGCTGGGCCTGTGGTCTGGCCTTCAGAGTGATTTCTACCCCAGCGAGACTGCATTGGAGAAAACAAACTGTCCATTTGCGAGTGGCTGTCAATTGGAGATAGCTTCTAGTTTGGGAATGGAGTGTGTCCACTTCCCCTGTCAGTACTGGGACCCCATATGGCCCAGACCTGTGCATGCTGCCATGTTCTCTGTCACTTCATATGTGTGAGGATCAGATTGATTTAGAGGGCCTTAGCGGTTCTGTTTGTTTTATGGTTTTGTTTGTTTTATTTTGTTTTGGAGTCCTTCATCCCCTCTGGCTCTCGCACTCTTTCTACCTAGTCGTCTGCAGGATTCCCTGAGCTCTGTGGCTCTGGAGAGATTTGAGAGAGACTACCCATTTAGGACTCAAGTCTCTCACATTCTGCACATTGTCAGGCTGTGAGTTTCTGTATATTGTTCCCATCTGCTGCAGGAGGAAGCTTCTCTGATGATGGCTGAGCAAGACAGTGATCTATGAGCACAGCAGAATGTCGTTAGGAGTCATTTTATGGCTGAGTTTCTTAAGAAGAAGGCAGTATCTTGTTTCCCCTAGCCCCTAGTCTATCTAATGTCGGGTTGTTGACCAAGGATGGGTTCCATCTCATGGAGTGGTCCTTAAATCCAATCAGATAGTGGTTGGCTACTCTAACATTTGTATCATTATTGCACCAGCCTATCATGTAGGCATGTCACCATTGTAGACTGACTTGTAGCTGGGTTGAGGTTTACATTTTTCCTCTGGTAGCATGTGGAGCACGTTCCAGTATCATGAAGACTAGTCATTTGAGGTGAAGGCTCTAGTTAGGTGCCAGATGGACTTTTTCTTGTTCAATGAGATATGTGGGTGTTGTCTTCAGCAATAAGGGCTTACCACAGATTGTGTGAAGTGACCAATAGCCTTGGAAAGAGCTTGGGTTGTTTGGGGGTTTCAATGGGTCCTCTTTGCAGACAACTCAATTAGATGTAACCCAGTTCCAGAAGCGAAGGCTTCATTTGGTGACAAAAGATGTCCAGTGGGGGCTCTGCATCCCCTGTTACGTGGTGATTCCATTTAGATCACCTTCACACATGTATGTATTTTGTGTCCATATGACACCCCCCCAAAAGACCCTTAGTTTTAGCTGTCTGTCCCTGCATCCCTTGCTGATGCCTCTTTCCCCTCCGTACCCTATTTCATCTTCCTTTTGTACTAATCCCCACTTCCTCATCCATCCACAACTATCTATTCTATTCTATTTCCTCTAGGGTGATCTATCACCTCCCCTAAGCCCTTACTCTATACCTAACTTCTGTGCTTATGTGGATCATAGCTTCCTTATCAGAGACTTAACGGTTAACATCCACATATAAGTGAACACATTCCATATTAAATGGATACTTTAAAATTTTTAAAGGGGCTAGAGAGATGGTTCAGTCGTTACAAATATCAGCTGCTCTTCCAGAGAACCAGGGTAAAATTCCTAAAACCTACATGGTCAATCATAACCATCTGTAACTCAGTTTCCAGGGGATCCAACACCTCCTTTTCTGGCTTCCACAGGTGTAAGGGGAGGAGCTGATAATTAAAATCTAGTCCCCTAATTGATTCTCGATTGGGTCAATAAAGATGGAAGAAGCCAATCACTGGGTGAAGGATAAGGTGGGATTTCCCGGGCCAGTCAGGAAGAGAAGGGGTGAGAGAGGACCAGGTGGTAGAGTGGACAGGATGACACTATGTAGGCCTGGGGCTATTAGATGAATTCTAATATAGAATAGCTGTTGAATTTAGGACAATAGATTCCAAGCCTAGCGGTTGAATCATTTGGCTGATTTTAAAATATTAAGATTGTCTGATGTTTTCCATTTGCAACGATTCAGGTGGGCAAGAGAGAGGGTGTAACCATGGAGCGGTCATTGGCGGAGCAGTGGAATGTGATTGGTAGCTTCAGGAGTTCTCAGGACGGATGGGTCATGGGCGGTTTAGCAAGCCAGCAGTAGGAGCTAGGTGAGAAGGCCGCCCCCCCCCCCGCCGCACTCCCCCCTTGCACTGGGCAAAGAGGACTGGGCAGCGCTCTCGAGAATACCAGCAATACCCGAGGCAGTCATTCTTGGGGCTTAGCCAGGATCTTGGGAAGGTGTTAGCTAGCCATGAGGGCTGATTATCAGACGGCAAGCTGCTGATCACAGAGTCTAGCCTGAGCAAATGTGCACTTTTAAGATTACACGCAACACACAGGTACCAGGCATAGTCACGGTACACAAACATGCATACACATGTTGCACTGACAAAATTACCATACATGTAAAAAAGTAATTTTAAAGACATGGAAATTCCATCCACACCAGCCAGAATGGTTATTATCAAGCGCATAGAATTAATACTTCAGATGCAAGGGAGCAGGAATTCTTTCATCCACATCTCCCAGTATGCTGTTTCTCTGTAGCTGTCACTCTAACTGGAGTAAAAAGGGATCTCAAAGGCATTTTAACTAGCATTTCCCTCGTGGGTCGTGAAGTCAAACATTTTTTTTCTGTTCATTTCTGTGTTGGTTTGAATAAGAATGGTCCCATAGGCTCATATATTTGAATGCTTAGTCATCAGGGGATGGCAGTACTTGACAGGGATTAGGAGGCGTGGCCTCAATGGAGGAAGAGTGTCACTCTGAGTGGGCTTTGAGGTTTCAAGAGCTCAAGCCAGGTTAGGTGTCCCTCTTCCTGCTGAGGATACAGATGTAGAACTCTCAGCTACCTCTCTGGCACCCTGTCTGCCTGTGTGTTGCCATGCTCTGTGACATAGTAATGGACTAATCCTCTGAACCTGTGAGTCAGTCCCAATTACATGCTTTCTTTCAGAAGAGTTGCCATGGTCATGGTGTCTCTTCACAGAACAGAACACCAACCAAGACAATTTCAGTCACTCTTATGTTGTGTTCTTTAATTTCCTGTTCTGTAGTTTTTTTTTATTCTAGGTATTCATCCCATCAGGTGTATAGCAAGTAAAGATTTTCCTATTACAAGTCTCTTCAGTCAATCAACTGTTTCCTTGGCTGGACAGCGGCATTCTCATCCATGAGCTTCTGTTTATCAGCTGTTGACACTATCTCTTGAGCAAGCAGACTCCTATTCAGAAGGCCCATAGGCCAAATTACTTTTCTCACTTTTTCCTTGAAATGTTAGAGTTTCAGATCTTCCATTAAGTCTTTGATCTATCTTGAGTTGATTTTTGTGCAGGGTGAACTTCATTCTTTTAACGTGTGGCATTTCCCAGCATCATTTGTTAAAAAAGGTTTTCTTCTTCAATGTCAAAACTCTGCATCTGTGCTCTATGTCTCCTTGTCTGTGTGTCTGTCTTCAGTACCCCATTAGCCCTGTCACTACACCCTACAGCATAGTGATACTGCTAACATTCTTCTTTTTGCCTAGGAGCCCTTTGGCTCTTCAAGGTCTCTTGTGTTTCCACATGAATTTTAAGATCTAATTTGCTTTCTATTTCTGTAAAGCATGACACTAGAATCTCGGTGGTGAATATAGTGAACCTGAAGAATGGTCTGGGCAGTAAAGCCATTCCTACAATGCTAATTCTGTCAATGCAGCAAGGGAGAGAGGGCTTTTATTTTTTCTAGTAACTTCTTCAATTTATTTCTTCTTAGTTATAAAGTCTTAATTCTAGCTCCTAGTGAACCTCCCCCTCCCCCAACGTGACCCATCAAATGCATCTTTACAATCAGAATCTTTTAATTGTCACAGATGTTAGAGGATGAAGTATCGAGAATCTGAGACTAAAGAAACAGGGAGAGGATGATACAAAGGAGTATAGCAAACACATTGTGAAGGGCCTAAGTGTGTGAACACTGTCAGCATGGGGTGGAGGAAGGGTGGCTTGTGTCTGCTGGATTTGTCAAGTTTTGGGAAATAGAACCTACTGGAAAAGGAAAAACACAATGTGCTGGGGACTGAACCAGGGCCTTGTGTCCAGTGGGGAGGGGTTCTGCCAAATGAGTCCCACCTCGACTTCACGTTTAAACTTCATATCCTTCTGGTGGAACCAGTAGTCAACAGAACTACTGTAGGTAACCTGTAGGCGACAGGTTACCTGGTCATATGACATCAGAGTTAAATGATACTGTCAAAACCCAAGTTCCTCAAAACAAACAAACAAACAAACAAAAAAAAACTTCTTACTTTTGCCAAGAGGGCTTGCTTGTTCTATTTGTTCTACAATGATAACACTCTTTCTGGATTTATATTTAGTGATACTCTTGAAATAGCTTCAAATGTAAAATTTTCACAAATTATCCAAGATAATTCTCTAATTCTTAAACATTTCCAATGAGCTCTGAACAGCTTACTTAGGGAACATTATTTGTCTGTAACATAGTTTATAGTTTGGAACTTGAATATTAGCCCCATGCCTCAGTAAAGGCACATTAATAAAATATTTAAAGCTCCTTTCCTCTAGAGGTTATGAAATTGTACAAATTTCCTTGCTGATTTTCTTGACAGTTCCACTGAGGATGAGAAGTACCATGTATTTACACCATCTACATTACTTCAGTGACAGTTTTAATCACTGCACAAGAAGAAGAAAAAAAAAAACAAAGCACAAACTGTTTATAAAACCAGATTCATCAAAAGTAGCTCAAGATGACAAAAAAAAAAAAAGCAAAAAATGAGATCACAAATGAGAATGAGCTCAAAAGAAGAGTGATGAGGCAGGAGCCACATGGGTGGTACCAAGTACCATCCAATACAAAAGGAAGGTCAGAAGAAAATCCTAGGCTATGGTGGTGACAAGTTCATGTCCATGAGAGACACACACACACACACACACACATGCACCCTCCCACCGAGTATACACACACACATACACATATACATCCCCCTACACACACATACACATACACACACACACAGACACGTACACACTCCCCCTCCCCCCACATACACGCATGCACACACATGCACAATCATACACACACATACATGCACCCCACCCCCCACATGCACAAGTATACACACACATACACATGTACATCCCCCCACACACATATACACATACACACACAGAGATGCACATGTATCACTTTCTCCTTTCTGAACCAATTAAAAATACATTTTATCTACCAGTGCATAGTATTCCTAAACACATTCAAACATTATTTTTTAATATCAAAGGCAATAGTATTATCACACTCCCAAATTTAGATAGAATATTCTCTAATTCCCAGAGCATAATAAACATAATCAAATTATTCCAGTAGTGAAATTTACAGTATATTTTCTTTTTCAAGGTAGATGTACCTAGAATCCCACATTGCAGCAAACTGTCACTTTAGTGTTCTTTAACCAGAAACACATGCACACACATGCACTCATGCACATATGCAGAGAGAGGGAGAGAGCAAGAAAAGCTATTATTTTCTTTTCCTTTTTAAATTTCATGACATTTGTTTTTAAAGAACCTAGATACCGGTTACAAATTGTGTAGTTTGTACATTTTATTTTATGTGTTTTTAAAAAGATTTATTTATTTATTTATTTATTTTATGTATATGAGTACACTGTTGCTGTCTTCAGACATACCAGAAGAGGGAATCAGATCCCATTACATATGGTTGTGAGCCACCATGTGGTTGCTGGGATTTGAACTCAGGACCTCTGGAAGAACAGTCAGTGCTCTTAACGGCTGAGTCATTTCTCCAACCCCTATTTTATGTTTTTTTTTTAATATCACATGACTTAAGTAAATTTTATGTTTTATCTTTTCAGCTCAACTATCTGTGTGCTGAGTATCTAAAATTAACTAATATCACACATATTGATATATTAATAACCTATGGGTAAATCTATGAAATATATTATTCATCTATCAACCCTTTTCTCAAATAATATCCTTCCCTTGTAATATTCTAGGCTGAGGCAGGAGGATCACTACATTTCAGTCCCTGAACCACAAAGTATGGCTGTGTCTCAAACTCAAACAGCGAGAGATAAGTAAATAGGAAAGAGTTCACTTATGCTTATAAGGCAGACCTTAGGGCCCCGAGGCCATGAGAGTATGAGAGCGGGCCCTCACTAGCTGCAGCGCTTGGGAGAGGGCCAGGCACCTAGCCTGTGCAGCATAGTAGAGGGGATGGGAGCTGTGAGCTGTCCCCACCCCCTCAACTGGGCAAAGCAAGACAGGTGGCTCTCGTGGTACAGGCTCAGGATAGCTGGCGGGCTGGCAAACTCGAACTCATCCACCACCGAGGCCCAGATGTAAGGTTTTGAGTTGGACTACCCTAAGATCTACTCCCATCTATGAACTGCTAGAGTGTGTGAAGGAGTTGGTCCTGCAGATCTAGACTCCATGACATAGGGGAATAACAGAATCTCTGAGAGGAATCCCAGTGAGGATCCAGTATTGATGGTGTAGTAGAAGCCAGAGGCCTCCAACCACACCAGTGACTCATTGCAATGAACATTTGAGAGTAAAGCTATGTGGATGAAAGGGTATGTCGAGTGACACACTGTGACACACCACAGCTTCCATGGTGAGGTGTTCTTTCTTAATTTTACTTACTTTAAATTTTTTTTTTGGTGTTTCTTGGGGCAGTTGCAAGGGTGAAGGGTGGATATGGAGAAGTGGGGAGATGAGTGGGATTGGAGTGGACGATGTGAAATTCACAAAGAATCAAAAGGTTTAAAAAAATAAAATAAATAAAATCTCATCATTCACAAAAATAACAACATCATTGGTAGATCCTAAGACCAAGCATTCTACCATGTGCAGCACGTTACTTGCCACGCAGCTCCGTGGGATCATGTCCTTTCTTCTCCTGGGTAGGAGTTGTCAAGCAAAGGCCATGTTTATAAGCACAGAGGGGATTCTGACGGGCTGTGAGAACCGTAGAGAAACAAGTACTAACAAAGTAGTCCCGTGAAGAGAAGCTGACAGCTCTCAATGATCTAATCCACGTTCTCGCACACTACTTGGGCACGCAGTTCACTTCCCACCACTAACTGTACAACAGGATGCACTTGAGAGCTGTGCACACGTGGATGTCCAAGGTGAGGCACAGAACATGCACACGGGTTCTGTCCTGGCCAGAAGGAAGTTAACTGCCTCCATTTTTCACCTCCTGGTCCACTTTTCTTTGTATTAAATTAAACAGAAAAAACAAAAGCTGCTTTTCATACATTATGTAATCAAATTAATTCCAGCAACAGACTTATGCCCAAATGAAACATTTAGGAGGCAATTAACAAAAAAAAGCTCATTCGGATTTATGTAAGCCAAGGGCACTCTAAAACCTTGATTTTAAAATAATTTGAAAACCTAATTGCTTTGGAAAATAATTACTTTTAAAGAAACATTTGTTCTGTTTGTTCCTATTACTGTTGAAAACATATTCCAGAAAATATTTATAAAGTATAATGACGCTTTCTTTTCCTGCATAATGTAGAATGCATCTATTTTCTCAGGAGATTAAACCTGAATTTTGAAACACGAAAGTCTTTTTGAACACAGAAGTCATAAAGTCTCACAAATCTAGCGGTCATTCAATGAGGTCTGTAGTACCAAACTTTAAAAATAATCAAAAACTTTTTGTGAAGGTCTACTGAGTGCTCTGGAATTGTTTTTGGTTTTTTGTTTTTTTTAATGAATTCCAGCAAAGAAAAGTATATACATTCTTAATTCTGAATAGAACATTTCAAAGTACAACATACACAAAATACCGACAATTTTAGATAATACATATGTGTGTCACATCAAGCTGTAGTGTGCAGAATACAGGACATGGCATGAGGTCTGCAGTCGACTGAAGATAATCAGAAAAGCCCTGAAAGGGTGGGGCTGATGAGATGGCTCAGCAGTTTGGAGCATTTGCTACTCTTCCAGAGGATTCGGATTCAGTTCTTAGCATCTTTGATTCTGTTCCAAGGATGTGATGCCCTCTTCTGGCTACCACCAGCACTGCACATACATGATGCACATACACGAACACAAATAATCAAATACATAAAACAAATTAGTAAGCTTAGGAAGGCCTGAAAGGACACAGGCACTTGTACAGAACTGTAAGGAGAGCCACTTGAGCATCGTGCTCTGGGCTTTGTGCAGTCTGGTAACTTCTCAAGAAGATTGACTGCCAGGGAGAGCCACTGATGAAATTTAAATTTCTAGAGACTAATAGTGTTGAAGAAATTTGATTAGGAAAGTAGACAGTAATTTCATACTTTAGTAATTTTAGAAGACTTAGAATCAATACATATTTCTTCATTTTTATGTATTCAGTGACTCTAGACACTAATTCTACCCAAGCCCCCCCCCCCAACATTTTTATTGATTTTCTGGGAGTTTCACATCATGCACCCCAATCACAATCTCTTCCCAGTACTTCCATATTCACCACCCCTTGTGACCTACCCCCTGAAAAAGGAAGTTAGAAAACAAGAAAAAAGGAAAGAAAACAAACAAAAAACCATCAAAACAATTCCACTTTGTGTTACCTATATATTCTCTGGAGCATGGTCAAACTCTCAGTTGCCTGCCCCTTAAATAGAACTTAGGCCTTTTAGACACTAATTCTTTACATTTCACAGTCTCTCACTAATTTTTCACATAAGACAGTTTTGATTTTTGTTTTTGTTTATTTTTTTTCCATTTAAACATTTCTTAAAGAAGAGAGCAATATGTGATTAACTGTGTATCATAGCCTGCCCCGTTTGAGGTACATAAAGGTTCAATCCCTAGTGTTCACAAAAATCAACTACTACAGTGACTCAGTACCGTAAAGTCATGGGGAGAGTGAGTGAGTAAAATGTCTTATGTTAAAAGAGCCTCAATTGGTTCTCACCTAAAAATAAATTGTGATTTGCCTGACCCCTTGTAGGGTCCCCGCTTCCGCTCTGCCACAGGGCTCAGCTGCATGGAGAGGCAGGACACAGGGAGTTGACTGTGCCTAAGTACACTGTCACCTGGTGAGTGTTGGACTGTAGGGAAGCCCCCCCACTGGTCAGGGTGGGGGACACACTGGCAGACCAGGAGCCTTATAGTTCCAACACAGAGAGTTAAGGACCAAGAGAAATGGGTCTTTCCTTCCCAATTCTTGATTTTAACCACCGGTAGTACGAGCTAACCTGCTAATATGAATAGAAGACAGCACAGAGTCCCAGCCAAGAGAGGTGGGGGCAGACTGTCTCTCAGAGGCAGCAGCAGCAACAGGTGGCTTGACAGCCCTTACCCAGGAAACCCAAAGATGACATTCCACAGAGCTGCATTCAGACCGGGTAAGCCCCGGGCTGAAACTCACTGAACGCAGGCAGGATGCTTGGTCTTAGGATCTACCTTTTATACACAAACATAAATTCTGTCCCATTTCTTCTGTCTTTTTGTTTATTTGTGTGCTTTGGGCGAGGGATTCAGTCACACATTGTGGTCCAGGAACTGAAATGCTGTGGCGTACTGCTGTGACCTTTTACCCCGAGTGGCTCCAGAACTTGGTAGCTGGCCACTGCAATTCTTTGGCCTCCAGCTTCAGGCAGCATCAGCTTGTGTTAAAAGATCTTGAAAAAGGGTTTGGGGGCCAGGACAATCAATCATATAGAGGCAAGCTGATACAACTCTTGGGTGGCTAGTGTCATGGCTGATAGGCCTGAGACACTGTGATCTTAGACCCTGGCACTGGCTAATGTTAGAAGTCTCGCACTAGGACATCTAAGCCCTTCGGCCTCGAGGCCTCCCAGCTTCTGGAAGCTGTTCAGTGAGGGCCCACGGCTGCTCATCCTCAGCTTTTCACACATTCGTCTCTCCAGCTTTCTGCCATGTCTACCCAGCTGCTCTTTGCTAACACTCTCTGCTGCCCCTGCTCTCTTTGCCTCATATTAGCATGCTAGCTTGTACCATCAGGGGTAAAAAATCAAAAGTGCGTGAGAGAAGACGCCTTCAAAGAAAATATTGATTTGGCCAAATGTCACAACACAGAGGAGCATCAGTTAAAGAGCCAAACAGCTGCTTACATCCACACCCAGGCTGGCTTCCCTGCTCCTGCTCTGTCCTCTTGCTCCTTACCCCACCCTCTATGCCCCTCCCCCTTTCCCTCCATGTGCTCATGCTGGCCTCTCCTCTCTCTCTCTCTCTCTCTCTCTCTCTCTCTCTCTCTCTCTCTCTCTCTCTCCCTCCCTCCCCCCTCTCTCCCCCTCCCTCCCTCTCTCTTCCTTCCCCTCTCTTCCTCTCCTCTCTCTCCCCCTCTCTTCCTCTCTCTCTCCCTCTCTCTCCCTCTCTCTCTCTCTCCCCCCTCTTCCTCTCTCTCCCCCTCTCTCTTCCTCTCTCTCTCCCTCTCTCTCCCTCTCTTTTCCTCTCTCTCTCTCTCTCCCCCCTCTTCCTCTCTCTCCCCCTCTCTCTTCCTCTCTCTCCCTCTCTCTTCTCTCTCTCCTCTCTCTCTCTCTCTCTTTCTCTGTCTCTACTCCCTCATCACCCCTCTCATGCCCAGAATAAACTCTATTCTATACTAAAAAAATGAAATCCATATCCAGATAAGAGTGTGGCAAGGGGTTTCTACAACAATCGGAGCAGACCTTCATGTAAATGAGGGTCTGTGTGCACAGTATAGATGAAAATCTCTATACCTTCTATACAAATCACATACCTTCTCCTGGACCAAGGGAAGTGTTCTGTGAACCTGTAAGCCAGCCCCAGCCCCAATTAAATGTATGCCTTTATAACAGTTACCTTGGTCATGGTATCTGTTCACAGCAATGGAAATCCTAACTAAGACAGTGGGAATGGAAACCGTTGGATGATTTTTTTTTTCAATTGAACACTCTCAAATACCAGAATTTTCTTCAGTAAATTCTTTGATCTGTTTCAGGGACCAATGGGACTTCACTACTAGCATCCAGAGGCTGCACACAGAAGGGGAATTACCTGGAAATTGTAATTCATGTGTAGCCTTTAAAGTAGACTTTATTTATATTTTTTCTTTGCAGCAGAACTGGACAGAAATTATAGGTGTTTTGCACACGCTCCCTTCAACACACAGATTCTTGTATATTATAGGAATTTCCTGGACCAGGGAGACACATTTATCAGAATTGAGGAACTCACAGTGATACATCATTACCACCATAATTTACATTAGAGCTTCCCTCTTGGACTCTACAAGCACAGTGCTCAAAAGTGAAAAGTTAGTATTGGGGAAATACAGAGTGGATAGGAAGGAAGTCAGCTTTATTCAAGGGCTAGCACCTAAGGTGATAGAATGGCTTCATTGCTCCAAATGATTCTATTCGGGAACTCTCAAATGCAAACATACACACACACACACACACACACACACACACACACACACAAAACCCAAAAAAACAAAAACAAAAAAAAAAAGAAAAGAAAAGAAAAGAAAAAACCTTGAATATGTATGAAGAGGAAGAGAGGAGGAAGTGCAAGACAATGGACAGAAGACTACACCATGCTGGGTAGGGCCACGTTCTTTTTCTCTTCCCTCATGGTGCTCTCCCCCTTTCTCCTCTCCTGGCAGTTGGCCTTGAAACATTACAGCAATTTATAAATTTATAAAATCTCTGCTTTATGTTAGTTGGTCAAAACTAAAGAGAGGGCCACATACTTTCGTGTTACCTGAAGGTGGCAATATGTTCTGCGCTCTGTAAATCAAAGGATTATGTTTAGCAGTTAACACCTTAATCATCTGGGTGCAGCAAGTCATTTAGATTTAGGACAGGATGCAGCTGTTCTTTAGCACCTTAGCATTAAGGCAAAGGGAGGGGTGCAATGCCTGTGCACAGAGGACCTTGAGGAGCGGCCACTACAGCATCACAGAGTGCCACCCACCAAGTTAAACAGCTTCATATTCCCTACCTGCCTTTTGACCGCCAGTAATCACTGATCTTTTCCTCTCTCCAGGCTTTTCCAGAATGTCACATAGTGGAAATTGTATACAATGTAACTTTTTCAGGCCTGCTTTTAAAGCAGACCTTATGTTTTGGATTTGCAGCAGAACTGAACAGAAATTACAGAAACAGCTTTGCACGTACACAAGTTCTTATATATTATAGACACTTCTTGCACCAGAGAGACACATTTATTAGAATTAACGAACCCACAACGGTACATCATTACCACCATAGTTTGTTAAGGGTTTCACTTTTGGACTAATATAAATAACATATATCTCTGTTACTAGACCCAATCAATCAAACATTTGATTAAAAAATCTTACTAAAGATTTGGATGATAGACCGGCTGAAGGACATCTGGATGGCTGCCAAGTTTCAGGAATTTTTGAATAAAGCCCTAAACATCTACTGCTGGGATTTTGTATCAGTGTGTTTTTGCTTACTGAAGTACCCTGGATTGACATGTCAAGGCTCTGTGGTAGGAATGTCTTCAGTCTTGTAAACCTCTGCTAAGCTGTCTGTGCCATTCTTTCTCACAACCGAGGGGCGTTTCTGAGCATCTCTATCAGCTTGGGTGGCACTGTTGAGGATTTGGGCAATGATCCTAACTGGAGGGTCATTATACCCAGTTGTTTGGAAATCCCAAGACACATGGTTCTAAGCATTCTTCACTCATTTGCCACCATGTCTTCTTTGACAGTCTATCTTTTGAGTTTTTTTGTTTGTTGTTTAATAAGACTTACTGTCTTATTATGTCTGAGGAGTTATCAATTTTGGGTACCCATCTTCTATCTTTTCTCATGTTTCCTCATCCCTTGTCTCCCTAAGGATATTTCTGCTTCTCTTCCACATTTCATTCCTGGTTTGCTATGCAAGTCCCCAAACTTGCAGCCACAATAGCCTGCTTTCTCTGTTTTTCTTTTTCTTGTTCTTCTTTTACAAAAGTAGTCATTGTAAGGGTGAATTATCTGTGTGCTTCACGAAGGCTATGACCTGGATAATTCACTACTCTTTATACACTTGAAAGCAGCCGCTGGTGTATCTTCCTGGTACTTCGCCCTTCCCTGAGTTCCCCTTGGGATCAGCAGGCCAACTTTTTGTTGGTGGTATTTTTCACGATACTTAAATTTTAGCTTCTTTCTCTCTTAGTGATCATTTACAATTTATGTGTTTGAGGTCTAGATAAATTGCCGATGGTAGGTTTTATCAGAATAGAATTTATCTTGTTTTCTTCACTTTGGAGTGCTTTTAAAGAAGAAATAGTTTGGTTGTCTTGGTCTTGTTAGTTTTTCAAATGTATTTTTGACATTCGAAATTTATGGTATCAGTTCATTCTGTGTTATTAAGCACAAATAAAATCGGCTAATATTTTTGTATACTTAATATCAAATGATATATACTAACATAATTAACCAATTTGGCTATTTTGTTCTGAAACTTATTCTTTGAGCAATAGGATTTTTGATTCAAAAGAGAAAAATGTGGTTTTGGTTTCTTCTTTTTCTTTGAATAGTGCAGGCGTTTCTGTTGTGACATCTAAAGAACATCAACAATTTCACAACAGTCAAATCTGTGGAAAACTCTGCTAGCTGTTTTTCTTGCTGGCTTATAGGAGAGATGACTTTATGTGTTTCATAAGTCAAAACATGTTGTTAGTGAAGTTTAGATGTGCCTGGTAAAGAAAGCAGGACGGAAAACACTAAATAGGGGGTAAGCAGAGAGAGGCTTTAAGAGATACTTCATTATCACCTCCCTGTTATTTGGTGGACATTTGTGAGACAGTCTGGAGACAGACGATTTCTCTGCTGTCACTGAGAATTGATTGCATTTATAGGGACAAGATGTATGCATGTCAAACAATAGGCTGATGTGATTACAAATGACACATTTGGGCTCCAGGCAGGACTTGTAGAATGGAAGTTTTAGGAAGCTGGTGACAGGCATATATATTTGGACTGAAGACAGAGACTTCAAAAAGAAAATGTGCCTTGGGATGCTTCTCGAAGATGAGTCATATAAAGTAGGGAGGGCACGGGGACGGCAGGTCACCTCAACTGGGTGGAAAGCCACGGCCTTTCAAGAGCACCAGTGTGAGTGGAGCAGAATACAGGCATCAGTCCCAATGCACGCAGCTAGGTTAGTGGATAAAACAGGATAGACAGACAGACGGAACTACTCTCTGTGGGCCTGTAAGAGCAGGTGCAGTAGCAGGCACTTTGATTGCCTTACTTTCAGTACTTAAGTTAATGTTCTCATTTGCAGGTGCAGAAGCACATGCAGAGTCTGCATACCTTTTCCAGGTAGTGTAAGCATCAGCAGCACCATAGACGCAAAGCTGGGTCTTGTTTTACTGCAAGATCTGAATGCTTTTGCTGTTTTTATATGTGGGCCATTTGTCCACAGCCTATAGGATCTGCTCTGCTATATGGTGGCAGAACAATACTATGCTTTAAGATGACTAGTGTAAGGACTGTGGAGAGAGATGGGAGCAGAGATAACTGAGATCAGGAGGGACGGCAAGGATCTTCCCAGCAATCATAAGCAACAGATATCTAGAGAATGAAGAACAACTGGAAATACTGGTTATTGAGAAATGAATAGACTGCCAGGTCAGAGGATGGGGAGAATGGTATTGTCAAAAAGAAAAACATCCTGAGGGTCCCTTGTGTAAAGGGACCATCTGAGCCCTGTGTGTGTGTGTGTGTGTGTGTGTGTGTGTGTGTGTGTGTCTGTGTCTGTCTGTCTGTCTATGTGTGTATGTCTTGCATCTACGAAATATGTGCCTTTATGTGCAAGCATATTCACATGTGCATAGTGTATATGCATATTTTATGTGTGCTGTATGCATGTTTTCACGTGTGTGTAGTATGTATGCATGTCTTCATGTGTACATAGTGTGAATGCATGTTTTCATGTGTATGTGGTATGTATGCATATTTTCATGTGTATGTGGTGTGTATGCATGCTTTCATGTGTATGTGGTGTGTATGCATGCTTTTATGTGTATGTGGTGTGCATGCATGTTTTCATGTGTATGTGGTGTGTATGCATGTTTTCATATGTGGGATATGGGGTGGGAACTGTTAGGTGTCTTTCTTAATCGCTTGCTATACACTTTATTTACCTAGGCTGGGTATCTCACTGGAAACTGGAGCTGGCTGATGTGGCTTGTCTGCTCTGTCAGCTTGCCTGGGGAATCCCTGCCTCCAGAGCTTTGGGATTATGAGGGAGCTGTCCCACCCATGTAGCTTTTTATAAGGGTGCTAGAGATCTGAACTCCAGTTCTCACACGCACATGGCAGGTTCTCCAACCACCAAGTTGATCAACTCCCTCTGTGACAACTGTCAGGTCTTTCCTTGTCCCAGATGCCTTGAGCAATGGATGTCAAACAGCCAGTCAGATGTCCTTCATGCTAGAACCAGCAGCTCTGGACACTCTGTGGTTCAGTGAGGAAACTACATAGCAACCATAACTGCCTGCCCACATGACAAAACTCATACTCCAGAAAGTTCCACAGCTTGGAAAACAGACTGTTTTTGTTTGTTTGATTGTTTTGCCAGCAGTGAACTCTTGACTACCTTGTAGCCATTTTATCTAGAGGGGGTAACACTAGAGGGGGACTGTATAGGTTCAGTTCATTATCATCAAGGCGGGAGTATGGCAGCATCTAGGCAGGCATGGTGCGGGCAGAAGGAGCTGAGAGTTCTAATTCTTCATCTGAAGGCTGCTAGAAGACTGGCTTCAGGCAGATAGGACTAAAGTCTTAAAGCCCACACCCACAGTGATATACCTACTTCCAACAGGGCCACACCTCTAAATAGTGCCATATACAAACCATCACACCCACCTAAGATGTAGAGTCCTGAAAACAGGACTGTACCTAACAAATGTCAGCATACAAAGTCATAATCTTGAGCCTGTCAGATGGCACAAACCACAGTACAGTCAACTGTCTCTCAGGATCAGAAAAGCCTCCCAGGCCAGAGAGGGAGCAAGCATTATGGTATGTGTAGCAGAATACAGGAAGAAATCAGGCAGGTGAGAAAAATCAAGTGAATACAGGAAGAAAACGGGCAGGTGAGAAAAATCAAGTGAATACAGGAAGAAAACGGGCAGGTGAGAAAAATCAAGTGAATACAGGAAGAAAACAGGCAGGTGAGAAAAATCAAGTGAAATTTTGGTTAGGAGTTTCTGGAAGTCAAGTGTGGGCACCTGTCAGAATTGAAAGGTTCCTGAAATAATAATAGGTATAGTCAGAGCCGACTCTCCTATGCCTTGGCTACACCTCAGCAGGTGACAAGAAGAAAAACTGCAGATGGATCAAGAGTACAGAGGAGGCCTGAGGGCAACAACATAAACCTCTTTAGTCTCCATTTAAGGACCTCATTTGTCTCCTTAAAGACCAGGCCTGATTTCAATAAAGGTTGTAAGGCACCAGCTTCAGGAATAGACTTTTTGACTCCCAGAAACTAAGTCATAAGACACTACCTCTAGGAACAGACCATAAAATCCAGAACAGATCATAAAATCCCCTCCCAAAGAACAGCCTGGAACCACAAAAATGGGGAAATATATCTCAGAATAGGCCATCTGTGCTGGGCAGCCCTGTTTTATCACATGGTTGAACGTTCATGACATAGGAATGCAGACCAATGGCCACCTGTAAGCCCCTAGAACTATGACCTACTGATGAAATTTTAGATTACCTAATGCTTCTAGAGAGTTCCCCCTGTTGCCTATAAGAAGGCCTGCATGCCCTTGTTTGGGGTGGCCATTTCAAAAATGGTTGACCCTGCATGCTGGTTGTTTCTGCAGAATAAACACTCTTTGGTTTTGCATACTATCTGAGTCTAAGGTCTTCATTCAACTTTTTCAGACCCTTACACTTGGGGAGACATGGCTGCAACTGACGGGAAAGCACTAAGCTACCCAAACTCTCATTTGAGCATTAAAAGCCCAAACCAGGTAAGGGTCTCTCTTCTCTAATCCCAGGAACCAATGTTACCTGTGGAGGCCCAGAGAAGAGAAAAATCCAATGCCATTTAGGCCAAAGGCAGGAAAGTCATGAATATAAATGAACATAAAACTTATTTCAAGATTTTTTGGATGTAACTTAACACATGTTGACTTAACACGTCTCAGCCTGTTTGGGTAAAAGATCACAGCAAAATTCATTAATTTATAAGGTACTGGTGGCTGTTTTCCTACTGTGACAACATAACTGCCTAGCTGTTATCAACTACCATGAAAAAGAATAAAAATATAAAATCAATAAAGTAAATTACACATCAGAAAGAACCATAAGCTAGGTGGTTTCTTCTACCAGACAACCATAACTCACACTTCTGGTCACTCTTTTTATTTTATTGAAATCTACCTATACTTGGGGAAAAATTATCTATGTTATATATTTCCTGATTTCAAATATGTTCATTGTAGAACGTTTAGAAAGCAAGAGAGGAGGAGTGGGGAGAAGTTGAATTTTTATTTTTAAGAATTTAAGAGATTAGACATAACAGGAAAGTACTAAAAAGAATGAAAAAAAAATCACAATCCTTACACTCTAAGAAGACGGAAGGACAATTCATTTCATGATGAAAAACATTTACTTTGGAAAGCTAACTTCATCACAATTATACAGTATTGGGATGCTGACCAGATAAAACTTTCCCAAAAATACATTGTAGTTTTTCATATGTCCATCAAATTTCCGGCCAATATTACCACTATTCTCAATTTCTATTTTCTTTGCAAAGGAAATTCAGAGAGATACACAATACATAATGATACTGAACAATATTGTCAAAATTGCATCTGCAAAATCATGTAAAAATATTTGAATACTGACTGTAGCATCAGTTCTGTTCCAAAACAGCATTTGAAGTCCATGGAGAGCCACAATACTTGGGTTACTATAATATTTTCATTCAACATATCTTGCCAAGGGCCAGCCTCACCTTGGAGAGGGGTTCCCAAAAGGAGTGTTTGGGAACAGCAAAAAGAAATGACTTGAAGTCAAATTGTGGGTCTAGGCTGAAGGCCTATGTTCTGCTCTCTCTCTGTCTCTCTCTCTGTCTCTGTTTCTCTCTCTCTCTCTCTCTCTCTCTCTCTCTCTCTCTCTCTGTGTGTGTGTGTGTGTGTGTTCTGCTCTGCTCTGCTCTAGACAACTTTTTCTTGCTATTCTAAAAACGTTCTGGTTGAAACAGCTCTGTTAGTAAAAATTGTAAAAGGTATCTTATAAATAAATAATTTATTAAAAAATAAAAAAAATTATTGGATCTTTCAACCAAGTCAGAAATCCTGCTAGAAAAAAATTATTGAAGAGCTGTTTTCACTCTCTAGACAGCTCCAGACAGCTCATCTCTCACTAGAGAAAATTCTAAAAAGAACTGCTATTATTTTCTGCTAGTTCATCTCATGCAGATCAAAAGCCCAGCTTTTAATTTATGTATCAATTCGATCATTTACTTCAGGTTTCCTTCTGACTATCCTATAAATCAGCATCCCATGACCCCAGCCCTTTGACTCGTAGAAGACAGCAAACATACACATTTTTTTTTTAACATTGCAAAAGAATTCCCAGATCTGCTTGCCTCCTTAGAAGGCACAGACAATAAACTAGCTGGGTGGGACCCTGTCCTGAAATTACCATTTCTTCTACCATATCTGGGTCTGGATTAGCTGTGTCCTGGCTTTGTATATTTCTGACAAGCTGGCTAACAACGTAGCTGCCTTTTTTCCTTTAGATTCATGAAGCCCCTCATATAATTCATATTGGATTCTTTTTTTTTTTTTTTTTTTTTTTGAGACAGGGTTTCTCTGTGTAGCCCTGGCTGTCCTGGAACTCACTTTGTAGACCAGGCTGGCCTCGAACTCAGAAATCCTCCTGCCTCTGCCTCCCAAGTGCTGGGATTAAAGGCGTGTGCCACCACCGCCCGGCTTTTCATATTGGATTCTTATATTCTTGCATGGTTGAGAAATTATATATGTTTAAACTCATAGTTTTAGAGTTCCTTTCCACAGCTTTAAGGGCTATCCTGAAAGTCCCAATGTTTACCATATTGCTGAGACACAGCCACATTCTTGACTCTTGAACTCATGATGTTTCTAATTATCATGGAGTCACTAACATTAACAGGGAAGACATTCCTCAGAAGGAAAAAGTCCTTCACTGCTAGTACTGGCTCCAGAAAATATACACATTATTACACAAACAAGCCTTATACCCCACAGCAGCTATTGATACTTGTGGAGTCTCACACCTGTCACTCTGCCCCCATTAAGACATGTCAGGCTTGGCAATATCTCTTCTATAGTTTTTATTTAACATAGCACATTCTATTCTCACACATAGCTAGTCTTTTTCTGTATTTGGACCCTTTTGGGGGCCTTTCAATAGTCAACTAAATATGACATCTTATAAATAAATTGTGAAATATTAAGGAATCACCACCCACTATTGTAACTCCTTAGAAGTTCTATGTCAGGAAGACAGGAGACTCTATCTATATGGTCTTCTAAAGGGAAGATAAAGGATGCTCATGAGGAAGACAACTCCTGTCAAAACACATCAGCTGGTGCAACCATTATGATGGGCATGTCTCTACAGTTTAGGACAGGTCCCATCTCACTCTGACATACCTTGACTCTGAGTGACTAAAACCCAAGGATAGATCTGAAGAGGAACTGCCATGACATCCCTTATGTGGTACATCACAGGATCCTCAGACTGAAGATCATTAGTAAGAACATCTGAACTGGTCTGAGTAGATGGCTGAGAAGGAAGGTTATAACATGCATCTTGTTTGACCACATGGCCTTGTCTAAACATAACACTCAAATGCACAGGGTTCTGAATAAGAACAGTAAAATTTAATGAGGTGACTCGGGTAGGACTACAAGGATATAACACATGCTGATACTACTGAGTGTGGTGGGACACCATCCTTGAAAGTCACAGTTTTGAAACCAACAGGACTTTTTCCTGGGTTACTCTGAAGCCTCTGACCTACTGACAGCAGTTTCTACCACACCAGCTGCTGGGACCTTATATTGTCAAGTCACATCTTATTATTTCTAATCACTAACATTAGCTGTCTAACACAAGCATAGTTCTGGGACTGAACATAATTTTTATTATTGGCTTTGAGTATAAAAATCTATTTTCTAATTTTTTTTCCATTTCCTACTTTCCCAACCTGAAAGTGCTATGAAAGAATTAAACAGACAAACAATAAAACACCAATAATAATAGCAATGAACATTTCACCTAGGAAATCTTCCCTTTCCTCTTTTCCACCATTCTCCTCCCCATATGAAGCCATTATTAGGTTCTGTCTGTTCAGCTTCCAAAATGCACTATGAGTCTCTGCTGTCGTCTGCATTTTCATTGCAATGAGCCCAGTGCAAGTCACCAGCATCGAGGTTAAGCCAAGAACCGTGAGCCTAATTTGTCCCATGCTTGTCCTGCTGTGCTATGATCTATCCACTCAGAAACAAAACTAGCCCCAGAAACAGAAACCATGCAGCACTGTTGCTCCCAACACTGAAAACAGCCCTCCCATCAACATGTACAGAACAACAAATACAAGTAGCACTGGTTAACGCTTTAGTCTTAAAGGACCTAGAAGTCTCCCTTGAACTCCACCTAAACTTGAAGCTGCTTGTACCAAATGAGTCAAACGATCCAACAATGTACTCACCAGAGACAGGCTAGGAAGCAGCTCTAGCTGAGCTAGGTCAGTATTATCCAGGGTGTGTAGGCAGAGGAGGTGGGGGGAGATAAAGGCATGAGACTTAACTGAAGAGTATTTGAGGTCTTGGTAGCAGGAGAATCTGATGGTCATCCAAAGTCTAGCCATGCTCTGTCCCAGGAGCTGCATCTAATGAAGTTATCAAGTACTTCTTCAAAGCTCATTCTATCAACAACTGAAGTGATAGCCTATGCTATGATTGTGGTGCTGTTCAAACCCCAGAAGTTCACAAACTAAAATGCTTGGTCTACAGAGTTGGAAAGCTAATTAGGTCATAAGACTCACTTGCCATGAACAGATAAATTAATGTTCCACTGAGGAGGTCTCTAAGGGATCTGGCAGTTGTTTACAGAGTTGGCTGTTATAGAGGAGGCTATACCATGAGCTTGGTATTTTTGGTTTGTGGCGATTTCTCCTTATTCTCCACCATGCTATGGAGTCTCACCATGACACTAGCCCCAGGCTGTTTAGACTTTCTCATCATCAGAGTCATTAGCAATGCATCTCTTTACTTAGCCTTGTAGCCAACCTCAACTACTTTGTTACAGCAATAAAAAAACAGACTAAGACTCTCTATGTTTTACTGAGGACTTACATAAAACTTAGGAATTAAGATTTCTCACATGTTCTCCAGACAATAACTTTCTGCCAAAGACAAAACAAGTCTGACTTCCAGTGTTTATCTTCCCAGAACTACAGGCCCTTCCAAAGCAGGTCTTCATGTGAGAGCCCAAAGCTAATTGTGTGCTTTACCAGTCTTATTCTAATAACCAAGGAGATAATCCACATTCATTAGCAACTTTTGATTGTTAAGGAGGATGAACTCTGAGGACAGGAGGTAGTTTAAGGATCATTAAGTCACCCTGTTAAGAAATTACACAATTATTCTACCACCTCCATCCTGATGGCCAGTCACACTCACCACATATCAAGGAACTGGAAAAAGGTGAAGAGCCACTTACGGCTTTAAAAATACAAAGATAAGGAAGGGCAATAAAATGCAGAAAGAAGAAACAAAATTTTACAAAACAAAAAAGTTTGAAATATGAGAGAAACATAACAAACAAGGAAGCAACTGTGTCTTGAAATACTTCTTTCTGTTGTCTGCTAGGTGATAAACATTTTAGGTCTCAATCCACTTCTCAGCAGGAATTACATATAGTTTAATGAAATGAATATTATAATGCTCTCCCTACTGAGATAATCTCTACAGCTTCATGAAAGAATTTGAAGAAGCATAATGAAGTTCTAGAAAAGAACTTTAAAGCTGAGAATATTCAAAGTCTTTAGGGAAAATAAGACTCTCATTTAATTCAGTGACACCCTACATACCTCCCACGTTCAACCATCTCATATCTATTTCAGAGAAGCTCATATTTGAAACAGTAAACAACAAGGAAGGAATGAGAACTTGTGTCAGAGACTGTATTATTGACGGTCTAGTCACAGCACATGCAAGGTAACTAAAATAGAAGGACAACAAAGACAAGATATGTTGTAAGACAAAGGCTAACATGGACTCCTCCTCTGGGTAATAGGAAAAGAATAAAATGTCACAGACAGGTGAAAAGACTGTAAGGGCCAGAGATAGCAAATGACTACAAGAGAAGAAAGCATTCTGAACACAGCAAGGGAACTGCACATGTAAATTCACAGCACGTGAGACAGCACGCACAAGACCTGTGAAAGCTCAGGCAGACAACACTCCAGCACTGAGAGGCCAGTAAGTCCCACCTCTAGTTAGGGAGCTATTGGTTGGTACCTGATAGTGGCTGAGAGGGAAAGTCCATTTGTACTAAGGGTGAACCCTCTGGCAGGCTAACCATGCTCTATATAACCAAGAATATACAGGCAGTGAAGACTTCAATTGATGTTTTTCTTTTAAAAGAAGACACAGAGTTAGAAGAGTAAGGAAGGGACAAAAAGTCTGGGAAGAGTAGAGGCGGGGGGGCGGTGAATAGAATCAAAGAACTAATGAAAATGAGACCAAATGTAGAACATATTTGAAAGAAAAAAAATATCTAAGACACGAAAGAAGAGGTAAATTTAATTCCAAAGTTATACTCTTAAAGACTAAATGTAAAAGCAGGGCTAGACAGAAATTCTGGAATTGCGGAGACCAGGCACTGTAGCTCCCATGTCTTTAGCTTTGGTATACAGAGTGTCTGATAGAGATGATTAATTCAGTTTTAGACATGTGATGAGAAACTGAGGTCACGGCAGTCACCCAGGTGCAGATGACAGTCTTAAAGGATGAAATGGAAAGAAGATTCCCCAAAGTAATTAGAGGTTCTACACCACAGCAACATTTCGAAGTCACCAGAATAGAGATATTGTTTTATCCAAGGGCAGCACTTGGCACTGGGCACCAGATCAACTGGCTACGAGATCATGGTTCTTACCACGCAACTACAATCACATAGATAAACACTATTCAGAGTGTCCCTCCTCCCTTGATGCTACCTGATGGTTGATGTGAAAATTGGTAAGTTCATGAAACCTGGGAAAGTGGTTCTGGTCCTGGCTGGTCCTAGCTGGATGCTACTCAAGACACAAAACTGTCATCATGAAAAAAAAAATGATGACAGCTCAGAAAGCTCCTATAGTCTCGCCATTGGTCATTGGTTGTTTTTCCCCCAAAGTGACAGCTACCATGAAGTCAGATACCAAGGCTTCAGCAAGGTGGATAACTACAAGAACCTCATACCCCCTTGAACAAAATTGTCATCGGCAAGGACGCCTTTAAAGAGCCAGCTCAGAAATGAAAGGCCAGATGGGCAACCACTGAGTTTAAGGCCAGACAAGACGTACAAGAACAAGAGGGAGTTCCAGGTGCTTAGGGTTTAAGTCAATTATTTTTGTTTCCATCATTAAAAAGAAATAAGGGGTAGAGGAGCACTATTCAATAATTTACTAGGAACTTTAGCTAGGGTCTTCCTTTCCAAAGGGCTACTCGAGTGTTGAGGTTTGCTCTGTTTCTGTGTTATTTTAATGCTAAATTCTATACCTGAAGGTCTAGGTCTATGAGTGACTTCCCATGTTTACATGCTTTTGTTGTGCAAGCCTTGTTCCTTGATTTAAAACTATTGGTCAAATGAAATTGGCTATAGTCATTTACTGGAGGGATTAAAGGTAGATGGGTTTGGAGTGACTTGGTTGGGGGAAAGAGAAGGGATGAGGAAAGAGAGAGAGAGAGAGAGAGAGAGAGAGAGAGAGAGAGAGGAAGCCACCATGAGGTGAGACAGATGAAGAGCATAAGGCTAGAGGAGAAACAGTATAACTCTGGGGAGGTAACCAGGTCAGCAGTTAGAAGTGTAGATTAGGGGTTTACCCTGCCCCCAGTAATGGTCAAAGTCAAATAAAATAACCATAGTCTGAGTCTCATTTGTTTGTAATAATTAACTAGTTGGGGGATAAGCTTAAATTGATTTTATTACATGAGAGTGTGGCATTTACCTCTGCCCGACTGTATATAAATATACAGTGATATACTGAAGCCAGCTGATAAAATGAGAAGACGTTATACAGGGCAGTGTAGGCCTTTAGTCAATTCTTCCAGCTGAGCTCAGCCTTTAATTCATCACGGTCTAAGTGCCAGATGTGTAAACAAGTCCTCGAGAGAGGGATTCTGTTTCAACTCAGTTTATCAAATTACATACAGCCACATGACTGTCTTGGTTTGAATTCCCGACCCAAGAAGTTGTGGGGATAATAAAATGATAGCTATAGGTGGTGTAAGAGACACCACCAATAAAAAACAGAGCAATGACAGATACTGAATAGGTGTTGGATAAATGGCTGTCCCTTAGCTTAGTAACTGTCTTCAAGCAGTGCTGAAGAATTGATGCAGAACTTGAGATTTTCCAGAACCAGAGGACTCCAGGTTCAGTTGCCTAGAGTTCTTCATCTGAATCTTCTATTCCAAGGTATCTCAAGGTTCAAAGCAGGACCAGAAAGGCAAAAAAACATGTAGAACAGTTTTCATCACTGTCTTCTGCCATACTCAAGCTGCATTGGTGAGGATGGGGGTGGGGCGGGGTGGGTGGAGGAAACCTCCTGCCCGCGGCATTCCTTGGGCTGTAAATGAAGCCCTATGGGAGCAGAGTTCATACAGAGGATTGTAGCATACTCTCTAAGATGCAAGCTACCAGTAACCATACTCCACATATTTTTCTTTATAAGAACTTTCATTCCTCATTATTTTTTGCCAATAATAAAAGCCACAGTAAGTTTTTCTATCTTTGAGTTCAACTTTCGAAACGATCATGTCCAAGAAAACAATTTCCTTGAGTTTATAGTTCAGTTTATTTGTGTTAAAAAAGCGTTTTCTCTCTACATCCTATGCACTTACCAGAATTATTTTAGTCTTTTCACCCTTCTGATCCAATCTATGTTTGAATTAAGTAATGGCTAAAGACATGAACACCCTAAGAAAGATTCTATGCACCCAACCATGACTAACGTAGGTGGTGGCAGTGCTGGGCAAAGGAGCTATTCAGCACTTTATTACTTTGAACGCTTATTGCTAGGAATAGTGTAGTAGAGTGAGTTGGCTCTCCTGAATGATGATGAGAGACTACTCTGTCTCTCATCCACACATCTCTCTTTTTGATATTTTATCAGAAAAGCACATTTTAATACTTCCAAAAACCTGCTATTTGATATATAATTTAATATGAACTCAATATATACAAATATAGTCTATACTGTAGCTTGCTACTGTATAAATAAAGCTGTTCACTCACAAATCATAACATAAGAAAATGAAGCTTGGAGGCTGGAGAAATGGTTCAGTGGTTAAGAACACTTACTGCTCTTGCAGAAGGCCCTGGTTCAATTCCCAGCACCCACACAGCTGCTCATAACCCTCTGTTAATCCAATGTCAGGGGATCTGATGCCTTCTTCTAACCTCTGTGGGCTCCTGCACACATGTAGTGCATGTACATACACTCAAACACACACATAAGCATAAAAATTAAATAAAGACATATATAAACTATAAATAAAGACTTTTAAAGAAAATAAAGTTTGATTCTCTTGAATGTTGTTATTTTAACCACTATAAGTACTTGGGAAAATAAAACACTACCCTGAATGCACTCAATCTCCCGGAATCTGAAAAGTTGAAGAGGTCAGATCTGGTTAGTACTTGGTGTGTGGGTGTGTGTTGGGGTGGAGATCCTTAAACCTGTTGCCATCTAGATTACAGCTCAGACCTTTGAGAAGACGTCAGTTAAAATCAGGCAAGCTCATCATGAAATTTCATCATTAGAGCTTCTTCCTCAAAATCTTACAGTGCTCAGCTGTGTCTTCTCCTCGCTGCTGGAACAACAGAGGCAAGAGAGAGCAGACAGCAAGATAATGGGTGAAGTAATAATGTAAACATCCTAGAGGTGAAGCAAACTGTGTTCTCTTTTTGACATGAGATAAGAAGCATCTGTCACATGACCTCACTGACATGAGATCCCACAATCAGTCGGCCAAGGACTCCGGCTGAACTCCCTAAATCTGTGAGGCAAAATAAGTCCTTCCTTAATTGGTCCTGTCTTGCATTTTGTCACAGAGATTAGAAAATCTGACTGATAACAGCTATCCAAACGTTTACATTTCGATGCCAGCCTAGACCTTCTCCACCGCCGCAATGATGCTTCAGTTGAAACACACATGGCTGCTGGTCTGTTGAGGGTGGAGCCTGTTTCCTTCACTTTTGCAGCGGGTACCTATCAATTGCTGCATGCTTCACAGAACGAGAGAGGCAGAGATTAAAAGAAAGAGATGAAGAAAGGCGGTGACAAGTAAGGCACGTGATACAAAGACCGAGGGAACTACATAAAGCACGGAACTTCAAGTACGAAGAAGGGAAAAGTAGCACAACAGAACAAGGTTCATCTGTACTATCAGCAAATGCCTACACAACCCCTTGTGTGTGGTTATTATAGTTCAAGAAGCAGAGGAAGATGTATATGAATAGTCTGAGGAAAGATGAAATTCTCAGAGTCTGTAGTGTGGGATAATGTAGCAGAGTGTTGGTCTAAGCAACCCTAGGACTCAAGCCCAGGAATTCTATTGACAAATGGTGAAGGAAGATAAGTTTACAGGTTGTGATTTTTTTTTTTACTACAAGACACCGCCTACTGAAGAAATGCATTAAAACAAGGAGAACAAGGTACCCAGAGAGAAAGCCAGGTGTAATTTCAAATTAAAGAGGGTTTAGCCAACAGATGTGGCTGCAGAGACGTTTGTTGACATAAAATCAGAGTTATAGGAAAGTGATTACAAAATCCTGATAGGATTATCTTATGTTGCTGCAAGAGTTGGGAGTGTATAAGTACTCTGAATAATGGCTGGCCAGTATCTATAGTTGCTACACCAACAAAAATTTTAATGTTGGTCCAAACATACAGAAAAATGCTTACATATGAATGCTGAAAGGAACATAGTAAGTGTTCAGAAAAGGTAAGACATAGCTGCATAAGTCTGGGTATGGAGCCAGCTCCCTGCATGTGAAGCTCAGGCCCAGCATGGCAGAAAGAAACAGAAATGAGTGGACTAGAAGCCTTTAAGAAACAGCTAGGTCCTCTGGGTTTGAACACAGAAAACTGGCATTTACACAGGATTTGAATGCAACAGAGAGGCAGCGCCATAGCCTTTATATTTTACAATATACAGAGCTAAGAAAGTTATTTTAAGCATCTCTACATTTCAGGATTTTCCTGCTCGGTGGGGAGAAATATCATCTACTTTAAGAAGGTATAACGAGAAGATGACATTGAGTAGGGACAAGGCTGCAGATTCCAGATGCTTCTTCATGCAGCTCTGTGACTAAGGGGAAACAAAGGGCAAACTCTGTTCTGAGAAGAGAGGAGGGAGCACTAAGAAGCAAGAGGGTGTGGGAAGCTAAAAAGCACAGGGAAGCAGAAAGCTATGCAACGACAGACAGGAAAGTGCCAGGAGCATCCGATGCCACTGGAATCCAGACGTTCCATAGTTCATAAACATTCTTCAGTGCCTTCAGAAATCTAAAAGTGGACACTCGTGTCCTACCCAAGTGAAACCAGGACCATCTAAACAACCTGCACTGCTTCATAAAGAACAGTGGGATCTGTAACATAGTAGTAGATTTTTCCCAATGAAGGAAAAGACCAAGACCAGGCAGACTCCACTGCACGCCAAGAGAGTATACGATAAGCTGAAAGGCAGTGGCACCAACACAGTCAACAAAGCAAACACACCAGAATAACTGCTCATATCTCAACAGAAACCTTGAAAGCCAGAGGGCATGGAATGCTATATTTCAAGCACTGGGGGAAAAAATTTCATTGCCAACCTAGATTATTGTGTCCAGAAAAGATATCCATCAGAAGCACTGAAGTAATAAAGACATTCTAAGATAAGAACAAACTATAAACTAAACGGATCTGTGGTCTCTAGGTCAACATTGTAGAAGGTACAAAGAGACAGAAGAAAAGCCCAAATCTCATCAGCACCACTCCCCAAAACCAATAAATTCTATAGGAGAGGAGATTAAAAAAAGTGAGCATTAGGAAAGAATTAAAGAACATTATGCACCAAACCAGGAAAATTTTCAGATGAACAAAAAAGAGAGAGGAGAGGACAAAGTATTCAAAGCAATGAAATGATAAAAGTTAAAGATGCCTTTTAATACTAACTCTGAATTTAAATGGTTATTAAAAATAACACAGGGCCCAGAGAGGTGACTCAGTTGCTAAGAGCACTAGCTGTTCTTCCAGAGGGACCCAGGCTGAATTCCCAGCACCCACATGTCTGCTTACAACTATCTCAAACTCCATTTCCAGGGCATGGGATGCCCTCTTCTGGCCTTTAGGAGCACAAAGCTCACAAGTGGGACAGACTGCTTGTGACATCAACAGACTAACGGACTGGATTAAAAACAAAACCCAACTACTTGATATCTACAAGAAACTCCACTCATCCATGGCATACATGAACTAAAATAGAAAGGCAGGAAAATGATATTCAAAGCACAGACTCTGAAAGCACGAAGGATAAAATATAACCACAAATGGCAAAGCAAACCCCTTGACAATATTAATAAGACACTAATAAGGCTATTACATATTAATTAGGGGACAGACCAAGTCAAGAAATCAACAAGGAACTATCAGTGTTAAACAATACTCTGAATCAAATGTGCCTATCAGACTTCTACAGAGTCCAACAAATGAAGAAGAAACACTTTTCTCACAGGTCATGTAATCTTCTCCAGAGTAAAACATATTTTAGGGGCTGAAGAGAAGGCTCAGTGGTTAAGAGCACTGGCTGCTCTTCCAGAGGTCCTTAGTTCAAATCCCAGCAACGACATGGTGGCTCACAACCATCTATAGTGGACCTGATGCCCTCTTTGGTCTGATACTGTCTTCTGTCACGCAGACATACATGCAAATAGAGTGCTCATATACACAAAATTAAAAAAACATATATTAGACAATAAAACAAATATGAAAGAAAAATCATGAATTTACCATATTACAGTGAAATGAAAAAGAAACGAGAACACAGACAGGGAACAGTAATTTTCTTTTCAATGTTAAATAGGTGACTAAAGTATCTAAGGGGAAAAATTGAAATTTCTAGAATGAAATAAAAATGAAAACATAACATACCAGAACCCATGGAACACAGTGAAGTTCTAAAGGAAAAAGGGTAATGAAACTATAAGCTCCTGTACTTAAAAAAAAAAAGGAAATCTCAAATAAACACCCTAACAATGGTTGTTAAAGTCATAGAAAAGAAAAAACAAAGAAAACTCAAAACAAATATAGAAGTCAAGAAATACTAACTGATAGAACTCCATTTAATGAATCAACATTAAAAAACTAATACAAAAAGACTATTGACACAAATTAGTTCTTTGAAAATATAAACAAGATTACTATAACTAAACAAACCAGAGAGAAATGCAAATCAATAACATTAGAGGCAAGAATGGAGACATTACAACAGAGACCACTGAGATCTGGAGGACCATTAGGCATTGTTTTGAAAATTTATACTCTGGTGCTATAGAGAAGATGGAAGAAATGGAGATTTTTAAGCACGTATAGTCTACCTAAATGAAACCAAGATGTTAGGAACAACCTAGACAAATCTATAATAAGCAAAATGATATCTTCCAGTGAAACAACAGCACAGGACTAGATGTATTCTGCTACCCTTTACTAGGTCAATGAGGCACGAAGCATTGATACACCTTCCAGTCCATATCATAGAAAGGAAACAATGTTCCAGGGTCATTCTATGATTCAATTTCCTAATATCAAGACCTCATGAGGACTCAATAAAAAAGGAAAGCTATAGACAGGTATCATTGATGACAGAGATGCAAAAATCCTTAAGTGAAACACTTGCAAACTAAATTCACAACATTGTGTGAAAGGATCACATAAAATGGTTAAACCGCCTTAATACAAGGGATGCTAGTTTGCAGAGCTGGTTCAACATAATCAAGTCAATAAGTCTAATCCTGGGCATAAACAGAAGCAAGGAAGAACAAATCACATAATCATCACAATAGATGAGCAAATGTTCTTTCACAGAAATCCATCACTCCTCAGGAAATACAATTTCTGAAGAAACAAGGACCTGAAGGATCATAACATAACAAATGCTGAAGATGGCAAACACGAAGCCAACCTTAGACTGACTGGAAAATAACTTAAAGGATTTCATCTAAAGTAAGTTCCAAAACTAAGATGTCCACTTACAACTTAACAAAGGGTTTATTTTGGCACAGCTTGAGGGTGTAATTCATGACATCATGGGAGGCATGGCAGGCAGGAGACAGATGGTCACAGAGTCCTTATGCTCAGGAGGGAGAGAGACAGAAGAATGGTAATGTCCATTTGTGCTCTTTTTATTCACTCTGGGACCCCAACCCATGAGACAGTGCCTCCCCACTCAGAATCTTTCCTGCCCCTTTCAATAGAATTGGAAACACCCTCATAGACACACCCAGAGAGGTGTTGCCAGGGTGATTCTAAATCACACTCAAGTTGACAATAAAGATAACCTTCCCAGGAAGAAGTTGTTTGCAGGTGACATAAGCCTACTTAGAAAGCCCTGAGGGCCACCAGCAAAAGACCATTAGCTTTTTATAAATAGACTTAGAAAACTGACAAGATGTAGATCAACAAACAAAAATCAGAAGCCATTTTTGTACATGAAGAATGAGAAAGAAATCAAGAAAGCAAGTTCATTTACAATACCTCTAAAAAGGTTAGGGACAAACTTAAATAAGAAGATAGAAGAACGTTAAGATGAAAACTTTAAACACCAAAGAAAGACATAGAAGAGGGGAATAGAAAATAGAAAGATGCCCATGGTCATGATGTAGCTCAGGCTGGCCTCAAAAGTATAGTCTTCCTCAGCCTTCCCAAGGCCAAATACAGTTATGCCCCACAATGCTGAACTCAACATTTTTAATATGACCAAATGTGTAGAAATTTTGTGTCAAAAGTTTCATTAAAGTAGAAGGATGTTTACTCTAATAATTCCAGTTAAACACATCACAATTTTGCTTTAGAGCTTTAGTTCGCTTCATTAGCATTTGTTCAATACCTATAATTTTTGAGCTGTTTTCCAACATTTACAGAATTTTGAGTATATATGGCTGGAGATATGGCCCAGCTTAAGAACATGTACTATTTGGAAAGGGCCTGAGCCTTTCCACGTAGCTTACAATTGTCTTAACTCCAGTTCCAGGGGAGCCAATGATTCTGATCTCTAAGAGCTACAGAATTTAAACCATCAGAAAACTCCCTAAAAACAACGTTGGCCCTTTTTTCAGGAATTTTTGTCTAGCAGGAAGGGAAAAAAAGTAAAGCAGATCCCCAACACATACATAATTAAAATAATAAAAGAATATTGTTTTTAAAAACCCTGACTATCTAAGATTTTGCATTCATGGCCATACATTCTACTTTATGTAGCCAAATGATTGTGGAATTGTATTGAATAAGCTAAATTCCAGTGTCCATCCCCATTACCTGGTTCTCCCCCCCCCAACACCCCCAAGAGTCATCCTAACCTGCCCTTATAGTATCCTTTAGAATCCAAGGCAGCATTTGAATAATAATCATCCAAACAAAGTAAACCTAATAACTACAAACTCAGAATCCCTTTCTGCCGCATTCCTTACTGAAGCTGATCTTCCAACCAAAGTCCCAGGTTTTCCTCACCACAAACTATCCTCTCATGGCACCTAACTCATCATTGACCTGCCAGTGATTTATGTGGGCATTCACCTAACTGCCCTCTACAAGGCCAACATGGTAGTGAGATATGTCTGGGCTCAAATCCTAGCTCCATTCAAAACATGGCCCAGAGCAAGTCACTGAAACTCTCTAACACCCAGTTTCCTTGTGGAGTCCAGTAGCAACCCCATAGGACAAGATAAATATGGGGTTCAATTTAACACAGCTTTATCACTCAATCTGCCTCATCCCAATACCTTCCAGGGATTACTGTCATGCATCACAATGGTCCCTTAGACACACACACACAGAGTTTGTTAGTTTAATGTTAGCCACTGAATGAGTTACTTTGCTATTGTTACAATGAGATACCATGACCAAAGCAAAATATAGGTTCTTATGGTCCCAGAGGGCCAAGAGTTCGATTACAACTGAGAATAGCAGCAGCAAGTGGCAGACACTGGCAGGAACAGCTGAGAGTCCCCATGGAACACAAGCAGAAAGTAGAGAAAGTCACCTGGAATGGCATTTGGTTTTGAATCCTCAAAGCCCACCCCCAGTGGCATACTTCTCCAACAAGACCACCCCTCCTAAACGGACTCAAACAGGGTCTAAGTATTCACCTGGGACTAAGCATTCAAGCCTTAGAGCGTACGGAGGACATTCTCACTCAGACCACCACGGCCTCACTTCCCATCACAGTTCCTAAAGCCACACAGCAGTGGTAAAGCTGATGTGTGTAACTGTAGCAAGGGCGAATGCCACAGTGCACACGGGGAGATCGGAGGACAACTCACGGGAGGGACTTGGTTTTCTTCTTCAACCATGTGGCTTCTAGGAATCAAACTCAGATTGTCAGGCTTGACAGCAAGTGTCCTTACCCTCTGAGCCATCTCCCTCACCCTTACTCTGGGTTTTGAAATAAATTGTATGTTGTGTCCTTTTCTCTGAATAGGACAGCAGTGACAGAGCCAAGATACAACTAACATGCAAGTAGCAAGTCTGAGTGGGATTTTGTGGCATGCCTCTGACGGTAGCATGGGCCAGGCGACTGATAACTCACACAGATCATGAATATTGCTGCGTCATTAAGCCCTTCTATTCTTCTCACCACCAAGTGTTTGGGGGAAACCACAAGAGTCATAGTCATGATAATAGGAGGGTGTTTAGAGTAGTAAGAAAAAGGCATTACAGTCACACAGACCCATAACAACGGCTGAAAGTCAGAGCAAGGGCTAAGGAGATGCAGAAGTCTGCCTGTTTTCAGATATAACCTATCTTTCACACTCATGGAGCTCAAGTTATGATTTTACCCACCTGCTAAAATGTGGACCTAACTCTAAACCTAATACGCGCAGTGTGTTAGGTAAGCCCCATTTGGACACAAATTACACAGCAAACTCAGTGTCCACTGAACCAATGATGCGCAACGTGTTTCAGGCAGACATGTTTAAAGGCACTGTGGGCTGACCTGTTAAGGACAGGAGGGACCAGGGGTTGTCACCAACCTGGTTCTAATTTGCTGGAGAACTCAGAATATGGAATATGACCTGCTTTGAATAATGACTGGATTTTCGTTACTCCTCAGCCTTTGCTTCTAGCTATGGTTTCCAACGATGGGAGACACCTCTCCATCCAAGAGAACACGGGCACATTGGGTTAGTTAGTGTTTACACTTTGGGTTAGAGACAGTGTTGGCAGAGGCTAAGCCCGGGATGGGGTGGGAGACTAGAGTGCACAGGATTTGACATTTATTGACCGCCTCATGCCTACATAAATTATCTCCTTTGACCTTTGCAATTGCGCAGTACGCTCTGTTAATGTCAATTTACAGTAAGGTCCAGAGAGGTGAAAACGTTTACTGAAAGGCAGCACACAAGGAAGCTGTTACTCACATTCATGTAGGGATACGGGAGCCACAGCTCTGACTGGCTGATGAACACTGCTACAGCTCTCCTGGGGTGCCACTCTGGCCCCCACACAGATACACTAACTCCCATGTTTCCTGAACTTTCTCCCTCCATTCCTTCTTTCTACTCCCTGTCTAAATACACCAAGGAGATTTTAACCAACAAATGGAATGTACAAATCTGGGCACCAAAACCTTATTAAGGAAGTGTTTAAGAAACAAAGTTTCTTTGCCTGACCAGAACATTTATATAACTTTCTACTTCAAGCAGAAAAAGTTGTCCATAGTACCAAAGTAGTATAAGTAGGATTCTCTTTATCTATTCATAAATGTTATATGTGATCAATATTTTATTTTCCCTATCAAATTAGATAGATAGACAGATGGATGGATAGATAGATAGATAGATAGACAGACAGACAGACAGACAGATAGAGATAGATAGACATATATCCCAAATATGGTAGTAAATTAACAGAAATAAGTAATTAAAAGTGCTTAGCTTAGTGTTTATGGAGACACTGAATTTTCCAAATGCAGCTAAATCTGAAGTTCCCACCTCACATGCCATGGTTGGCCACTGGCCTTTGCTACTCCAATTTCCAGGGGCACTACAGAGCTTTGAGACTCCATGTATACATCAAAGTTTCAGAAGTAAGAGGAACAGGCCACACACGTACGCATCCAACTTGACTTCTCCTTTGGTTTTGTTCCAGTTTTGGCAGGAAGGATGAAAGTCATAATGGCAAAGGCTCAAGGTCTACAAATGACAGCTGTCTGTTGATGCAGCTTAGCAATAGCTAAGAAAATATTTTCTTCAATATTGGCTTCGGTCTCAAATGTTTTAATTATATCAAAACACTGACTGCAGCTGGCAATCCCCCATGTGCAAAGGCTTGCAATTCCGAAATTCACTGTCAGACAAGAAGTGATTGGCTGTGCTTTTCCAGGACAAGGTGAAGATCTTTATCTCCTGAACAATGAAATCTGAAATATTCCCAAATCCCAGCAGCTTTTTTCTTTGTTTATTTTTACCCATATGGAGTCTCAGTATTATCCAAGCTGGTCTCAAACTCATGAGCTCAGGCAATCTTCTAGCCAAACCTTCTCTCATAGCTCAGCCTACAGGCAAATGCTGTGCCCAACTCTTAAAAGGTTTGTAAACATTGTCAAGCAACTCAAACATTTTGAATTTTGGAGCATCCCGGACTTTTTGAGGTAGGAATGTTCTGCCAGTAAAATCTACACAAATATGCCCAAATAAAAATCGTGGAAATTTGAAACGCTTCTAATTCAAGCATTTTGGATAAGAGATACTCAATGTGTAATAGTTCAAAGAACCACCTGGTTACCAGGTAATCTAAAAGAGCTACTATGACTCAAATAGACTTTAAACAGAAAAAGAACCAGATGGCAACACACCCTCCATGAAGTTATCATTTATATCATTGTTTTCCATTTTTAATGCTAAATTTAGTTACCAAATGTTCCCTGCAGGTGTCTACCTCCAAAAAGGCCTACTGTGCACCAACTGTGACAGTATGTGACCAACTGTGACTTAATGTCCTTCATAGTCACAAAGGATCTGTAGGACAGGAACTTTCTACAGTGGAAACCAGTGGTTTGGGTAAATTCCTGTGACGCACACTAGTCTCAGCCTCACACTGACATTATCTGGATGTTCATGAGAACAGGGTTTCTTGTTTTGTTTTTGAAATCTCACAGGATCAGCTCTCAGGACAAAATGACAGCATCTCATTTTGGGTCCCCTTTGCCACCCAGCATCTAACTAGGTATTGAAGCCCTAGGTTCCTCTTCATGCCCAGGTCACATGGAAGAGATCCAAACTTTCCAGAGACACTCATCATTTTAGAATTGAGAGTGCAGCAGCTGACATCATTCAATTCACCTGGTTACTATAATTCATGAAACATATATATATATATATATATATATATATATATATATATATACATGTACATGTACATGGAACAACTGAATCTTGATCGTACACCCCATTCCTCTAGGTATTGGTAGGAAGAGGCAGATGGAAGGTTTTGTAAACAAACAGAAAAAAAGGAATAACGTGTTAAAACCAGAAAGTTTTCTGGTTTGTAGCCTTCAAGGAATTGTGTCTAAGTAACAACACAGTTAAGCAAGAATCCAAAAACCAAACAAAAAATAAAACAAATAAAATAATTCAAATTACTACAGTAGTAATATCCTTGCAGAGCAAGACAATCTCTCAGTCAATTCAATTAACAGCTTTATAAGTCTGCAATTTAGTCATCATCAATCAAAACACAAAAATAATATGACATTTACCTAACATAGAGGAAGGGAGTTGGGGACGGGTTCAGGCATGCTGTTCCTCAGACACTAGGCCTTTTTCTTTTTCTCCTTTCCCTTTCTTTCTTTCTTTCTTTCTTTCTTTCTTTCTTTCTTTCTTTCTTTCTTTCTTTCTTTCTTTCTTTCTTTCTTTTTCTTTCTTTCGGGTTTCTCATTGACCTAGAACCCATCAAGTAGGCTAGTCTGGCTGACCAGTGAGCTCTGAGGATTCACCTATCCACCTCTCTTTGCCTCACTGGTTCTGGGATTACAAGCATATAATACCATGCCTGGCTTGTTTCTTCCCCTTGGGTTCTGGGCATGATTCTTGGCACAGCAAATGCTTTACCAACTGAACTATCTCCACAGCCTTAAATCTAGAACATTACTACAGTGTGGGTAAGAAGAAGATTGATGTCAATATTATCAAATATCTATTGATTTGGATGGCATGCAAAATATTGCTCCAATAACCGAAATAAGAACTGTGACCTCCCAGATGAGAATGAATGGAAATCTGCAACTGATGGGAATGAGGAGCTGGGGGGCATCTCCAGGACATGACAGAGACCGGGGATAAGGGAGGCACCCAAGAATCAATGGGGGGTGACCTTAGCTGTGACTCACAGCATTGGGGATATGGAACTTGCAGAGGGCACCTCCTGTAGCCAGGCAGGAACCCCAGTGGAGCAATAGGGACAACAACCCACCCACAAAACTTTCAAACCAAAATTTATCCTGTCTACAAGTAATGCAGAGAAGGGTGATAGAGCAAAGATGAAGGGACTGGTCAGCCAATGACCAGGCCAACTTGAGAGCCATCCCACGGGCAAGCATCAGTCCTTGACGCTATAAATGATACTTGCCTATGCTTGCAAAGAGGAGTCTAGCACGGCTATCCTCTGAGAGCCTCCACCCAGCAGCTGACTCAGGAGATCCACAGCCAAACAGTGGATGGAACTTGGGGACTCTTATGGAAGAGTTGGGGGAAGGATTGTGGGCCTGGAAGGAGATAGGAACTCCACAGGAAGACCAACAGAATCAACTAACCTAACCTAGACCCTTGGGGTTCTCAGAGATGGAACCACTAACCAAAAGGCACACATGGGCTGGTCCTAGCAACCACCACCCCACCCCCCTACACACACACATGTAGCAGATGTGTAGCTTGGTCTTCATGTATGTCCCAAACAATTGGAGTGGAGCTATCCAACTGGAGCAAGGGTTATCCCAAAAGCTATTGCCTGTAAGTGGGATGTGTTCTTTTAACTGGGCTGCCTTTTCTGACCTCAGTGTGAGAGAATGTGCCTAGCCCCACAGAGTCTTGATATGCCAGGATGGGGGGGGGAATACCTGGGTGGGGGGGGGACTTCCACCCTCTCAGAGGAGAAGGGGAAGGGGTAGGAGGAAGGATTGCGGGAGGAGGTAACTGGGAGGAGGGGCAGTGAACAGGATGTAAAGTGAATAAATTTTGTGAAAAAAAAAACAAAAACAAAAACAAACTGTGACCTCTTAACTAAAACTAGAAAGAGAGAAACCTTAGGGGAAAAAAGAGGCTTGTAAATTCAGCTGCCCACACAGAACCATCTACGAACCTGAATTTAAGTCCTGACAGGCCATGTAAGTACCCCATAATTTCGGATCCTCAACCTCTGGGTCTGTACATGAGTGGTTTAAGCTAGCTAGAGTCTAAAATTTTGTCCAGAGTTTCCTTTAACTATAAAGGCAGTTCTATCCTTCCTATGCCCCTTCTAAAAAAGAGGGTGGATGGACAATTAATAGGATATTGTAGCTTTTTATTTGTTTGTTTCTATTTTTGAAATGGGGGCTTGCTATGGACCCCAGACTGGCCTGGAACTCACTATGGAACTAAAGATGGCCGCTAACTCATCACGATCCTCCTGCCTTGGCTCCCACATGCTAGGATTACAGGGCTCCACTACTACACCTATCTGGATATCATGCATTTGTGCGCATTAGTAAAATCACAGAAATTAATCCACTCAGCTATGACTAGATTATTATGCCCATGCTACTGCACAAGACAATGGGAGAGCTGCGGGGTAACATGGGAGAAAGAAGGGGGCTGCATTTGGCATGTGTTAGCATTGTGCTCAAACAGCCAGATGTTTATGCCATGAGGCTACTTACAGTAGAAGCTTAGAAACCCAAACTAGACATTATTATGCAGCAGTATCTAATTCTTAAAAACAGAGAGAGTAAGATTATAACCCGATTAACTGTAACATACAGGAGAGTAAAGGGGGCCATTGTGTGGAGGAGGGGAGTAAAGGGGGCCATGGGGGGGGAAGAGGACCATTGTGTGGGTGAGGGGCGGCAGAAAGAAGAAAAGCAAGTATAAGGGATCTGAAGGGGAAAATGGGGGGGCTCTTTAATTGGGGGGGAGATTAATACAGAAGGAGCAGAGGGTAAAATAACAGAAAGAATGTCTGAAAAAGTCATAAGGAATCATATTACTATGTATCTACATAAAAATATCTATAATGCATGAGTCTGTGCATACATATACACATACACACATACATAAATATATGTATATATACACACACATACATACATAAATACATATATAGTTTAAATAAAATCTTCCCATCTAGGCTGACAATGCTTCCCCCCAAGAACCAGAGACAATCTAGCAAAAGTCCCAACACCAGGCATGAGGAGCCCTCCTTTGCAGGGTTGCATGTAAGATTCCCCAAACATTTTAAACTACTTCGGTTACCCTCAGTTACCTCCCAAAGGTGGAAGGTGCATCCCTATTGCTGAAGACACCATGTATTTTGGACACAGCACCCAGAGGACCTGAGCTGGGTCTGACCCGAAAGCCTCCTCCCTGAGGATTAACTTTCATGGTACCAGAAGGCTCCATGCAACCTTCCCACAGAGGAAAGCTACCAAGAGTCTCACCCAGCTATGGTGCCTTGGAGCCACAACACTGCCCAGCATGGCACAATAACCCTGAAGGTACAGTAGTGGCATACTTACCTCGATGGTGACTAACAGCTTTCTAATTGGACTTGAGACTAACTCAACACAAGGGAAATCAAGCCAAGCACTGAAAATCTAGCCAACAACTCAGTGCAAGTGAAGTCGTGGATCTTGGAGAACTACTTTATTTAACCAGCATAAGCCCTAGATGCATTCTGAATATTTGTTCTTATGCCCAAGGATAAGTGTAGTCTTCACCCTTCATCAAGGAAACTTTACACTGCAACAGAGAGCATGACTGGAAGCCACAACTAATCAAAATGCTGAGTTGTGGGTCCCAGTCTTAACTGATGGGTCTGTAAAGCAACTCCTGTACCTACAGCCCAGGCATCATTGCAGAAGAGAGGGTGGAAACATTGTAAGTACTGGAGGAGCAGGAAGTTTGTGGTGGGATTGTGTTTGCTACAAATGTCTGAGAAGCTACAACCATATGTCTCACCAACAATAATCAGATAAATATGACTTAAACAGGGGTGACTTCAATAGCATAGAACAGAAAAGCTCAGGAGACCTGAACCCTCGACAAAGACCTACATGCAGTTAAGGAATGAGGAGAGTGAGAGGAACACTCTCCAAGGGAAGAGGGCCCAAATTGGTTAAACCACAGGAAAGAGCAAGGGTGCCCATGGGAGGGGCTGGAGAGAGGAAGGGGAAAGTGAAATGACGTAATAACTTTATAATCTGAAAAATAAATACATAAAATCAGTTTATCTACGAAGAGAAGATGGAACTGCTTGAAATGTTTACCAGTTTTCACATTGCATAAATACATTTTTGTTTGGAATGCTGAGAAATAGTTCCAAATGATCCTAAGACTTTAAAAAGAATGTTAGCTATGAAACCAGCACATTGATTGCATTCTGAAATGAAAATGTTAAATTTTAGACAAAGACCTTATTTTTTTCTTAAGGACACATGCTCCACTATGTTCATAGCAGCCTTATTTATAATAGCCAGAAGCTGGAAAGAACCCAGATGGCCCTCAACGGAGGAATGGATTCAGAAGATGTGGTATATTTACACAATGGAATACTACTCTGCAATTAAAAACAATGAATTCACGAAATTCCTAGGCAAATGGTCAGAACTTGAAAATATCATCCTTAGTGAGGTAACCCAATCACAAAAGAACACACATGGTATGCAGTCACTGATAAGGGGATATTAACCCAGAATCTCAGAATACCCTAGACACAATTCACATACCAATGGATTTCCAAGAAGATGGAAGGAGAGACCCCTGGTCCTGGAAAGACTGGATGTAGGGCAATGCCAGGACAGAGAAGCGAGAGGGGGTTGAATGGAGAAAAGAGGGAGGGAAGGGGGCTTATGGGACTTTCGGGGAGGGAGGAAACGGGAAAGGGGAAATGATTTTGAATGTAAATAAAAAAAAACTTAGAAAATAAAATAAAATTAAAAAAAATGAAAATGAAGTTCAGATAGCTTTTATCAATAGTTTAATGAACTGTCAGTGCTCAGTTAAATGGCTGAGACTATTTTAACTTGACTAACCCAGGAAAACAGCAGATATAATTCTCAATATAATTCTACTGACTTTTTCTACTTCACAATAAAATTCCTTTCATATTACCACCTCCTCAACACATACTCAGTAACTTTTATATTCTGTGAAAAGTTTTCATATTAAAGCTACAGGAAATAAAAGATATGGTTCCTAAAACTGCACAACCAACAATCTAATAAGGGGAATGGGTATAGTCATGACCATGATGACCATTAGTGACAAATTTGCATCACTAAGTATCAAATAAGGAATAAAGGTAACAAGTCCTATAAACCTTCAGAGTAAGGAAGTCCCCAAAGGACCAGACTGGTCAGGGCAGCTCCAGGTGCAAAGGCCACAGCTGGGTACTGAAAGAAACAGGCATGATGCTAAAGACCAAACAGAAAGCTTTTTCTCAAGCTCATACTCTACCATTTGCAAGTTATAACTGTAAGTGATGCGTGGAATGAGGTGTACCAAAAGCTCAATTACATAAAGAGGTGCACGCTAAAATAGTAGGATAGTAAAACAGAAGTTTCTGCTCAGAGCCAAAGACAATAAAGCAGCATTCCAAAGCTGGTGGCCAAAGCACTCTTCAAAATGCCAAAGGAAGAAGACTAAAAGTTAAACGGGGCTGAGGTAGAATACCCCCTATGCCAGCTGCTGTAACAAGCAGCTTTGTGGAGTTCCCAGAATGTGACTGGTGTTCCTTAGGGAAGATACAGAGAATGGTCTCGGGAAAGATGCCTCTCCCACACTGAAGCTGAGAAGACAGTTTTGAGGGGAACACTTAGAGAGCTTGACACTTCAAGCACTGTGAAGAACACTGGACCTGGCACCTGATCCATCCCCTTAAAGCATCAACAGGATGAGAAGAAGCTGGGCAGAGAAACACTGAGCCCAAGAAAGATGGCTGACCTGAATCTATTAGCAGACTCTGTGAAGAGAATAAACACAGGCAGGCGCACCAGAAGCAAAAAAAAAAAAAGCCCATGAAATCCCCTACCCAGCTGCCTCCCTTCCCCATTGCAAGAGGCAGGGCTGAAGAGGGTCAACTGAGTACAGGAAGCTTCACCTGCACATCTGCCCAGGAGACTGTATGGTTTGCAGTGGACACATTGATAAATTTGAGACTTCTGTTACCTAGTAACTTGAGAATGATCTATATTGTCTAAGGATAACTAGAAAAATCAAGTCCATTCATAGCAGAAAACGATCCAGTCCTAAGAAGTAAATTTAAAGGTTGGAGGGGGGTGGGCGAGGTAAAAATGTTGTTTAACAAGGCTGTTTCAGGGCTGCATCTCCAAGCTCTGCTTTTTGTATAGGACTCTAAGCAGTCAACATAGGGGCAAGTACAGAATTGGGGTCTTAAAAATTAAAATAGAATGCATTCAGCCTCTCCCTTGCTTTGAAATTAGCCATTAACAATTTCAGAAACATGCCACAACACGGGAATCAACCACCAATTCAGCACTCATTTGCAACTCTTCACATAAACGACCTAAATACTCCTGACTTCCAAGCAGAGACTATTCTGCGCTCCCCCTCACTCTCTTAGAAAAGGCCCTGTGTATAAAAAGTCCACTAAGAACTGCTATTCTCACCACGAAAAGGCTGCTCTCCTGGATTCTAAGGAAACAGAATCTAAGCAAATATCACGCACTGAGTATTTTCATTAGTTAAAAATATATGCCGAAGGGCTGAGGGTTATGACTCAGGGGCAGAGTGCCTGATTAGCATTCACAAGGCTCTGGGTGTGATCCCAGGCACCAAATGGAAAGACAATCAAATAAGCCTCATCAGGATGTGAAACCTTGAAACTGTTATTCAGTAGATGATCTGCTATACATATTTTAATAGAGCTGAATGAGAAACACTCAAAATAAATACAGTATCGATGAGGTTATTAAATGGAGAAGAATGAAGCCCAGAACTCAGGAGTCACTGTTACTCTGAGGCTAATTTGAGTTACATAGTGAAATCTTGTCCTTTAAAAAAATTTTTTTAAGTTAAAGCAAAATACTTCTTCAAAAAAATTTAAAAGTATCTAACCCATTTTTTCTTAATACTTTGTTAATATATAATAAGTATTTTCAGTGACACTTTTAATTAAGAGATGCCACATGCCATTACAACTTTCTATGTATCCTATTGTTATCCCTATTGTTACACCTAGGAGAGTAAGGCTCTGGGTTAATGACTTGCTCAAGGTCAACGACTTTCTAACTCAAGATAGTATGTGAGATCAGCAGAGCATTCTCTTAATCATGCTGTTTCTTTAATGCTGGTGAGAGTCCATTTGATTCTTTGGTTGGTTTGTTGGTGGTGGTGATATATGTGTATTGTGTGTACACTTGCACTCGTGTATATGCATAGAGGCCAGCGATGATACCAGGTGTCTTCCTCATTCACCCTCCATCTTACTCTTTGAGACTGGGTCTCTCCCTCAACCTGGAGTTTGTTGCTTTACCTAGACTAGCTGCCTAGCAAGCCACATAGATCCTCCTGTTTCCTGCTCCCCACGCTCTGGGATTCGAAATGTATGCTGCAGCACCCAGATTTTTTTAATGTGGGTTCTGGGGATCAAACACAGGTCCTCAATTTTCATGGGCAAGCACTCTATCAACAGAGCTCTTCTTTAATCCCAAGTTCCTACTCCAATGATTATCTCTGCAATACATTATTTTGAAACAAAAGCTAAAACCAAGTTCCAACCATAGTTCTATTTAATTTGCCTCCTACTGATATGTACTCATCAATAAACTCTTTATGAAAATCTCAGGCAGCAGATACAATGGAACATCTAACTTTTAACAATCCTTTTATACACACATTCATGATGTAAGGTTTATCACATACTATTTACAATAAGTATATGCAACTACAAAGTTTGACAATTTCTAAGGTGATAAATAAGGGAAACAACTTTTTAAGGTTTGTGAGACAGATTGAAATGGATCTGTTATTAGACTGTTTCCTTGCCAGGCTTTATCTTAAGAAATATAAAGGCCAGTGGTTGGGGCTGGGGAAGCCTTAGGCATTTCAGTCAAACTCATGGTAATGATCCCTCCCCAACATGAATCCTACATTATCCTGCCCAGGGAGCACTTGGTAATTTCTGTAGAGTTGTCTACTGTCACTTCTAAGCGCATGGTAGAGGCATGTGCAACTTGCACCCACAGTTTGCAAGGACACTACCAAACATCTCTGTACCTCACAGGACAGCCCCCTAATTGGAAACTACCCAATCGAAAATGTCAACTGTGTTATACCGAAAGCCTACTACCACGGATTAAATATCTGCAGCCCTTCCAAGCTGACAGGGGGGTTAGATACAGTAACTACAAATAGGAAATCAGAGTGTGGGCAGCCCTCAGCAGTAACAGAAGCTCTGGGCCAGCAGTACCTGGCTCATTATATTTGAAGGAAAGATACCATCATCCCCTTAATATCCCACCTGAGCCAGCAGGGCTGAATTGCTTTTACTGGGAAAAAAGGGACAGGAAATTGAAAGTATGAATAGAAAGGGGGGAAAGTTTACTGAAGAAAAGCAGCTTTTATTAAATATGGAGTCCCACTTCTAACCTATGGAGTGTTAGTCACAGGAGTCTCGGAGAGTTACAATCTAAAATAAGAACAAAAATGTTGTGGACACGGTGCAAGAAAAACCAAGAGGAAATAGAAATCCATGAGCCTCACTGTGACTACCAGCATTCTGAAGATGAAACACTATCTGGGAGTCCGGACTTTTAGCGTCAACCATGTAAATGCTCAGATAATACGTGGCTACCACAGTTACATCCTACACCTTCCATTCCGGGTTTGAGGACCCTTCACGAAAGCAAACAGGACCAACTGGCATGTGTAGCATCTCTTAGGATGGTGCTTAGAACAGACAATCCAAAAGAGAAGGAAACTCCCCAAATGGTCGTGTTGCTCAGCATGGGTTGAGTCATGATCACGTGGCTTTTGTTGTTTTCATCTTGGGTTTCTCTACATCCCTTCATTCCTTTGCATTATCTTTGTTTGAATCCTCAATCACATCTCTTTACTGAAGCTATCCGTCCCCCTCCCCAATCTCTTCATTCCCTTTTCACAAGTGTGCCTCTGCCTCTCTTTAAACTCTAGTGAAACTGTCTGATGGAGTTGAGCCAGACAGATCTCAAGAGATTATCAAGCAGTGACCCTCAAGCACACCTTCCTCTTCAACACTGCAACAGTCCTAGGGAACCTGGCCACCACGAATGACTTCCAGAAACCCCAGATCAGTTCCACACAGCGTTAGACTTCTGGTTAAGAGTTACACAGAAGCAACCCTTATGATCAGTATTTAAATTCGAAAAAGGACTCCACTAACGGACATACCACCCTGAACTATATGCTTGGAACATCGTGCAGGTGATGTATCTATGGGCTGCTTGAAAACGTTCTTCTGATTAGATGGAGCATTTACTAAATGCAAACACAGTGTGATTCATCTAATAAACCTTATTTGACATCTTGTGAGGGTAAGTAAGGAATGACTCATTAAATCCCTAAAATGGCACGCAAGGTATGTTTTACCCTCCTACAGTCCTCTGAATAACCTCGAGAAGTTTATTCTCTCATTATCTGTGTAACCAGTAGCAGACACCGATTAACTCTAAGAATTCCGGGTCATATTAGGTAAACAGATACAGTACTTCACCGGGTACTGTAGCGCGGTCCTTCGTGCAGCCCTTAGCAGCGGCACTTGAGCAACAGGAAAAGTCAATTACTACTATGGAACCCAGAAAGTAAGTCCTCGTGTGCTCTGTGCAGGTTACCCCTACTCGGTAATGGAGCAAGCCCTGTAAATCCCGCGGTGCGGTGTGCGGTCTAGCTCAAGTTAGGTGGCCAGCGATCCACCCAAGTTTGGCGGAGGCAACTCTGGCTGTTGCTTCTCTTAGGAGCCCCTCCTGAACCCAGAGCCCCAGCACCCCATACCTTGGTGAGCTGAGCGATCTTCTTGCTCATTTTTAGGTGCATGTCCTGGCTGTAATCCATGTTGTGCCCGGCCAGTTGCGCGGCAGCCGGGGAGGTCGCAAATTTGGCCGGCCCGGACGCGGAGCCACCGTAATAGTGATGCTGCCAGCTCATGCCCGGGGTCGCCATCTTCCCGGCAGACCCCAGCCGGGGCACCTGCCCCCGTGCGCGGGGCGAGGCCGGAGCAGCGGCGACACGGGACAGGCGACAGCCCGGGCGACCGCTTGCCGACCCGCCGGCCCGTGCCCTCCAGTCCCCGCAGCCAGCACCCCTCTGCCCGCCCGCGACGGCCGCGTCCCCCTGCCTCGGCTCGGCGACGTCGCGGCTAGAGTCCCGCAAGCAGCGGCCACCGGGCCCCGAGACTCCGCCGCCGCCGCCGCCGCCGGGGCTGCGGAGGGAGGCGGAGACGAGGCAGGCTGCAGCGGCGGGAGGCGGGGCCGGGGACGCGGGAGCCGCCGAGCGCCGTTACCAGGACGCGCGGCTCGAGGCTCGGCGAGCTCGCGAGTGTGGCCACGTCATTTCCCCGCAGCCAAGCTCCGCCCCGCAGCTCCCCGCCCCGCAGTCCTCCAGCCTGCAGCTTCTCAGCCCTTAGCCAAGCTCCGCCCCGCAACCCTCCAACCTGCAGCTCCTCAACCTGCAGCCCAACTCTGATCCTCAACCCTCCAACCCATAGCTCCGCGTCCCTGCAACCTGCAAATCTGCAGCCCTGCACCCTTTGGCCCTCCAGCCAACAGCACTTGTCCTCTGCACTCCAGTAGCTACACAGCTATTCAGCCCCCACACTAAGCGCCCTTCCCCACCGAGGCCTCCAGATCACAGTCGCACTGGGCCTTACAACCCTGCAGCTGGAGAGTTCCCACAGCATCCCGCAGCATTGTCTCACTTTTCATCACGCAGACCCACAGCTGGCAGCTCCTTAACCCAGCCATTCCCCCCACCGCAGTCTGCACCCTTTGGCTATTGCCCTGTGCCTGAGTGTGCAATCTAATGTTTTAAAAAAAATCGTCCAAAGAAGATAAGAATTTGATGGTGACCTTCGCTTAGCAACAAGCTGGAAACTTGACAGAGCCTCTCTGCATGTGCCTTTTGTGTGTGGGCCCAGCAACAGTGCACATAGGACTTTAAGGCCAAGCATCTCTACAACAGAGAAGTGGTGGTGAAATAGAGGGAGATCCGTAATCCTACACGCGACTGGTCTTCTCAAACTCACCCAGACTCAAGCATTTCAGGGTCACAATGATCTAATGTGTGCCAGGCTAGAATGAAGCAATGCCAAGTGCCTATGTGTAGAGGAACACACCTCTACAGTCAGCTGCACCCCACTTCTCGGTGGGATGAAGCCTGGAACAATTAAATATGAAATATAATTGACTAGAAATTAGAATCGGACTGGGAAATAAAGGGGAGAACCGAACAAGGGAACAAGATGTCTGCCTTTAAGGATTGGGGGCTGTATCAAGATTTAGCATCACGTGCACGTTTTCACCTTGCTAAATATATTACTTTATACTGATCTTTTCTTAGGATCTCTGCCCTTCTAGGTAAAATGACTTATAAACAACAAAAACTTACATCCTGTGTTGAAGTGGAGTCCTTTTAGGTTAATATGAATATGAACTTTACAGGAATATACTTACATTTTGAAAAATACATTCTCCGTACAGTTTTGCAGAACTGAGCTCCTCCACTTCATGCGATTTCTCTTTAACATGTGAGTAGCCATCACATGAAGTTGAATGTGCAGCCGGGCAGTGGTGGCGCACGCCTTTAATCCCAGCACTTGGGAGGCAGAGGCAGGAGGATTTCTGAGTTCGAGGCCAGCCTGGTCTACAAAGTGAGTTCCAGGACAGCCAGGGCTACACAGAGAAACCCTGTCTCGAAAAACAAAAACAAAAACAAAAAAAAAAAATTGAATGTGCTAGCAAATTGAATCGAGGACCAAACTAACAAAGTATCTGAGTGTAACAAAAACTAAACAGTTGAAACAGAACCATGCTTCACTATGTTCATAGCAGCCCTATTTATAACAGCCAGAAGCTGGAAACAACCCAGATGTCCCTCAGTGGAGGAATGGATACAGACAATGTGGTATATTTACACTATGGAATACTACTCAGCTATTAAAAACAATGAATTCATGAAATTCTTAGGCAAATGGGTGGAACCTATTGGGTTACCTAAGTGAGGTAACCAAATCACAAAAGAACACACATGGTATGCACTCCCTGATAAGTGGATATTAGCTCAGAAGCTCGGACTACCCAAGACACAATTCACACATCAAATGATGCCCAAGAAGAAGGAAGGACAGGCCCCTGGTTCTGGAAAGGCTTGATGCAGCAGTGTAGGGGAATACCAGGACAGGGAAGTGGGAGGGGATTGATTGGGGAACAGGGGGAGGGAAGAGGGCTTATGCGACTTTTGGGGAGGGGGAATGAGGAAAGGGGAAATCGTTTGAAATGTAAATAAAGAATATATCTAATAAAAAAAGAAAAAAAAACTAAACAGAATACAGAGTGACTAGGATCCTAAAACAGTTCCAGATCTGTTAGAATTCCAGAAGGGAAGATCAAAATTGATAGAATCTTCTGCCAGATGCAAGACACTCAGTACTTCAGTAGTAGATCTTCCAGAAATAGAATTTAGTTCTAGCATTCTGAATGGGGCAGGCAATGAGAAACATGTGTGCATTTTCTGCCCCCTTAATCACTAATTAAATAAGATAAAGAGAATTAGAAACCATATAAACTGGTGACACAATGGCTTTGTGATATGGTTAAGGGAAGGTTTTCATTTTAGATATTCGAAAACAGTCAGAGATGTCTTGAAGAGTCCAGAGCAGGCAGAGGAAGTAGACTGAACATGGCCAAGGTCTAGCAGGGGACAGAGAATAGAAAGAACATAGTGAAAGGAGCAGGGATAAAGTGTTGAGATAGGAAAAAACAAAGCAAGAATAGTAAGGTTAGACAGAGAACTGGTAGCTGGGGAGGGAAGCCTATGAGCTGGAGGGAGTTTGGGGTAGGGGAGGATAGAGAAGGGCTGGGATGCTAGCATGGACCTTGAATGTGCAACAGGCACACGTGACACTGAGGGAGCCTGGAGGCCAGCATGAGCTCTGATAGGCTGATAGGTGCCACAGGTAGCCATACATCCCTTCTGCCAGAGGAAGGAGAAGTGGTTCCTTTTGGTAGAGGGGAACCAGCTTCACAAGCTCCTGAGGAATGCTGCCTTTTATCTAACCACAAGAAATCCTCCTATATAGTCCTATGGGCTGAGCTCATTTCTAGGTAGATGGATGGCCTTTTGGAGTTTGGGGAAATGAGTTTCCTTTGGACCTGAGATAAAGTCGTATTATTTAATTACATTCGGGGCAGAGGAAACCCCATCATGTTAGCACTCTCTTGTCCTCATTATCAATAAAAAAATGCTCACTAGATTTGTATATATCCAGATCTTGCTGAGGTAAGAGAGACGTTTGGGAGTTCTGTCCCTGCAACAGAGAAGAGAGAGTATATGACAGGAAATACAGAGACCAGTATATAGCATCAGCTGAGTCCCTGCAGCTTCTCCTTTTCCGTAATTCCTTCTAAAGGAGATGGGTACCTGCATCTTCCTTCTCTGACTTAGAAGTTAGAGGTTGTGGCACTCAAGTGTCTGCCATCACTACTTTAAGCCAAGAGAATCCACCCACCCCCTAAACTTTATGCTCAGAAGATATCCAGTGTTCTATGAATTTAACATTTTCCCTATAAATAATGAATAAATCGGCCATTTTACACAGAATTATGTTTATTATTAAATAATCATAGTGATGTAATGTATACTATAACACCCTCATGCAGGTGTTATACATCAGGTGGTGCAATGTGGCTAGATCAATGTTTGAATGGGGGCAGTCAAAGAATATTACACAAGAATACAAAGAATTACAAAGGATATTAGTGTGGCAGAGCAGGTGTCAAGATGACTGGTGGGTGGGAAGACTTATGTGCCTTGACAATGTGACTTTGGGACCTTATTCTGATGACACAGATGAGCCCCTGAAAAGCCTCAAGCAAGCAAACTGAAATAATTGGATTTGCATTTCTGGTCCAAAGTTCTTGTGACAGAGGAAAATGGACTACAGAGACACCTGCATGGATGAGGAGCCCCTTGTCCCTAGTAGATGAGACAAGAGGGATTGCCACCTTAAATATGTGGGTGATAAGAAAAAGGAAAGGGTGGGAGAAGTCAAACAGTACATTCAGGCTGGATAAAACAGGGCACTCAAGGGCGTCACCTCAGAAAAGGAATAGTAGGGACAGGTGTGTTTAGCGTGGGATGTGATAACTTTTGAGATGCCTGTAGGACACCTTCACTCCAGTTAAATATAGAAGAGGAACTATAACCATATCCAGAATAGAAAAATAAATGCAATTGCCTTCAAGAGGACTCCAGAAGCCATGCTTCTGTGGGGAACCAATGCATCAATGTAGGTGGGTATTATAGTTTGGATAAACATCCCCCAAATATCCATATTTTAAGGGTCTGGCTCCAGAATAATACAATGGAAAAGTGTTGAAGACTGTAAGATGCTCTTTGTCTGACCATAGCCTCTGTTTTCACTTGTGACCCTGACAAGAGCAAGTCTGCTCTGTCACAGGTTTGCTGACGTCACTGTCTGCGAGGCACACCAAAGCCACTTGCAAATGGGTCTGCAGGTCTTAAGACTGGAGCTTCCAAAACTGTCCATGAGATAGATTACTCTCTTTCTCTATGCACTTACTGTCTCAAGAGTTTTATGTAGAGATTGGAAGCAAACAATGGTAGGTTATCGTCTGGTACATTCTAGAATTTCTCTCTGAGGAGGAGTCATCTGCAGTAGGTGGAAGCATCAGGTCTATGAGATAATAGCCAAGAACACAAGGTTCATACCAAGAGCCTTGGTCCAGCACAGATAGGTAGAGGCTGGTACAAAGGAAGTCCCTGCAAGCAGATAGAGGAATAAACATTAAATGAAAAGAATTATTAGCTATTAGAGCTGGAAGGGAATTTGGAGCTTAATCTCTTAGTTTTGTACACACTGAAGATCAGAAATGTAGTTACCCAAATTTTCAAATCAACTAATAGGGGAGCTAGAATTATATAGCATATGTGTTGCCTTATAGGCAATTCCACTGGGCTCCTCCCAGAAACCTAGCAACAGTGACCTAGCAACAGCTTACATCATTACCTGCCTCTAGGTGCCAAAGAGGGAGCCCAGTGTGGCAGGCTGTAAGAAGACCACTCATTACCACACTTCTCCTTTTCCCTTTTCTTCAGTCTCTCCATCTTTCTCTCTCTGTTCCCACATGTTCCTGGTCAGCCTCTTCCTCTCTTCCTCTCTCTCTCTTCTCTCTTTTTGTTCTCCTCTGCCTCCGCCCCTTTTCTGCCTTTACCATTTTTTTCCAGGCCCCCTTCCCTCTCTCAATAAACTCTCTTTATACTAGGCCTGTCATATGGTGTAATTCCTCAGGAGGATATCTTAGCCAGGCTTGTCGAGGTGCCCACTGCATTATACCACGTTATAAAGCATAACAACATTAAACCTTGATTTCTGCATATTACTGAAATAGGCTCTCACCATGCAGCGCAGACATGCCTGGAATTTGTTATTTAGTTCAGACTGGTCTCATTCTCATGACCCTTCTGCATCTGCCTCCTCTGTGGTAATATTACAGACATGCGCCACTACATCTGGCATTTTTTTTCTCATTCACTGAACAGCAGTTTAAAGTCACTTATAAGTAAATCTTTTTCTGATATTATTTCACTACTGCTATCTTAGGTTAGTTCTTTTTTATGCTAATATTTCAATCACGATATATGTATATATTCAGAATGATTTAAAATGGTCTCATATTCAGAATGATTTTTAAATGGGTGTAATGGTGCATACTTTAAGTTCCAGCACTTGGGAGGCAGAGGCAAGCAGATCTCTGTGAGTTTGAGGCGCCAGCTTGGTCTGTCTACATAGGGAGTCTATGCAGAGAGACCCTGGTGCCACCCCTGCCAATGATTGCTGGTCGGGAAGTGAAGAAAAGTTTATTCATAGTTGCAACAGCTAATTAATGACAAAGCAAGTGAAGCTTACCTGACCTTACCTAGAAGGGTCCTAGGAACAAATAACACGGCTATAAAATTGATGAGAAATCTATGAAAGTAACCATTTTTTCTTTTTTTTTGAAAAGCATGTTCTTTTATTGAAAAAGGAAGTAAAAACATTTTCTGATAAAATTGAAGATTTACATGGAAAATATCTCTGATAAAATTGAAGTCATATATAAAAAACGCGTTAAGATTGAGTATTTCATGGAAAAATTATACAGATAAAATGGTAGGCATAAAAATATTACTAAGTTTTTTGAAAGTGGAATTATAAACACTTTCTGATAAAACTGAAGATCTACAAGGAAAATATTCCTGAAAAAATTCAAGAAATATATAGAGAAACATGTTAAAACTGACTATTACATGGAAAATTATACAGATAAAATGGAAGGTATAAAAATGTTCCCAAGTTTATTGAAAGTAAAATTATAGACATTGTCTGATAAAACTGAAGATCCACATGGAAAATACTTCTGACAAAATTGAAGAAACATACAGAAAAACATTAAAATTGAAGATTATCATGGACAATTATACGGACAAAATGGTAGGCACAAAAACATTCCTAAATTGATTGAAAGTGGAAATACAAACACCGCCCCCCCCCAACGAAACTGAAGATCTACACAAAAAACACCTCCGACAAAATCGAAGAAATACACAGAAAAATGTTAAAATTAAAGATTATCATGGAAAATAATACATTCAAAATGGTAGACACAAAAAGCATTACTAAATTGAAAGAGGAATCACAAACATTTTCTGATAAAATTGAAGATCCACATGAAAAAATCTCTGTCAGACTATGTTTTTTGTTGGGGAATTGAGTCTATTGGCATTATAAGATATTAAGGAGTAGTGATTGTTGCATCCTGTTATTTTTGATGTTCTTTTTATGTTTGTGTGATTACTTTCTTTCGGGTTTGTTGGAAAAAGATTGCTTTCTTGCTTTTTCTAGGGTGTAGTTTCCCTCCTCGTGTTGGCGTTTTCCATCTATTATCCTTTGTAGGGCTGGATTTGTGGAAAGATATTGTGTAAATTTGGTTTTATCATGGAATATCTTGGTTTCTCCATCTATGGTAATTGAGAATTTTGCTGGGTATAGTAGTTTGGGCTGTCATTTGTGTTCTCTTAGGGTCTGTATGAGATCTGCCCAGGATCTTCTAGCTTTCATCATCTCAGGTGAGAAGTCTGCTGTAATTCTGATAGACCTGCCTTTATAGATTACTTGACCTTTTTCTCTTACTGCTTTTAATATTCTTTCTTTGTTTAGTGCATTTGGTGTTTTGATTATTATGTGCTGGGAGGACTTTCTGGTCTGGCCCAGTCTGTTTGGAGTTCTATAGGCTTCTTGTATGTTCATGGACATCTCTTTCTTTAGGTTAGGGACATTTTCCTCCATAATTTTGTTGAAGATATTTACTGGCCCTTTAAGTTGCAAATCTTCACTCTCATCTATACCTATAATCCTTAGGTTTGGTCTTCTCATTGTGTCCTGGATTTCCTAGATGTTTTGGCTCAGGAGACTTTTGCATTTTGCATTTTCTTTAACTGTTGAGTCAATGTTTTCTATGGTATCTTCAGCCCGAGATTCTTTCTTCTATCTCTTGTATTCTGTTGTTGATGTTTGCATCTATGACTCCTGAGTTCATTCCAAGATTTTCTATCTCCAGAGATGTCTCACTTTGTGATTTCTTTATTGCTTCTACTTCCATTTTTAGATCCTGGATGGTTTTGTTCAGTTCCTTCACTTGTTTGTTTGTGTTCTCCTGTAATTCTTTCAGGGATTTTTGTGTTTCCTCTTTAAGGGCCTCTACCTGTTCACCCATGCTCCCCTGTATTTCTTTCAGGGATTTTTGTGTTTCCTCTTTAAGGGCCTTTACCATTTGACCCATGTTCTCTTGTATTTCTTTAAGGGAGTTATTTATGTCCTTCTTGATGTCCTCTAACAGCATCGTGAGAAGAGACTTTAAATCCAACTCTTGTTTTTCCAGTGTGTTGGGGTATCCGGGATTTGTTGTGGTGGGAGAACTGGGCTCTGATGTTGCCAAATAGCCTTGGTTTCTGTTGGTAGGGTTCTTGTGCTTGCCTTTCACCATCTGGTTATCTCTGGCGTTAGTTGGTCTTGTTGTCTCTGGCTGGAGCTTGCCCCTCCTATGGGCCTGTTAACCTGTGTCTGTACTCCTGGGAGACCAACCCTCTTCAGGTAGGGTCTGTGCACAGAAGGCTGTGGAGCTGCCTGGTTCCCTGCTGCAGAAGGCGGCCGAAAGGAAGACTCCTGTCCCAGCTGCTCCACTGGTCGTATGCCCTGTGCGCTCCTAGCTGTACCCCTCCAGAGAGAAGGTGGAGATCTCACCTCTGCACTCAGAAGTGATATCACTTGCTGGGAGATCATTCTCTCCTGGCGGGCTAAGCACAGAAGGCTGTGGAGATGCCTGGTTCCCTGCTGCAAATGGAGGCCGGAAGGTTTCCTGTAATTCTTTAAGGGCTTTTTGTGTTTCCTCTTTAAGGGCTTCTGTGTTCTCCTGTATTTCTTTAAGGGATTTTTTTGTCTCCTCTCTGGCTGGAGCTTGTCCCTCCTGTAGGCCTATAAGCCTATGTCTATACTCCTGGGAGAACAACTCTCTTCTGGCAGGGTCTGTGCACAGAACGCTGTGGAGTCGCCGGGCTCCCTGGTACAAATGGCAGCAGGAAGACTTCTGTCCCAGCTGCTCCACTGATCATATGCCCTGTGCACTCCTATCTGTTCCCCTCCAGAAAAAAGGTGGAGATCTCACCTCTGTTCTCAGAAATGAATGCATTGCTGGGAGATCACTCTCTCCTAGTGGGCTGTGCACAGAAGGCTGTGGAGCTGCCCGGCTCCCTGGCTCAAATCTATTTTTTTTCTTACGTTTACAAAATTTTGTTTATTATAGTCCCAGAAAACCTAGATAAACTCCAGACTACAGCACTTCAGAATCAAAATCATAGCCAGGAATGCAATCGATAACATATCTGACTAGGAATCAGAAGAATCAAAATTAGGTTTGAAATGTGAGCTCCAAAGTCAATGCAGCTGGTGCAGTGTTGCGTGCCAGAAGTTAGGGATCCTGATTCAGAAAAACCAGGATAGCATAACAAGACCTTATCAGAGAGACCGAGGTAGAGAAAGAAAGAAAGGCAGAGGGAGAGAAAGAAGAGGAAGGAAGAGAGGAGGAAAGATGAGGAGCAAGGGAAGGAGGGAGGGAGAGAGGACCAGCCCAACAGAGACCTAGAGACACCTGATGGGGAGTAGAGAGGCAGGGAGGGAGGCGGGGGGGGGAGAGAGAGAGAGAGAGAGAGAGAAGAACATGATGATTCTAGGTGAAAACTCAGTCAATGAATTAAAAAAATGACAAATCAGTTGTCATTAAGATTAAAATTGTTGGTCAAGTAAGGGACATTCAAGAGTGAGATGAAAATCCTTTCAACAGAAGGAAACATTTTCAGGTCATATACATGACAATGGGCTGAGATCAAGAACATATAGAGAATTCATAAAACACAGAAACAAAGAGCCCAATTTTAAAAATAGGCAAAAGCTTGAAATGTCACTTTTCCAAAATATATAGAAATTACGAAGAAGAAAGTACAATGATAGATGCTTAATATCACTAACCATCAGAGAAATTAGAATAAATCTCAGTGAGATGCCACTTCATTCCCATTGGGATGGCTATTGCTAAAACCAAACCAAATGACAAGAAAATGGAAAGTAGTAAGTATTATATGGGGAAATTAATACACTTGTCACTTGTGCATTACTGGTTAGAATATAAAATGATGATATACTGAAAAACTATAGTGATTCCTTAAAAAATAAAAAAGGACCCTGACATACAATATCATACAATGACAAAACCCCTCCTAATGCATGAATGGAAAAATCGACAGCAAAGACTGAAAGATGTCTGTAAACCAATATAGTATTATTGCAGCTATACATTCTTTCTTTGTCATAGCAATTGTCCATAGACAGATGAGTGGATAAACAGAATGTGGTAGACACAATGGGTAGACACAGTGTTTAAGAAGTCTCTTCAGACTCTGGGGATGAATACCAAAGACACGCTAAGTGAATTAAGCTAGTCCAAAAGATACAGATAGAATGTGATTCTACCAGTATGAGTTACCTTGAGTGGCCATACTCATAGAGACCAATAGAACTATGGCGGCCAGAAGGAAAGTATGGAGTGGAATTTAACGAGAGGAGTCAGGACAGAGGCAAAGTTTTAGAGACAAATAGTAGTAACGAATGAACTTAAAATGGCTAAAATTGCATGTTAGATCGATTTTAACACAATGAATAAAATTGGTCATCTTATTTTCTCAGGGAAAATACTTGTGAAAGTCAGTTCCAGAGACTAAAAGTGGCATACTTCTGTATCAGCAGGTAGGATTTAGTAACGGCTTCTAGAGGCTCAACTCCAGAAATGAAACAATCATTTCCTGCCTGAGGCTATGGTTAGTAAATGAGGATCTTTGGTTTGAAGGAAGAGAAAGGTGGAGAAAATATTCCTCGCTTAGTCCTTTCCTGTTGTGTGGCATATAAAGACAACATCCCACGCTAGTACCGGCTACTCTCTGGCCCTGACGGTCTTGCTGCCTCCATGGCTAGCTCCAGACAGTGACAGTCCATCTCATGGTTCTATTGCTGTGGATTGTAACCTGGTAAAAACCAAAACTCTAGAGGCATGCGATTTGTCAGTCAGATTTTTATTAGTAAATTCTCGACCCACAAAACGCCTGCACAATGAACTCAAAACTCAATTGATATAAACACAAACTGCACCCCTAGATGGAACAAGTGCACCCTACTTATTATTTAATCATCTATCTAAGGAATCCCCAATACTTATGGCTCCTAGGACTATGTGGTTCTGGCTCTTCTTCCTCTCCTATAGGTTCCATCTTGTCTCCTCCTCTTCATCTCTTGGCCAAGTGCTCCTGATGGTCCATCCGTGTAATGACTATCTCCTCCTCTCTCTGGATTCTCCTTCTCATGGTCTCTCTCAAGACCCCTTACTCAATTCTAAGTGCCACCATCTTATCCTTTATGCCCAGCCATAAACCCCAGCCATTTATTGGCCAATCAGGAATTATTGAGGAACATTCTTTACAGTACATATATTAGTACAATGCTCCAAGATTTGGTTGCAGTCTGGAGAGGAGCACACAACTCACTCATCTTCTGAATACACAGCACATAAGACACCCCAACAGGGTGGCACTATTTGGAGTTGTGGCCTTGCTGGAGGAAGTGTGTCACTGTGAGGGTGGGCTTTGAGGTCTCCTATGTTCCAGCTCTGCCCAGTGTGGCACAGTCTTCTTCCTTTGCCCTGCAGATCAAGATGTAGAACTCTCAGCTCCTTCTCCAGTGTCATGTCTTCCTGGTTGCTGCCATGCTTCCCGCCATGGTGATAATGGACTAAACCTCTGAGACTGTAAGTTAATCCCAATTAAATGCTTTTCTTTGTAGGAGTTGCCATGGTCATGATGTCCCTGGCCACAGCAATGAAGAGACTAAGACAGGTAGATGTCCCATACTGAATATCCACAATAATCCTCTGTGGAGGCAGTGAGGTGTCCTCTTTTACATCACAGTGTTCTGCCTCTTAGGAAGATTCTGTGCTTAAATGGGACTTGGTCCCAGGCCATACCACACTGATTCAAACTCAATAGAAACTGCACACAACTGGACTTCAACAGAATCAATAAATATACTGCATCTTGCAAGGCTTCACATGAGTACACAGAATATTTTTAGCCAGATATTATCCAAGAGCAACTCCTCTCTTGGTACAAGTATCTCAGGACTATGGAAAGACCACCAGAATCTTCACATTCCTAGTTGTGTTTCTTCATCAATGAGACAAGGAAACAGAACAAAAAGACATTGAGGGGTTCTTATATTTCTCACATATTATCTGCTGAATTATCCCACATTTTAGGGCAGAATCTAGAAATGCCACACATCAATCATTTTCTTGCAATAACTTCTGCTTTTAAACATAATCACCCAAAGCTTGGCACATGCAGTAAGGCGACATAAAGTTGCAGGTATCCTTAGGTAGGTTGTTTGATTTAGATGGATGAATTGAGTACTTTCTGAATGCTTAATAATAATAAATATTCAATTAATGTCTGCTTCTGGTTCAGCTCACTTTATACTTTTTCTTTTTATTACCTTTCATTTTATTTACAAAACCAGGGTTTTTTCCAGTTGCTGACTAGTTTATCCATCTACTTTGGGTTCTTCCAAAATTAGGAAATGAAGTAGATCATTTACATGGTAGGTGATTTGGGGAAACATGAAGCACAAATATAGGAAGGAAAAGCTACTGAAGAATACATCATTGAGTTGGCTATACTATGTCCATTGGAACTCAGTTCTAGTACCTCTCCTCAGAAGAACCCAGTAGAATGCATCTCAGAATCCATCCTGCCCAACACACACACACACACACACACACACACACACACACACACACACACACACACCATTGAAAGGCTTAAATTAATTTACTGACTCTCTTCTCTTATTGAGTGAAAACATTTAATTGGGGCTGGTTTACAGTTTCAGTTTCTCTCTTGTGTGATGGTTCTCAACCTGTGGGGCTCAATTTATTTGGGGATTGAACAACCCTTTCATAGTAGTCAACTATAACCATCAGAAAACACAAGCATTAATATTACAATTCATATCAGTAGCAAAATTACAGTCATGAAGTAGCAACAAAAATAATTTTATGGTTGGGGGTCATCACAACATGAGGAGCTGTAGTAAAGGGTCACAGCATTAGGAAGGTTGGGAACCACTGCTCTAGTATATGTCATTCAACACATTTTAGGGAAATTCTGTGCAGTAGAAAGAGTAAAGACATGCAGTCCTTGAGAGAGCAAGAGCTGTTGCATTCTCTTTAATTTCCCATCACCTGCAAATGGCATCTGTAGTGGCTATTCCTGGTTGCCAACTTGACTATATCTGGAATGAACTGCAATCAAGAATTAGAAGGCTCGCCTGTGACCCTGATCTTGAGGCCGGGAGATACAAGTTCTGACCTGGGTCTTGGCCTGGAGATCTTGAGGCATAGTGGCTATGAATCCCAGAAGACTAAGACAGGGAGATCTCTGAGTTCAAGGTCATCTGGGATAAAAGAAGTCCCAGATCCAGGTGTGGTGGTACACACTTTTAATCTGGGCTACAGCTTCTGCTGGAGACCTACATATGGACATCGTTAAGAAGGAAGATTCTCTTCTTCATCTGCTTGCCTTGTGGGACTGAGCAACTGATAGATCCTTGGACTTCCATTCACAGCTGCTGCTGACCATTGTTGGGGAGTTGGACTACAGACTGTAAGTCATCAACAAATTCCTTTACTATATAGAGACCGCCCATAAGTTCTGTGACTCTAGAGAACTCTGACTAATAAAGCATTATAAAGAAGTGGTACAGGACACTAAAGATACTTTCCACAATCTATCCCTTGATCCATTTCACCCTCCATAAAAATCCAACCCCTCTCAAAATATTAATGCCATAGCCATTTGCAAATTTCAAAGGTACTCAAGACTGTTCATGGAATAAGCAGGTGACCCTTATGGAACTATCTCAAACTCTACTACTGGTATTTATCAAGTCCAGACATTCACCATCTATTTTAGAACGTCCTCATCTTTGATGAGTACTTCAGCTGACATAAGTTATCTTCTTGAAGAAACCTTGTTGACCTCAAAGTCAGAGATCCACTTGTCTCTGCCTCTTGAGTGCTGGGATTAAAGGCATGCACCAAACACACCCTGCTAATATTGAATTTATTTTCCAGGTCTTTCATCAGGACAGATGAATGGATAGAATGATAGAGGGACATCACATGAATCCTTTCAGGACTAGAAATATTTGTTTTTTCTTCTATCATTTAGCAATAATTGTAGGTGTTCATGACAATCAGAATCAACTAACACACTAGTATTTAAAAAATGCCTTTGTCTGTTAGACCTTTGGCTTGAAGATTCCCAAGTGAGTAGGATAGTCATACAGAGAGTCCCGGGGAGCTATTCTGTGACCCCTTGCAACAGTGAGTGTCTTCCTCTTCCCAACAACTAACAAGCCTTTAATCTAACAGAACACAAAGGTAGATAGAAACAAAATGCCCAGATTCTGCAAGTGAATGAAGGGGATAGTGTGTGAAAAGCCATTCCTACTTCATCTTGGTTTCCAGACCCAGTTCTAATTTTTGGACCATATATCTGCCATTATTTCAAAGTGTATACCACACCAAGAACAGCAGGTCCCAAACAAGCAGAGCCTTTTCCCTATGTGAACCGAGCCTTTGATAATCCATTCTAGCATTCTAGCAAAGGGACTTCTTTTGAATAACGGTGTATATGGTAGAGATAGTGGATTCCATGTTCCCTTTCCTGCATTCTAGGATGCAGTGTCTGTAAATAAACCACACTGTGAGTCATTAATAATAATCCTAGAAGTGACATTCATGGGCAAGTCAGCCAAATGCATATTCAGAATCAAAGGCACTTCCAGTAAGGGTGACTCATTCCCTCATTCTCAGGAGCGTGTGTGTGAGAAAGACCTGATGGAAACAATTTGTCACTAAGTGCCTTGCTGTGTCTTTGAAGAGTTGGTACTCTATCAAATGCTATCTATTGGGTTTGCTGCTGGCATGACAGCACTTCCACAGAAGTCCTAGCTATGCAAGCTCAGTGAGAGGAATCACTATGCATGGCCTCCCCACCTGTCAAAAAGACCACTGTGCTTATGGATATATTACACTGGAGTGAATAGAACAAAGACCAGCTGACAATGGAACCAGACAAGTTCCTTGGTATTGAATGCTCTCCCATGGACAAGAGCATGGAACGTTAAGATGTGCACATTTGACTCTTTGTCCGTCATAGTAGTCAACTATAACCATCTTTATGGTTTACACTCAGCATTATAATGTTTCTTGTCACATTGTCCTAGTGAGTCAACTCAATTTAGTACCATGCAATGCAGCATATATACAGCTTTCATCATTCTTTCTCTATAAACCCAGTGGTCTGTGCCACACTCCAGACCTCGTAAGCCAACATATTATACCATTTCCATAAATAAAATTTATATCACATATTAAATATATATCATATATAAATATGTCATATATACAAACACATATAAACATATCATATATAAATATCTACCATATGTAAACCAATATCATATATTAAAATATATCATAAGTATATATGTATTTTTTTATATATATGATACAGGGTCTCATGTAGCCCAGACTGGCCTTCAACTCACTGTATAACTGACAGTGACCTTTGAACTTCCTGTGTCCCCCTCCTAAGTTTTGACATTACAGTCATGCACAGCCATGTCCATTCTTAAAGCTATTTCATTTTACAAACAGAATTGTATTGTTTGTCTTCTGTCACTTGGGCACAGAGAACATGAAGTGAGGGATAGTCCAACATAGGTTGGTGGCAAGGGAATCTGGGCACTAGTTCATCAAACTGGCTTGTGTACCATGGAATTGGTTAAGCTTGATCCTATCTATGTAATTTTCCTTACATGGCGCATGGTGGTTATGTGAACCTAAAACTTAGATGATTTGATAATATACAGCTCAGAGTGGGCCTCTCCACTTGCAGGTTCTTGAGGTCTCAAGGCAAGGTGTTCAGTCTCTAGGGGGGCCCTGGGACATAGAAGAAACTTTTCTTTAAGCAGAGAGTGGTTCCCTGAAGAAGTTGGGTATGTTGACAAGAATTCTGAGTCACCTCTCCTCTACTGGCTGCCTCTGTCACCCTTGAGGCTCTTGAGCCCTGTAGTCTTAGTAACAAGAAAGATTGTTTAATCCTGCACTTTATTAATGAAACCAAGAGGGTGTTGGGATCCCCTATTATTAGTGCCACCTCAAATCATGAGCTTTTACAAGGTCTGGGTAAACATATTTCTTTAGCAGAAGAGCTAGAGTGTTAGAGTACATGTGTGTACTGGAGAAGGCATCCTATTCAGCCACTGTGCTCTGGGTCTGATAACTGGTTGTGACCTGGAAATTCACCCAGATCATACTTTCCAGTTATGGTTACCAATCCTTATCTAGTACCTATATTTACTTGTTTGGTTTCTTTCTTTCTTCCTTTCTTTTTTCTTCCTTCCTTCCTTCCTTCCTTCCTTCCTTCCTTCCTTTCTTTCTTTCTTTCTTTCTTTCTTTCTTTCTTTCTTTCTTTCTTTCTTTCTTTTTAGGATTGTTGACATAAGTCAAATTACAATGTTGAAAGCTTTCATGCCTGCTTTCCCCACATCTAAGAATACAAAGGTCTATTAGTTGTTCCCCCCAAACCCCTAGGACTCCAGAGTTCTGGTTATTCTCTGGCCGTCTTATCTGTTGTACTGATTACACCCACTTGGCCTTTGATGTTTAAGTCCAGCTACCTGAACCCTAAAATCATATTTTTAAAAATTTCCCATAGGCTCTATGGAGATGCGTTCTGTGGTTAAACTTTCTTCTGACCTTTTAGAAAATGCTAGTGCATGTCTTATCCGCCACTGGGCAGGACTGTCCTAGGAGACACAGTCAATGGGTATCACCTGAAAACCCCATTCCCACTTCTGGAGCTTCCCAGCACATTTCTTAAAATCCAAAGGCAGCTTGGGAATCTCTATGTCACCATTTTATCCCATGGTTCATTTCGAACAATTATGTTGGAACAAATCCTAGGTATCCTTGACATAATGTTAAGCCTTAGGTTGTAGGAGAAATGTTTCCATGTTAATAAACTTGACCCATCCATTCTTAAATCTCCATCACTCTACTTAGTTTAGCACCTTCAAACTTATTGCCATTTCTTGTTTTCTGTCAGAATTGTTCTGCAACAATTCCAAGTCAATTACAGCCTCCAATAGATATTCTGTGCCCCCCACTTTATATGCTAGCACCTTACCAACCTGTGGGTCAGGGTGTCAGTGGACAGGATGCCAAGGAAGATTGATGGTCTATGAGATACTCAAGAGAGGATTTCCTTATTTTTCAGTCCTGGGAAGACTGCAATCCACTAGCAAGAGGGAGACACTGGCTTCTATGGTCTTTGAGATTCAAAAGCATCCAGAATATAAGGTCTTTATTATCCATAACCTTGTCCAGATCCACATTCATGATTACATCCACGGTCACACTCATATCCACTTAAATGAAGCCTCCTTGTCTTTATCATAAGAATCAGCTACTGTTCATTCTTATTATAGCCATGTCTTTGACACAGAGCTTTGACATAGGAGAGCTTCACAGTCTGGGTCCTTCTACTTCCTAACACTCTGGTAATTAAGTTCTGAGTCTAATATTTTAGCACAGATTCTGGGTTTTTCTTCTTCTCCCCACAGTCTCTTTATTTGTACCCAGGGAGTAAGTTTGACTTTCCCAGAAAGCCCTAAATCATTTGCTGTCCTCTTCATCAAGGCCTTCAAGACCGTGAAGGCCTTTCATGAAAGCCAGTCAACTGTATGCTCTTAGAATCAACAGTGCCCCTTTTCATTCAAATATCAGAGACACTGGATAAGCAACGCTTCCCGCACCCACATGTGATTTACCACAGATGAGAATTCTGTAGTTAGGCCAGAGGTAATTGACTCTACATGGTGTGGACTTCTGCTTCCATCTCACTAGGACATAAACCATTTTCATGTTATTCTGTTGGGAGCCTGCTTTCTTGTAGCACATTTAGTATTATAGTTTTGTCTGGTTCACCTCAAACTCAAGAGTCTGAGACTATAGAAGATATGAAGCAAGCAGGAAGCTTTTTTGTTTTGTTTTGTTTTTTAGTAAAGGAAGCTGGGAAAGTTGATAAACAGCATGTTACTGACCTCATTCAGGTCTTCTGGGGTAGGGATGGGAACTCAGAAGAACTACTTGGAGTCTAGGTCAGAGTGTTCTTACAAAGAATGGGAGGCTGAAGCCTTTGTCCCCTGCTGCTTCTTGGCCCTTGAACTAACCAGTCCTCTGAAGACATCCTAACCTAGCCTTAGATCGTGCCTTGCACATACCTATGTAAGCTTCTATTCCTTCAGAAGAAGACTTCGAACAGAAACTCTGATAGGTAGTGTGGTGGGACATTGAAAAGATGTATGGTCTGGACCCCTGCAGCTGCAGCACGGGTCAAAAGTGAGCTGGGTGGAGGAAAATGAGTCACTAAAGCTTTGTTTCCTGATAGAACATAGTCTCCTCGTTTCCCATAATCCAGTGATTCTCAACCTTCCTAATACAGTTTTTATACAGTTTTTATACATACTTTTAATACAGTTCCTCATGTTGTGCTGACCCCTAACTATGAAACTATTGTTGTTGCTACTTCATAACTGTAATTTTGATACTGTTATGAATCATAATGTAAATGTTTTTGGCAAGTAGAGGTCTGCCAAAGGGTCCAAGACCCACAGGTTCAGAACCACTGCCTTAATCAAACACACCGATCTCTCCTTTGCAAAGAATGTCAACAGATAAATAAGGCCTATGCACGCTTAGCAGAATAACATTTGTCTCTTCAGAAAACAATGGATGAAACAAGAAACAGTCTACCTATGAAGCTAGTGCTGAACTCAGGGTTGAACATGAGAGCTGAACTCAGGGTTGATCCTGAGAGCAGGAGTTGGTGGTCTGCTTCTTGTTTCATTTTGCTTTTCTTCAGATTAGCTGGTCAATCCCTTGTTCTTGGGTCCCAGATCTGGTGTCCAGAAGATAAAACATTTGCTCCAGATTTCATGGCAGAAAAGATAATAAAATATTTAGATGAGAAATGATATATTTGCTTCCATCCTTCGGGGTCCAGGGATGGATGCTTGCAGGATTGATTTCACCCCTGGGGTATCTTTTCCACCATACTTGAGATTATATGGTCCCATAAATCTCATCACTCACATTTCTCCTCCAAGTAACTCTTGTATTCTTTGATAACAGTTCATTAGAATGAAGACTGAAAAATTGCCCTTTGAGGTAGTGCCTCTGGGCGCCAGATGGCAAGGGTACCTACTGTGTATTCTGAGTCAGTGATTTGAAATAGCCTCCTCCTCAGCTTGGTTTCTGTCCTATGAGCGCCATGCACCCCTGGCCCCCTGTCTTCTTCCCTGCCCCCTAGGATTGTCTCCAAGCAATTCACATCTTGGGTGTGTAGATTTTTTCAGCGTGGTGCTCTTTTGTACAGTTTGGAAGTTAGGCAAGAGAAGAAAGATAATGAGATGCTGAGACACATGACTTTGCCTGTCTCTAGGGCAACAGTGTCTAGCACAGAAGTAACAACTGGATGCCTGCACATGTGTTTTCTGCACTTCCTGACACCAGCGCCCCTTCCATTCCACTCAGATCTGGTTCTGACTCTGCCATTGGTGGATACAGCTGGTCTCTAGGGAGCCTATCCAAATTCAGAGTGCAGAGAGGAAACCATGCGCTTTGCACAGTCCTGCTCCAAGGACCCTCTTTTCTCACTTGAAGATTTAATGTGTCACCTTAAGCGATAAGAAATGGGCTAAGAAAGAAGAATTGAGGAACTACAAAGTTTGGAGGGTAAAGAAAGAAGAAACCAAATTTAGTGGACTATCTAATGCCATATTGGGGTCAGAGAATGACAGTGTCTTGTCTTCCATTCTTTCTGGTGGATCGCACTGTTCTTTCTCACCTTTGCCTCATGACTGGCTTGATTCACAGTTTAAAAGTGTGACTTCCTTCTTTAAAAGAAAGTTTATTCAATTGACTTATGTGAAAGAGCTAAGCTTTCAGCTCTTCGCCTCCTTCCTCTCCTTCCTGTCCTACTCTTCAAATTCTCATTCTTTACAAATAGAAACATTTTAACAGAGAAAAAGGGAAGAAAATGTTGAAACAAAAGGTGAATCATTACGAACACACAGTTGTAAAAGCACACCTTACAGATCATCGCAACAGAGTTTAAAACAAACAAACAAACAAACAAACAAACAAACAAACAGACAGACAGACAGACAGACAATCCAAATGGTTAGGCAGGTGTGGTACCCTTGCAGAGGACTGGAATTCAGCTCCCAGCACAGGCAACTCCTGTTGTAAAGCCAGCTCAGCGCCCTCTTCTGGACTCTATGGGCGCTTGCATTTACATGTACACCTGTGAGTGTGTGTGTGCGCACACACACACAATACACAATTAGAAATAACATAAATTTTTAAAAATAAAATATTTTTTTAAAATGTAATGTCTTTCTTTGTATCTTGCTCAAAAGAAGATTCTGAGATAAGGATTTGAATGTTAGCAGTCTCCCTAGGAGGTGACCACAACAGGACCGATGCACATACTAACTTACAGAGACTGTGACAGCATGCACAGGGTCTGCACAGGTTCAAGATAAATGGGGCCCACTGCTGAAACGGTGGACACGTGCCAACAACTCCCATCCTTCACCAAGAAGCTATCTGCACTTGACATTGGCTTGCAAAGGAAAAATTAATTATCTTCAATAGAGTCTCACTGGATGTGTTAACCATTCTCCAAGGCAGGCCCCATGCCACATAGCCATTAGACGACACAAAACGTGCTTAGTGATATTTTTGTCTCATATTGCTTTGTTTAGGAAGTTTTTTGTCATATTGGGCTTTTTGTTGTATGTTTTGGTTTCCAATTCAGTGTGTGTGTGTGTGTGTGTGTGTGTGTGTGTGGTGTGAGTTTTTGTGAATTTTTTTCCTGTTTTTTGAAGAGGGAAAAAATAAAAAATGAAAGAATAAAGGATATTTGTTTCATTACAAATAAAGACATAAGAAACTTAAAAGTATTTACTATGGGCCAGGGCATTGGGTGAGGCACAGGAGTGAGCAGAATGTTTTTCTTCTCTAATTGGTAAAGTGATTTTTAACAAAAACAGTGAAGCTGATTATAAGTGTAAGAAACTGGCCTCTCAGGATTGGCAGTAGACCAATATTTACTGTAATTCTTAATTTTCCTCCCTGATTACTGAAATTGTCATAAATCAAACACCAAGAAGCACGGGAAAGGAGGAAGCCTGTGCCTAAAATAATCTCTACTTAGAATCAGGCTTACAAACTAAAATGAGTTGCAGCAAAAATAAGCTTCACTGTGTGTCAGGAAGGCAGAGGGCTGTTGCTACAGAGAAATCCTAGATGCTGAAAACATCATCAGAGAAAAGAGGAGACCAATGTGCACTGTAAACCTGGGCTTAATCCAGCAGCCTTCTGGGAAAACTGTAAGCATTGCAGGCCCTGGTTTCCTACATGGACTTACTCTTTATTTACTTTCCTGGTCTCCCATAAAAAGGCCCAAAGGAACTCTCTGAATTTACTAACACCATCTCTGTTCTGGTTCATTACCTCTGGCTCTCCTACTGCATTCAATTTGTATTTCCTTCCCAGCACTCCTCCCTGCCTGGGTTGTTGCCTGCTAAGGGTATCCAAGATACGTGCATGTGCCAAGTGATGACTGGAGAAATAAAAATGAATGGTGACAGCTTTTCATGATGGAGACTGTTCAACACTCCCACAGTCAAGTGATCAAGGTTTACTTCAAAAGTGAGAAGCCATGTTGATAACCACTACCTTTGATAAGATACTGGGAAATGACACTTTGTCTCTATGATTCTTACCTACAATGGGTGCCCGAGCCCATAACACACTCTGAACAGTTAAAGTAAATCTCAGTTTATAGATGCATTCTGTACATTAGTGGCCAGTGTTTGAAAGCACCAAGGTCATCAAGTCAGAGAAAGTTTAATAAACACAGCCAGGGAGTGTTGTGGATAGCCCTGGGCTTGTGTTTTGATGCTAATTCCACTCCTCACAGGGGCTGCAGATGAGGAGTTGCCTTGTGAACCTTCTCCCAACCTTAACTTTTCAAATAAAGGCTTGAGCCAATGATTGGGCAGGAGGAAGGGGGAGGAGCTGAGAGTTTTGGGGAGAAGAAAAGGATTGTGGGGGGGGGAGAAGGGGGAGGAGCTACGAGGGATCAACAGAGAGGCTGCAGAGAGAGAAGCTCCTGGCCTGGAGAAATCTCAAGTTTTATGGGATAATATAGATGGGAATAGAATAGTGTAGTGGGAGATCTGTCCAATCTAGGCTTATAGCTTGTATCATTACTGATTGAGTTGAGATTTCTTTTACCGGGTAATCGGATTGGAAACAAAGTAGCAACAAAAAGCGCGATCAATTAAGTGGGTGTGGTAACCTGGGTGAGATCCAGGAGGAGAATAAGAACTTTAGGTAAAACCCAACAAACTAAAACTGAATGGAAACATGGTCTTTTAGAGAATAATAGCATACCATACTTGTTAATAACACAGGAAGCCAGGTGGGGTCCACAACAACCCTCTGTACCATCCTCATAATTTTTTTATATAACTAAGATTAATTCCCTCAAAATAAACTTATTTCAAAAACAGTGGTACTTAAAACAGACACAGGTAAAGGGTTTACTTGTGTCTCCTATTATTTCAATAATTTCCAACATTACAAATTGGACTCAGCTCTCTCAGTAGTAAAAATATTTAAAAGCATATGCTTATTACAGAAATAAATTATAATCTGTGCTCTGACACTCACATCAGACACATCTATTGCAAAGATGCAGAGAGTTGGTTGGCAAACACTATTTTTAATGAATTAATTAGCTGTGTATAACTAAAGACATTAGTCACAAACTCCTGAATGTCAGTAGGTTGCCAACCAGTTCTATATTTAAGCAAATTATACCATTACTTAAGGACACAGTTTGTCTTTAATTTTGGATACCACTGAAGTGCCAATAACAAAACCAAACAGATATTTCTCAAAAGAGAGCACATTAAATGATAATTTGTAGAGCTATTATTAAAAGTAGGACCTTAGCTTTTATAGGTCTTCTATCTGCTTTCAAGTTTTATGACTTTGAAAAATAAATCAAGAACTTGCTGTTCTCTTAGGACATTTTAATTTATAAAACGTTGAGGTTATGGGAATTATTAACAGTAACCTCAATATTACTGCCTAATTGCTTTGTTCATAGTTCAGTGTTGAAAGTAATTAACTGCATGGACTCTGGTATCTTGGTATCTTTTTGTATCTTAGTTTTCTCATCTTTAAACAGGATTTGCTATAACCTCATAAAGCATAAATGTTACAACGATGACAATTGGGACAATGAAGTATTGTCTACTACCCATCGCTATACATCAACTCTTGAGCCTGGGTCATTGATAAAGGAAATGATCATTAAAGGTTGCAATTTCGGAGTCTGGGGTCCAAAATTCAGTGAGTGCCTCTGTTGAAGACCTTGTGCTATGTCATAAGATGATGGGAAAGATGAAGGTCAAGAGTGAGACTTAGTGAGGGGCAGCTTCGTCTTCTGTGAACTCACTCAACAATAGCTAACCTTCTTCCTCTGGCTCTCTCTAGATCAGTGGTTCTCAACCTGTGGGTTGAGAATACTTCAAGGGGTCAAATGACCCTTTCATAGGGGCTTCATATCAGGTATTCTGCATATTTACATTACAATCTGTAACAGTATTAGAAATACGGTTATGAAATAGCAATGAAATAATTTTATGGTTGGAGTCACCGCAGCATGAGGAACTGCATTAAAAGGTCTCAGCATTAGGAATGTTGAAAACCACTACTCTGGAGAAACCTAGTCACTTCTTAAAGGCCCCATCTGATATCAATTATTCTTGACATGAGTTTTAAAGAAGACCAATCATATATAAGCCTCAACAGATATGCAAGGTTTGGAGGGAGGTAGGGTGTGTTTCAAGAGTACTAAATTGTCTTTGAAAATACCAACATTGTCTGCAAACAAACAAAAATCAAGTACCTCTGATGCTGGGGAATGGCTCTGTTGATAAAGCCTTGCCACACAAGCTTGACAAGCTGAGTTTTGATTATAAACACTCACAAGAAAAGCCATATACTTGTAACCAACCCCAGTACTGAGGGAAGGAGTTGAAACAGGCAGATCTTTGTAGTGTGCTAGTCAGAAAGCCTCACTGGATCAACATAAAAATAGATAGGTATGATAGTTAGATAGATAGATAGATAGATAGATAGATAGATAGATAGATAGATAGATAGATAGACAGACAGATAAATGATAGGTATGGGGAGAGAGAGAGAGAGAGAGAGAGAGAGAGAGAGAGAGAGAGAGAGAGAGAGAGAGAGAGAGAGAGAGAGAGAGAGAGAGAGAAAGAGAGAGAAAGAGATAAGGTGAAAGCATTGAGGAAGATTGCTACTGCCAACCTCTGGCCTCCATATGCAGGCACACATGCATGTGCTTACATGTACATATACACCCTTTCCCCAGACTTTGGGAAGTTGTGGTGCATGGGGAAAATTCCTTAAGAGGAGATATTGGTAATTGAGAAAAATGAGATAGAACCTATCTATTCAATATAGTACTTGAAGTTCTAGCTAGAGCAATTAGACAACAAAAGGATGTCAAAGGGATACAAATTAGAAAGGAAGAAGTCAAAATATCACTATTTGCAGATGATATGATTGTAGACTTAAGTGACCCCAAAACTTCCCCCAGAGAACTCCTAAAACTGATAAACAACTTCAGCAAAGTGGCTGGATATAAAATTAACTCAAACAAATCAGTAGCCTTCCTCTACTCAAAGGATAAACAGGCTGAGAAAGAAATTAGGGAAATGACACAATAGTCACAAATAATATAAATATCTTGGTGTGACTCTAACCAAGCAAGTGAAAGATCTATATGACAAGAACTTCAAGTCTCTGAAGAAAGATATCAAAGAAGACCTCAGAAGATGGAAAAATCTGCCATGCTCATGGATTGGCAGGATTAATATAGTAAAAATGGCCACCTTGCCAAAAGCAATCTACAGACTCAATGCAATCCCCATCAAACTTCCAACTCAATTCTTCATAGAGTTAGAAAGAACAATTTTCAAATTCATTTGGAATAACAAAAAATCCTGGATAGCTAAAACTATTCTCAACAATAAAAAACTTCTATTGGAATCACCATCCCTGACCTCAAGATGTATTACAAAGCAATCTTAATAAAAACTTCATGACACTGGTACAGAGACAGGCAGGTAGATCAATGATATAGAATTGAAGACCCAGAAATGAACCCACACATATATGGTCACTTGATCTTTGAAAAAAGAGCTAAAACCATCCAGTGGAAAAAAGATAGCATTTTTAACAAACAGTGCTGGTTCAACTCATGGTCAACATGTAGAAAAATGCAAATAGACTCATTCTTAATCTCCTTGTATAAAGCTCAAGTCCAAGTGGATCAAGAACCTCCATATAAAACCAGACACACTGAAACTCATAGAGGAGAAAGTGAGGAAGAGCCTTGAACACATGGGCACAGGGGAAATTTTTCTGAACAGAACACAGATGGCTTATGCTCTAAGAACAAGAATTGACAAATGGGACCTCATAAAATTGCAAAGCTTCTGTAAGGCAAGGGACACTGTCAATAGGACAAAACTGCAACCAACAAATTGGGAAACGATCTTTACCAATCTTACATCTGATAGAGGGCTAATATCCAATATATACAACGAACTCAAGAAGTTAGACTCCAGAGAATCAAATAACCCTATTAAAAATGGGGTACAGAGCTAAACAAAAAATATCAACTAAGGAACATTTAATGGTCAAAAAACACCTAAAGAAATGTTCAACATCCTTAGTCATCAGGGAAATGCAAAATTCCATCTCACACCAATCACAATGGCTAAGATCAAAAACTCAAATGACAGCAGATGCTGGCAAGGATGAGGAGAAAGGAACACTGCTCCATTGCTGGTGGGATTGCAAGCTGGTACAATCACTCTGGAAATCAGTATGGCAGTCCCTCAGAAAATTGGACATAGTACTACCTGACAATCCAGCTATACCTCTCCTGGGCATATACCCAAAAGATGCTTCAACATATAATAAGGACACATGTTCCACAATGTTCATAGCATCCTTATTTATAATAGCCAGAAGCTGGAAAGAACCCAGATATCCTTCAGCAGAGGAATGGATACAGAAAATGTGGTATATTTACACAATGGAGTACTACTCAGTTATTAAAAAAAGATGAATTCATGAAATTTTTAGGCAAATGGATGGAATTAGAAAATATCCTGAGTAAGGTAACCCAATCACAAAAGCACACACATGGTATGCACTCACTTATAAGTGGATATTAACCCAAAAACTCCTAATACCCAAGATACAATTCGCAGACCACATGGAGCTCAAGAACAATGAAGAACAAAGTGTGGGTGCTTCAGTCATTCTTAGAAGGGGAACAAAATATCCACATGAGCAAATATGGAGATCAAGTGTAGAGCAGAGACTGAAGGAAAGGCCATCCAGAGACTGTCCCACCTGGGGATTTATCCCATATACAGTCACCATACTCCAGAACTATTGTGGATGCCAAGAAATGCTAGCTGAAAGGAGCCTGATATGGTTGTCTTCTGAGAGGCCCTGCCAGAACCTGACAAATACAGAGGTAGATGCTTACATCCAATCATTGGTCTGAGTGCAGGGTCCTCAATGGAGGAGTTAGAGAAAGGACTGAAGGAGCTGAAGGTGTTTGTAACCTCATAGGAAGAACAACAATATCAACCAACCAGACCCCCAGAGCTCCCAGGGACTAAGCCATCATCCAAGGAGTACACATGGCTCCAGCTGCATTTGTAGCAGAGGTTTGCCTTGTCAGGCATCAATGGGAGGAGAGGTCCTTCGTCCCATGAAGACTCGGAGATGACCCAGTGTAGGGGAATGCCAGGGCAGGGAGGTGGGAGTGGGTGGGTGGGTAGAGGAGCACCCTCATAGAAGCAGGGGTGGGGTATGTGATGGGGGTTTCCAGGATGGAGAAAACTGGGAAAGGGGATAACATTTGAAATGTAAATAAAGAAAATATCCAATTAAAAAATCCAATTTAAACAAAAAGAAAGGAAATATCACTTAGAATGTAGTCAACATTACACAACTAGTAACTTCTTTTATGCATACATGTGTTCATCTATATGTCCTTTCCTAGGTTGTAATGGAATCCCTAACTTTCAGTCTTCAGCTATTATTACCCAGAGAGAGAACAGTTTTAGAAACAGAGCAGCAAGTAACTTCTTCATTTCTCCTTTACTCTAAACCATAAGAGTTGGATGTTGGCATCCTATACAAGTTCAAGTTAAGGAAAGAACCTTGAGAATTCACATCTAGGTTTCTTCATAGGAACGACAGCATCTCCTCTTTTCTGAGAGATGGCATAGAAACCTTTTTTGTTGTTGAAGATCCTGGATTGTTCAAAATGCAAAGAAATACTTTCTGGAGAGAAAATATTTGCCATTATTAAAATTACCTCAAATTCATTGGGCTAAAATGCAAAGTAGTTGCCACTCCATCTCTGCAGTTTATGAGGATAAATATGAACAGTTTTTCTTTGACAGTGTTTCCCTATGTATCCCTGGGTGGCTTGGAATTTGCTATGTATACCAGACTAGCATTGAATTTATAGAGATGTACCTGCCAGTGCCTCAAAAGTTCCAGAATTAAAGATGTGCTCTACTACATCTGGCCTAAATAATATTCTTAAAAATCATGTCATATCTGCCATTGTGAATAGGGGACATTTCACAAGGTCCTACCCCTAGGTGAAAGGCTATAGGTGGGTGGTGAGAGAAGGAGCGTAAGTTTTCTTCAGGGCTGAGCCCCCTGATAGGTTACACAACACATATTGGTCAACATTAAATACAGATGAATAAAAACAACACTGAATGGACCTAGTAGGGTTTATGTGTGCAACTGTGTGTGTGTGTGTTTGTGTGTGTGTGTGTGTTTGTGTGTGTGCATGCATGCATGTACGTATATGTCTTAGTTAGGGTTTTACTGCTGGGAACAGACACCATAACCAAGGCAACTCTTATAAGGACAATATTTAATTGGGGCTGGATTACAGGTTCAGAGGTTCAGTCCATTATCATCAAGGCAGGAGCATGGCAGTATTCAGGCAGGCACAGTGCAGAAGGAGCTGAGAGTTCTACGTCTTCATCTGAAGGCCACTAGGAGAAGACTGGCTCCTATGTGATTAGGAGGATGGTCTCTACCCACCCCTACAATGACACACTTCCTTCAACAAAGCCACATCTCCTAAGAGTGACGCTCCCTGGGCCAAACATGTTCAAACCATCACAGTATGTATGTATGTATGCATGTATGTATGTATGTATGCATGTATGTATGTATACATGTATGTACAACAACTTTATATTAAAGAAGAGGACATAAGAGGGAGTGGGAAATGGCAGGAGATGGGAATAAGTGAAAATGTACTCATGTATAAAAATTCTAAAAAAAACCCCTGTCATATGTTATAAATAAAGAATATTCAAAATCTATTGAATCTATTTTGATAGACATTAATTTTCTAAAGACATATTCATTAGATAGCAACATTCTTAATGAATGCCTATCAGATTGGAATAAAAGGTTAATCAGGATTCTTTAGAAAGCAGACTCAGGATGTCTGGGAATGAGGGTCAGAATCTGCTTTAAGGGGAACTCTTCAGACTTATCTATGCAAGTCCCATGTTTAGATTCTGAGGCTGTGTAGATAGGGAAGATTCTTTCTTTTCTTTTTTTTTAAATTCAAGATCAGCAGTTTATTGAATTTTGTTGTTGCTCTAAAATATTATACATTTAAAGGAGTTTCTATACATTAAGGACTTGGCAGCTTTTGGTCACTCTGTAGCTTAAGAACAAGGATTTCTTCTGGTAAGTTCTCATGACACACAGCTACAGCAAAACAGTCATTGTGCCAAACACTGAAGAAATACAAGTTGTTGATGTGCTCCATTGCACACTGTCCGAGCTAACAAACTAAAGTCCTCTTTGTGCCTATCTCTGGGGCTCACAACAGTCCCACTGCATCTGAGGACAAGGGCAATTGGAGGAACATGTGTGTGTGTGTGTGTGTGTGTGTGTGTGTGTGTGTGTGTGTGTGTGTGCGTGCAAGCACGCATGTGTAACCCCTCCCTCTAACTTCCCAGTGAGTGACAGGGACTGTGAAGCCTATAACTACTACAAAGTCCTAGGAGCTTTTCCAGTGTTCGTTCTGTCATGGAGCTTGGAGCCCTGGCCAATGAGAATCAGTCTTCTTGGCAGCTCCACTCAGAGGCCAGAGCCACATCTTAACTGGGTGGGGCTGTTAGCCAGCCATGCCTGTGTTTCAATGCCATGGGCTTCAAGTAGATGACCAGATCTGCTGTCAGAAGCCAGCAGCTCTCATTCAACAGTGGGTGAACTCTATGGATTCTCTGAATATCAAATAATTTGTACAGATAGACATCGAGACCCAACAGTCTAATGTAAAGCATCTTAGTCTCCAGATGCAGTTGTTTGGAAAAGTTAGTCTTCTTACTGTTAACTTTCCAAATCACTAATAAAACTGTTAATGTGCAAAAAACTGAATCAGGGATAGAGTGAAAATAATTTCTAAACATGGAAGTGTTGGGGAACGTTGCACAAGGTTACCCCCTGCAACTGGCACTCTCCATGGAACCCCAGCTGCAGCAACCCCACATCTGGACACAGCACAGAGAAATGAAGACAGCTCACATGGAGAACATCTCAGATCAGTGTAGGCCACAATTTAACTGACCGGGAGAGCATATAAAAGAGTATAACTGTACATTGCCTTTAAATTAAAACCTCAAACTCTTTCCTCAGAAAATGGCATGTAAGTCTATTCATTGAACTTGCAGGTAGGGCCTCATCAGAGAAGATAATCAATGGAACAAGAATCAGTATGATCGTCATTGACTCCGGAGAGACAAGGGCAGGAGGGTGCAGATCCATGACAGAGAGAGCTGGTGGGGGTGGGGTGGGGCCTGGCTCTCGCTGTTGGACCGTATCTTCCTGTGCCTAGATCTGCCCAGATGTGCTTGGAAAGGGGCCAAGTGTCCAATGAAATCACCAGCTCATCTGCCTTCAAACCACACCAGGAAGCCGAGAACAACAGAGCCATCCTCTTTTGCAGGTGGAGTGGATGCCTACATGACTGCTGGGGGCACTAGAGGTGTCACTGCCCAGGCCAAGACTAACAGAGCTCCTGAACTGCCCACTTCCATCTCTCCGCCAGTCTGCCCATGGACTGTCACTAGATAGCCTCGACATAGTTGGCTGGGTATGGGCCAACCTGGCCACTGTCTAAACGTCCTTTGCACCAACCCTGTTCATCTTCATCCTCTATCTTGTTCAGCTCATCCCCAGACTTGAAGCTCATCTTATCATGTTCCTGCCTTTCATAGTCATAGAGGGTCCCAACTTGCACTTCCATTCCTGAGGTAGTGTCCTCACCAAATGGGTTAGACTCCCCATTGGCATCCGTGGAGGAGAAAGAGTTGTTAGACTCATCATCAGACCAGTCAGTAGGGTAATTCTGAGTCTTCTCATAGCTGCTAACATTTTTGGCCTTAATGTCCTTCTCACTGATGCTGCTGCCCGTGTCGTCCTCGTCCTTGAAGGGCTTGTAGCCATACTGTAACTGCGTGGACTGGGCGGGGTTGTTCCAGACACTAAGGTTGCTGCCAGGCTTGTTCTGTCCAGACTGGTCACCTGTCTGGTTGATTCCTTTTAGGGTGACACCGTTAGCAGCCGCCTTCTTCTCGCTCTCCAGCTGAGAGTTCAATTCAGATCTGCAGACCGCTCCTCAAACTGGTTAGTTCACAGCCATGCCTAGCCCATGGTTAGCCTGGAATCACCTCAGGTTCTCTATTACATCAGTTGTTTTGATGCTGTTCTCCAGCTCTCTGTAAATGGTTTTATAGCTAGCCACAGTGGACAGGTCCAAGTGCTTCTGAACCTCCAGCCGAAGGGAGGGTTCTTTCATGGTTGTCACTAAGTTCCTTTTCTTCTTGTTTGTGATTAACATGTGCCAGCCATTTAGACTTTTGGACGCCTTTATATAGGTTGAATGAATTCCTTATGATATCCTCACCCATAGTTACATATGTGTTAAATGAGGTTATGAAAATCAAAGGATGCCGAGAGTTTTCCTGGGGCAGAGTGGAGGCTCTATGGGAATTAAAGCTCATCTGTCTTCTGAACCAGTTTAACACACTCCACCGCAACCAAGGTGGGCTGAACTCCTGTGGACTGCAGTTTACATCCTTCAGACTAGTACCTCTAGAGTAGCAGAGGACCCTGGTGGGCTGTGTTTACTTTTGCTGAAGTTCCATGATATGCTATGCTCCTCTCTCCTCTCCTCTCCTCTCCTCTCCTCTCCTCTCCTCTCCTCTCCTCTCCTCTTCCTTCCTCTTCTCCCTTTTTCTCCCATCTCCTCCTATCCCTTTTCTTCCCCTCCCCTCCCCTCTTCTTTCCTCTATTACCCCTCCCCCTCTATTCTATCCCTCCCCATCTCCTCTATCCACCCCGTTTCCTCTTCTATTCTTCCTCCCCTCACCCTCCGACTCCCCCCACTCTCTCTTCTCCCCCTCCCACTTGCCCCCATCTTGAGTATTATGGATTGGGCTAAAACTTACTTTGTAATAATTTCTTTCTAATTTTCTTGTACTTCCTGATGTTTGAGTTGTCATGGCTGATTTATGTGGTGCTGGAGGTGGAAACCAGGGCTCCTTGGTGTTTGGTAAACACTCCACCAATTATAACACACTCCTAGCTCAGTATCCTGCTCTAGACAGCCTTTCTTTTCTTTATCCTTTGTAAAGACCTATCATCTCTCCTTTCACACTGTGCAGTAATCTCTCTCCTCAGAAAACAGCCAGTTACTTGCTTGCTCTCTGAGGGTTAGAAGTGACAGTTTCCTCTGGAGATTGAGTTCTTATAGTTTTTCGAAAGGCATCTCCAGTCCTTAATAATGGAGCGTGCTGGACAATGAATGGAACTGCTGGCCTATGACTTAAGACTCAGTGAAAATTGGGTACTTGGGATATAGCTGGGTCATCTGACTGCTGAGGATTTGAGTGCAGCTGGGAATCACATAGTAAATTATCTCTATTCTCTAAGAAATAGGATTTACTTTTCATTGTTTCAAACATCTTCTTTAAGGTTTTAAGAGCATTCATGGCTTACCCTAATGTTACATATCTAAATCTATTCCCAGTAGTTTCCAAAGCATGTTTCCATCTGTTCCACCAACAAGCCAATAATCTTCAGTTAATCTTTGCTCATTCCGTCCTTCTTAGAAAGTTCAGCCTCACTTTTCTCTCTGTGAATTTCCCTGTCCCTGTCTCCTCCACAGGATCCTTTCCAACAATTCCTGGTCTTACAGCTATCTCTGTCTTCTGAGTTTCTGTAGCTGTTCTCAGAACCAAACCATATAATTTAGCCATTAATTATATGCTGCAGCACACTCTTTTCTTTGTGCCAGTGTGTCTTGGTTTTTTATTCTGCTGCTAAATGATAAGAATCATGAGACATTCCACATCTCTCACTTCACAAATGGTGAGAGACCTGCTCTAAGTATAGAAGAGAAATGGGGGCCATAGGCTTAGACGTAGGTATAGCATATGAACCTCACCTTTCCTCACCTCACTTTTCTCCTGCCTAGCTTGGTTGGGTGCTCTGATCCTTGAATAATTTCTCCAACTCTCCCACTTCTTTTCTGTGAGTTAATCATCCCTTTCTCTCCCCCCTCATTATTTCCACTCATCCTGTTTCTCACATGTTGACACATGTTCATTTCACTAGAGTCTAGTGACTAGGTGAATGTTTTAGCTGTGTTTATTAACCTCCAAATGTATTTTTATTTGTTTGTTTGTTTGCTTGGTTAGCTGTTTTATTTTTATTTTTTTCTGAGACAGGGTTTCTCTGTGTAGCCCTGGATGCCCTGGAACTCTCTTTGTAGACTAGGCTGGCCTTAAACTCTGAGATATGTAGGCCTGTGTTTGCCACGCCACAGTAGGGTTCAGGGGTCCCCTGGCATGTGACAAGGCCGGGGCCATGGGTTTCTCAGACTCTTGGACATCCAGGCACAGCTGGGAGCCTCAGAAGAGCAGAGAAGGAAGTTGGGGGGTGGGGTGGGGATGCGGGCTGGGGACACTGTCTGGGCCTAGACTGAGAGAGGGGAGAGGTGGAAAGGGAGCTCCAACTTGTCTCATGGGGATTGTCTTTGGTTTGGCAGAGGCAGGTTTGGTGGCAGTTGTGGCTGGAGTCACAGAGAGACTTTCTAGGGTATATTGGGCTTTGACTCTGTAGGTGAAAGCCTTCTTCATGCCTTCCCATGGCAGATCTTAATGAAAAGAGACAGTCCATGATTATAAACAGTTTGTTGTCATGGTGGAAAATGAATGCATAAAATCATAGTCTACTTCTCAGGGTGGGCCAAAGATTAAATATCTTTTGCAGGGAGAATGTCTGGGAAAGGAAGCTTATTGGCTAAGCCCTCTGGACCTTTAGATGCCTCGTTAGCATGGAGAACTCCGCTTTGACCCTATGTGACCATAGAACATGTTTCTTTTATGTGAGAAGTGTGGTACACATTCCAAGTCAGGAATCTGGCAGGAAATTAGGAGTTGCCTAAGTCTCAGGTGTGTACCTACCGGGTCTCTGGGTCTGCTCAACTTTACCAAACTTTCTGGCATGGTTTTATGTACCACAGAGATCCACCTGCCTCTGCCTCTCAAGTACTGGAATTAAAGGCCTGTAAATTTAAAGTCTTGCCTGACATTCTTATAAAGTGTAATAGGCTATGGATTGTCTTAACTGTGGCATTTCACAGGCGAGCTATTGTAGCATTGTGGTAAATCCAGACAAATTGAACCTGTTAGTGAATAAGATCTTTTTTTTTTTTCCAAAAGCAAGAGGTTTATTTTTCCTCGAGTCCAGGGTCAATCTTCAATTAGTCCCTCAAGTCGAGTTACTAAGAAGGCGATCCCAAATGGCTATTACAAGCAATTTTTATACTTTTTAGGGGCACAGGTTATATCAGTAAGGTTACAGTTCAAATTTATTGGCGTAGCATATTGACCTTTAAATCTATTGGCTAATAAGCATGACATGCATTTAGACTCTACCTGGGAGTTTCTAGAGGGTCAGGTGACTATCAATCAGAACATTCTGTGTTTTTTCTGAGAATTTTTACTCAAGAATGTTCCTGTGGGAGCTAAACAGAGAATTTTCAACTGAAGAATATCAAATGGCCAAGAAGCACCTAAAGAAATGTTCAACATCCTTAGTCATCAAGGAAATGCAAATAAAAACAACCCCGAGATTCCACCTCACACCAGTCAGAATGTCTAAAATAAAAAACTCAGGTGATAGCAGATGCTGGCAAGGATGCCGAGAAAGAGTAACATTCCTCCATCGATGGTGTGATTGCAAGCTGATACAACCACTCTGGAAATCAGTTTCTCGGCTCCTCAGAATATTGGATAAAGTATTACCTGTGAACCCAGTTGTACCACTCCTGGGCATACGTACAAAAGATGCTCCAACATATAACAAGAACACATGCTCCACTACGTTCATAGCAGCCTATTACTTATACTAGCCAGAAGCTGGAAAGAACCCAAATGCCCTTCAACAGAGGAATGGATACAGAAAATGTGGTACATTTACACAATGGAATACTACTCAGTTATTAAATAAAAGATGAATTCATGAAATTCTTAGGCAAATGGATGGAACTAGAAAATATATTCTGGAGGGAGGTAACCCAATCACAAAAGAACACACATGGTATGCACTCACTGGTAAGTGGATATTAGCTCAAAAGCTCATAACACCCAAGATACAATTCACAGACTACATGGAGCTCAAGAAGAAGGAAGACCAAAGTGTGGGTGCTTCGGTTTTTCTGAGAAAGGGAACAAAATACTCACAGGAGTAAGTATGGAGATCAAGTGTAGAGCAGAGACTGAAGGAAAGGCCATCCAGAGACTGTCCCACCTGGGGATTTATCCCATATACAGTCACCATACTCCAGAACTATTGTGGATGCCAAGAAATGCTTACTGAAAGGAGCCTGATATAGTTGTCTTCTGAGAGGCCCTGCCAGAGCCTGACAAACACAGAGGCAGATGTTTGCAGCCAACCATTGGACTGAGTGTGGGGTCCCCAATGAAGGAGTTAGAGAAAGGACTGAAGGTGCTGAAGAGATTTGCAACCTCATAGGAAGAACAACAATATCAACCAACCAGACCCCCCAGAGCTCCCAGGGACTAAGCCATCATCCAAGTAGTACACATGGCTGAAGCTTCATATATAGCAGAGGATTGCCTTGTCAAGCATCAATGGGAGGAGAGGTCCTTGGTCCTATGAAGGCTTGAGAGATGCCCCAGAATAGGGGAATTGAGGCTGGGTAGGTGGGAGTGGGTGGGTGGAGGAATACCCTCATAAAAGCATGGGTTAGGGGGTTTCCGGCGGTGGGGTGATAATATTTGAAATGTAAATAAAGAAAATACCCATTTTTTAAAAAAAGGAATGTTCCTGTGGGTGGAACTTGGCCTAGCCCTGACCCCAGGCTGGAAGGGAAAGCTGTAAGGAGGGTGTGGGACTGGAAAAGCCCTTAGGGTCTATCATTCCCTCCTTTTTCCTGTACAAGCTCCAATCCTGGAGCTACACTCAGGGGTCTTGTGTAACTAACTCATATTTTTCAGGTCCTGTCCTCAGGGTCTCATATTGTTGGCACAGGATCATTAGTGGTACTGCTTCTATTCTCTCTTTTATGAAGGTCATAATCTTGTTCAATATGCAAGGTCCAAATGTGGATATGAAGGTGGTTTACCGAGGGGAGGAGTTAAAACAGGTCTTGAACCCTCCCTGACTCAGTTCTCTTTCTCTCTTCCACTTGGCTACCCTTTCTCTCACCTTGGCCATTGAATTCTTAACTACCTCCAAATGGTCTCCAGTATGTGCTTCCTGATGTTTCACATCCCCAGGCAGCACAGAAAAAGTGGTTGCCCCCCTCTCCCACTGATGAGCCTGCTGCTGGTTGCTCCCATCTTGAGGGCACACAAATATGGGGGTTTCTCACAGGACACTCCTCAACTTCAGGTGTCCACACCCTAAGTCCCACCCTCTAAGGCCACTTCTGGGACATGGTTTAGATTTACAAGTCCCTTGTCTCCTACCATCAGGTTATTCCCCCGCCCCCATGTCTCTAGGGTGGGGATATCCCAGGAGTCAAGGCCTGTCACTAACTTACAGAGATTAAAGACAAGGTCCTGCCACTAGGTATAAGGTGGATGCTCCTTTGTAGTAGACCAAGATACAGCCCCAGTGGCTGAGAGTACTTGTCAAGTCTCTTTGGTAGGGTTGTGGGCAAGGGTGTGTGTGTGTGTGTTGAGGCTCAGCACGGGAAGGAAGATACACCTTTGGCATCTCATGGTTTCTCTGGCCTTGCAGAAGGGTGAGTGATCTTGAGCTTGAGGGAGTTGCTCCGGTGTGTGGCTGCTATCCAGTTGGCGTCAAGTGCAGGTGCTGGTCTGATGTGGGTTACGTGAACCCAGGCAGTTACTTCTTCCACTTTAACACGAGGAACAGCCCTCACCACTTTGCTTCCACGTTTCAGCGTGATGTCTCTTAACATATACCCCATCTCCAACTTGGTACTCATGTGGAATCAAGTGTTATACAAGGCACTAAGTGTATGCCACAATTCCTGGTGGCTGATCTGGAAAGCTTGCAATCGAGCCATAAGACCCTTGTCAGCCTGAAACGGCACTATGCGGGGAGTGTGTCAAGAGCTGGGGTCAAGGGAATCTCAAAAGGGTCCAGGTCAAAATGGTAGGTAGTGTTCTGGGCTTGGAACAGGGCCAGGGGAAGGAGCACCACACAGTCAGCGCCAGTCTCCAAGAACAATTTACTTAAGGTCTCTTTTAGGGTTCTGTTCATTCTCTCTACCTGCCCTGAGCTCTGGGGACAGTACACACAATGGAGCTTCCAATTGGTCCCCAATATCTCTGCCAATCCCTGACTTACCTTAGAAACAAAGACAGGACCATTATCTGATCCAATTACCTTGGGCACTACAAACCTTGGGAAAATTTCTTCTAATATCTTTTTGGCTACTGTGGTAGCTGTTTTCTGTTTGGTGGGGAAAGCCTCAATCCATCCAGAGAAAGAATCTACAAACACTGGAAGGTATTTGTAACCATATTTTCCTGGCTTAAATTCTTTAAAATCAACCTCCTTATATACCCCAGGCTGTTTTCCTCTAGGTCTTTGGCCCTGTTTACTCTTGGCCACATAAGCATTCACTTGCTGGCATACTTTACACTATTCTACTATCTCTTTGGACCAAAACCTGAGGTCCATTATATATACTTTAGATCCCTTAACTGCTTGGACAAGCTTTTTATTCCCTAAATGACTTCATCTGTGCATTTGACCTAGTAAGTCTTTTGCTTACTTTCTGGGGAGTATAGTTTTTTCTTCTTGTGTATGCCATTGTCCTTCCTTCTCTAAATAATAGTTGGTAGGATAGCTAGCAATCTGAGTCCTTTCTTCTTTAGTATATTCTAAGTGAGGCCGTCCCTTAGTCCAGTCCCATTTCCCACTGGGTGTCTCCTGCAGGCCCATAACAGGGATAGGTTCCTGCATAGCCACTTCTCAAGCCACTTGATCTGTCTGGTTATTTCCCCTGGGCCACAGAGTCTTCCCTTCTGATGTCCTGGGCAATGAATAATACTCACAGTTTCTGGCTTCATCAGTGCATCCCAGAGATCCAAGATTTCCTGCTTGTTTTTTATTCTTTTCCCTCTGATATGAGCAATCCTCTCTCTTGGTATATAGCCCCGTGGACATGGGCTGTGGCAAAGGCATACCTGCTACCTGTGTAGATGTTAATTTTCTTGCTGGCTCCAAGTTCCAGGGCTTTCATGAGGGCAATTAGCTCCACTTTCTACACTGATGTGCTGGGAGTGGGTAGAAGTTCAGCCCAGATGACATTTGTTCTGTTCATTACAGCAGCACCTGCTTGTTTCTGACCTTCATAGAGAAAACTACTCCCATCTGCGAACCAGGTAGCCTCAACTCCCAGCAGGGGTCAGTCAGAGAGGTCTTTCCTCCAACCATGGCCTTCTGCCAGAATTTCTTGACACTCCTGATGTGTTGGCTTGAGGTTGGGGTCAGGCAGCAAGGTGCCTGGACTGAGTCCAACTGATGAGAAAAGGTGATTTGGTTAGAGTTCAGAAGCAGACCAGAGGCTTTCCAGCCAATATGTGCTCTTGAGCCAAAAGTGAAAGCAAAAGACAGAGAGACAAACATGTACAACACTTATGAGTATGCATGCCTGTTGCCAAGCTAGGTCTTTTTCCCTCTGATCAGTATAGTCAGTGGTCGCTGTGGGTTGGGAGGGGTGTCTCCCCAATCTTGGACAAAGTCTCCAAATGCAAGATCTCGACCCTCAGTCAGTGGTACTTACTTTGAGACCTCCCCCCACCCCCGAATAAGACACCAAGTTGCAGATCAATGCAAAAGCAAGAGGTTTATTTTTCTGGCATCAGGGTCGACCTTCAATTAGTCCCTCAAGGCGAGTGACTAGAAGGCAACTGAATAAGGTCTTCTTTATTCTTAGGATTTTTAGAAGACATCTTAGGAATTGTGTGTGAAGGAAATAAATTTTAAGAGCAGAACTGTGTTGTGTGGTCATGGCTGAAAGGCAGATGAAGAAATGCAGTTAATTTGGGTTGGGTGCTCTGTGACTCTATAATGGGGCCTTTTTCTTTTTTTTTTTTTTTTTATGGGTTTGATTTTTTTTTACTGCCAGTAATTAAGGTAACTTTACATATTTTACACGTTTACATCTGTAAGTGAAACATTCACCCATAATCATTTTTTTTCCTTTAAGAGTGTATTAAATTTCTCCAGCATAAGAAGGGTTTCTAGATTTACTCCGTATTCAGCATTTCACATTTTCCATAAAAGGAAAAGTCCAACAGTCAAAGTTAACTAATCACCTCTGCCTCAGAGAAAAAATAAGACTCTTCCAGCCACCTGGTGGCAGTATACTCTGTTCCGTTTCAAGGGGTGAAATGCTTCTTTCTACTTGCCATGCTGTTTCATGATCTTCTTCTTTTTTTTTTTTTTAATTTAATTTAATTTTATTTTTTTAATTTACATTCCAAATCACTTCCCCTTTTCCGTTTCCTCACTCCCCGAAAGTCCCATAAGCCCCCTTCCCTCCCTCTTTTCTCTGTTCAACCCCCTCTCATTACTCTGTCCTGGCGTTCCCCTACATCCAGTCTTTCCAGGACCAGGGGTCTCTCCTTCCATCTTTTTAGAAATCTATTGATATGCTGATTGTGTCTAGGGTATTCTGAGATTCTGGGTCAATATCCCCTTATCAGTGACTTCATACCATGTGTGATCTTTTGTGATTGGGTTACCTCACTAAGGATGATATTTTCAAGTTCTGACCATTTGCCTAGGAATTTCGTGAATTCATTGTTTTTAATTGCAGAGTAGTATTCCATTGTGTAAATATACCACATCTTCTGAATCCATTCCTCCGTTGAGGGACATCTGGGTTCTTTCCAGCTTCTGGCTATTATAAATAAGGCTGCTATGAATATAGTGGAGCATGTGTCCTTATTGCATGCAGGTAAAGTCTCTGGGTATATGCCCAGGAGTGGTATAGCCGGATCCTCCGGAAGTGTCATGCCCAGTTTTCTGAGGAGCCGCCAGACTGCTTTCCAGAGTGGTTGTACCAGCCTGCAATTCCACCAGCAGTGGAGGAGTGTTCCTCTTTCTCCACATCCTCGCCAACAACTGCTGTCTCCTGTGTTTTTGATCTTAGCCATCCTGACTGGTGTGAGATGGAATCTCAGGGTTGTTTTGATTTGCATTTCCCTAATGACTAAGGATGATGAACATCTCTTTAGGTGCTTCTCAGCCATTAGATATTCTTCAGGTGAGAACTCTTTGTGTAGCTCTGTACCCCATTTTTTAATAGGGTTACTTGCCTCTCTGGAGTTTAACTTCTTGAGTTCTTTGTATATCTTGGATATTAGCCCTCTGTCGGATGTAAGGTTGGTAAAGATCATTTCCCAGTTAGTTGGTTGCCGCTTTGTCTTTTTGACGGTGTCTTTTGCCTTGCAAAAACTTTGTAATTTAATGAGGTCCCATTTGTCTATTCTTGATCTTAGAGTATAAGCTATTGGAGTTCTGTTCAGGAAATTCTCCCCTGTGCCCATATGTTCAAGGTTCTTCCCTAGTTTCCCTTCTATTAGTTTCAGTGTGTCTGGTTTTATGTGGAGATCTTTGATCCACTTAGAATTGAGCTTAGTGCAAGGAGATAAGGATGGGTCAATTTGCATTCTTCTGCATGTTGACCTCCAGCTGAGCCAGCACCATTTGTTGAAAAGGCTATCTTTTTTCCACTGGATGGTTTTAGCTCCTTTGTCAAAGATCAAGTGACCATAGGAGTGTGGATTCATTTCTGGGTCTTCAATTCTGTTCCATTGATCTACATGTCTGTTACTGTACCAATACCATGCAGTTTTTAACACTATTGCTCTGTAGTACAGCTTGAGGTCCGGGATACTGATTCCCCCAGAGGTTCTTTTACTCTTGAGAATAGTTTTAGCTATTCTGGGTTTTCTGTTATTCCAGATGAATTTTTGAATTGCTCTTTCTAACTCTATGAAGAATTGAGTTGGGATTTTGATGGGGATTGCATTGAATCTGTGTATTACTTTTGGTAAGATGCTCATTTTTACTATATTAATCCTGCCAATCCATGAGCATGGCAGATTTTTCCATCTTCTGAGGTCTTCTTCAATTTCTTTCTTCAGAGACTTGAAGTTCTTGTCATACAGATCTTTCACTTGTTTGGTTAGCGTCACGCCAAGATACTTAATATGGTTTGTGGCTATCGTAAAGGGTATTATTTCTCTTACTTCTTTCTCAGCCTGCTTATCCTTTGAGTATAGGAAGGCTTCTGACTTGCTTGAGTTGATTTTATATCCGGCCACTTTGCTGAAGTCGTTTATCAGCTGTAGGAGTTCTCTGGTGGAGTTCTTTGGGTCGCTTATGTATACTACCATATCGTCTGCAAATAGTGATAGTTTGACTTCTTCCTTTCCAATTTGTATCCCTTTGACCTCTTTTTGTTGTCTAATTGCTCTAGCTAGAACTTCAAGTACTATATTGAAAAGATATGGAGAGAGAGGGCAGCCTTGTCTAGTCCCTGATTTTAGTGGGATTGCTTCAAGTTTCTCTCCGTTTAGATTGATGCTGGCTACTGGTTTGCTGTAAATTGCTTTTACTATGTTTAGATATGGGCCTTGAATTCCTGATCTTTCCAAGACCTTTAGCATGAAAGGATGCTGAATTTTGTCAAATGCTTTCTCAGCATCTAATGAGATGACCATGTGGTTTTTTTCTTTGAGATTGTTTATGTAGTGGATTACATTGATGGATTTCCTTATATTGAACCATCCCTGCATCCCTGGGATGAAGCCTACTTGATCGTGGTGAATGATCGTTTTGATGTGTTCTTGGATTCGGTTGGCAAGAATTTTATTGAGTATTTTTGCATCGATATTCATAAGAGAGATTGGCCTGAGATTCTCTTTCTTTGTCGGATCTTTGTGTGCTTTTGGTATTAGTGTAATTGTGGCTTCATAGAACGAGTTGGGTAGTGTTCCTTCTGTTTCTATTTTGTGGAACAGTTTGAAGAGTATTGGTGTTAGGTCTTCTTTGAAGGTCTGATAGAATTCTGCACTAAAACCATCTGGACCTGTGCTTTTTTTGGTTGGAAGACTTCCAATGACAACTTCTATTTCTTCAGAGGTTATAGGACGGTTTAGATGGTCTATTTGATCCTGATTTAATTTTGGTACTTGGTATCTGTCAAGGAAATTGTCCATTTCCTCAAGATTTTCTAGTTGTGTTGAATACAGGTTTTTGTAGTAGGATCTGATGATTTTTTGAATTTCCTCAGTTTCTGTTGTTATCTCTCCCTTTTCGTTTCTGATTTTATTAATTTGGATACTATCTCTGTGCCCTCTGGTTAGTCTGGCTAAGGGCTTATCTATCTTGTTGATTTTCTCAAAGAACCAACTCCTCGTTTTGTTGATTCTTTGTATGGTTTTATTTGTTTCTACTTGATTGATTTCAGCCCTGAGTTTGATGATTTCCTGCCTTCTACTCCTCTTTGGTGTATTTGCTTCTTTTTGTTCCAGGGCTTTCAGGTGTGCCATTAAGCTGTTAGTGTATGCTGTCTCCCGTTTCTTTTTGGCGGCACTCAGGGCTATGAATTTTCCTCTTAGCACTGCTTTCATTGTGTCCCATAAGTTAGGGTATGTTGTGCCTTCATTTTCGTTAACTTTCAAAAAGTCTTTGATTTCTTTCTTTATTTCCACCTTGACCAAGTTATCATTGAGTAGAGCATTGTTCAGCCTCCATGTGTACGTGGGTTTTCTTTTGTTTTTGTTGCCATTGAAGACCACCCTTATTCCATAGTGATCTGATAGGAGGCATGGGATTATTTCTATCTTCTTGTATCTGTTGAGGTCTGATTTGTGACCAATTATATGGTCAATTTTGGAGAAGGTACCATGAGGAGCTGAGAAGAAGGTGTATTCTTTAGCTCTAGGATGAAATGTTCTATATATATCAGTTAGTTCCATTTGGTCCAAGGCTTCAATTAGATTCACTGTGTCCCTGTTTAGTTTCTGCTTTCCTGAACGATCCATTTCAGAGAGCGGGGTGTTGAAGTCACCCACTATTATTGTGTGCGGTGCGATGTGTGCTTTGAGTTTTAGTAAAGTTTCTTTTACGAATGAGGGTGCCCTTGCATTTGGAGCATAGATATTCAGGATTGAGAGTTCTTCATGGTGGATTTTTCCCTTGATCAGTATGTAGTGTCCTTCTGTGTCTTTTTTGATGACTTTAGGTTGAAAATCAATTTTATCCGATATTAGGATGGCTACTCCACCTCGTTTCTTGGGGCCATTTGCTTGTAAAATTGTTTTCCAGCCTTTTACTCTGAGGTAGTGTTTGTCTTTGACACTGAGGTGCGTTTCCTGCATGCAGCAAAATGCTGGGTCCTGTTTATGTATCCAGTCTGCTAGTCTATGTCTTTTAATTGGGGAATTGAGACCATTGATATTAAGAGAGATTAAGGCATAGTGATTATTGCCATCTGCCATTCTTGACGCTATCTTTATGTTTGAGTGGTTATCTACTTTTGGGTTTGATTCAAGAAGGTTATTATCTCATTTTTTCCAGGGTGTTGTTTCTCTCCCTGTATTGGAGGTTTCCACCTATTATCCGTTGCAGGGCTGGATTTGTGGAAAGATATTGTGAAAATTTGGTTTTATCATGGAATATCTTGGTCTCTCCATCTATGGTGATTGAGAGTTTTGCTGGGTATAGTAGTCTAGGCTGGCATTTGTGCTGTCTTAGTGTCTGCATGAGATCTGCCCAGGATCTTCTGGCTTTCATAGTCTCTGGTGAGAAGTCTGATGTGATTCGGATAGGTCTTCCTTTGTATGTTACTTGGCCCTTTTCTCTTACTGCATTTAGTATTCTTTCTTTGTTTAGAACATTCGGTGTTTTGATTATTATGTGACGGGAGGTATTTCTGTTCTGGTCCAGTCTGTTTGGAGTTCTGTAGGCTTCTTGTACGTTCATCGGCATCTCTCTCTTTAAGTTAGGGAAGTTTTCCTCCATAATTTTGTTGAAGATGTTTACTGGCCCTTTAAGTTGCAAATCTTCACTCTCATCTATACCTATAATCCTTAGGTTTGGTCTTCTCATTGTGTCCTGGATTTCCTGGATGTTTTGGGTTACGCGTTTTTTGCATTTTGCATTTTCTTTGACTGTTGAGTCGATGCTTTCTATGGAATCTTCAGCACCTGAGATTCTTTCTTCCATCTCTTGTATTCTATTGTTGATGTTTGCATCTATGACTCCTGATTTCTTCCCAAGGTTTTCTATCTCCAAAGTTGTCTCCCTTTGTGATTTCTTAGTTGTTTCTACTTCCTTTTTTAGTTCCTGGATGGATTTGCTGAGATCCTTCACTTGTTTGTTTGTATTTTCCTGTATTTCTTTAAGGTATTTTTGCATTACCTCTTTCAGGATTTCTTCCTGATGACCCACGTTCTCCTGCATTTCTCTGAGCGATTTTTGTGTTTCCTCCTCATGGGATTCCATCTGTTGATCCATCGTCTCCTGCATTTCTTTAAGCAGTTCTCGTGTTTCCTTTGTAAGGGCATCTAACCGTTGATTCATTTCTTTAAGCAATTTTTGTGTTGCCTCCTTATGGGCATCCGTCTGTTGACCCATATTCTTCTGCATTTCTTTATGCAAATTTCGTGATTCCTTTGTGAGTGCATCTACCCGTTGATTCATCTCGTTAAGCGATTTTTGTGTTGTCTCCTTGTGCGCCTCCATCTTTTGATCCATGTTCTCCCGCATTTCTCTAAGCGATTTTTGTGTTTCCTTTATAAGGGCTTCTAACCGTTGATTCATGGTCTCCTGTAACTCTTTATGAGATTTATTTGTGTCCTTCTTGTGATCCTCTAATAGCATCATGAGAAGTGATTTTAAATCCAGATCTTGTCTTTCGGGTGTGGTGGGGTATCCAGGACTTGCTGCTGTTGGAGAGTTGGGTTCGGATGGTCCCACATTACTTTGATTACTGTTAGTAACATTCCTACGTTTGCCTTTTGCCATCTGGATACCTCTGGTGTTAGTTGGTCCTGCTGCCACTGGCTGTTGGTTGGACCTCCTGTGAGCCTGCAAAGCTATTTCTGCCCCCCCTGGATTACCAGGATTCCCCTGGCACCGATTTCTGGGGCCTGCCTGCTCCTGAGTGACTTTGGAGCCCTAATGTGCTTTGCCCCAAGTGATCTTATATTGGGGAGGCCTTGCACATCTAAAGGCTCAGCCTAGTGGATTCCTGGAGCAGAGGTCGCCAAAGGGAGGCTGGCAGGCTCCTGCCCTGTGCAGGGGTGTGTGATCTCTCCTGGGGGGGGGAGGGGGCGTCCCTCTGCCAGGCAGAAGTCCCACAGCAGATCTGGCGCGCTGGTCACTGCAGATCAGCCCAGCACCTGGGAGCAGGTTACACACAAGCTGCCTGAACCCGAAGCGATATTATGCCTGTCTGTCTCTGAGCCTGGCGGTCCCAACTACCTGGTCACTGGAGCAAAGATGGCGGAGGGCACTCTCCGTGGCGCTGCTCACCCTGTGGTCAGGATGGCCCGCCGATCTGGCACCCAGACGACCACAGCGCCAACCCGCCCTCGGGCACAGACGGAAGCCCCAACAGGCCGTGTCCCAAGTGATGTTATATTGGGAGGAGAGCCTGGGTACCGGTCTCTCCAGGGCAGTCTGTTGGAACAGAGGTCGCGTAAGGAAAGCTGGCAGGCTCCCTCCCTGCGCGGGGTCCCTCCACCAGGCAGAAGGTCCCACCGCGGAACTGGCGTGCTGGTTACTGCAGATCAGCCCAGCACCTGGGAGCAGGTTACACACAAGCTGCCTGAAACCGAAGCGATATTATGCCTGTCTGTCTCTGAGCCTGGCGGTCCCAACTACCTGGTCACTGGAGCAAAGATGGCGGAGGGCACTCTCTGTGGCGCAGCTCACCCTCGGGGCCTTTTTCTTAGGAGGGAAAGAGGTGATAACAATATTGGCCCATGGGGTCTGTCACATAGAAGCAAAGCTACTTAAATCACGAACATTTATTTTCAGAGTTCTGAGAGGTAGCAGGATCAAAACCGTGAAGTTGCCTGAGAAATTTTAATGTAGTTGGGAGAAGTCTGAGTTTAACTCCAAGCACTCAGACTTCATTCTGATTTACTGCCCTTTAAAGCTCAAAAGGTTAGTTACAATAAATGTTTCAGGTATAGGCATCCCTTACATTTAACATTTAACATAGGAGATAGTATTAGTTATCTTCCTGATGCTAATAACACACAAAACACTGGATCTGCTTTAATGAACCAGTATTTTAGAGTGAGGCATGTTGGCACATGCCTGTAACTCCTACACTCAGAAAACCAAGGCACAAAATTCTTGAGCTTCAGGCTAGTTTAAGCTACACTATAGATGTGAAATCCTGTCTTAAAACATACAAGAACTAACAAAAGAAACATCATCATCATCAACAACAACAACAAAAGACTCCTAGGCTGGAGACCTCAAACCAAACAGCCATTAACTGGTGATATTCTAAGGTGGGCAAGAGTTAAAAAGCAGGTGTAGCTCTTCACATGACAAAGACCAGTAACATGTCTTCAGGGCTCCCATCCCTTATATAATCTCAGTAGTTGGTCACAGTGCTTCTACCCAATGACCTTAGCTTATACTAATCATCCCCAAACACCCACCTCTAAACAGTCACTGGGATGTCTCCAGCCCTTTAAATACCTCACAATAAGGATAAAATTTAACTACCTGAACATTTGGGAGAAATGTGTAAACCATCACACTACAGCAGAAAGCTGGAGAATGAAATTGAACTCTGACTCAAACCTGAGGAGGCAGAAGCAAGCACAGTTTAAAAGATAAAAGGAAACAAACAAACAAAAAACAAAAACAACACACACACACACACACACACACACACACACACACACACACACACGCACACCCCAAAACAAATCCAAAAAAACCCATCAATTCCTTTGCCCAGGATTTGGATATTTGCTGCCACCTGCAGCTTAAACTTCATATTACTCTGGACATTGGTTGTAAGAAGCAAAATGATCTAGGAATGGAAAAGAAGAATGCTTTGAGTTTTCACAATTGATACCTTTCATGATCCTTATAAAGAACATTTACTTATTTGCTTATTCATATATATAATATACATTTATATGTATATATGCATACAACTGTATGAGTATATGCACATATGTCTGTATAAGCGTGTGGGAGAGGGTGCATGTGCCTGGACTTGTGTAAAGGCCAGGTGGTGTTTATTTATGTAGCTGTGTGACTCTTCTCCTATCTGCCTCAGAGTGGAGGGGGTGTGTGTGTGTGTGTGTGTGTGTGTGTGTGTGTGTATGTGTGTGTGTGTGATCTCTGGTTTGTTATGTGGGTACTGGGATTTGTACTGTAGTCCTCATGATTGCATAGCAAGTTCTCTTAACTGCTGAGTCATTTCTGTAGCCTCCCCCTTCCACTTTCTTGAAGTTGAGTTCTATATTTGTAAGTCCACACTCAGAGCAGCCTCATTTTCAACAATCCAAATGTGGAGGCTACTGAAGTATTCACTGATACTTGCATATATATTCATACTGTAGACATACAAATACAGTACTGTTAAACCCTTAAAAATGATGTTTTGACATACACTACAGTCAGATGAATTGGGAAGGCACCATGCCAGTGCAATATACCAGTCATAAAAGGGCAAATACTGTAGGAGTCTTCATCTGTGAGGTTCCTGTAACATTCATATTCAGAGGGCAGGAAGTAGAATGGTGATCATCAGGGGATAGGAGAAGACAGTGGGGAGGAGATGGAGAATTAGCATCGAATTCTCCAGAGTTCTCTGGGAGAAGATGATGAAGATCTGGAGAAGGTTGATGATGGTAACACCACAACAGTACATAGGGTCATAGAACTGAACAGTTAACAGTTGCATGTAGCTTTTTGCTACCCTGCCTTAGTTCCGGGAACAGGCCACAATACCAATCCCCAACCAGCTTCCCTTGAATCCACAAATAAAAGATATATACACAGGTTGCTCATTTTCAACTTTCCTTTTTGGCACAATTGCTGGAAAAGTATGACATTATCAATACTCTTAACTCTTCACTTCCCACCTACCCTAAACTTTAGTTGGTAAACTCTCCTGACCACCTGAGTGTAGGAGAGGCCTGTGTGACCACTCTATTGCAAGATCTCACATGGCTGGTCAACTTTTCTCTTCCAGAAGCCTGGTGAACTCTCCTTTCCTCTCCTTGCATCTCTTTGCTTATCTCCAGGGACCTGGAAGTCAATTGGCCCATGACTTATTTACCGACAGATCAAGAACCAATTGGGGAACAGCATCAGAACTGACCCTACAGTTTTACCAGTGGTCAAGATGGTAAATCTTGTGGCATGTATGCTTACCTCAGGGAAATACATTTCTTACTGAAGTTTCAAGGAAGTAAGTTGATTCTGTACAACACAGAAGCTAGATGTACCATTAGATTATCACACACTAATAAATTGGTGCCTATTCTTCTGGGTTTCCCAACTTCCAAAAGAGTAAGTTCCATGCCTTTGGTGACCAGATTGTCATGTCTAAATTGCTATGGCAATTTTTTTTGGCAGTATCAAGGATACAAGAATTTAATGTGCTAAAAAAAAAAAAGCACATAACATTTGCAGTTGCAGGAAAGAGGCAAATAGGGGCAATTTGGGCAACTCACATAAATCTCTATAAAAGCAATTTCTTGGTAGACAGAGCTGAATATTTTCATCCCAAGAAATAGTTTTTGGATTGTCTAACAGCCCTGGAGAAATTCTTTAAGAAATCATTTCCACGGTCTCTTAGTAGTTTTAGAAGAGAGTGAAATAACAAGATCGTTTATATGGATACATTATCTTAACTGTTTAAGACTTTATGATCTATGCATTTTATTTATTTTGGAAAGAAAGCAGACAACGACTGTCTGTGTCCATGAAATGGTCAATCACATAGAGTTGCTGGCTGATCTGCTTTCAAGTTGAACACCTTGTGGGTAATGACTTCTATCTAGATATGCTCAAATCCTCTTAGGAGCAATCCTGGGGTGATATTTTTAGTTTTCTGGCCATTGAGAATTTAATGGGTTTTCAAGTAAAGCAGTCCTTTCTCTTTTCCAATGTTCAATTTAAACTTTAATTGTCTTTTGCTCCAGCATTGTGATGGGGTTGGCTAAGTGGGTGTTGGCAGCTGCAGCGTGTCATCACCCTGCAGAGGGATCCAGATGACAAGTGTCACTCGAAGGAGAAACTGAGATTCATTATTTTAGAGAATCCTTTCTCATCATAGTTGAAAAAAGAAAAGAAAAATACAAGAGAAGTGTAGAAACTAAAATGGTAGACACAGACTCCAAGACATCCATGGAAGACTTGCTTGTGTGACACAATGGATGTTTCTGCACTGAACAGTAGCAACACTTGCCAGCTTCCATAGAAGGGCAGACACCTTGTGATTAGCCCCGTACCTGATGCTAAGTGGAGCCCTATGAGTGAGGAAAGAGAGAAGTGATATTTCTTGCCTCACAATACTGAAGGAAGCATAGTTGATCGCCAACTGTGTCCTCTCTGGACCCACAATGCACTAAGGATGCTTCACCAACAACAGTGTGACAGGACTTTAATATCAGCCATTCCTATGACATGGGGGCACTGTTGCCTTGGTAACTCCTATAAGATATCCAGTATCATTTTATTTTATTTGACTTTTTCTTCCCCTGTGGGGTGTGTGTGTGTGTGTGTGTGTTTGTGTGTGTGTGTGTGTGTGCACCCATGCAATGAGTGTGCATGTATGTGTATATGCATGTACGTGTTTGTATCTACATGTGTAAGTGTAGATACACGTGTATATATGTACATGTGGAGGCCAGAGGTTGAAGCCAGGGGTCTTCCTCCATCACTTTCTACCTTTTTAAGAAAGGGCTTCTCACTGCACTTGGAGCTTGTCGTTTTGACCAGAGTGGTTGGACAACAAGCTCCATTGCTCTGCTTATCTTTGTGTCCCACCCCAACCCATGGACTTGAATTACAGCCATAGTGCCTGACAGTTACTTGTGTGCTGGGGATCTGAAAACCATCCCTCAAGCTTGCATGACAAGCACCTTCCCTTACTGACTGAATCATCTCCCCAGTCCTGAATCCTTCCTTTCAGATGCTTTAACAGAGGTTTTGAAATTCTGGTCTTCTAACAACCATCTCTCTTTCAAGACCCCCATCCACATTTCTTTGGATGTTCCCTATCTTTCCCCTACACTGTTTTAAAGGAAATCAAGCTATGTCCTGGGCCACAGCTTCCCCTGCCATCTTATCATGCCTCCGGGCCAGCCAGAATTCTAAAAACATGAAGCAGGCTTGAGCACAAGGAAGCTCTTTGAGAAGCCTGTGGAAAATCGTTCCAAGAAGTTATTCTGTGGAGGACTGGGAAGGTACACAATCTTCCCAGTCCTTCAGAGCTCCTGTTTCCCATCATCTAGATCACAGGAGGAACCAGAACCCTTGGTAGTGTGGCTTATTGGTCATCTCAGTGGCAGACTGTGGTGGTTGGGTCAGAAAAGGGTAGGTATCAGCTGTCTTGGAGGCGAGGCAACATAGAAGACTCAGTGAGGGCTCATTGGACTACCTCAGTTTACACTTTTCTAAAGGGATCTATAAGTTATGTAAACAGTCCCCCCTGAAACCGCCAAGTACTGAGATCTGAGTGTCTCCATTCCTTCAGGTGGTTCATTCAGTAATGTCCTGTCAGCAATATCTCCAAGTCAGGAATTGGATCTATTTTCCATGTCCCCTGGGAGCTTATCCTCTAATTGGTGCCACAAAACAACTAAGGCCACCCTTTAAAGAGTTAATTGGATCTCATCAAGTACCTACTTAAAACTCTCAGCGGACCTTAACTTCTCCCGGTGTAATCGCAATGCTTCTCCCCTTCCAAAGACATGGTTCTTAAATGGGAAGGGGTAACAGAAGCACAGGGAACAGGAAATAATCTTTACATCATGGAATTTATATTCTGGTAACAGACAAAAATAGTCTTAGTCATCTTTTTGTCACTGCAACAAAATATCTGAAATAAATACCTTAACAAGAGTAAATGTTTACCTTAGGGCAGAGTCTCAGAGGTTTCCACCCGTGATCACTTTGCCTTGTCGTTTTTGGACCTGTGGAGTCATCATGTTTCATGATGGTATTATGTGGCATAGGAAGACCACTCACCTCACAGTGATTGGGGATCAGAGGAGGAAGGAGCTGGGGTTTCCTTAACCCCTTCAAGAGCAAGCCCCAATGACCTATCTTTTTTCCCACCCTCCCATCCAATGAAGTTCTATAATCTTTCAGTAATATCGCCCTGGTAACCAAATATTTAGCACGTGGGTCTTTGGGGTTCTTTCTAGGTCTGAGATATATCAGAAGTTAATGAACAAGAAATTTAATAGCAGGATCAAAAGTGGTGTATGGAGAAGAGCAGGGTAGGAGCCGCTGCAGGGAATGTGGAGGAGAAACGGTAACAGGTCAGTTTTGTACTTGTGTTTGGGAGGAACTGACACTTGATTAATGCTTTAAAGAAGAGAATTTGCTGAGGGAAGATCAGAGAGGAGAGCCTCCAGGCAGCCCAGGTGCTTCGAGGCAGGCAATGCTTCTGGTTTCCAAGAATCAAGAAGGGACTCTGTACAGGAGGGAGCCTAATGACTGCTACTGGGAATAGCTTGGGGCCTTTTTACTCAGTAAAATAGAAAGAAAGCTTTCGCCATGATTTCAGCTCATGATTTAGTTATAATGTAATAGCTTCTTAAAAAGAGTCCCTGTAGAAAACAAATACTTAAGTAGCAAGATCTATTTCGAGGCTGCCGTGGTGATCTAGGGAGAGAGGGAAGGCAATGGTGGAGTGGAGAGAGGGTCACATTCCGGAGGATGCATCTGAGGGTGGTGGATTGGATGAGGCATGTGGGTGGAAGTGAGCAACAAGGACAATACCAAGAGTATTCATTGGTAATGCAGCCGGGCAAGGGCAATGCAGCAGGAGTGAGGGAAGGAACTAAGGATCTATAAACCATTGGAAAACCAGATAGGTGAGCTGGAAATTGGTAAATGACAGCTATGATAAAGAGGTAGTGGTGTGAGCTGATGATAAGAGGCTCAAAGTGTGGGTGTGTGTAGGTGAAGAAAGAAAAGTAGCCCCGAAATAGCAGTAAGATCCCTGCCCCAGCTTCCGGTCCTGCAGTTTGTGGGCTGTGAGAGAAAATGGTCCTCTCGAAAGGGTTGCAGAGAAAGCAGTATGCACGGGAGATGGCCCAATTCCAACCAGAGGCACAAAGACAAACATCCACATTGGTAGACTCTTCAGGAGGTTTGACTAATCCTCCCGAGGACTGAATCTCAGAAAACTCAAAAAGCGAGGTGGCAGGAACGGGTGGGTTGAAGGTGCTGGGCAGACTGGGACAGAAGAGGGGAAACAAAGAGCCTCGTGCTGTTTGGATGTGGAGGGAATAGGCTTCTCTTGGACCACAGACATGAGCAAAGAAGAAGAAGGCTGGGATGGGGTGCTTAAGCTGAGAGGCGGCAAGGCTGTGAATGTTGAGCCACACGGGTCAAGGACACAGGCCTTGCAGGGAAGGCTTTGCAGGCCTCCCCTGACCATGAGGGGATGATTCCCCTACGTCTTTTCCCTTAGCCTAGGGAAGTCAGTCTCTTATTTGGCCTTGTGCTGGGGCCTGCTCGCTGCCAAGAATTCCTTGGGCTAAGCTTTATGCAGTCTATGTTCTTGCAGACTCCTCTGCCTGAACCACCTTTTCTTTAGGGTTTTGCATGCTGGCTCCCCTTCTTTACCTCTCACCCAAAACCAATTTCCTCAGTGAAGCAAAAGGTAGTCCAACAACAGCACCTTGCGTTTCCATCATAAAGCTTTAGATATTCTGTTTAAATGTTTATTTAAATTTAACATCCATAAAACCAATATCTATGTGTATTAGTTACCTGTCTTGTTGCAGTGATTAAATACCTGATAAAAGCAACTTATGGAAGGAGGATTTATTTTGGTCCACAGTTTGAGAGAAAGTCCATGATGGGGGACTGGGGCGGGGCAATGCTGGGAGGGAGGCATGGGGGTAGGAACATGAGGCAACTGATCACATTGCATTCCCATGCAGGAAGCAGTTTGTTTCTTTGTGGTTACCTCACTTTACATTTTTGTTCAGTGAGGACTCCAGCCCATGGACCGGAACTGTCCATAAAGGTGAGTCTTCTCACCTCTATTAACCTAATGAAGATATCCCTCTTAGCCATGCCTAGAGACTAACTTAATATAGATAATTCCTTACAGGCATTCTCAGAGGTGGTCTTGTAGGTGACACTGGAACCCATCTAGCCATACTTCCAAAAATTGTTGCTTCTCTGGATGCCTATAAAGCTATTTCATTTGGAGATGGTTTATACATTCATTTTTCTCTTCTCAGTGTCTCCCTGTTTCAGGAGATCCGGCAGGTTGAGAGAATGCAAACAGGATAGTGTGTGGCCCCCACCCTCACTGAGTATCTCAACTGTCTCAACCAGCAGTTGCTTTGTGCAGACTCCTGTGGGGGTGTGGCTCATACCTCTCAATGCCCAGAACAGAAATGGGCTGCTGATGGGAGAGTGAGCCTTGTGTCTTCAAGGGTAGATGACAAATCCATATGTTGAAGTTGTGCTTACCTTGGAGATGGGGTTTCTAGGAGGATAGTTGAGGTTAGATGAGGTCATAAATGTTCTGAATTTCATTCTAAACATTTAGACTTTATCCCTTGGAACATGGAAAATTCTCAAGAAAAATGATCACCTTTGCTTATTAGAAATGCCATGCATTTTTCATAGGCTCTAGGGAAATTTGACAATGTGTCATCATGTAGTGTGATTAGGTGGGAGATGACTGTGAGTGTAGTCTCTATAGGAGGCTAGAAAGGTCATAACCAAGGCCAGGGGGTTGGAGGAATAGATTTAGCTGTGGATCAGTTTACAAGAAATGGATGCTTGGATTTTTACCTTAGATCTCTAGAGACCCAGGAAGATCCCCAAATATCTATTACAAAACTGCACATGCTGAAATCCTTAACTGAGGCAGTATGATGGGATGGATGAGACCTGTGCACAGATTATTGAATTGGAAGTGTCAGTGACCATGTTTCCTAGCTAGTTTTTGTGGAGAGAGTTGGAAACAGGACATCAGTAATTTTAGTACAGCAATCATAGCACTATCCCAAACTACATGGCCTCCTCTGTAGTCACAGAGGTATGATCAGTTCTGCAGCTGCTGACAGGAGCCTTAGCACCTTGGAACTTGACCGTGACCCCAAGATGTTGCTTCATTCTACTTACACGAACAGTTTATGAACCACTTTACACACCTCAGCTGATGCTTCAAACTGGTATAAACACAGTAGGATCTGCTCAGTGTGAAAGTTTATGTAACAAAGGGTTGAGAGAAGCAGACTGTCAGGGATGGGATGAAAAAAGAGAGAAGGGACAGGAACCAGCGGCAGCATCTACATCGTTGGTCACACAGAGTACATTAGGTAGCACCAAAGATGTCTCAGACCCTGAAGCAAATGCTTTGCTCTTTGCACATTTCAGACAAATTTTGGGCACAGGTGGTTCAGCTTAAAAGTCTTAATTAAGGTCAGATCTTTCTGTAGAAGCAAAGGAAGTGTACTCTTCTCATGAACTATAAGATTACTCTAACCTTGAAAATTAATCTAACCTAGGTGAAAGACATAACCAAAATCACCTACTGCTGGGAGCCAGCCCCGGCAGGTGTTTCTTCTTCTTGGTTCTTCTTGAGGCAGCCGCCGAGGGGGGAAGAGCATCGGTGGGGGTAAGACTCTGTCTTACGAAATTCTAGGGGTAAGACTTTGTCTTACGGAAAATTTAGGGTTGCTGTATAATAAAAAGTTTACTTATCTAAGTCTAAGTTACTATGCTACTGTAGCTGAACTGTCTTCTATAATCCTCTGAGGCCAGAAACTGCAGTTTCTGGCATTTAGCAGGTAAATTGCCTTTGTTCTGTCTCCACAGGAACTGCTGGGCTCTAACTTTCAGCCTGCTAGTCAGAAGTCGCAGGGAGAAAAATGGGACACTTAGAGAAGTGGTTAATGAGTTTATTACTAAGTTGTAAAAAGTTTCCTGTGAAAGCTATCTAAGAGGGAAAAGCGGAAAGATCCTAAGTGGAGAAAGGGAAAAATTCTTCTAAGTGGGGAAAGGTAAAGAGAGAGAGAGAGAGAGAGAGAGAGAGAGAGAGAGAGAGAGAGAGAGAGAGAGAGAGAGGGAGGAAGAAGAAGAAGAAGAAGAAGAAGAAGAAGAAGAAGAAGAAGAAGAAGAAGAAGAAGAAGAAGAAGAAGAAGGAGAGGAGAGGAGAGGAGAGGAGAGGAGAGGAGAGGAGAGGAGAGGAGAAGAGAAGAGAAGAGAAGAGAAGAGAAGAGGAGAGAATGAGTATGAGATTGAGAAATGAGATTGAGAAAGAGAGAGAGAAATTGAGAATGAGACGATTCTCTTTTGTCTTCAGTACTTATACATCTTTCAGAATACATGATCACATGTTACAAAGTTCATCACAAGTTGGCACAAAAATCAAATCATAAATTGAAATAGAAGTTTACAACAGGGAATGTTTACATGCATATCCATTAAGAGTAATTATCTAGCTAAACATTTATCATTTGCCTTCTCTACAGGTTCATAGAAAGTTTAACACCATAACTAAGTTATAAGTTAAGTTTTGTATAGATAAACCCAGTCAATATTTTATCTTCTGTCCTAACACCTATAATAAATCATTAGTTCCCTTTTTATGACCTTTGGTTAATTGTTTTACAACCTCTTGGAATGTGCTCTGAATAGGAGACCCTCTGGTTGCCATCTAAGAGCAGTTAACCGGTGACACTTGGGAGACTGGCAGAGTTCTCATTGCAGTTTTGACCATCAGAAAAGGACCTAATAGAAGTTCCACTATAAAAGAGCTTAATAATCACAGATATAATTTTAAGAATTCTTATAGGATTATCATTAAAACTTAAGTCATCTATTTGTCTATATAGCATCACTATAAGACAGTACATCTTCGTGGATCTGCAGAGATCTGCTCCAAAGGGGTGTGCTATTACTTATTGATTATTTTATATGCTTAATAATAACAGGAAAAGCATATTAATAGCAGGAATCTTTCCTAAAACTAGTTCCCCATAGCCTTGCTGAATGAGGGCTCACCTGTCACAGATTATATAATAATCCGAAGCAGGCCATTTCAGGATGATCACCTGCTAGTATATTAGTTTGTCCCATTATGGCTCCCAACTACCTACCTTGTAAAGCTGTTAAATTAACTTTGATGATATATATACATATCTTAATGGGATGTGCAAAAAAGGAGGTGTGCATCATATGTTAAGTTCTCAGTAAAAAGAAATCATGATAAATGATTTGCACAACCCTTAAATTTATATTCTAATGTTTGCAATAAGATTGTGCAATCAAAACCTTAAGTATATAAACACAATATGATTTCAACTATAAAAGATACAGAAAAAGACTACAACATTTCTTCACTGTTCTATGAGTTTGTGGGGTCAAGTATAGTAGTGCATATCTTGAATCCCAGAACTCAGGAGATAGAAGCAGGTGGATTTCTGAATTTCAGGGCAGCTTGGTCTACATGAGGAGTTCCAAGCTGTCTAGGGTATATCTAAAAATGTACAAAATAAATCAATATTTATATGTGACTATGAACACCAAAATTTAATTTAATTATGTAGTGTCTTCTTCCTTCTTCTTCCACTTCCTTCTCCTCCTCTTTCTTTTTCTCCTTCTCCTCCCACCTCCACTCTCTTGACAAGGACTTCTCACTTTGTAACACAAGGTGCCCTCAAACTCATAGTAATCTTTTTGCCTTAGCCTTTTGAATACTGTAGACTGTAGGCATGAGCCTACATACTGGCACACACATACATACACACACACATGTGTTGATATATATGCCCCTCCCCCAATGTATGAAAGTGGTAGGTATCTCGTTGCAGAGTTGTTGATATTTGTATGGAGAAAGTATTACACTAATTTTATTATATTTTAAAGCATATATGAGAGAGAGACAGAGGCAGAGACAGATGCAGAGACAGAGACAGAAATAAAGACAAAGTGTGTGTATATATACTTGCCGAGGTTAAAAGTGGCACTATATCCCTTGGAGCTAGAATTATAGTCTGTTGTAAGCCATTTGATATGAGTGCTAGGAACCAAACTTGGGTCTTCTGGAAGGTCCATATATGTTTTTAGCTATGGAGCCATCTCTAGCCCCCAAATGCTACAGTTTTAATGGAAAAATATTTGTAAAACATAGTTTTAACCATGCAACTAGCACATGATTTCACTTTAAAGGCCATATCCAACTATTTGGAATAGTCCTTGAAACTGCATGGGTCAGAAATTAAGAAAACTCTTGTGAGGTGGGGAGATCTTGAGTAGCCTGCGTATGTTTATAAGTAAACATTTTAAGAGTGCCGCCATCTAATGCAAGCACATGAGATAATTGCTTTCAGTCAAGCGGATTCTTCAGTATTTAAGTGTAAACTAGCTGCATCACTTAAAAAGATTGGAAGGGTATTGGATTGAAACTAAGGCAAGGTGATTTTTCATGGAAGCATAAAGACCTCAGCTGCCAATGAAGTGCTAGACCTGCCTTGCTCACAATGGTGAAACATCGATCAGCAAGCCTGCTCCTATTTATAATACTTTCAAGTAGACGACTTGTCTATTTTAGCACAACTCTTTTCTAAGTGTGAACTTATACACCATCTCCTTGGGGGTCCTGTTGTTGTTTGTGTGTATTCTCGCCATCTCTCTAGACCCATCAGAGGTACAATCCTCCAAGCCCCTGAACTTGTTGTCTTGCTGGCCAGATAGAAGCCAGAAAAACTCCAATGGCTTGGCTTCCGTAAAACAGCTGCAGGGAGTTTAACTACTATTCAGCTAGTGAGAGCAAGCCCACTTTTCAGAACTCTGCTGTTGATAATATGTACACCGTATGCACACACCATTCACTCTATAGACATGCTTTTCGTTGAAGTGCTGAGTTGGAAGCGAGGGCCTTGTGAATGCTGGATAAGCAATCAGACATTCAAGTGTACCTCAACTCTCCATGTTTGATCCCATTTCATTATCTACATGCTTATGCTTGAGTGGGATTACCATCACAGTTTTAGGTGGATTCCAATAAACCTCTAGAAACCAACGTTTACACAGTACCTCTCAGTTTGTGCTAGCATTCTGTTAATGTGGAGATCCTTGAGAAAAATCATTGTAGTTTGTTAAAAAATTATCACCCGGGGCTGGAGAGATGGCTCAGTGGTTAAGAGCACCGACTGCTCTTCCAAAGGTCCTGAGTTCAAATCCCAGCAACCACATGGTGGCTCACAACCATCTGTAATGAGATCTGACGCCCTCTTCTGGTGTGTCTGAAGACAGCTACAGCGTACTTACATATAATAAATAAATAAATCTTAAAAAAAAAATCTTTAAAAAAAATTATCACCCTTTTGGAGATTATATCTGAAATAGGTTGGCTCCATTCCATTGGACACAAGGCTATACATACTGGGAGCACAAGATAGAACTGAAAACTTCTCATCTTTTGGCTAAGATATCAAAAAGAGAGACAATGGAGACAGGCACATAGTCTCTTTTAGAGATATGCTTCCAACTTCTCAAAAGCCTCCCCTACATCCATACCCCCTAAAGACTCCAGCACCTCTCCATAGTGCCACATTAGGAACCAGGCCTTCAATATGGAGACTTTGGGGGTTATCAAATCTGATGTATAGCAGCCTCAAAATTCAGTCTGTGCATTCCACTACATAGGCACCATCCAAGACTGCTCATGCAACCTCCTATTTCCAACCATGACATTGGTCTTGGAAGTGACGGTTTTTTATCTCCTTTTAATTGACAATAATTGGCTAATGGGTTGCGATGGCTTGTATATGCTTGACCCAGGGAGTGGCACTGTTGGGAGTGGTGGCCTTGTTGGAATAGGTGTGGTCTTGTGGGTATTGGCTTTAATACCCTTGTCCTAGCTGCCTGGGAGTCAGTATATTCTGCTAGCAGACTTCAGATGAAGATGTAGAACTCTCAGGTCCTCCTGCACCGTGCCTGCCTGGATGCTGCCATGTTCCCTCCTTGATGATAATGGAGTTAATGATAATGGTGTTGATGGTTTTATGTGGAAGTAAAATGAGCCATGCTGAAATCATTGCTTACTAGGGTTCATCTAAATGGCAATGGATGTAAGAAAGAAGTTATGTTCATAGCAGACATATTTTTTATTCCATCTGGCAAGCCTAATAATACTTGAAGAGATGTTGTTATAAACAAACTAATTGCCTAATTAAGAGCACAAGAAAACTATATGCCTAATGTTTTACTTTATGTCTTAAACATAGTTTTTAAACCATTATTGATTTGTATATTCCAAATTGGTTATAGTTACAGAAACTCCACAGCATAAAAATTGGATTTAACTTTCTTATGGGTATTAATCTGATGAAATTGATAAGACTGTGGCTCTAGGAAAAGACACTAGTTCTACTAAATTCTACTAAATTATGTAGAATTCAACTAATTCTATTAATTCTTCTAAGTTATGTAGAATTTAACTTATTCTACATAAAGTTCCAGGGATACACATCTCTTTAGAACTCTTATTTAGTTACAAAAAGAAAAAAGATATAATTAAGCAAATTTTTCTATGCTTTGAAAAATGTTGTTTACAAATCCTTTTTTTAATATTTAATATTTTACATTACAGAATCTCGTGAGTCCCAAGTCTGGCCTTGAACTTGCCATGCTGCTGAAGGTAACCTTGAACTTCTCTTCTGATCTTCCTGCCTCTATCTCCCAATGGCTAGGATTGCAGGGGTGTGTACCATCCCTAGTTTATGAAATGTTGAGGATTAAGTTTACAGTTTCATGAATGCCAATCTATCAACTGTTAAATTCTAAGCCCATAAATTATTTTTATAAATGTTCTTGGATCTTGACATTCAGACATTTTAATTCACAGTAAGCAGTTGCACCTATATGAATAGCTTGCTTATGCTATGTCTTCAGGATTTTTTTTTCTTACAGCTCCAGTCTGTGATGAGCTGGGTTTGTTAATCAGTCACCAGCACAGGCATTGCTAATAATTCTGTTTTTAAAGCAAGTACAATTTACATGCATTACTAATGTTTTATTATTTATTATATTATTATTAATATATAAACTTTACCCTTCCTTTAGGTTTATTTCCTTATATTCACTGAAGAACAAGCTATGCTGAAAAGTTTTAAGGTTGAGTGACTTGAAGAAACCGGCATGTAAAACTGTTACCCTTGCTATAGTTTGGAAAACATAGTAAATAACATGCTTGTTTTAGAGTTCAAGAAACGATTCCCAGAACCCAGGACCAGAATGTTGCCTTTGGTCATGGAGAGAAGGCAGATGTAAATGAGACATAGAGGCTGGAATCAACAGTGGGTACCAACAGCACACATCTCCCAGGTGGTGCAGTGCTGAATGCATCTTGAATATGGAGCTGCCCCTTTGAGCTATCTGCTGACCGTCCATTCTCAAGGTCTGTCAAGTATATCACACTAGAATACTTGCTCTTTTGGGGTGGAATAGTCCACTGGGAGTAAACTTCTCAAACAAAACACATCTGTTTTCCAGTGTCTTGTTTCCTTCTCTGCAAATGAAGGGTTTTAGCTAGAAATCCAGTGGCTCATTCTGAGGCTGACCTTCCACAGCCCCTAGAAAATACTCAGAGTCCCTTGGTTAATGCTGCTTTCTCCTCAGGCATCCATGAGCTGCCAACCTCTGTAACAGAAGGGCTGGCACTGATCCCTAAGATTAATAGGGATTCTGACCAAGGCTCCCACACAGAAGATTGCTGAACTATGCCAGACCTGGAGGTAAATCAGGCAAGAAACACAGGCAGCCACTCCTATACACTCAACCCTCTACCATGCTATCTCTAGAATTTTTACAACATAATGTCGGTTGATCTGAACACAGGAAATATTCAACCAGATTCAATTTCCTTTCAATTTCTCCTCTATGTGAAAGATGAATCGAGTACAACCAATGGTATGGATTCAACATAAAATGCATTGTGTTCTAAGACCTCGTTTGCTCCATGCTCAGAAAGCATGGACGACTCAGGCTGGGCAGATAGCGATCTACAGAGGACAGTTCTGCCATGGCATACATTCGTATCGCCTACGTAGAAATCAGATAGAGAAGACTTTCTCACTACTTCTGGGTTTAGAGTGATTTTTCTGGAAGGTGCATTGCTGTTTTTGGAATATTCACTGTTTCTTTGTGCTTTAATCCAATTTCACACTTAATGGTTTTAAGTGTAGAAAATGTATTTTATTCTTCTCCACTAGAGGGAACCAAAGGGACTAGGCATTGAAGCCGACAAGATTATTTGTTGTCAGTAATGGAGAAGTTCCCGGGGGTTCTCAAAGTGCATTGACCTCCGGAAACACTGGGAGAGTACTTTTTGTTTTTTAACTTATTCTACTAAAATGTAACTATTTTTAGAAAATTTTTTGTGTTTATAGGAACAATTTAAACAGAAAAGGGTTGTAAAAAAACCCAAAACACATAGATTTCTAGGTCCTGATTCTGGTCCATAAAATCCACAGCGCTGGGATGAAGCCTGGATGACCCTTAGTGAAGCTTTTGTTCTTGGTAAAGCCCACTCTGCCAGGGAAGCCCAACAAGGACTGAAGCAACCTAACATTAACTCTGTAAAGCAGGGTGTAAACACAAACGCTCACAGAGGTGCAACGAAACCACGGACACCTGGAGATTGTCAGGATTTAGAATAGGAGTCATGTGTTTTTCCAATTGAACAACTCCGACTATTACTTAGAATCCATGTGATTTACTCAGAGGAAAATCCAAAAACTATCTCTTGAGGAACACTTCCGGCTCCACAAGTCAAAATTTACGGAGCCCCCTAAGTCAGAACACAGGGTGTTGTTTCTGAAACAAGTAATTTACAGGAGATCCAGAGAGTTCTGCAGAATCCTGGGCAGGGAACAAAAAATAAATGCCCTCAATCCAGTTGCCACGGGCCACAGATGTTTCCATCCTGTCAGATACATCTGGCAAACTGGCCCAGAGACAAGAACTGGAATTACGTGAAGAAAAGAGGCTACAGGATTGTCACAAGGGAGGGCTTAACACATTCAATTCCTGTAAAAGGCAGAAAAAAATGGAAATATTGATTTATGAAAACATTTATTTGATAATAAACATCTCTCTCTCTCCCCCCCCCCCCCAGTTTAAAAAACATTGGGCTATCTCCATGAGTAGAAAATTATGAACATTTGATTGTTTAAACAAACACCAGTAACCAAAATCTGTATGATATAAGCCAGTCTTTCTAAGAGGTGAATGGATGCATTGATAATGCTGTGTGAGACTCCACAGAGGTTGGAGTGACACAGCCACAAGCCGGAGTGCTAGTGACCGCTGCCTCCCACTGGAAGCTGGAAGAACAGGATCTGTTAGCTGCTAAGCTATGCAGATAGCATTGTGGGCCGGTTCCTAAGCTGATGCATCTTTTCCTTATGCAGCTAAAAATTCTTAGAGAAAGCTAACCATTGCCTAGAGGTGTTCCTGTCTGCTGTGTTATAAAACAAGCTGTGCTGCTCAGAAGCACTACAGTTACTCTTCATTATGATGAGATCCGTACATATTTAAACGAGTTTGTGTTCATGTTATCCATAGACTTGGATTAAGTATGGCCTGGAATGCAACTGACTTCTTTCTCTCCTGAAATATGACCTTAAACAGAACGTGCTTAGGAACACAGTTCCTAACTGAGCATGCTCAGATATGTGCTTTCCCCAAAAGTGCTTTACTATATGAATATTTTTGTACATAATTAAAATTTATTAATTAAAATAATTTTATTTATTTGCATTCTATCCATTGCCCCCCGGCCCCGTTTCCCCTCCAACAGTTCTTCATCCCATTTCCCCTCCCCCTTGCCTGCCTCTGAGAAGGTGCTCCCCCTTGCCCCCTGACTGAGTATCCTCCTTCCCTGGCGCCTCAGGTCTCTCGAGGACTAGGTGCATCTTCTCCCACTGAGGCCAGACCAGGCAGACCACTACTATATATGTGCCAGGGGTCTCAGACCAACCCATGTCTGCTGCCTGGTTGGTTGCTCAGTGTCTGGGAGCTCCCAGAGGACCGAGTTAGTTAAGACTGCTGATCTTCCTATGGGATCGTTCTCCCCTCCAGCTTCTTCAATTCTTCTCCTAATTCCTCAGTAGAGGTCCCTGACTTCAGTCCAGTGGTTGGGTATATCTGTGTCTGTCCCAGTCAGCTGCTGGTAGGGCTTCTCAGAGGACAGCCATGCTAGGCTCCCGTCTCTAAGCACGCCATAACATCTACAATAGTGTCAGGCCTTAGTGGCCGCCATGAGATGGATTCCATATTCGGTTGGTCACTGGACAGCCTTTCCTCCAGTCTCTTTTTCATTTTTGTCTCTGCAGTTCTTTAAGACAAGAACAACTCTGGGTCAGAAATTGACTGTGGGTTGGTAACCCCATCCCTCCACTTGAGGTCCTGTCTAACTATTGGAGGTGGACTCTTCGAGTTCCCTCTCCCCAGTGTTGAGCATTTTGGCTTCGGTCACTCCCATTGAGTCCTGAGAGTCTCTTCCTTCCCAGGTCTCTGCGACTTTCTAGAGGGTCCCCCCACCTCCCACCCCCATAGGGTGCTTATTTCCGTTAATTCTCCTACCCTCTGGGTTTCCTCTGGGTTTCTCTCCTGTGCCCACCATACCTGATCCTGTTCCCCATTTTCCCTCCCCCCTCCTCTCTCCCACACACATCCTTCCCTCCCTCTGCTTCCTATAATTATTTTGTTCCTTCTTCTAAGTGGGATTGAAGTATCATTACTTGAGCCTTTCTGTTTGTTAACTCTTATGGTCTGTGGGTTGTATCCTGGGTATTCTGTACATTTTGGCCAATATCCACTTATCAGTGAATACATACCATGCATGTCCTTTTGGGTCTGGGTTACCTCATTCAGAATTATATTTTCTAGTCCCATTCATTTGACTGCAAAATTCATGATGTTCTTGTTTTTAATAGCTGAATAGTATTTCACTGTAAATGAATTATACTTTCTGTATCCATTTTTCAGCTGAGGGACGTCTAGGTTGTTTCCAGCTTATGGCTATTACAAATAAGGCTGCTATGAATGTAGTGGAGCATGTGTCCTTGTGGTATGTTGGAGCATCTTTTGGGTATATGCCCAGGAGTGGTATAGGTGGGTCTTTAGATAGAACTATGTCCGATTTTCTAAGAAACTGTCAGATTGATTTCCAGAGTGGTTGTACCACTTGGAAATCCCACCAGCAATGGAGAAGTGTTCCTCTTTCTGAAATCCTCATCAGCGTGTACAGTCACTTGAGTTTTTGATCTTAGCCATTCTGATTGGCTCAGGGTTGTTTTGATTTGCATTTCCCTGATGACTTAGGACTGTGAACATTTCTTTAAGTGCTTCTCAGCTATTCAAGATTCTTCTGTTGCTAACTCTTTGTACCTCAGTTTTTAAATTGGGTAATTTGGTTTTTGGAGGTGAACCTTTTAGTTCTTTACATATTTGGGATATAAGTTCTCTATTGGATATAGGGTTAGTGAAGATTTTTCCCAATTTTTAGTTTGCCAATTTGTCCTATTGACAGTGTCTTTTGCCTTACAGAAGATTTTCAGTTTCATGAGGTCCCATTTACATATTGTTGATCTTAGAGTCTGAGCCATAGGTGTTCTGTTCAGGAAATTTCCTCCTGAGCCAATGAGTCGAGGTTCTTTCTCACTTTCTCTTCTATTAGATTCAGTGTGTCTGGTTTTATGTTGAGGTTCTTGATACACTTGGACATGAGTTTTGTGCAAGGTGATAAATATGGATCTACTTTCATTCTCCTACATACAGACTGCCAGTTAGACCAGCACCATTTATTGAAGATGCTTTCTTTTTACAGCTGTATGGTTTTGGCTTCTTTGTCAAAGATCAAGTGTCTATAGGTGTGTGGGTTCAATGCTGGGTCTTAGATTCTATTCTTTCTGTCTCTGTATCAATGCCATGAGGTCTTTATCACTATTGTTTTGTAGTATAGTTTGGGATCAGGGATGGTAATTCCCTCAGAAGTTCTTATATTGTTGAGAATTGTTTTGGCTAGCCTGGATTTTTTTTTTTCCATATGAAGTTGAGAATTGCTCTTTCTATGTCTGTGAAGAATTGTGTCGGAATTTTCATGGGAATTGTGTTGAATCTGTAGATTGCTTTTGGTAAGATGGCTATTTCCACTATGTTAATTCTACTAATCCACGAGCATCAGAGATCTATCTTCTGAGGTCTTCTTTGATTTCTTTCTTTGGGGATTTGATGTTCTAGTCATACAGATCTTTCACTTGCTTGGTTAAGAGATATTTTGTACTATTTTGTGGCTATTATGAAGCTTGTTGTTTCCCTAATTTCTTTCTCAGCCTGTTTATCCTTTGAGTATAGGAAGGCTACTGATTTATTTGAGTCGATTTTATATTCCACCACTTTGCTGAAGTTGTTTATCAGCTGTTGGAGTTCTCTGGTGGAGTTTTGGGGGTTACTTATGTATACTATCATATCATCTGCAAATTGTGTTACTTTGACTTCTTCCGACTTCTTCCTTTCCAATTTGTATCCCCTTGATCTCTTTTTATATTTTGTCTAATTGCTCTAGCTATAACTTCAAGTACTATATTGAATAGATAGGGAGAAAATGGATATCCTTGTCTTGTCCAGGATTTTAGTGAGGTTGCTTCTAGTTTCTCTCCATTTAATTTGATGTTGGCCATTGTTTTCCTATATATTGCTTTTTTAAAAAATTATGTTTAAGTATGTACCATGAATTCCTGATCTCTCTAAGACTTTTAACATGAAGGGGTGTTGTATTTTGTCAAAAGCTTTTCAGCATCTAATGAGATGACTTTTTCCCTTGAGTTTGTTTATGTAGTGTATCATGTGGATAGATTTCTGTATATTGAACCATCACTGAATCCTTGGGATGAAGTTTCTTGATTATGGTGAATGATGGATTTGATGTGTTTTTGGATTCAGTTTTCAAGAATTTTCTTGAGATTTTTCATCAAAATTCACAAGTGAAATTGACCTGAAATCCTCTTTCTTTGTTGGGTCTTTGTGTGGTTTAGGTATCAGAGTAACTGTGGCTTCCTAGAATATATTAGGTATTGTTCCTTCTGTTTCTATTTTGTGGAATAGTTTGAGGAGTATTGGTATTATCTCTTCTTTGAAGGCCTGGTAGAACTCTGTACTAAAATCATCTGTCCCTGGGCCTTTTTTGGTTGGTAGGATTTTAATGACTACTTATGTTTCCTTAGGAGTTATGGAACTATTTAGATAGTTTATCTGGTCTTGACTTAATTTTGGTACATGGTATCTTTCTAGAAAAGTATCCATCTTATCTAGATTTTCCAGTTTTGTTGAGTGTAGGCTTTTGTAGTAAGTTCTGATGACTTTTTTAATTTCCTTTGTTTCTGTTGTAATGTCTTCCTTTTCACTTCCAATTTTGTTAATTTGCATAGTGTCTCTTTGCCCATTAGTTAGTTTAGCTGAGAATTTATCTTTCTTGTTGATTTTTTCAAAGAACCAGCTCTTGGTTTTGTTGATTCTTTGTATTCTCTTAGTTTCTACTTGGTTGACTTCAGCCCTGAGTTTGAGTATTTCCTGTTGTCTACTTCTCTTGGGTGTGTTTGCTCCTTTCTGCTCTAGAGCTTTCAGATGTGCTGTTAAATTGCTAGTATGGGATATCTCCAATTTTTTTATGAAGGCACTTAGTGCTATGAATTTTCCTCTTAACACTGTTTTCACTGTGTCCCATAAGTTTGAATATGCTGTGTCTTCAGTTTCATTGAATTTTATAAAGTCTTTGATTTCTTTATTTCTTCCCTGATCAAGTTATCATTGTGCAAAGAGTTGTTCAGTTTCTATGAGTATGTGGACTTTCTGTTGTTTTCATTGTTATTGAAGTCCAGCCTTAGTCCATGGTGATCTGATGGAATGTATGGGATTATTTCAGTTTTCTTGTGTCTGTTGAGGCTTGTTTTATGCCTGATTATATATTTAGTTTTGGAGAAAGTTCCATGATGTGCTGAGAAGCAGTTATATTGTCTTGTTTTGGGGTGAAATGTTCTGTAAATATCCATTAAATTCATTTGCTTCATATGTTCTGTTAGGTACACTGTGTTTGTTTAGTTTCAGTTTCAATGACCTGTCCATTGGTGAGAGTGGGGTGTTAAATTCTTCCACTATTATTGTGTGAGGTGCAATGTGTGTTTTGAGTTTTAGTAAATTTTCTTTTATGAATGTGGGTGTCCTTGCATTTGGGGCATAGATATTCATAATTGAGATTTCCTTTTTGTGGATTTTTTTTCCTCTGATGAATATGAAGTGTCCTTCCCCATCTTGTTTGATGACAATTGGTTGGAAGTCTATTTTATTTGATATTGGAATTGCAATTCCAGCTTGATTCTTGGGATCATTTGCTTAGAAAACATTTTTCTAGCCTTTTACCAGAGTGTCTGAGGTAGTATCTGTCTTTTTCACTGAAGTGTGTTTTTTGTATGCAGCAAAATGCTGCATCCTGTTTACATATCAAAGCTGTTAGCCTGGGTCTGTTTATTGCTGAATTGAATCCACTGGTGTTGAGAGATATTAAAGACAGATGATTGTTAGTTCCTGTTATTTTGTTGCTGGAGATGGTATTATGTGTGTGTGATTCTCTTCATTTGGGCTTGTTGTGAGATGTTTAATTTCTCATGTTTTCTTGGGTGTAGTTACTCTCCTTGTGTTGGAGTTTTCATTCCAGTATCCTCTGTGGGGCTGGATTAGTAGAACTTATTGTTTAAATTTCATTTTGTCATGAAATATCTTGGTTTCTCCATCTATCGTGATTGAGCCTTTTGCTGGATATAATAGCCTGGGCTGACATTTTACAGTCTCCATTGAGAAGTCTGCTATAATTTTTATATCTCTGCCTTTATGTGTTACTTGGCCTTTTCCCTTACAGTTTTCAATATTCTTTCTTTGTTTTGTGCATTAGTATTTTGATTTATTATGTGACAAGGAGATTTTCTTTTCTGATCCAATCTATTTGGTGTTCTGTAGGTTTCTTGTACATTTATGGCAATCTCTTTTGTTAGTTTAGGGAAGTTTTCTTCTATGGTTTTGTTAATGTTTTCTGGTCCTTTGAGCTGAGAATCTTCATTCTCTTCTATTCCTGTTATTCTTAGGTCTGATCCTTTTATTGTGTCTTAAATTTCCTGGATGTTTTGGGTTAGGACCTTTTTACCCTTTGTATTTTCTTTGACTGATGTGTTGTTATCTTCTATGGTGTCTTCTATGCCTGAGATTCTCTTCTATCTCTTGTATTCTGTTGTTGATGCTTGCATCTGTAGCTCCTGATCTCTTTCCTGTGCTGTCCATCTCCAGGGTTGCCTCCATTTGTGTTTTCTTTATTGTTTCTATTTCCATTTTTAGGTCTTGGACTGTTTTATTTAATTCCTTCACCTGCCAGGCTGTATTTTCCTGTATTTATTTAAGGATTTTTTTTTCTTTAAGGGCTTCTACAAGCTTGCTTGTATTTTTCTGTATTTCTTTAAGGAAGTTATTTATATTCTCCTTAAAGGCTTCTATCATTTTCATGAAATGAGATTTTAAGTCAGAATCTTGCTTTTCAGGTGTGTTAGAGTCTCCAGGGTTTACTCTGGTGGGAGAATTGGGCTCTGATGGTGCTGAACTGCATTGGCTGCTGTTGCTTATGTTCTTGTGCTTACCTCTCACCATCTGGTTATATCTGGTGTTAACTGGCCTGGGTGTCTCTGACAGGTGTCCACCTCTTTTGTGGCAGGTAGATCTCTGTGATTTGGGTTAGAGTTGGCCACCTGGGAGGCAGGCAATACTGTCTCTGGTTCCAGGGCAGTGCCTCTGAGTCCCTGGTTAGAGCAGGCCTCCTATATTCCTGGTTAGGGTAAACCTTCTGGGAGTTGGCAGGCTTTAGGTTCCAGGGGCAGGATCTACCCTAGTTGTAGATGGAGGTGCAGACTGGGGGACTGTATCCCCGGTTACACCAAATCTTTTGTGTCCCTCCTTACTGCAGACTTCCTGGGAAACAGGTAGGTTCTAGAGCGTGGGAGGGTAGTGAGCCTATGTATGTGGCCCAGGCAGAAGAGTAGACTGGATGGAAGATGGAGTTCGGGTAGAGGGGGTAGGCCCCATTTCAGCTGGGCTCTCTGGGTGTCCCAGATTGTGTGGGTATTTGGGAGAGAATCTCACCTGTATCTTTGGTTATGTCAAACTTCCTGTGAGACAGGCAGTCTGTGACCCTGATTTCAGCAGATGTTCAGAGCAGCCCACTGCTCTGGCCCAGGTGGAGAAGCAGATCAGAGGGAAGGTAACTGTATGAATATTTACAGGTTCCCCAGATTAAATTATCATGCTATGTCTGAGGATGATATTAGAAATCACTCCGATTCTTTCTCTATTTGAAGCAGGTGTTAGACATTCTTCTTAGTTCTTAGACAAACAATAAATAAACAAAAGAAGACAATGCTCTTCTCCCTCCAGAGTCCATGTCTATATTAATTGGGACAGTTTCATGCTCAAAATGGTATGTCATGATGCCAGTGTATTTTGTAAATCAAAGACAGAAAGGAATGCCTAGTACTCTTACATCACTAGGAAGATGAAAGAATGATGTAAAGATTTGGATCTAGTTAAACTTAAAGAATTTCTCCAAAAAGATTGCTCTGGATTAATTAAATTAAATAATAATTTAAAAAATGCTGTGAGATGCAGAAGAATCTACAGACCCTGCTAAGTGAGGGTACCAGACTATGCTCTTCAAGCTTTTACCTTAGCAATGCTGGACAGCTTAGAGGACTCCACAATCCTTCCTCAGTGTTCTTTCAAAGGTTTGATTGCAACATCTAAAGAGCTCTTTTATAGATCTATCTGGTCATAGCATGAAATTCTGTATCTTAGTTTGTGCTGGGATACATTTTGCTAGATAAAACAGAAGAGCATTAAAAGATGAGACTGGAGAGTGATCTTTACTGAGAGAGTGCAGAGTGCACTCCGCCATCTTTGCTCCGGCAACAGGGCAACTCGAACCTCCAGACACAGGGACAATCAAGCATAATATCGCTTGGGTCTCAGCCAGCTTGTGTGCTGCCTGCTCCCAAGAGCTGGGCAGGTCTGTGGTCACCTACACGCCAGCTCTGCTGTGGGACATCTGCCCTGCAGAGAGATTCCCCGCTCTGGGAGACAGCGCACCTGCACAGGGCAGGAGCATACCAGCCTCCCCTTGGCAACCTCTGCTCCGGGAATCCACTACTACGCTGAGCCTTTGGATGTGCAGGGATTCCCCAATATAACATCACTTGGGGCAAGGCACATCAGAGCTACAAAGTCACTCAAGAGCAGGGCAGGCCACAGAAATCGGTGCCAGGGGAATCCCAGTAATCAGGGGGGTGGGGTGGGGGGCAGAAATAGCCTTGCAGGCTCACAGGAGGTCCAACCAATAGCCAGTGACAGCAGGACCAACTAACAACAGAGGTAACCAGATGGCAAAAGGCAAATGTAGAAACGTTACTAACAGAAATCAAAGTAATATGGCACCATCCGAAACCAACTCTCCAACAGCAGCAAGTCCTGGATACCCCATTACACCCGAAAGACAAGATCTGCATTTAAAATCACTTCTCATGATGCTATTAGAGGATCTCAAGAAGGACACAAATAAATCTCATAAAGAATTACAGGAGACCATGAATCAACGGTTAGAAGCCCTTACAAAGGAAACACAAAAATCGCTTAGAGAAATGCGGGAGAACATGGATCAAAAGATGGAGGCACACAAGGAGACAACACAAAAATCGCTTAACGAGATGAATCAACGGGTAGATGACCTTTCAAAAGAATCACAAAAATCGCATAAAGAAATGCGGAAGAATATGGGTCAACAGATGGAGGCCCATAGGGAGGCAACACAAAAAATCGCTTAAAGAAATGAATCAACGGGTAGATGCCCTTACAAAGGAAACACGAGACTTGCTTAAAGAAATGCAGGAGACTATGGATCAACAGATGGAAGCCCATGAGGAGGAAACACAAATATCGCTTAGAGAAATACAGGAGAACTTGGGTCAACAGGCAGAAATCCTGAAAGAGGAAATGCAAAAATATCTTAAAGAAATACAGGAAAATACAAACAAACAAGTGAAGGATCTAAGCAAATCCATCCAGGATCTAAAAAAGGAAGTAGAAACAACTAAGAAATCACAAAGGGAGACAACTTTGGAGTTAGAAAACCTTGGGAAGAAATCAGGAGTCATAGATGCAAACATTGACAATAGAATACAAGATATGGAAGAAAGAATCTCAGGTGCTGAAGATACCATAGAAAGCATCGACTCAACAGTTAAAGAAAATGCAAAATGCAAAAAACATGTAACCCAAAACATCCAGAAAGGTCTTTGAGAAGACCAAACCTAAGGATAAGAGGTATAGATGAGAGTGAAGATGTGCAACTTAAAGGGCCAGTAAATATCTTCAACAAAATTATGGAGGAAAACTTCCCTAACCTAAAGAGAGAGATGCCGATGAACGTACAAGAAGCCTACAGAACTCCAAACAGACTGGACCAGAACAGAAATACCTCCGTCACATAATAATCAAAACACCAAATGTTCTAAACAAAGAAAGAATATTAAAAGCAGTAAGAGAAAAGGGCCAAGTAACATACAAAGGAAGACCTATCCGAATCACATCAGACTTCTCACCAGAGACTATGAAAGCCAGAAGAATCTGGGCAGATCTCATGCAGACACTAAGAGAACACAAATGCCAGCCTGGTCTACTATACCCAGCAAAACTCTCAATCACTATAGATGGAGAGACCAAGATATTCCATGATAAAACCAAATTTTCACAATACCTTTCCACAAACCCAGCCCTGCAAAGGATAACTGGTGGAAACCGCCAATACAAGAGAAAAACAACACCCTGGAAAAAACCAGATAGTAACCTTCTTGCATCAAACCCAAAAGTAGATAACTACTCAAACATAAAGATAGTGTCAAGAATAGCAGGTGGCAATAATCACTATTTCTTAAGCTCTCTTAATATCAATGGTCTCAATTCCCAAATAAAAAGACATAGACTAACAGACTGGATATGTAAACAGGACCCAGCATTTTGCTGTGTGCAGGAAATGCACTTCAGTGTCAAAGACACACAATACCTCAGAGTAAAAAGCTGGAAAAAAATTTTACAAACAAATGGTCCCAGGAAACGAGCCGGAGTAGCCATCCTAATATCAGATAAAATTGGCTTTCAACCTAAAGTCATCAAAAAAGACACAGAAGGACATTACATACTGAGCAAAGGAAAAAATCCACCAAGAAGAACTCTCAATTCTGAATATCTATGCTCCAAATGCAAGGGCACCCTCATTCGTAAAAGAAACTTTACTAAAGCTCAAAGCACACATCGCACCTCACACAATAATAGTGGGTGACTTCAACACCCTGCTCTCTGAAATGGATCGTTCAGGAAAGCAGAAACTAAACAGGGACACAGTGAATCTAATTGAAGTCTTGGACCAAATGGAACTAACATATATATATATATATATATATATATATATATATATATATATATATATAACATTTCATCCTAAAGCAAAAGAATACACCTTCTTCTCAGTACCTCATGGAACCTTCGCCAAAATCGACCACATAATTGGTCACAAATCAGACCTCAACAGATATAAGAAGATTGAACTAATCCCATGCGTCCTATCAGATCACTATGGAATTAGGGTGGTCTTCAATGGCAACAAAAACAACAGAAAGCCCACATACACATGGAGGCTGAATAATGCTCTACTCTATGATAACTTGGTCAAGGAGGAAATAAGGAAAGAAATCAAAGACTTTTTAAAATTTAATGAAAATGAAGGCACAACATACCCTAATTTATGGGACACAATGAAGGTGGTGCTAAGAGGAAATTTCATAGCCCTGAGTGCCTCCAAAAAGAAACGGTAGACAGCATACACTATCAGATTAATGGCACTCCTGAAAGCCCTGGAACAGAAAGAAGCAAATACACCCAAGAGGAGTAGAAGGCAGGAAATCATCAAACTCAGGGCTGAAATCAATCAAGTAGAAACAAATAAAACCATACAAAGAATCAACAAAACTAGCAGTTGCTTCTTTGAGAAAATCAACAAGATAGATAAGGCCTTAGCCAGACTAGCCAGAGGGCACAGAGACAGTATCCAAATTAACAAAATCAGAAATGAAAAAGGAGAGATAACAACAGAAACTGAGGAAATTCAAAAAATCATCAGATCCTACTACAAAAGCCTGTGTTTAACACAACTAGAAAATCTGGAGGAAATGGACAATTTCCTAGACAGATATCAAATACCAAAATTAAATCAGGATCAAATAGACCATCTAAACCGTCCTATAACCCCTGAAGAAATAGAAGTTGTCATTGGAAGTCTTCCAACCAAAAAAAGCACAGGTCCAGATGGTTTTAGTGCAGAATTCTATCAAACCTTCAAAGAAGACCTAACACCAATACTCTTCAAACTATTCCACAAAATAGAAACAGAAGGAACACTACCCAACTCGTTCTATGAAGCCACAATTACGCTAATACCAAAAGCACACAAAGATCCGACAAAGAAAGAGAATCTCAGGCCAATCTCTCTTATGAATATCGATGCAAAAATACTCAATAAAATTCTTGCCAACTGAATCCAAGAACACATCAAAACGATCATTCACCACGATCAAGTAGGCTTCATCCCAGGGATGCAGGGATGGTTCAATATAAGGAAGTCCATCAATGTAATCCACTGCATAAACAATCTCAAAGGAAAAAACCACATGGTCATTTTATTAGATGGTGAGAAAGCATTTGACAAAATTCAGCATCCTTTCATGTTAAAGGTCTTGGAAAGATCAGGAATTCAAGGCCCATATCTAAACATAGTAAAAGCAATTTACAGCAAACCCATAGCCAACATCAATCTAAATGGAGAGAAACTTGAAGCAATCCCACTAAAATCAGGGACTAGACAAGGCTGCCCTCTTTCTCCATATCTTTTCAATAGTACTTGAAGTTCTAGCTAGAGCGATTAGACAACAAAAGGAGGTCAAAGGGATACAAATTGGAAAGGAAGAAGTCAAAGTATCACTATTTGCAGATGATATGATAGTATACTTAAGCAACCCAAAGAACTCCACCAGAGAACTCCTACAGCTGATAAAGAACTTCAGCAAAGTGGCTGGATATAAAATCAACTCAAGCAAGTCAGTAACCTTCCTATACTCAAAGGATAAGCAAGCTGAGAAAGAAGTAAGAGAAATGATACCCTTCACAATAGCCACAAACAATATAAAGTATCTTGGTGTGACTCTAACCAAACAAGTGAAAGATCTGTATGACAAGAACTTCAAGTCTCTGAAGAAAGAAATTGAAGAAGACCTAAGAAGATGGAAGAATCTGCCATGCTCATGGATTGGCAGGATTAATATAGTAAAAATGACCATCTTGCCAAAAGCAATCTACAGATTCAATGCAATCCCCATCAAAATCCCAACTCAATTCTTCATAGAGTTAGAAAGAGCAATTCAAAAATTCATCTGGAATAACAGAAAACCCAGGATAGCTAAAACTATTCTCAAGAGTAAAAGAACTTCTGGGGGAATCAGTATCCCGGACCTCAAGCTGTACTACAGAGCAATATTGTTAAAAACTGCATGGTATTGGTATAGTGACAGGCATGTAGATCAATGGAACAAAATTGAAGACCCAGAAATGAATCCACACTCCTATGGTCACTTGATCTTTGACAAAGTAGCTAAAACAATCCAGTGGAAAAATGGTAGCTTTTTTAATAAATGGTGCTGGTTCAACTGGAGGTCAACATGCAGAAGAATTCAAATTGACCCATTCTTATCTCCTTGCACCAAGCTCAATTCCAAGTTGATCAAGGACCTCCACATAAAACCAGACACACTGAAACTAATAGAAAGGAAACTAGGGAAGAACCTTGAACATATGAGCACAGGGGAGAATTTCCTGAATAGAACTCCAATAGCTTATGCTCTAAGATCAAGAATTGACAAATGGGACCTCATAAAATTACAAAGTTTCTGTAAGGCAAAAGACACTGTCAAAAAGACAAAGCGGCAGCCAACAAACTGGGAAAAGATCTTTACCAACCCTACATCCGACAGAGGGCTAATATCCAATATATACAAAGAACTCAAGAAGTTAAACTCCAGAGAGCCAAGTAACCTTATTAAAAATGGGGTACAGAGCTAAACAAAGAGTTCTCACCTGAAGAATATCTAATGGCTGAGAAGCACCTAAAGAGATGTTCATCATCCTTAGTCATTAGGGAAATGCAAATCAAAACAACCCTGAGATTCCATCTCACACCAGTCAGAATGGCTAAGATCAAAAACACAGGAGACAGCAGTTGTTGGCGAGGATGTGGAGAAAGAGGAACACTCATCCACTGCTGGTGGGATTGCAAGCTGTTACAACCACTCTGGAAAGCAGTCTGGCGGTTCCTCAGAAAACTGGGCATGACACTCCAGGAGGATCTGGCTATACCACTCCTGGGCATAAACCCTGAGGCTTTACCTGCATGAAATAAGGACACATGCTCCACTATGTTCATAGCAGCCTTATTTATAATAGCCAGAAGCTGGAAAGAACCCAGATGTCCCTCAACGGAGGAATGGATTTAGAAGATGTGGTATATTTACACAATGGAATACTACTCTGCAATTAAAAACAATGAACTCACGAAATTCCTTGGCAAATGGTCAGAACTTGAAAATATCATCCTTAGTAAGGTAACCCAATCACAAAAGAACACACATGGTATGCAGTCACTGATAAGGGGATATTAACCCAGAATCTCGGAACACCCTAGACACAATTCGAGTATCAATAGATTTCCAAGAAGATGGAAGGAGAGACCCCTGGTCCTGGAAAGACTGGATGTAGGGGAATACCAGGACAGAGAAGCGAGAGGGGGTTGAATGGGGTAAAGAGGGAGGGAAGGGGGCTTATGGGACTTTTGGGGAAGGAGGAAATGGGAAAGGGGAAATGATTTGGAATTTAAATAAAAAAACTTAGAAAATAAAAAAAAAAGACGAGAGTGGACAGTTTTTGTCACTTGTCAAACTATAGCCAGCTGAGAAGAGGAAGTTGAGGTGTTTTTCCCATCAGAGTGTATATGTGTTGACATATACAATTCTGTGGGACGTTTAACTGATGGTGATTGATATGTGGAGGGCTTAGCCCACTGTGAGCTGTTCTGTCACTAGCAGGAGATCCTGGGATGAATAAGAAAGCAAACTGTGCAAGACATGGGAGCAAGTTAGTAAGTATGGTTTCACTCTAGTTTCTGCTTCAGTTCCTGCCTCCAGGATTGCTTGGTGTTCTGTAACCAGCAAGTAGAAAAAACCCTTTCCTCCCCTAGTAGGTTTTAGGCAGTGTTTTGTTTTTGCTTTTGTTTTTGTTTTTATCACAGAGACAGAAAATAAATTAGGGCAGCCAGTTAAAAGGATAAAGATCTTCTGTAAACGCCACTAAGCTAGCATTTAGAAAGGAGGTTATATTATGGACAGCAACAATATAGCTATTTCTACATTTAAATCTTCTTAGCGAAGCCTGAAAAATGAGTAAAATTCTGACTGACCTGATGATGCTTCCTTTCCCACATAATTACACATTCATCAGTATGAAAATAGTTACCATTTGGTCCCCACCAACATTTTAGCTATTTGTTTCTGCATTGAAATAACAAATGCTAAATTCTCCATAGGTTTCAATGACATTGACATGTAATTTCTTTCATAATAAAGATTGAGTGTACACCATTAAACAGCTCCTAAGCCCCCCACAAATAACCCCAGTCACTCATCCCCTCCAACATGCTGGCTATTTCTTCCCTGTTAGCTGGGGGCTGCACATGCAATACTGTTGCAAATGTCATTGGCAGCAAACCTTGCTAACTCCTACTAAACTGGCTTGGCTAGCAGGGAAGAGCTTTTGTTTGAGGTTGGGATATGGCCCCAACTCCATGAGACCGTTTTTGCATCATCTGGTCCTGCAGGAGATGCCTGGATCCCAGTGTCAATCATTCCTGCCCACCCAACCTTCAATTTAAAAGAGACGAGTGAAATCTCCTGTTTACTTACTCTGTTTGCTACTTTCTGTCTTTGCTCTGCCTATCTTATCTGTGAGAGACACCTCTAATTGGCCAGAGATAAATGGTAGCAAAATCCTGTAATCCTTTCAATAGATGGACTTAAGTATTCTTTTGAACTTCATTGGAAGTTAGCACTTGAGGCAAAAAAATTTAGTTATTACCCTTGATTTAAGTTATGTTTTTTGGGGGAAATCCTGGACTTCAATGAACCTTTCCCTTGGTGAGGAGGAGTTTAGAGACGGAGTTGAACTGAGATACACATGTTCATAGAATGTTGCCTTTGTTTCAGTCAGCACTTAGAGTTGAAACTACCAGGGGACAAGCAGCCAAATCAAACACAGTAAAGACAAAAATCTCTCATAAATGTTACTGGCCTGAAACTTCTCATTGAGTTGGGAAACTGGGGCATAGTAAATCTTCCTTGATATTGGTTGGCGAGTGAGTGATAGTCTCATTAGAGATTCAAGACTTAATAAATTCCCTGGAGGAGCCTTGTCATTATAAGAAAAATCTTGGTGAAGCCCTTGGCTCACAAATAGCCTTTGTTAATTGGTAGTTGCCAACTACCTCCCACAGAGCAATTGCTACGTAGCCCTTTTCAAGTATGTTTTATTTCTTCTAGGTTATTTTACTAGTTTGTGATTATCTTAATTGATTTAAAAATGGAAGCTGGAACAGGGCAGGTAAGGCCCACCCCAACAGCCTTCTTGCAACACCGAGGCATTGGGGAGGTGGTTTAAAACATTTCTGGTACAGTGCTTCTTAGACAGGAGAGTGAGGAGACAGAAAGTGCCATAAACTTAACTAAAAGCAGGAGCTAGAACACAAATCCAACTGAGACATTTCCACCAAATGGTATCACTAAGGGCCGGACTCACGCAACAAGAAGCAAGACTCCTGCATAGAACCAATCTGATATGGAGCAACCCAGTATGAAGGCCTGTGAAACAGAGTAGAGGAAGCAAAATATTGCTACATATGGGGCATGTATAGACCCACTACTTGAATCACCACTACTATTTTATTTGCAGAAGAAAAATAAGGTAAAATTAAGTACCATATGGCTTATATAGTATGTGTGGGGTGCAGAGTGAAGGGCTCTAGTAGGCCTGAGCGTGACAAATGTGGTTCTGGCAGGCCTTGCCCTTCTTCCCCGTTTGACTGCCTTGTTAAAAGGTTAGATCACTTTCTTAAGGTTAGCTACTAAGGCCTCCCCTTATTTGGCCACTTTCTCTCCTAAGACTGACCACCAAGGCCCAGCTTCCAAAGTAATGAACTCCAGCACTCAAGAGTCCCCTTTGGCTGATTCTGGTCCTTTAGAAGAGTTAAATATTTTCTAACTCTCTTATTTAAGACAGGAAAAAGGTATGGGTTAAGTGAAGTTTTTAAAGTAAGTATGTTAAATAGTTCGAGTAGAAATAGTATGGCAATTAACATGCCTAATTCAAGTTAATCCCAGCACTTGGGAGGCAGAGGCAGGCAGATTTCTGAGTTCGAGGTCAACCTGGTCTACAGAGTGAGTTCCAGGACAGTCAGGGCTACACAGAGAAACCTTGTTTCAAAAAAACCCAAATAAATAAATAAATAAATAAATAAATAAATAAATAAAATAAAGCTAAACAACTCATCCAAACAGAGTTTCACAGAGAAATCCTGGCTCAAAAAAATCCCAAATAAATAAATAAGTAAATAAATAAATAAATAAATATAAATATAAATAAAGCTAAAACTCATCCAAACAGAGTTTCCTGTTTTTCTTTAGTAAACTGCCATTTGTTTGTGGGCTATATCTGTCTCCTCTCTATCCAGTTTGTTGTGCCCCCAGGGCAAATGCCCCTTCCCCACCCCTTCCTTTTTCCCTTTCCCCTCTCCTTGTCTCCTATCTCCTGTCTTTGTCTCTTATTTCCTGTCCTTTGACCCTCTGGGGCAAATCAATCTACTTTGTGTTGAGATCTTGGTCTTGGGGTGTCTTGTGTTGATTCCTGTCCTTTCAAAGAATTAAATATTTTATCTCTCATTTAAGACAGGAAGAAAGGCTAAGTGAAGTTTTAAAAATAAGTATGTTAAATAGCTTGAGTAGAAATAGTATGGCAAAAAATAGAGGAGGAAGTGGAAAGGGGAAAAACAAAACAAGCTTTGCTTGTGTGTGTGTGTGTGTGTGTGGTGTGTATGTGTGTAACTCTATACATTTTTATAACTTGAAAATAAAGTTTTTTTTTCACTGTTTTCCTTCCCTTTTTTCTATCCATACATTCTTCACTTCCTATCCTTCCAAATCCAGCATTTTTTTCTTTCTTATATTTTTGGTTGTGAGCCTAGCCTTTAACGACTGAGCCATCTCTCCAGCCCCATTTTTTTTCTTTCTTATTGAAGAAAACAAATAGGCAAATTTAAAAAAGACAAAAAGAATAAAACAAAAAGGACATTCAAACAAACAAAAATGAAAACACAAGAAATACATACATACACAGAGATACAAACAAAAGCCAAAAAAGCAAATTGAGAGCTTGATATATAAGCACAAGACCAGTAATATAAAAAAAGAGAATAAAACAAACAAACAAACAAAAATCTCCAAATATTTGTTTTGTGTTGGTCATCTACTATGGGTATAGGATTTATACTATCATATCATCTGCAAGTAGTGATGCTTTCACTTCTTCCTTTCCAATTTGTAACTCCTTCATTTGTCTTAAAGCTCTAGCTAAGATTTCAAGTCCAATATTGAATAGATATAGAAAGAATGGACATTCTTGTTTTGCTCTTCTTTGGTTAGGATATTGTTGTCTGTAGACTTGCATAAATCACCATTATCATGTTGCGGTATGTCACTAATATTCCCAGTCTCTTGAAATTTTGTCATGTAGGGATGTTGGGTTTCATCAATGCCTTTTTCATTATTTAATAAGAGGATCATTTTATTTTTGTCTTTGGGTCCATTTTCTTGTCATATCTTCTTCCATCCTCTTACTCCAAAGTGATGTCTATCCTTGCTGGTAAGGTATATTTCTTGGATGCAGCAGAAGGATGGATCCTATTTTCAAATACAGTCTGTTAGTCTGTATCTTTTTATTGAAGAATTGAGACTATTTACATTGAGAGCTATCAATAACCAGTGTTTATTAATTCCTGTTATTTTGTCTTTATGGTGTGGGTTTCCTTCCATCTTTTTTGATTCACTGATATGGGATTATTTATTCTTAGTGTTTTCTTGATTGTGGCCATCTTTTTCAGGTTGAAGTTTTCCTTCTAGAACCTTCTGGAGATCTGAATTCATACATAGATATTGGTTAAATTTGGTTTTAATGTAAAATGTTCTTCCTCTATTATGGTTGATGGGTTTGCTAGGTATAGTAATCTGGGTGGGCATCTGTGCTCTCTTAGAGTTTGTAGAACCTTCACCCAGGGCCTTCTGGCTTTTAGAATATCTGTTGAGAGGTTGTGTGTTATTTTAGTGCTTCAGTTTTTAAGGGGAAAAAAGTTTTTTCCCTTACAGCTTTTAATATTCATTCTTTGTTATGTACATTTAGTGTTTGTAATTCTCTGTGTATTGGAAATTAATTTTCTAGCAACTTTATAGGCATGTAAAGCCTATAAAGTTTATAGGCATCCCCTAACCTTCTTTAGGTTAGGGACATTTTCTTTTCTTTCTTTCTTTTTCTTTTTTTTTTTTTAAATATTTTATGTGCCTTTGACCTGGGTTTCTTCTCTTTCCTCTATTTCTGTTATTCATAGAATTTGTCTTTTTTTGCCAGGATTTTTTTTTTTTTTTTGGTTTAACAGCTTTTTTTTTTTTTGACGTGGGTAACTGATGTAGACTTCTCTTCTACTATGTCTTCAGCGGAAGATTCTCTCTTCCATATTTTATACTCTGTTGGTTAGGTTTGTGCTTGACTTCTAACCTTTTCATTTCCAGTTTTATCATGGTTTGGATTTCTTTACTGTTTTTTTTTTCTGTGTTCACACCTTGAACTGTTTTTATCATTTCATTCCACTGTATTTTCACAGACATCATTAAGGCATTTTTGTTCATGTCCTCTGAAGTCTTTGAACATATTCACTATAACCCTTCTGATGTCTTTGCCTTGTACTTAAGCTATATTGCATTACCAATGGCTTACTGAAGCAGGGTTGCTGGGTTTTGGTGGAGACAATATTGTTTGGCTGTTAATGATTATATTTTGTGCTGGTGTCTGGGATTGGGATGATGGAGGCAATTTTAGGTGGTAATATCTGTCTCATAATTTTTGGATACACGTTCTTGTTTGGTTTCAGACCTGGGGCAAGGGACTGAGGAGTATATTTTACATAATCAAACCAGATCTGGCTTCCAGGTTCTCCCAGCATCCCATGGTCCCTGCCTGGCATGTCTTGCCCCCAACCCTGAACTTTCCAGCCCAGGGGCTGGGCTGTCCTTCTCCCATAAACTCCTATATTGTCCAGATAGTTTAGTTGTCTCTTCTCCTCTTCTTTCTCTGTGTATGCATGCCCTTTTCTCTCTTCTCTCTTCCTTCTTTATCCCTCCCCCACTTCCACATGGCAACTTCACTGACTTTGGTTTTTGAGATCCATGAACTTGCCCAAGTGTAGCTTCCCAATAAACCTGCCTTTAATATAACTTAATCTGGCTTAAAATGGCTCATTTCACTGATGGTACAGAAATAATCTATCAGTTATTTTCCTTGGTTTTTATTGCTCTCTGTTTAGAAATGTGTGATAGCCGTGGATTGACTCTTTCCCTTCTCCTCCTCTGAACAACCACTGAGATTTACAAACTTTCTGCCTGAAATATTTTTCTTTTAATCTAATAAAATTTTCTAAGCTTCCATTTTAGTCCATTCTTTTTTTAAATTTTTTAATTAGATATTTGCTTTATTTATCTTTCAAATGTTAACCCCTTTCCAAGTTACCCCACTGAAAATCCCCTATCCCATCCCCCCTCTCACTGCTCACTTCCCCTCCAATTTCCTGACTTGCATTTCCATATTCTGGGAAATGAGCCTTCACAGGACCAATGGCCTCTCCTCTCATTGATGTCTGAAATGGTCATCTTCTGCTACATATGTAGCTGGAGCCATGGGTCTCTCCATGTGTACTCTTTGGTTGGTGGTTTAGTCCCTGGGAGCTCTGGGGGGTACTAGTTAGTACATATTATTTTTCCTCCTGCGGAGCTGCAAACCACTTCAGCTCCTTGTGTCCTCTCTCTAGCTGCTCCATTGGGGACCCTATTCTCATTCTATTGATTGGCTGTGAGCCATGGGTGTTTTGATTCACTTTCCAATAAGGATCAAAGTATCCACACTTTGGTCTTCCTTCATCTTGAACTTCATGTGGTCTGTGAGTTGTATCTTGGGTATTCCAAGATTTTGGGCTAATACCCACTTATAAGCAATTGCATACCGTGGTGTTCTTTTGTGATTGGGTTACCTCACTCAGCATGATATTTTCTAGCTCCATCCATTTGCCTAAGAATTTCATGAATTCATTGTTTTTAATAGCTGAGTAGTACTCAATTGTGTAAATATATCATATTTTCTGTATCCATTCCTCTGTTGAGGGACATCTAGGTTCTTTCTAGCTTCTGACTATTATAAATAAGGCTGCTATGAACATAGTGGAGCATGTGTCCTTATTACATGTTGGAGCATCTTCTGGGTGTATGCCCAGGAGTGGTATAGCTGGGTCTTCAGGATAGTGCTATGTCCAATTTTCTGAGAAACTGCCAAACTGATCTCCAGAGTGTTTTTACCAGCTTGCAATCCCACCAGCAATGGAGGAGTGTTGCTCTTTCTCCACACCCTCTCCAGCATTTGCTGTCCCCTGAGTTTTTGATCTTGGCCATTCTGACTGGTGTGAGGTGGAATCTCAGGGTTGTTTTGATTTGCATTTCCCTGATGACTAAGGATGTTGAACATTTCTTTAAGTGTTTCTCAGTCATCTGGTATTCCTCAGTTGAGAATTCTTTGTTTAGCTCTGTACCCTATTTTTAATAGGGCTATTTGGTTCTCTGGAGTCTAACTTCTTGAGTTCCTTGTATATATTGGATATTAGCCCTCTATCAGATGTAGGATTGATAAAGATCTTTTCCCAATCTGTTTGTTGCCATTTTGTCCTATTGACAGTGTCCTTTGCCTTACAGAAGCTTTGCGATTTTATGAGGTCCCATTTGTCAATTCTTAATCTTAGAGCAAAAGCTATTGGTGTTCTATTAAGGAAAATTTCCCCTGTGCCCATGTGCTCCAGGTCCTTCCCCAATTTCTCTTCTATTAGATTCAGTATATCTGGTTTTATGTGGAGGTCCTTGATCCACTTGGACTTGAGCTTAATACAGGGAGATAGGAATAGGTCAATTTGCATTCTTCTACATGTTGACTGCCAGTTGACCCAGCACCATTTGTTGAAAATGCTGTCTTTTTTCCACTGGTTGGTTTTAGCTCCTTTGTCAAAGATCAAGTGATCATAGGTGTGAGGGTTCATTTCTGGGTCTTCAATTCTATTCCATTGATCTACTTGCCTGTCCCTATACCAATTTCATGCAGTTTTTATCACTATTGCTCTGTAGTAGAGCTTGAGGTCAGGGATGGTGATTCCACCAAAAGTTCTTTTACTGTTGAGACTAACTTTTGCTTTCCTGGGTTTTTTGTTATTCCATATAAATTTGCAAATTGCTCTTTCTAACTCTATGAAGAATTGAGTTGGAATTTTTATGGGGATTGCATTGAATCTGTAGATTGCGTTAGGCAAGATGGCCATTTTTGCTATATTAGCCCTGACAATCCATGAGCATGGGAGATCTTTCCATCTTCTGAAATCTTCTTCAATTTCTTTCTTCAGATATTTGAAGTTCTTGTCATACAGATCTTTTACTTGCTTGGATAGAGTCACACCAAGGTATTTTATATTATTTATGGCTATTGTGAAGGGTGTCATTTCCTTCAATTTCTTTATCAGCCTCTTTATCCTTTGACTATAGGAAGGCTACTGATTTGTTTGAGTTAATTTTATATCCAGCCACTTTGCTGAAGTTGTTTATCAGGTTCAGGAGTTCTCTGGTGGAATTTTTGGGGTCACTTAAGTATACTATCATATCGTCTGAAAATAGTGATACTTTGACTTCTTTCTTTCCAATTTGAATCCCTTTGATCTCCTCTTGTTGTCTAATTGCTCTGGCTAGGACTTTGAGTACTATATTGAACAGGTAGGGAGAGAGTGGACAACCTTGTCTAGTTCCTGATTTCAGTGGGATTGCTTCAAGTTTCTCTCTATTTAGTTTGATGTTGGCTACTGGTGCTGTATATTGCTTTTACTATGTTTAGGTATGGGCCTTGAATTCCTGATCTTTCCAAGACTTTTAGCATGAAGAGATGTTGGATTTTGTTAAATGCTTCCTCAGCATCTAATGAAATGACCATGTGGTTTTTTTCCTCTTTGAGTTAGTTTATATAGTGGATTACATTGATGGATTTCTGTATATTGAACCATCCCTGCATCCCTGGGATGAAGCCTACTTGATCATGATGGATGATCATTTTGACGTGTTCTTGGCTTCTGTTGGCAAGAATTTTATTGAGTATTTTTTGCATTGATATTCATAAGGGAAATTGGTTTAAAGTTCTCTTTCTTTGTTGGGTCTTTGTGTGGTTTAGGTATCAGAGTAATTGTGACTTCATAAAACAAAGTGGGTAGTGTTCCATCTCTTTCTATTTTGTGGGATAGTTTGAAGAATATTGGCGTTAGGTCTTCTTTGAAGGTCTGATAGAACTCTGCATTGAACCCATCTTGTTCTGGGCTTTTTTTGGTTGGAAAATGTTAATCACTTCTTTATTTCTTTAGGGGTTATTGGATTGTTTAGATCATTTACCTGATCCTGATTTAACTTTGGTAACTGGTATTTGTCTAGAAAATTGTCCATTTCCTCTAAATTTTCCACTTTTGTTGAGTATAGGCTTTTGTTGTAGGATCTGATGATTTTTTTTGGATTTTCCCAGTATCTGTTGTTATGCCTCCTTTTTCATTCCTGATTTTGATGATGTGGGCACTGTCTCTGTGCCCTCTAGTCCATTCTTAAATTACTTCATTAGTGAGGCTGAGAACGAAGGGGGATGGGATTTCTCCTTTGTTAAAAAGGACTAGAAAGATATAGAGGCAATAATAAAATTCCCAAACTGGGAGATATATTGTTCAAAGAGTAGAAAGTTCAATTATATAAAACTAACCAGTTCTTGAAATCTATAGTACAGCAAGTGGCTACTGCTAGCAACAATACTTAACAAGGAACTGTTAGGAGTAGATCTTAAATATTTTTAAAACAAAAATAGTATGTGAGATGACATGCTAATGAGCTTGATGTAATCATTTCACTATGTATGCATATATTAAAATTTCACCTGTATATCATTTATAATATATATATGTGTGTATATATATACATATATATGTACACACATTCAGTTATATACTTTTACCTTGCTAATTATAACTTAGTAAAACTTTGGGGAAGGATATGAATAAAAATTAATAACCTCACTGGTACAGCTAAAAGAATATTGAGCAATATGTAAATTTTATGTTTTTGCTTAGTGTTGGGATTGAACCCATGACCTGTTACTGAAATACTCTACCACTAACTACATCTTAATCCATAATTTGCAGGTTAGATATGCATTTTCTCTATAATGAAATTTATTAAGTTTTTGCTTAGTGTTGGGATTGAACCCATGACCTGTTACTGAAATACTCTACCACTAACTACATCTTAATCCATAATTTGCAGGTTAGATATGCATTTTCTCTATAATGAAATTTATTAAGTTGTTTGGGACAGTCATTACCTTCTCCCAATTCTCAGTACTTGTATCTTCCCAAAATTGATGTATTGAAATCCTGACTCCAACATAATGAGTAGAAGATGAGGTTTTTTTTTTTGAGAAGTGATGAAGATGTAGAACCTCAGCTCCACCTGTACCATGCCTGCCTGGATGCTGCCATGCTCCCATCTTGACGATAATGGACAGAACCTCTTAACCTGTAAGCCAGCCCCAATAAAATGTTGTCCTTTATAAGAGTTGCCTTGGTCATGGTGTCTGCACATAGAAGTATAACCCTAATTAAGACACATATTTATATTGAAATGTGAAATAAATAAATAAATAAATAAATAAATAAAATACAATGCTTAGGGAAGGAACAGCTTTGCAAAGATTATCTGTAGTTAACCTATACATCTGATGAGATTCCATTAAAACTAAAATCTGTACTGTATTTTTTTCTTGGGATTTGACAAACTAACTTGGATATCTATGTGGAAGAATCTCAAAGGAAGAATATAGGCAGGAGAATTGCAGTAGTGAACATGAAAACTCACCAGACTGTGTAATTAAAAACATGATGCCAATAACAGAATAAATAAACAAGTGCAATGAAGCAGAACAGAAGGGTCCAGAAAAGGTCATTAATACACAGAAACATATTTGCACAAATCAACAGGGAGGAACCAGACTATGTCATAAATGGTGTTAAGTTCCTAATTGATAATTTTTGTTCATCTACTATTATCTGTCTGTCTGTCTGCCTACCTGCCTATCTATCCATCCACCTATCTATTCATTTATCTATTTATAGTTACACATACACACAGACACACACATACACACCTACAAACCACACAAACACACACACACACACACAACACACACACACATACTTTTATACAATCGTCCTGAAAACAGACTCTTACCTTAGATCATAACCCCAAATTAATCTTGGTGGTAAAATAATAATGCAGAGGGTGAGTCTATAAAATTTTAGAATAGTCTGTGACTGAATATTTTAAAGAAGTAGAGTAAGGATGGGATTTTAATGAGGACCAAAAGTACTAGCCACAGAGAAAGAGTGACAGACACAAGTCCGTTAAAATGAAGAATTCAGATTATTAAAAAATACAATAATGTGAATAAGAAGATATAAAACAAAAGTGCAAGAGATCATTCACAAATAGTGTTATTGATTCTAAAGATTAGCATCTTTAGAATACAGAACTTCAAAAGAATCAAGAGAAAAGTAGTATAAAAGCAAGGAAAGCATGTGAGCAAGATTCAGGTACTGGACCTACAAGATTAGGAAAGCCTGTCAATGTTATTAGTTATCAGAGAAATGTACTTCAAAACAGAGTAGTGCTAGGTATCAGCTGAAGGCACAAGTACATACTATTTCTTCCTTTTGCTTTTTGATGTGAATCTGAGAGACTCTTTGCTAAGTGACTGACTTTTTCCTGGGAAGTCTCTGGAAGTTTCCATCAAGTTTTCCAAGAGTTTGGAGACTGGTTGGTGATGCTGTGTCAGTAAAGTGCATGAAAGTTAAGGATGGCAGCTGATCTGATCCACAAAACCCACTTATAAAGAATGAGCCTATGGGTACAAAGAAGCCAGGTGTGGTATTATATGCTTATAATCCCCGCACTGGGGAGGTGGGGACAGACAGCAGATCGCCACTGTTCTCTGGCTAGTCAGCTTAGCCAGTTTATCCTAGTGGTAAATGCCAGGTCAAGGAGAGACCCCATCTCAACAAAACATCAGACAACTCTTGAGGAGTGACAAATGAGGCTTTTCTCTGGTTTTCACACACACATGCACAAATGTTTATGTGTACCTTTACACACGTAAGTGTATATGCATGACTTTGTGCACATCTCTCTCCTCACACACACGTTAAAGTTACTATAGTCCTCTGAAAGCTTGTCTGGGACTGAAAAACTCTACTTCTGAGATGGCTCATGGACAAGTTTAGCAAGTTAAGGTTGGCTGTTAGCTGTTACTATATAGAGGAACTCTCTGGACAACTCAGCAGTTGACTTTTTCCACAGAAAATGATCCCAGAGAAAGGCCCACAAAGCATGTGATGTTCTTTTTGTCCAGAAACCATTATCTATTATTTCTATAATAGCTTTCTGTTTGCACAGGTTAGCTGTGTTCATGTTGGGTATGTACTCTTTTTTAGTACACAAGTGCCCAGAACCATCTTGTATAGTTACTGGTTCTCTCTCTCTCTCTCTCTCTCTCTCTCTCTCTCTCTCTCTCTCTCTCTCTCACACACACACACACACACACACACACACACACACCCACCAAACTGATTAAGTAAGAAATCTCTCTTTTCACACCACAAAAGCAGCTCACAGGCAGAGGATTACTGTGGTCTATGGGTTCTCCATCCCTTTGCCATTTGGGCGGGAGAAAGAAAAAACCAGGACCATTAAGTCATATGTCTTTCCTTGGTCTGAAAACATAGAGCTTTTGGAACACTATCTTCTACTTGAGGGAATATAAACCATCATGGCCATATTGAAAAAAATATTTGTACTTCCTAGGAAAGTTGTACTTAACTTGTGACTCAGATATTCTACCCATTATGTACTTTAAAGAAACTTTTGTATATATGCAATAGATAACATACTAACGGAAGGCTGTGCAAGCACACAATTCAAGAACAATCCGCCAGAAGTAGACTAACTGTGGTACATCCCATGGTTTAAACATGGCTTGAGTTCCCTAGGGACCCATTATGACTGAAGGTTTGGTCTACCGAATCCAGTAAGCAAAGGCACATCCTTAATATTCATTATGCTCCAAGCAGGCATCCTTCTATTCTCCATTCCCCTGTCAAAATACAGAAGTATAAATATTCTCTGCTTGGAAAACAGAGCTGAGTCCTCTCAACTCTGCAAAGTCCTGTTGATTTGCCCTCAGCACTCTCTCTCTCTCATTCACTGGCTTCAGACCTCTGATGTGGATTTTTGGAAGAAGACAAAAAAAAAAAAAAAAAAAGGACTGAGATAAAATACGTCCCTGTTCATTGATTTGGTAGGTGAATTTCACTGTCTTGCTCACCTGAAGCACCATGATTTTAATTTTAATCCACGTATAGCCTTTTTTATTCTCCTAATCATTATTCAAATGTTTTAGCATAGATATAGCATCAATTCCTTTGTTAACCATGTGGGTCAAAACAGTACTTTTTTTTTTGCATTGCCAAAAAAACATCATCAGAAAGAATATATCCAGAAACAAAGCACACTTTTTGTTTTCCTTAAAAATCTTTAATTTTTTTCTTTGAAAATTTCATATCATATATTTTGATCAAAGCACATTCTTCTTTTTAATACAGATACTAGTTACCAAAGTCAATTTTTGTGTGATTGTAGTTGAGATTGTATTTGGGTAGCAGTACATTGTCTAGCTGTCTTTGAACTCGTAGACCCCCTACTTTCTTTTTCTGAATGCTGGAGTCACATCATTATCAGTAAATCACTAAACTTCTTATGTTGTAAAATTCTGGCCAAATTGTAAATAGCTTTCAGTAATGCATATTCATTCCACTTTGTATACTTAGGTAAAATTAATTCATAATTAGGCAAAATTACCACCCTTGTGACCTTTAGAGTTTTTTGGTTGCAAGGCACCATGTTCAAATTTGATGGGCCCAAGTGAAAATGAATTTATGATTGGGTTTTAGCCTTTTGACCAAGTTCAAGTGAAGAATTTATGAGATGGATTTGGAATGTTCAATCGAACTGAAAACAACTGGCCAGGCAGCTAGTACAAAGGGCAGACATTATACTAGCTTCAATAATATGTGTAATGGGACTTGTTGGGTCCTATTTTTGTAGGTATTACTAATGAAAATGAGTTATCAATATTTTCTCAATTCATGTACTCAACTTTCAAATTTCAATCATGTAATAATGGCCTGGTTAGGGGTCATGTGATCATGTTTTTGATATAAGGAGTCTATGGTTAAATTGACAGTTTTATCAAGATTGCAATCACAACAGGTCTGGGTTTCAGGAGAGGGACAGAATTTTTCAAATGAAAAATGAAAGTACCATCACTAAAAGCTCGGAGTGTTGACTTATGGCTAACAAAAAGTTGTAACCCATTAGCAAAAATTAATTTTGCCGTACTATTCTTATTCAGAACCATTTGCATAAGATAAATTCATGCTGCAAACATTTGGACACCGTTCTTCATAACAAAATACCATGGTCTGCTCTTAAAGAGTAGATACTAATTTTCTCATTGTTCTGCTGATTCAAAGTTAGATCATGTACCTGCACGGCAGGGCTCTGGTGAAGGCTTCCTTCTCAGCTGGCAGATATCTGCCTTTTTTGTTTTGTACCTTGTGTGATCTTTCCTCAATGCAAGTCTATGGGTAGAGATGACATTCTTCTTCTAAGACACAATGGACTGAACAGATTAGAATCTCATCCTTACATCTTCATCCAACTCTATTTCCTAAAACTGCTCTATCCAAATGCAGTCCTATTGCACCTCATTTGGTCTGCACTATCTTCCTAAATACATTGTAATATAGTCAATTTCAGTATATAAACTGGTGGTGGGAAAAAGTCCATCCTTCATGGCCTCTGCTTTCAGTGACTCATGACTTGCTAAGTCCTCTTTTTGTCCTCTTCCTTATCCTATGAGCAGATATGACTGTAAAGATCTAGACAGGATCTAACTGAATCCTGAGCTATCTGCCACAGGTTTGTCAGGCTCTGTGGGGTTCATTGTTATGGACAGTCATGTTCCTCCTCCTCCTCTTGGAGAAAATGACACTGTGCTTAAGGGGAAGGCTCTGACATCGCCAGTGCCCATGTGCTAGAGTCATTTCTCAGAAGTCCCTGCTTCAGTATTCATAGTGTTTCCTCTGTCCTTGCCCAGGGTCACATAGATGAGTGAGATGAAGTAACAGGAAGGTATGAAAACATGTAGGTCCTATTCCTAGCTCTTCCTCTTGTGAGGGGTGTGGCTTGAGGGAAATCATTTGACCTAAATGAGGTCATTTATGCTACTACTGCTTTCTTGCCTCCATGTTGTTGTGTTAGGCATCGGAAAGTTAGGGATATGAGTTACGGTATATGAGAACGTGGGATGGGGTGGGCATCCATAAGCCTGGAAGGTTGGAGGTTAAAAGTCTTAGTTACCTTTGCTGTGACAAAACATTGTGACAAAGGCAACTTATAAGAGAAAATGTTTAGTTTGGAGATCATGGTTCCAGAGATTTACAGTCTATGATCATCTTGTCAGGGAGCAGGGCAGTCAGACCTGACATTGACATAGTACCCAACGGCTTGCATCCTTTTCTGAGAGCAGGAGGTTGTTGATTGGGAGAAGATGAAGAGAGGGACTAGGTATGGTGCTAGTCTTTTGAAACCCCAAAGCCCACAATTAATAACACTCCTCCAACCAAAACCACACCTTCTAGTCTTTCGCCAAATAGTCTACCAACTGGTGACCAAATATTTAAATATATGAGCCTATGGGGGCATTCTTATTCAAACCACCACAACTTCTTCTCAATGAACTGTGAGCTAGGCACCAGTAGGTATGCATCCTGGAGACACTTGGGGGGAAAAAGGTTTTTCTGAAATGCACACGTAGCATATAGTTCATATTACCACACTTTAAGCTCAGGGCAGACCTAGTTACCAGCCCCATCTAGGTTCCCTTGGATCCATGGACGAAAGACACACACACACACACACACACACACACACACACACACACACACACTTTTTTTATATATACTTTAGTAATGGCTGGGCTCTTCTAAACCTCCCTTGGCTATCATGCTCTTCTTTTCACTCCTAGCTTAGCACCCTAAATCTGCCCTCAACTTTAGTTGCTCAGTTACCTTTAGTTCTAGCTCAGCATTGTAAATCTGCTCTCAGCTTAGTTGTGTTGCTAATCTCCTGCCCGGAACCCCAGGCCTAGTCAGGGAAGCTGCTGATGGCCATTCTGCTCAAGATCTCACATGGCTGATGGCTCTTTCTCCCTCCGAAGCATGGTGAATCCATTTTTCCTACCTTGTGTCTGCTAGCCTGCCTAGAAGTCCTGACTTTTCTGCCCGGCGCATTGACTGCTAGCATCTTTATTGATCAATCAAGAACAAATTGGAGAACAGGACCTTCAGTGTTCACAAGCAGACTCCCAGTCAAAGCACAGAACCACCCCCAACACACACACACACACACACACACACACACACACACACACACACACACAGAGAGAGAGAGAGAGAGAGAGAGAGAGAGAGAGAGAGAGAGAGAGAGAGAGAGATCAAATCTATGGCCCTGTGCATGTCAGATACCACTGAGATATACCTGCAGCTCTGGAAGTAACACTTGAAAGGGAAATAAAGAATGAACAAGAGTCACCTAGGAGAAATGGTTGGTAGTGGTAGTGGAGAAAAGCAACTCATTCATGAAAGAGGGAAAGACATGAACAAAGGCCTTGGGCAGGAGGGTTGGGAAGAGTAATGAAGCAGTCAAGGGTAATAGCCTGCCTTTGATAGGCCTTGCAATTTGGATTCAGTCTTAGCTCCCATTTCAGGAACAAGGGAGAGGCATGACCCTCCCTTGTTTAAGATCATTCAGACTAGAATATAGAGGAGTACTGGAGAAGCATAAAGACAGGCTCAGTCACCAGCTCAGTGAAATGCCCAGAGAGGAAACTTTGGGGACAGGACTGGAAGCAGAAAGATTCATATGTGTGCTGGTTCTGTTTCACAAATTGCACCTGAACATTGTATTACAACTGCCTTAGCTGAGTGCTCTTTACTGCCCAATGTAATCAGCAACTTGTATTAATCAACCAGCACATGTCAGATATGCTTGTAGGTTCTGAGGGTACAAAGGTCTCAGGACAAATATGAAGGCTCTGCCCATGAAGAGGCTTACATTTTTTTTTCATCTTTAGCAATGTAGTTTATGGCAACGGTTGCTGGAGGACCAAATGTGAGCACCCACAGTGTGAATGGTTACTTTGGGATCTGTAGCTCAGTGTCTTTTAGAGAACAGGATTTTCCACTTCTTCCATGAATTCTTCCCTATTGCTGCTATAACAACCTCCCAAAATGAAGCTTACAAGGGCATAATGCATTGTTTTAAAGTTTGAAGGTCAGAAGTCTAAACTGGCCCTCAGTGAGCCAAAATCCCAGCATTGGTTTGGAACTTTTGGAGGTTCTTGTGGAGACTCCAATTTCTTAAGTTTTTCTAGCTTCTAACAGTTGTGTGTATTTTTGGCTTAGACCATCTTCCTTCTTCACAGTCCACATGATAAGGCACAAAAGACACTATGACATTTATTCTCCTTCCTTTCCCACAGATGAGGATTCTTGTGATTATGTTGGGCCCTCCTGTCCCATCTTAAGATCATTTGTCCCATTGACAGAATCCCTCCTGTGAGAGATGATGACAGTCATAAGTTCTGGAGGACAGGGTTGGGTATGGATTTCTCTGGGAGATGCTATCATCTCTGCTCACTCCACACATCTTCAACATGCTCATGTCATGAAAGAGAAACAAGACTTCTCTTCTATTCTTTCAATTTTCTTCACAGTGTGGAGAGGAGAAGCAAAGTGACTGAAACACAGGTGACCAAAGCTACATCAGTGTCTCCATTCCTGTGCCCAAGAGGTTTCAACAGGACTCCAGAATGTTCCTGCTCATTAAGGATACACATCACAAGCCTTCAGGATGTCCCATTGCTGCTGGGGAGATGGCCCCAGCAGGTTGCTTCAGGTTATTATAGTTGACAACAGTTCTCTGAGTATTCTGGTCAGCATCTGGAAGTCTTTACCCATGAGTGCTCTGAGGAACAAAGTTCCTGCCTACAGAATGTTGGTGCAAAAATGAGACAGTCCCTTTAAAAAAAAATCTTGGACACAGTTTATATCAGAGAAAAAAAAGATTCAGTTGAGTAACAGGAAATATGAGACTTTTTGCCTTCTGGGGGAAAAGATTCTAAACTCTCACTTATAATATTATGCTTTTTCATAATACAGCATATTTAAGATATGGAAAAAACCTACCATGACTGGAGATATTCAGTGACCCATTTAAAATGAAACTGTCATTTCATCACCGGGGGCTGCAGTTTTAAAACTTTCTATTGCTAGCCCCTGTAGGGAAGCAGCTATGAAAAAGAAACAGAGGGTTATTGGCCAGGCCCTCCCTTTCCTTTAAGTAGATGATAAGGGCTTCTTGGGTCAATGCAAGCCCTGTGGCTGAGTCACAGCAAGTGAAAAATGAGTTCTTTAGATGCTCAGTTGTGTGAGATGCAGTTAGAGGTAGCTGTGAATTGGGGTGCTTACTTCTCAGGTGTGACAGCTATATTTGAAATAAATTGACCAGGTCTGTTTGGACCTCAAGGCTGTGGGTGGTAGAGGGCTTAAGCACAGGACAAAATGTAAGACTAAAAATGTATTCATGCAAAAATGGGCTTGAGAGGGAGGCAAGAGGCTAAAATGTTCAAGAAGACAAGGTGAATGGGGGCAATCTGCACTTCTGAGTCGTTGTCTCAGGCATGAATGTAGAGGTGTTCACATGGAAAGGTGTGTGTGGCCAAGTGCCTTTAGAGGAAGTGGGTCATTTCCTCTAAATGGGATTTTTCTCCCCAGTAAAAAGGCTCTCCATTTCCCCTGCTCATCAGAGAGAAGCTGGGGCACTAACCTCAGGTAGGATAAGCTCCTCCTTGAAGGGCAGTTGTAAGACACCCAGCAGGCAATATCTGCTTCCTGGAAAGTACACAAGGCATTTGTTTTTCCCTTTCTTAGCCACCCCCAGATCCTGGCTCTCCACTTTCTTTCAGTCCTTGTAATCAGCATCATCTCATCCCAACTATTTGGCCACCAGCAACAATGCACACAGCCTGGCTTTCTCCTTTCCCTCCCAGTCTTGCTGGCTTAAGTCTCAAGGGTTCCAGCAGAAGAAGAGAGGGCATTTCTGCTAGAAGTGTTGAGTCTCCTTTCCCACATGCTGAAAGAAAAGTGGGTGAAAGAGAGGTGAGCAAGAGTCTCTCTTTCTCTTTCAGAACCCTGGCGTCGACTTACACATGGCTCTTTATTGTGCGTCGCAGCATAGACTACAGAGAACCTATTATCTGTTATAGCCAGAATTGATTCACTAGGTAGTAAATGAAAGAATCCTCCCTGGCTTTGCAGTAGAATTACTTAGGCTATTAGTAGCACTGAGCAAGCTTTTACAGTGGGAGATAAGCCACCCTCATGATCTGCCTTCCAGGATGTGTGGAAGCCAGATTGACTTTACATAGCCGAGAACTTGTGCCAGTGACAGTGGAGTGGGTGACCATTTGTGTCTTGGGTCACTTGCTTACATTTGTTTATATTAAGAATTGCTCTTTAGGAGCTGAAGAGATGACTCAGTGGAGAAAGCATTTGCCCTGCAAGCATGGGGATCTGAATGGAACTCTCTAGAACTTGCATAAAAGCAAGGGAGCACAGCATTTGTCTATGACGCTAGTGCTTTTGTGGAAAGATGGGAGACAGAGACAGGAGACTTCCTGAAGCTTGCAGACCATTTAACCTGCATATTTAGCAGTGAACAAGGGACCTTGTAACAAGTGAGTTGATGGACACCAGAGATTGACCTCTGACCTTCACCTACCTGCTCACAGTGGCAAGTCCATGTTCACACTCACTCACACATGAATGCATACACACACACACACACATGAATGCATACACACACACACACACACACACACACACGCACACAAAACACACATACATTGCATTATGCACACACCCATATGTATTTGTACATATAGAATGACTCTTTAATTCTTTTACTAGAAAGCAAAGTCGTAGCTCATGAAAACCAACTAGATACCAAGCATAAAACGAGAGCAATAATACACTGACATTGCCTTAGAGTTTAAAAACTTGCTCAGTCTAATTACCTTTAGTATAAAAAAATATTTTTAAAATGCTCTCTCTGTAAATAGATCACCAGGTGAACTTGTCCAGGCTCTTAGAAGTCCGTAGTGTTGAGTTTTTGACTTATCCCTTCTACTTGCCTGCACCTCCACGGTCAGTTCAGGTTTGGCACTACCTGGGAAGCCAGGCAGCATGGAAGCTGAGTCACTGAAAGATGGAGATTAGAGAAAGACCCCTGCTAAATTCCGTTAGAAGCTCATCTCACAGCCGTAGGGTTGCATTTTCTGAAAACAAGCCAAGTGGCATTCAACTACACCTTTTCCAATAGAGACAGCTCAGGAAATTTGTAAATGAAGTCTTAAACTGTTAGAATTGTGGTTATCCCATCACCTTAAAGGAATTAAATAATAAATGCTTTGTAGGCACAAATAGTCATTGCCTACTTTTATTTCTTCTGGAAGTGCTGGTTGTCATGTGTCAGAAAATGATTATCCTCTAGTGCACAGGGCACGTGGGCAAATAGGTCATTTATTGGCAATATGGTTAAAATGTTCAGAGTTAATCACTTTTACCCCCATTCCTAGTAAATCTGTTTTGTGTCTCCCAGCTTGCCGAACATTACACAGGATGTGGGCGAACATCTGAAGGCAATATATCAGTTAGGCAGCCTGTACCTCTCTGGTGTGTGGTTTTTCTGGATGTGATCACTGTCTAGCATGCAGGGGAAGGATATAATGACCATGAAGATTTTTGGTCTCAATCTTTTGAACATTGTGTCTTCTAGGATAAATGAAGAATGTAAAGCATCAGTCATGTGTTCTTCAGAGACCAATAAATTACTATAAGCTTAAGGGCCACAGTTGATTCCTAAAGTCCACATTCAACATTTTTCCTCTTCCCAGGGGTGAAAAGAACATTGAATATTCAGCTGCTCACAGTGAATGCAATCCCAGTGGGAGTCAAACAGCACTCAGTCAACAGGAATAGACAGATTGCTCCACAGCCAGTGTAGGGGAAGGGAGTTCCTGCATTCAGAAGATACGCAAACTAGATGTCACTTTAGCTGTGACTGTGACTCCCATCCAGTATGATGGTGGAGCATGTGGAAAGTCATGAAATATGCATAGAAATTCTGGATGATGAGAGTTGCAGCATCAGTCAGCCCCCCACCAAATGACTATGTTGAAAATTTAACCTTAGTATGTGTGAATGGGATTTTACTTTGAAATACGGTCTTTGCAGGTACAACCAAGTTAAGAAGAGCTCATACTAGATTAGGATGACTGTTTCTCTCTCTCTCTCTCTCTCTCTCTCTCTCTCTCTCTCTCTCTCTCTCTCTGTCTCTCTCTCTTCTTTGGTACTTTGACTAAAATAAATTATTAAAAATTTACACAGATTAACGATGTTATAAACTTCAATGATCCCAAGTAAGTCTCGGGTTACATATAAATCTAAATAATTGTGAGTAATATTCAATTTCATCATTTAAAATTAAAGCCAGTGGAAGATTTTTTTTTACTGTATTCATTCTCTTTTTTCCTTTTATTGAAAACACACTCCTTCTCCTTCATATAATATATTCTGGATATGGTTTTTCCTCCTTCCTCCAAGCTCATCCCCATGTCCCCTCCCATCTAGATCCACCCTCTTCTGCCTCTCATTAGCAAACAAACAGGCTTCTCTGCGATTATAATATACTTAATATAATAGAGCATAATATAAAATAGAGTGAGATAAAACAAAAACTAACGTATTGGAATTGGACAAAACAGAAGGAAGAATCCAAGAGGAAGCACAAGAAACACATCCCAACTCATTCGTACACTCAGGAATACTGTAGAAATACTAGACCGGTAGCCATAACATATGTGCAAAAGACCTGTAAGGTAAAAAAGCAAAAAAAGTAAATGTAATCAAAATAATAAGATAAAGTCTTTAAAAAGGAAGAGCTCTGATGCAGCATTATGAGACAAGGAGCCTCCAAAGGTACCACCGAGTTCATTTTCCATTGGCGGTCTACTGCTGGGCATATGGCCTATCCTTTAGAGTAGTCTGTTTCTCCAGTGAGATTCCCTTGGAGGAAACTAAACTTTCATTTGTAAGTGGTTATCAGTGGGAGATAGCTTCTGGGTTAGGAATGAGGTCATGTGTCCACATCTCCTTTCAGTTCTAGGGCCTCAGCTGGTATGGATCTGTGCAGGGCCTGTGCATGCTGCCTTACTGTCTGTGAGATTAGATATGCATTGATTGTGTTGATTCAGAGTCCTTAGTTTTGTCATGCCCTCTTTGGCTCTGACACTCTTCTGCAGGGTTTCCTGAGGCCTGGGTAAGGGACTTGATTGAACCATCGCATTTAGGGTTGAATGTTCAGAGGTCTCTCACTCTCTGCATGTCTATATTTGTAGCCATTTGCTGCAGGAGAAAGCTTCTCTGGTGATGGCTGAGCTAGGCACTGACCTGAGTATAGTTGGAAGTGATTAGGTATTATTTTATTGCTGTCTTTAAAATTTCTCTCTCTCTCTCTCTCTCTCTCTCTCTCTCTCTCTCGTCGTTTATGCATACTATCATATATATCATCTGCAAATAAAGATACTTTGACTTCTTTCTGATTTGTATCCCCTTGGTCTCCTTCAGTTGTCTTATTGCTCTCACCATGACTTAAAGGACAATAGCTGTGTAGAGAGAAGACAATCTTGTCATGATTTTAGTGGAATTGTTTTGAGTTTTCGCCGTTTAAATTGATGTTGGCTATGGGCTTTCTGTAAATTGCCTTTATTATGTTGAATTATGTCTCTTGTATGCCTTATCTCTCTAGAACTTTTATCATAGTATCGCTTTCAATTCAATTACTGCTGTCTTTTTAAAATGATGGAATTTAGCACCTCACGCCCCCCCCCCAAAGAGAATGCCTCAGGCACTCAAGAGGAAGAGCACAGACTTCAGAGCCAAGGAGCTGCATCCCAAGGACACCAAAGACTTCCAGAAACAGCCACAGCAGACAGGGACAAGAAAGTGTGACATAGATTTTTCCTTTTGAGTTCTCAAATAAAATAAAAAAAAAGAAAACCAAAAACCAAAAACCAAAACCAAAACAAAACAAAAAATTTAGTCTCACTGACAGCTTGATTAAAGACTTTTTTGGCATCTAGATTTGTGAAAAGTATATTCCAAAGTACATACAGTATGACACTGTGTTATGACACTCTTAGGAGACCAATCATCTGAGGAGTCCACTCATGGGAGAAAACACAGGTTTCTGGGACATTAAAGAACATAACTAAGAATACATAGCCTTTACAGGATTAAAATGGGTTTGCTTTATTTTTATCCACCACCAGTCCCCCTGCCTCTTCCTTTGGTTGTACTTGGGATTATCCTAAGGCATCACGCACGCTAGGCAAATGTTCTACCACTAAGATATATTCCCAGCCCTAAAATGGCAACTGAAACCCTGAGGCTATGATGCCAAGTGTCAGATTCTTCTCTTCACATGACCCTATTTTATGGAATACAGACGGAACCCACATTGTTCTGTTCAAAAAAATCAAGTAATATAAAGCCCCAGAAAACACAAGAATGGGAGTGAAGAGAAAGCTCATATAATAGTGATTCAATTTGTGAGCATACTCAAAGAAACTGAAAGCAGAATCTTTTGGCGGGACTTTGTATTTTTACATTCATATATATGGTTACACATTATGAATGATAACTAAGAGACAGAAACTACCTGAGTAACCTACAACAGGTGAACAGATAAACAAGATGTGACCATACAATGACATACTGCTCAATCCTAAAAAAAAGAGCAAAATTCAGACACCTTCAACAACTTCAATGACCCCCCCTGGAACATTTTGCTAAGACGAGTCACTCACAAAAATAACATACGACACCATTTACATGAGCGGTATAGAGAAATCAAAGCCAGATGGAAATGAAAATTGTTTAATGAGTGTAGAATGTCCATTCTCCAGGATAAAAGTGTTCTGGAGGTTGGTTTTACAACAATGAGAATGTACTTAACACCACTCAACTGTACACTTAAAAATGATTAAGATGGTACATTTTATTGCAATGAAGAATTAGCTTGGGAGAGGTACAGACAGGGCTTGCTCTGATAATGGGATTGTTACGTTGGCCACGCTGTAAGACAGTAACAAGAAAGACAAAACGCTTTCTTCACTCAAAATTTCAGTCTGGTTGGTATTTTTCTCGATGGAGGCACTCAAATAAGGGAGGGGTTATCTGTCTTACTCCAATGGGCTTTGTATGCTCATGTCACTGACAAAGGATGGTTTTGCCTTCGTAGGTGTACATCTGCCACCATTATTCCAAATGGTTGTGAGTGGAAGCTGGCTCAGGTGTTCAGCACCTGCTTCTGTGACAGGCCTGTGTTCTCTCAAAAGCTGTGGGTTTTCTTTGTGAGTAGGTAAGTAATCTAAATGACATCATTTTCTAATTATGCTGGCATGCAAGTTAAGATGAAAGTTATAATGCTTTTCCCTTTACCTACAAAATTATTCTGCTTGTTAGCTGCATGGGTAACTAGGGAAAAGCTTTGCTATAGTTCTCTCCTTCCTTTAGGAGAGCCAAGTGTTGAGATGCTAGCTCTTGTGATGTGTCCTCTGGCCAATTGGGGGTGTTGTCTCTGTGCTCTATATGATAGGTACATACTATTATATGGCCCTAATTTTCAATGGCTCTACTGGGAAAGAGGTATGCATTCAGTACATACTGTATTTTGACTGTTGATTTTTTTCCCAAGCTAGCAATATGTGGTAGATAACCTTTCATAATGTTCAATTGCAGGCTAAGTGTTCCAAGCACATTACAGTAGGTTAAGTCAAGCTGTTAATGTCCAGTCATTAGGGGGTACTAAATCTACTTTCTACCTGCAATATCTTCTACTTAATGAAAAGTGTTTTATGACCCCACCATAAACCGAGGAACAGTTGGTATTTTGTTTACACACCCAATCACAAACATACTAGCAGTTGATTTATTTGACATTTATAAATTGTTATACCAAGAGTTTAAGGGGTTCAGAGGTGTCATATAGATCTCTAAACATAATGTTGGATGAATGGGTACTCTGGTTCTCTGAGTGTGGTGTGTCCCCTGGTCCCTTGCCTTTTAGGTTACAACTGGCCTCAGTTTCTACGAGGTGCTTCAGGAAACAGGTAGGTAGAAAGCCTATTGATAGAAAGCACTGTCTCTGCTCCATCATTGTTGGCTCCAGAGGGGAATGAGGTCCAGGGTCCTTTCATGACAATGGCTATCTTAGGTCTCTGGCAACAGCTTCCTCTTTTTGCCCTTCTGTCTTTATTGTTATAGCAACTTATTGTTATGACCTTTTTTCTCCCTTTCCATCTTCTCCTTCTCCACTTCTGTAAATAGTTCTATTGTTAAACTCCTTATCCACTCCTTTGGGTTCTCACTGTTTTCTGTTGGTATTCTGACTGATTCAGTTCCTTCTAAGAGAAAAGTACCCCAGAGAACCCAAAACCTATGACAGAGTTGACAATATTAAAATACAAACCCCAAGTTGATTGATACACTTAGTTGTTTCGGGAAATAATAAAAAATCGAACTTGCCAACTCTCCACGGTGCTGGACCACATTCCCTCGCTCCTGCTGGTCCTCCAACTCTCTGACCATGTCGGACTACAGGGCTCCCACCAGCCTATCTCTCCAGTGCCACCCTCCCCAAGTTCCTCTTGCTACCACACATTGCCCATGCACCCCACAGTCAGCCATCTCAATTATCTGGTAGAAACAAGACTCTTAAAGCTTAATTAACCAATCAGATTTATGTATCAACAATATCACAATTTACAAGATGCCAATACAGTAATTTCAGAGCCAACTGATAATGATAAATGCTTTATCCCAATATATCTAACCTTGTGGAATCATAGCTACTTGTGACTGGAAATCACCATGCAGGTACACGTCAGCAGCCATCTTGTTTCCTTTCTTTACCCTGAGAAGTTCCTCTCTCCTTGACTCTTAGCTCTGCCTCCATTTTTCCTGTCCACTCACAGGCCTCCCACTTCCCTAATACGCTTGGACAGGGAAATTCCTGCAACACTTAGTCACTGGCTTATTGACTTGGTCTTTCAACAAGAGACCCAATAACTCCATTGACTGGGCATTTTACTATGCTTTGTAACATTCACCCTTAGTATGTTCTGACCATTATTCCTGTGTATAACAGTGTGAAAGCTTTGTGAACTAGCTAATAGAAAGAACTGTGTACTGGTGACCCAGCTTTAAGGGAAACTGATGGTGGTGGTGGTGTTGATGATGATGATACTGATGATGATGATGATGATGGCATAGTTGTTGTTGATGATGATAGGGGCGGCTAACATTTATTATTTATCATGTGCCAGATATGCTGTTAAATCTTTTGTCCATATCCCCTCCTTAATCCTTGAGACAATTCAGTGAAGCAAACACTGGGCTTTACAGTTGAAGAACTGAAGCTTATGGAGGCCAAATATTTGTTCATAGTTTACAGCTGGAAGTTGGACCCAGGTTTTCTGATGTGAGAGTTAGAGCCTTTCCTGTTCCTTGAGCAATTCTCCAAATGTGCTCCCAGTATTGCTGGTCGAAAAGGAAATTTGTGGGGACTGCTTAGAGTGAAGAATGTGATTGTTATGCATTCATATTTAGTCTTCCATTTTTGTTAAGTTTTACTTTGGAGATAAGGTCTTATTCTGTAGTCCAGGCTATCCTAGAGTGCACTGTGTAGCCCAGGCTAGTATGAATCACTCAGTGATCTCTTCGCTTCATTCTCCCAAGTGCTGGGATTATTGGTGTGAGACATTCATTACACATGGCTTGACATTCCATTTTCAGAACCGATACTTTCCTTCTCAAAACTGGTTTAATAACAACTATGAGATAAACTGAAATGGAAATATTGAGGAACTATTCAGGCTGAAAATAGACAGAGCTTAAGTTATGCACGAGATTTGGGGAAGCGTTTTATCTTTCCATATCAGCCCTCAAGGAGCCTATTCAAAAATTGTTGGAAATTAAAAACAAATACACTCCCACCTGGAACCTAATTCCTTTCCAGTTAACTCACCCAGTCTTGACCATTGCAAGAGATAGATTATAGGTCCAATCCATTTTGCTACAACTGGGCTTTTCTGTGCCACTGCACAATTTATAAAGAATTGACAACTAAATGTCAGTGTTAGGAAGGAATTGTATGGGTCCACCTCTAGTAAGTATGCTATAAAGATGGGAATAGAAATTGTGGACAGAGGACAGCACTATGGCTTTGCTTCTGCACAGCTTAGGAGATAGGGAGTGGGAGGAGGGGTTGGGGGCTTTTGGGGAGGGGGGAAACTGGGAAAGGTTTTACCACTTGAAATGTAAATGAAGATTATATTTAATAAAAAATGAAAAAAACCTTGGCCCCCAGTTAGTTGTGGTGTTGGGGGGGTGGAGAACTCTTGACTATGTGGTTCACTGGAGGATGAGAGCATGTGCTAAGGGGCCAGCTCTTGCCCTAGCTTCTTCCTTTCTGCCTTAGGAGAGCACACCCTGCTGCCATGATATTTTGTCTTGCCTCAGGCCTAAAGCAATGAATCTAGCTGATCATTATCTGAAACTGTGAGCTAACGTACACTTCCCTTTTGTAAGTTTCTGTGTCAAGTAGTTTGCTGTAGCAATAGTAATGAACAGAACTTATGCCAACTTCGTCTCTGACTCAAAAAGGAGGTCTCCCAGCACTGGCCACTTGCTTTTAGGCAGATTATTGAGTTATAGCCTTTCAGAGTTAAAAAAAAGCTAACTATAAACTGGGCAGTGCTGTCACATGCCTTTAATCCCAGCACTTGGGAGGCAGAGACAGAGTTTGAGGCCAGCCTGGTCTACAGAGTGAGTTCCAGAACAGCCAGGGCTACACAGACAAACCATGTCTCCAAAAATATAGCTTAGCCTCTCTGTGAAATCAGACTTGTAGGAAGCCAAGGGTCTACTGCTCTTGACAATTAGAAAGCATGCAAAACTTCTACAACCAGCCCCACATGGTGAGGGCTTGAGTAGCCCTATTCTCTGAGTTTGGGCCTCACTTCCAGCTGAGGAAGTATCACAGCCACAGAGGACAAATATACTCTCACTTCCTGACCAATCACACAGAATGCTCCACTTCTAGCCTCTTCTATGGAAGCTTCCTCTCACCACCTTCATGTCAGGACATCAGGAGTTTCTATCTTTCTGCTACAAAGCAACCCACACCTGCATCCAAAGCAATATACATCTGTCAACACACAAGGGGCAATGAATGACTCCTTCTGTGTCGCAGGCTCAAAATACAGAGTTTGGCTTTTCTTGTTTGCTCGGGCTCTGTTTGTCTGCACAGAGCCTGTGACCTGCTTATTCTCCTTCACATTCTGCTTTAGCCCCCACCCCCACCTGCCCCAAAGATGCAACTGCACACCTCATAGTCTCTAGTGTAAAGATTCTGTCCCCTTTTGGAAGTAAAAGGCACAGTAGGAAGTGTCGGTAGGAACCTTTCTCTACTTGAGCATGCAGGAAGGGCTCTGAAGACTCAGGCATTCTCATTCTCTTGAAGGTTCTCCTAAAAGCCACTGACCAGGCTAGGTAACTGGATTTCAGCTCAGGTTCCTTCTTCATTTTCCTTCCATGATGTGATGGTTGCGACCCATACATGCCTTTGTTGAATCTTCCTTTTCAGGGATTAAAACTGTGTTTTGAGCCCTGGCCCATCAGTGTGACCATAATCTCAGTGGATACGTTTCTTCTCAGCCCACGTCCTGACTACATGATCATGTCCTAAGGCCTGCCTTCTGCTGGTTCCACCCACTCCGCTTCCAGGGAGCTCTTCAGGAATTCCTTCCCGAACTCCTTTACAGTGCATGCACACTGTTACTGAATATCAGATGTGCCACCAGCCAGTTAAGTGTTAAGCAATCTTAACAGGCTGCTGTGTGAATCATGTAGCTTCTCTCTACCAGGTCAGGCTCTGGCAGGGTTTTTGAACAAATTGAGAAGTGACCACATGATGGCACTAGAAAGCTACAGATGCCCTTAGAAATTAGAAAGCATCAAGCTGCCCCAACCTCAGGGAACCAAGATCTGCCTTTGCTCTCCTCTCAGATATTGCAAAAGTGAAATCTGGTAACAGTCAGCAGTCCCCTGAAAGTCTTAATATTGTTTTGCCAATGATCCCTCTGGCTAATCAATAGCCATTTGTGTTTGACATTTGTCAAACATTAACTCTACCTCTTCAGGATCATCCTACTGCCTCACACAGACCTCTACTTTGCTCTCAGCACATGAGAATTCCTGTCCTATTCTCCCGGGGGCTACAAACACAGAAATAGACACACCTAGATTGAAGAAGGTTTAAAATGTCGTACCTAAGCATGAGCGAAATGATTTCATTTTTTTTTGTTTATTGTTATGCCAAGTAGACAGAAGCTATTTCCCCCTCTACATACCAAGCTGAGCAAATCACAGGAGCAAATGAAAAATGCCCATATCTAAAAAACTCCCTCCACCACCCTGGCTGATCCCTATGCACTTACAGAGCGCTGGCAAGGTTACCCAGGTAATCATATAAGCACTTGATAATTCCTTCCATCTTCTCTTGGCTGATGCAAAAAGTCTTTGGGTTTGAGGTTTGTTTTCCGTATGCTTTTAGGAACAGAGCACTGGGGGGGGGGGGATTTATCTGCACTCCTTATTTCCTAATGTTACCTTGTGATAGCCTGAAGTCCCCAGGCTCTGTATGGAAGACAGCTTAGTGCAGTGGGAAAAATAGATCTTCAGGGTCAAATAGAGGTGTGTGTATCAGGGGACAATTTAAATTCTGTTTCAATCCATACTTGTGACCTTGGCTGACATGTTCTTCATTTCTTTATCCCCCCAATTTGCTTTTCTGTGAGCCTAGATAAAATATGTTACTTATCTAAGTTTTTTAGTGATTAAATGAGATAATATGCCCAATAGGTGTTTAGAGATGGATATCTAATTCTGGGAGAATGTGGATGGCCTCAGAGTAGGGCTCAGCACTGGAAAGCCTCCGCGCTTTTTAGAAATACAAAGCAGCAAATGAGACAGTTTGACTTTGTAGCCCAAACCTGGCCAGACAGTTTTGCAATCGATTTAGACAAGGGAAGTACGGCTTTCAAAACCTCAGTGTCTCAGCTTATAGTCAAGATCCCGCCTGAGGTGCCAGTGAGATGAATGACTGAAATGATGACCCAAGTCCTTACAAAAAGAAAAAAATGAACCAAGAAAGACATGTGAGCATAGAAAACTGTAAAGATGAAACACAGATAAGGAGATGTGTGTTTGAGCCACAGTGGCCAAAGATTTAAATACAAACAAACACCCCAGCCCCCGAAATCCAGGATAGAGGGTCTCACGGCTCAGAAAGAACTGTCTCTTTTATTTAGGAGCTCAATCCCAGTAGTGTAGCCTTGATCAGCAGCTGTCAAATTGGACTTAACACTCGATCAACAAGAGGGAAATCATGCCTAGTACTAGACAGCTACCCGACTACAATGGCTAGCAAAGTCATGGATCTTGGGGGAGAACCCACAACTGCCACTTTCCTAAACCCATATAACCCTCAACTACCCTCTAAATATTGGTCCTTATACTAACAGATAAGTGTACCCCCCACCACTCATCAAGGAAGTTTCTCTTTGAAATAGACAGAGACCATTACAGAAAACCACAGCTAATCAAAATGCAGAGTTCTGGAGCCCAGTCTCAATAGATATATCTACAAAACAACTCCTGCCCCTAAGGCTCAGGGACCATCATAGAAGAGGGGACAGAAATATTGATAGAGTCAGAGAATCAGGGAGCTGCTGTGAAATTTGTCTCCTAGTAATGTCAGAAGCTAAGTCCATGAAACCTCACCAACATGACTGCCTAAACATGAATGAGCTGAACAAGGACAACAATGACAGACATTGGAGTGGACAGGGGACACCCAGGAGGCCAAAGCCCTACACAAAGAACTACAATCTTTCTCAGGGAAGAGCACACCAATTGGCTATCCAACACCAAATGGTCATCCCTAAATATACAGATAAATAACACTATACAGACTGAGCAGAATGCATTAATATATATTTATAGATATAGTGACAGTTTATAAAAAAAGAGATAATGAATTTGAGAGAGAGAAGGATGGGGTGCATGGGAAGTTTTGAAGGGAGGAAAGGGAGGGGGAAATGATATAATTATATTATAATGTCAAAAATAAAACAAACAAAAAGGAAATTTCTCTATTCTGGATTTTTAACTAGCGCCAAGCCCCATCTTCTGGATAATTTTCCTGTCTTTCTCTGACTTCAGGGAGTTCCTCTACCTGCTACCCTGATCCAGACAGATGAGTGGGGTCCATTATAGTAGAAAAGGAGACGGCTCCTTGTGTGCCCATGAATAGAGGCTGTTGGATCCAGGAAACTGCCCAGGAAGCTACCAGTGGTCTCCCTAGAAAGCAGGGCAACCTTTATTAGCCTTCTAGTCTCCCAAACTGGGGCAAACAATTTCTCATGTTGAAGCCACCCAGTTGGAGAAGCTTTGTGGAAGCCTTGGTAAGCAGGTGTAGTTATTGAGGGCACAGCACCCAAAAATCCCCCAGCAAGGGCTCCAATGGCCACTGGCTGTGTTAGTTTGGTGATCTTGTTCATTTTTTTTTTTCTGACACAGGAATATTTCCAGCAAACTTCTCTTGCCCGGTTATTAGAACTTGCCTTTTCTTGTGATGCTTACACACATGCAGAGAAGAATATACAGGAGCAAATTTCAATCAAGCTGTTGTTTAGAGTTTCACAAAATTGAAACAACTTGAACAGAGATCATTAAAGAGAAAGCCTAGTGTGTCAGGTATGGTTATATACAAGCTGAAGGATACCAAGTGTTATTACGATTAAATCATAAGGTTTAGCAGTTAGTTGCCCGCCCATAAAACAAACCAGCAGGGTTGGCATGGACATGACATCCTCATATATCTCCAGAGAGTGGGGAATAACATTTTAAAAAAGACCACTAATTTGAGAGATGTTGTTAATAACCAAGGCATGAGTTTATCCAATACCAAGTGGTTGGCCCTGAAATCAATTGGACTGAACACGGTGTATGAGCATACTAAAAATAAAGTAGTCCATAATTTTGAGAAGAGGCACAAGGGAAGGAACATGGGAGGAGTTAGAGGGAGTAAAGGGAAGGAGAAAATGATATAATTACATTTTAACTAAAAGGAAAGTGAAAAAAAGAAAATCCATGTGTACATAGTTGGACTGCTGCATGGTTACAGTTCTCACACTTGTTCTGTGGAACGAAGGGAGCAATTTGTCCCAACAGGTCTTCATATGAACTGCTTCACCAATGGCAGCATAAAAGTCTTGTGTGGAACTGATCTGGCTACTAGGGTTTGTATCTTGATGTCCCAACAGTCTCTACGCCTAAAGAATCCCTAAAAGCACTCACCCATCAGATCAATGAGTATTTGTTGTAAGAATACATGCTGCAAAAATAAATATGTATTTTAATCTACTAGTTTCTGGGGCACAAAGATCTTTACAGCAGTCTCTCAGGAAAAGGAGGCATTTAAAATTGGCACAGGAAGCTTTGTTGGTCTTTCTGTTGTATCTGCTTCTCACACATGCTGTGTACAAACAATCCCCAGGAATGAACTGTCTGGTATCCTTCATTTTTAAATAATCCAGTTTTGCTAGTTGATATAAATGGGATAGTGTGTGGGCTAAGTGAAAGTACAGGGAAGTTTAGGAGATACAACCCAAGGAGCAGCTTCAACTCCCTCCCTAGCTGCTGCTCTAGCCTGCTTTAAATTAGATTGGAGAATTAATTTTTCATCTGAAACCACTCAGTGTCCCCCCCAGCCCTTCCCCTTTTCTTTTTTTTTATTTTATTTTTTTAATTTACATTCCAAATCACTTCCCCTTTCCCGTTTCCTCCCTCCCCGAAAGTCCCATAAGCCCCCTTCCCTCCCTCTTTTCTCCATTCAACCCCCTCTCGTTACTCTGTCCTGGTGTTCCCCTACATCCAGTCTTTCCAGGACCAGGGGTCTCTCCTTCCATCTTTTTAGAAATCTATTGATATGCGGATTGTGTCTAGGGTATTCCGAGATTCTGGGTCAATATCCCCTTATCAGTGACTGCATACCATGTGTGTTCTTTTGTGATTGGGCCTTCCCCTTTTCTTTAGACACTGAGCTCTACAAGTGTCCTTTTCCTGCCTAAGGGAACTAAATTCTATCTTCTCTCTCACCTGACAACTTCTCCATCATTTCATCGTGTTACTAGGCAGACAGTGTTTTAGGAAAAAGGATGTGGTGTTGACTAATCCAGCATTATGGGTGTATGGGGAAATAAAAAGATCTCTTTATGTGTGTGGATGTCAGGGATTCTCTGACTGGCTTTGCCTTGGTGAGTACTGCTGTCTTTCTAACACTTAACACTCACATACTTAAGGATACAACTCTACCCAACTTACCACTGGAAGGTTTGAGACCCAACATGGGTTAATGTTGTATAGCAGTCTCTCCAGATGAGAGGGGGGAATTCATGGGGCAAACAAAATGCCTCGTATCTGGGAAGAGGAAACTTAGAAGATTCCATTAGGTTTCTCTGGAGCTTCATAAAAGTGGTAAACATCTTCTGGGCAAGAAAGGGAGATGGACTAGTGGAGTCAGGAGAGGCCATCTCTTAGGTTGACAGCTTTCATGAGTTATCATCCAGGTGTCCTTTTGAACAGTTCATCTGTGTTTAGATGGGGTTTTTCAATGATGCAGCTGTTGGCTTTTCTCCACCACTGCTCCCATAGACAACCCTTAAGCCACAGATCTATTAGTAACTACAATAAATACCCATAGGTTTTACAAGTTGCACTTTGTTATGATGGTTTATTTGGTTGGTCATTGGTTTCCTTCATGGGGTGAGTAGTCATGTGTGTTTTCTCTTCCCAGGAAAAGCCTGTCACACAGCAGCTAGCTTTTAAGTACATTTAATGTATTTGTTGATACCCAGCTTCCCATCAAACAGGATTTTGACCACGCATGATAAAAAAAATGTCAAAGATCAGGAAATTATACATAATTGTTGATAGTGCATAGAAACTAAAAAAAATAAAATGCTCAGAAAAATATATTCTGAGGTTGGAGGTGGGTCTTCATAAGTCAGCTTTAAGTAAAACTCTGAGAATCTCCAAATTTCAAAGGTCAAATTACAGGGTTATGATCAGAAAGAAAGACTGAGCCATCTTGAACATGATGCAGCATGAGTACAGTGTCCGGCACTTTCATGAATAATACACTCTTCTCCACCTGCCAATATTAGACCCTTATTCTCAATTTCCTACTCTGTTTCTACATGATGGCTAATCTCGATTGTTGATTTGACTGAATTGAAAAATTCTTTAAAGAGGCAAAGTGTTGGGTGTTTCTGTGAATGTGCTTCCAGAATGGAAACTGAGGAAGGAAGACCCATCATGAACACAGGGCGGGCTATCCCTTGGGTGGAGTTCACAGGCTGGATAAAAGGGGAAAAGCACAGAATTGGCAGAGAACCAGCATCCATCTCTGCCTGCATCTTGATCTGCCTGGCAGTGAGTGTGGAGCCGCCTGTGCTCGACCTTCTCCGTGGTGATAGAGTTTCACACCAACCCTTCCCCCTTTAATTTTCAGACGTCTTGTCTCAGCAATGAGAAAGGTAAACTTATGCACACCATATCTTTCATTCAAGAGAAAACCACCACCAGCAGCAACAGCAGTCACCAGGCAAGAGTGCTTTCTATCAGTTGCCAACCCATGTGAGCAGATATAGGTAGGCAATGAGTTGCTTTGACCGATAATACAAAGTCAAATTGGTAGTCCTACCCAGGCATTCTAGGTTCTTTTCCCCAATACTATGCTATCCCAAGTCCTGCAGGCAGAGGATTTTTATCCATGTCTTACTTAAGACTCTTAAAAATTCATTTAGGACACAGAAGGAGAAGGCAGAGACAGAAGACCTATGTCACCAGGGAATTCAGGTGGGGTTCTTTTGTTTCTTGCAATTTTCTTTCCTTGTGCTTATGTTAAGCCAGGACGCTTCAGTGTTCTCCTCTGCCTCAGAGCTGTGTGAGTTTGATCAGGGAAATCTCAATCTTTTCTGTTTTCATGGAAAACAGGGCCCTTCTGAACTTATTGAAAGCAGCTGAAAGCTCTTGGGTAGGCTAAATAGTGAAACAGCTAGTTAGTATGAGCCCAAAGAGAGAAACCCTAAGGAGTTGACCAGAATGGGCCCAGGGTGAGCATCTCTGCCCAGTAGCTCATTTCTCCCTCTTCTCATGTTGCTTTGTAATTGAGCATTAACCCTTTGTTCTCTCCCTCTCCCCCTCTCCCCTTCTCCCTCTCTCTGTCTTCCCCCCTCTCTCTTTCTCTCCTTCCCTCCTTCTTCCCTTTCTTCCTTCATTTCTTTTTGTTTTTATTTTTGTTAGCTCATCTGCCTCTTTCGATTTTTTGATTTTTCTGTCCCTCTTGCTCAATCTCCTGGAGTTATTTTGCACATGTGTCAGTAATTTCATACAAAAATATAATATCTCTTAATCATATTCACCCTCACTTGTCCTTCTTACACACTTCTCACTTATTCTAGAGTTTTCTTTTTCCTCTTCCTAGCCATTTTCCCTCCAATCATTCATTCGTTTTTTCCTTATTTTTAATGTACTTAGTTAATGTTCATGGATGTGGGGTTATTTATTGGGTTGTGAGCAATTTAACAGTGGCTACATCCTGAATGAAAATGACTCTCCCTCTCCTCTTCAGCTAAGACTGGGGCTTCATGAACCCTTCCTTAGTCATGCTAGAATGCTGACTGACTTAATCTCATGAAGATCTCATGTAGGCAACCACAGCTTCTACGAGTTCTTGAATGCCATGTTGGGAAGACAGCGTTCTTCACACCTCCAGCTCTTCCATTCTTTCAGTCCACTCTTCTACAATGTTTCCTGAGCCTTGCTATAGGGGCTGAAATACGTGACTCATTTAGGGCTGAGTATTAAGTAGTTACTTATTCTTAACACCTTGACTAGTTGTGAGTCTTGGAAGTGACTGTTGCCTACTTCCAAAGGCAGCTTCCCTGACCAAGATTGACAGCAGTACCAATCTACATGCATAAACATAAATATTTAAAGACAGTTCGATAACTTGCTCATTTATCAAAATTCCAGTAGTGCTTTACCCTGATAAGCACCTATATCTCCCCTAGTCATGGCCTTTTGACCAGATTTACAGTATCATGTGTGAATTCTTTCCCATGGAGTAAGCCAAGAATCCAATTAAAAAGTGGTTGGTTATTCCTATAACATTCATGCATTATTGCATCAGTGGGTGCATCTTTCCTGGCAGGTCAAGATATTGTAGAATGCAGTACTGGATAAGACCAAAGGCTTTTCATTCCTGTGGCCTATAGAGCATCCACCAGCATCATGAAAGCTTGGCAGCAGGGAAGAAATTTCTGGATTAGTTCCTGCTTCATTTCTCTATGTCCTATAACCAAAGTGCACAGGATCTTCAGTCATAGGAGCTTGCCATCTGGTTTTGGTGGGAAACCAAGTGCTATGACAATAACTTATATTGTTTTGGGGGCTTCTGGGAACACCCTGACCAATAACTCATAGGGAAGCAACCTACATCTGGCCCTAGTATTTTCATTTATTAACCATGGCTTTTGGTATCAGCATTATCTATCCAGGCAGGTACCTTCATGCAAACTCTGTCTTTTAAATTACATTTAAAAATTGAGCTTGCATGGTAGTGGTTTCCATAAGGCTTTCGAAACAGCCTCAGTTTGGGTTAACACTCCTACGCTCACCTTTCTGCTCCCTCTGCATTGCTCCCACCTCCTCCTCTCTGCCACCTCCTGCCTCTACCTACATTCCAAACTTACCACTTTTAGTATTCCTTCCTCTCCTTTCATCATACGTGTTCTACTCCCCCTCCACCTACCCTCTAACATCCTTTCCCATGGCCATTCAATACTCTGACTTATAAAAAACTTATTGACAACTGTATATCACTATGGGGTAATTTACAGTAATTCTGCATACATGCATAATATGTGATAATGAAATCTGAGCCATAAACATGACTATTTCTTCAGTATTAATAATTTTTTATTGGCATGTTTTCTAGTTATTTTTGAAATATTGTAGAGATGGTTCTAATAAACAATCACCCCGAGAAGCCTGAGACTAACTTTCTAGTTTCCACTGAGGAATGTAAACGTATGGTATTTGTTTTTCTGTGTCTCTTTTATTTCACTTAAATATAGCGACCTCTGGTTCCACTCCTGTTACTGGAAAAAGCAAGACAGACAGTATCCTTTTATGTCACTGAATAATATTCCATTATGTGTGCGTGCGCACACATAAAACACACACACATATGTATATTCATATTCATCCACTGATTAATAAACCTATGGATTCATTATTTTAATGAATCGTGCTACAGTAAATATGGGAGTGCAAATTCCTTTCATGTTTTGAGCTCCATTTTCTTTGGCTATATACCCAGCAGCAGAATTACTGGATCATGTGGTGGTTCTATTTTTAATTATTTTAGGAACCTCCTTAGCACTTTCATTAAGACTGCACTAATTCACAATCCCAGCAGCAGCATGAAAGGCTTCTCTCTTCTCTGCATCCTTGGCAACACTTGTTATTTTTTGCTGTTTTGATGATAGCCTTTCTGGCTGGGATGAGCCATTGCATTTTTGGTTTGCACTTCCCTAATGATTAGTGAGACCAATTTATTTCACATACTTCACCACATGTGGATTTTGCAAGAAATATACATTCTGTTCTTTAGGATTAAAAACAGATTATTATTATTATTATTATTATTGGCATTCAGCTTTTATATTCATTACACATTCCAACTATTAACTATTGGCTTATTGACAATGTGGTATGATTTTAATTTATTACTAATAAGATTTTTCAAAATTTTTACTATTATAAGTAATATTGAAGTGAAAATTTTGAGCCTAAATTTTACATCTGATTGTGTACTTGGATTTCTGAAAGTCTTCTTTTTATCTTCATTCTGTTAAGGTCAGCTTATCTGAGTGAAAGATTTCTATTTTGTGCCTGCCATTAGTAACCCTGGATAAAGCTAAGCACTGTTTCTAACTATTAATATCTTGATTGCTCCTTTTTAAAGCAGTGACCAACAAATTCTACTTCTGTAGTCTAAGGCCACCTTCAGAGTTGCATCTTTATTTAAGCTAGGTTTAAAATACACATGCCCTCTCCCTCTGCAAAGTTTGGCACTCTGGACATTCCTAAGACAGCCCCAGAAAGGCTCTGAAAAAGCTGAGATTGATGGGCTCCATTCAGGAGTCTGCTCTTTAGGTGGAGAGGATAAAAGGTAAGTGGATTTTTATGATAGCTTTCAGTCACCCTAAACACCTATTGACCTAAACAACTTCCTGAGTTTATGCCCTGGAACCCCCCTCAAGAGGACTTCATATTCTCTTCTAAGAGTTTCCACTTGAGTTTAAGAGACTCAAGGACAAGTTGATTACATAAACAAAGTGCAGGGCAGTGGCTCATTTTCTCTCTTACTTTCTAAAATAGTCCATGAAAAGAAGTGATGGGCACATCTTAGCCCAAGAGGTTATTAACGTTACTCTAACTTCCAGAGCAGGAGGGACATTGTTGGGTTGAAAATAGTCCTTTCCAAGCTATAATTTACATGGCCCTAGATTTTAAGTTATGCAGAGGGAAATTGCCATGGATTGAAAGCTCAAAACTGGTTATGGGATATATATTGAAATCTGTGTAAATCCCTCTCTCACTGGTCCAGTTGACATCAGAATAGGAGTGAGTGACAATACACAGATACAGCGCAGGGTACAGGATGGAATTTAAGATGACCTTGGGCTCAAAAGGCAGTTAAAGAGAGTCTGAATGCAAAACACTCACCTTCTCATTGAGGTGAGGTTTCCACTGATGATGTCTCTCATTGATGATGAGAGATTGGCTGGTCCAACAGAAAGAAGTCCTTAGGGAATTAGGGGAGCAGAGACAAGGGAAGGGAAGGTTACAGTAATGGTTATCGTGCTCAAGTTCATAGCCAACTAGTTTGTTTTGCTACTTGGAGATCTTTTTGTTTGAGAATACAAGAAATTATTTGGAAATAGATGACAGGTAGAGTTAAATCAGGCATTTATTAATTAATAGCACAAACTTTAAATAAGTAATACACACACTTAACTGTAGCCCAAATACTATGCTTTAAAAATAATAGTCACATAGCCAACAATCTTTGCCAATATATTTTTACAGGGCTCTTAAATACTGCCAACACTCTGTGATGCTGGGCCAAACTACTCTGGAATATTGTGGTGCATAACGCAACTTCATGTTTTTGTGAAAGACTAAAGATATCAGGGGAACAATCCTTATAGCTCATATATGTATTGGAGAGATCTGGAATGCCAGTAAGAGCCAGATCCTTCGTGCTGAAGGTATCACATTTATACCTCTGGCATCTGTGGAAGGATGACTGGGAATCAGAGAAGCCAAGATCTGGGGGCTTGGTCTTTAAAACCTAGAAGTTTCAGAACTTCTAGTCTAACCTTTGCCTTAGTAGATGCCAATGACATTTTTCTCCCTAAGAGGCAAGCTCACCACCATCAGGAAGTGAGTTTGCCAGGGCCTGGGGCAGATCTCCTTGAGAGCATCAACTTCCACACAACACTCACATCCAGCTTTCACCAAATGCTCACTGCATCTGTGGCCAGACCAGGCCCGCTAGCTGCCCTGATAGATGCTATTCTGGCCAGCACTGCTTCCCACCTCTTCCAATGAGACCTCCTACTGATTGCAGCCCCTCTTCATTCCCTGACATTCAGCCAAGTTGGCATAGCTAGTAAAACAGTGGTTTAGTTCATGTTGGAGGATGTGAATTTGGCTGAGCCTTGTATAGAAAGCAAACCCTGAGTAGAGCTAGCATTGTTGGGTGATAGGTTCTTTCCAAATGGCTTTTTCCACAGCTTATACAAGGACATGAAATAGAACATACTATTCTACCCTGTTAAGGGAGATGGGTGAAAGGGTGCTGGATAGAGGCATTGAAAGTGAGGTATAGCAGCTTCAGTAGTCATGAACATAATCATGTAATCATAGAATGAGAACAAGATAACTATTTACTTAAAAAGTAACTACTAACTTCTACTGCCAAGAGCATTGTAAGAGAATCAAAGAAAATTTGCACTCTAGAGTATTGGTCAGTATTCTTTCTACAGCAGCAACCTTCCTTCCCACCTGTGGTAGTTTAAATATATATGGACCCCATAATTCATGTATTTGAATGCTTGATCCATAGGGAATGGCACTATTAGGAAGTCTGGCCTTGTTGGAGTTGGAAGGGCCTTGTTGTGAGGAAGTGTGTCACTGTGGAGGTGGGCTTTGTGGTCATATATGTTCAAGCTATGTCTAGTGTGGTACACAATCTCCTTGTTGCCTGAAGATCAAGGTATAGAATTTTCAGTTCCATCTCTAGAACCATGTCTGCCTGCAAATTACCATCCATCTCACCATGATGATAATGGACTAAGCCTCTAATATTGCAAACCAGCCTCAATTAAGTGTTTTCCACTGCTGTGGTCATGGTGTCTCTTCACAGACTAAGATACCACCCTAACCTCAACCTTCTGAAGGAATGCATCGTGAATAAAATAATGTAATGGAGAACACAACAGAGGTTCATTTACTGCTTATCTAATCTCCCTCCATTTTGCTTTGGCTTTAGCTTATTTATTGAGACAAAACTATGCCAAGCTGGTAGAGAAAAAGAGAGTGACTCAATAAAGAATGAGTGTTAACAGGAAGAATAAACAGGAAGGAGAATATTTCTTCCTTCCTTTGTGGGGTGGGTGAAAATCAGGGAGGAGATGATGTAGAAGGCAAGGGGTTGCTATGAGTGTCTGGTGGTTGTCTAAGGAGGGGTAGGTAATGGCCTATAGAGGCTGTCCATCTGATCCTTTCTGTCCCCATCCTCCCATCTACCTCAGCTGTCCAGCACAAGATGTTTCCTCAAGCCACCTTGGACAAGTAAAAAGAAAGAACAAGGATATAAGGTGCCAAAGAGTACAGCCTGTGCATGTCGTATGTGATTTTTCCATAGTAATTTTTCTTCCAACCTCCTCTCCAGCTTTGACATTACTTTCATATGCAGAATTCCCAATGATTTGGCACCTCATTTTTTTCTTTTTGACTAGCTTCGAAACTTCTCCTGAGATATGATCCACTCAGGAAGATCATTCTCTGTGACAGCTCACTCAGCGGGATCCTGGCTGCCTGGTTCCTGGTGATGAACTGGGTGGGTCCTCTTGGCCCTGTGTGTGATGTGGAGTAGAGAGAGCTGTACAGCTGTTATTTCACCATCGAAATTAGCACAGCACACGAAACCTCCACTGACCCTGAGTTTCTTAATGGCTGGTTTCTTAGATGGAGAATTCTTACGTTCTTCTAGCTTTCAACACAATGCCCAGTTTGTCCCCACCCTGCTTATGCAAGTTGTTTTTCACTTGTCCTCAACAGCCCCTCCTCTGCTGGCCCCTATTGACCTCATTATTCACCATCTCATCTTCCAAAGATTCTTCTAGGTCCTGATTCTCCTCCCTTAGGATGGTCAGTAGAAATCAGACACATGCCTGCCTCTCCCCAAAGTTCATTGTGTTTTTCATGATGGCTTTGTTTTCCCCAACCTTAAAGTCATGGTGCCTGTTCTCCCTAATTTCCTTCTTAGTAAATACTGGTAAGAAACAGCAGGCATCAAGAACATATCGACATCTCTGTGTTTATTACAGTTTATTAGTTCACAATATCTACTGGTTTGGAGACAACTAAAGTGGCCATTGAGGGTTGAATAGTTAAAGGAACTTTGGTGCATCTATTCAACAGAATAGTATTTGTTCATAAAGAAAGATAAAACCCTGTTATTTGTAGCAGCATACATGGATCTAGAGGTTATTAGATTAATAGAAAACAAGTCAGGCATAGAAACATAAATATTTGATGACTTCTTTCATTTATGGAAGCTAAAAAAATAAAGCTACTTCATTTTGTAGAAGTGAAGAATGGTTACCAGAGGCTGAGGAGGGTCATGTGGGGCACATAGAAAAGTCAGATAACAGGTACCGAAACATGGTCAAATAGAAAGACTCAGTTCTGGTGCTGTACAGTATGGTAGAGTAATAGGAGTTTCAAATGGCTAAAAATGTAGTAATATAGATTATATAAACAAAAAAACAGTATAAAAATTATAAAGCAACACAAAGGATGGAGCTTTCCCTGGAACAGGAATGCTCAGGTAGAAGAACTGTGCTCTTAGCTGTGACCTGCTTTCAATGGAGAGAGACAAGGCAGCTAGCTCTTCCAAGAGGAAGGAAACAGGGCAGCTGCTGACTGGCAGCAGGAAGGATTGAGGATTCCAAGAACATATTTACAGACAGGCACAGCTGGCTCCTGGATAGATAACAGGGTCCTTCCCTTTTCTCCTTCCACGGCCTTTCTTTGCCTTTGAGGCCTTATTTATGGCTTTATGTTGTCCCCAAATCAGGCTGGAAAGGACACTATAGCCAACTGTGCTTCTGGGAAAGAGTTCACAACATTTCTCTGTGTTCTGTGTTGAACTGTCTTGGGATGTGGGCTGTGTGAAGAGAGGTATTTCCCATAGCAATTGTGATTTCTGATTAGGCTCCTGTCCAAGGATTGCCTGCATTTTTTCCAAGGTGGCAAGGTGGTCCTTAGCTTCCTTGTGTTCCTTCCTCTTTCAGCTCACAAAATAGAAGAGATGAAGGTCGCAACAGCTTCCTTTCCCTGATGAAGCTGGGAGAATGGCAGGACTCCAGGTCCTGTGGAGTGCATCACTCGGTTAGGGAAGCTTCTTATTTGCTTGCTTTCTCTGCCTGGGTGTGCCTTCACTGTTTCCAAGAATGCGCCGGCTCACACTTGCTTTTCTCCTCAAAGGAGTAAGCAGAGAGCTCTTCCTGGCATGCAATAACCCTTCATTATGAAGGACCACATGACGAACCCTATGCTATAAGATTAATGGGCTTCCATGGAGGTTGGATGGTGAAGTGATAAAGGGAGGAGTGGTAAGGGAAATCACTTTTGAACCACTGTTTCTCCATCTGGACTCCCTCTTTGATCTTGGTTCTCTGAGCTGCCCCATCTCCATCCATGCAAGGGAATTAATATGGCATTGAATGTGGACTGCTAGCTGGAGGTAAGAGTGTGGAGCCAGGGAAAAGCTCATATTGGTTGTGGCTGAGGAATAAGCTTTGGTGACAGTATGCTTACTGTACACCTTGAGATCATGAGTTCAACGTGCAGCACCCACATAAAGAGCTCAGCATGGTGCTGTGTACTTATAACCTCGAAGCTGGGGATGGAGGCAGAGACAGGCAGATCGTTGGGACTCACTCAGGAGTTAATTGGTGATGGTTAGGTCTCAACGAGAAGTCCTGTCTCAAAAACCAAAGAGAATGGCTCTGGAGGACCAACACCCAAAGTTAATCTTCAGTATCCAAATGTACACATGGAATTCCCTCCTCCCCTCAAATTTGTTGAAAGAAATCTTTAAGTGTGTTTTTGAAGAATGTTGGTACTCTGCTCTACCCTCATCTAGCCTGGATTTGGGATTATTTGAACTGATTACAGTTTCTGGGGAGAGAGGTAGAAGAAAACCACTAACACTTCTGGGGGCTTCACTGTGTGTGACACCAACTCTTTACCCACTACCAGCTTCTCACACTCAGGCAGAAGAGGAAGCAAGGAGAAAGATGGAGGTGCTTGACCCTGACAGTGGACTCCTCATCCCCATTCTCCACTCTCATTTTTATGCCCTTGCTCAGTCCTCTGCTGCTATGTTCTTGTTGCTGCTTGGCTTTCCATATCTCATCCTATCTAGACATCCCTCTGCCTACAACACTCTTCTCTGAGTGTTTTGAATAACCACGTAGCTACTTCTTCATATCCTTCATGCCCTTTCTCCTTCTCTCCTCATTCCCAATGATACCTGCCTGAACCATTCAGTGTTAGTACTCTAACTGGTGCACTGCCCACATTCCTGGTATTCTTCACTGTCTTTTCTTCTTATGCTTTAAAGCTTTTCTATAGTTCTTGTGAACTCTTAACAAGTACTCATTAAATTATCTTCTAGAATATAAGGCTCTAAGGAGCAGAGGACTTGATCTCGTGTGTCCACTGATGTTTTCCATGCATGGGAACAGGGTCTAGTGTGTAACAGGCACTGAATAAACAGCTGAAGAGTCAATTCAAAGAATGAAACATCACCATCACTTTGACCTAATAAGAGACAGAGTTGGATTCAGACTCCATAGCTTGTCTTCTCACCATAGAATGCATGATCTGGACAAATAGGAAGTATTCTATTGGTTGTTCTTCATCAGACTCTTTTCTTGTATCAGAGTGAACACAAGACTTTAGCTTGATCTTTTTGGGTGACTGGTTTGCTCCGTGGGCCTACCCATTGCCAGCATCATGATGCTCCAAGAGGTGATATGCTCCTAGTCACAGGGCATCAAATTCTATGGTTCCTGGAAATGTCCCAAGCAAGCCCTTTCTGAAATCAGCACATAAGATATCAGGTTCATACAGAATGCTCCTGTCTCATGATATACACTCTGCCAAGCCAGACACTGTCAAATGCAGGGTTGGCTCCCGGACTTAGGGCCAAGGATGTGGTCTCTAGGAAATGGTGGAAGGAAATAGCTGAAGATTGTGAGATATAAATTGAAAGAACCAGGGTTGACAGAGCTAGAAAGAACAATGAAAAGGCCAGTAGGACAAACAGCCCATATATTTCCTGGGTGGCTCTTCTGCAAAAAGAAATGTATTGATTTGGGGCTTTGGTACTATAGTGGCATTTTTTTATTGTTACTTATTTATTCATTTATTTTTTAAGGATTTAACTTTGAAAGTGTGTGTGTGTGTGTGTGTGTGTGTGTGTGTGTGTGTGTGCATGTGTGTGTGTGTGTGTAAGTAAGTAAGTAAGTAAGTAAATTAGTAAGTAAGTAAGAATGAGTGTAGATGACTTTAGAGGCCATATATGTCAGAGTCCCCTGAAAATGGAGTCACATGTGGTTGTGAGGCATCTGCGATGTGGGTCCTGGGAACTGAACTTGAGTCCTCTGCAAGAGCAACTGCTAAGCAATCTCTTTAGCCCCAGAACCCCTGCTTTGCTTTGATTAGAGTGTGGGACACAAGCTATTTGTTATAAAGGAATCCAATGCTATGAAGGCAGAATTGGACTGATTGGTGGGGTTCACCGGGTATAAAGATGTAAGCACTTAGCTGTACATCCCTAGTTCTGTTTCCCTGTCTCTCCTGAACTATAATTATCTTATCCTTCCTGATTTTGCTTGTGGTCCTGGTTTCCGTTTGCTTCTTGCTTCTGTTCTTGTTATTAGCTGCCCTCATTTACATTAGCATTAAGAACAATTTTCACTGTAGTCTCAATAGCTTGAAAATAAAAATATTACCCATTGTTTGGTTGCTAGGTGAGAATATCCAATTTATTTTCATACTTCCTGGATCATGTTTAGTTTCTAGGATAGTCTGGGAATTAATGTTTTAATGAAGAGTCCAAATACCCAGGAATAGCATTCTGGAACATATTAACCCAGTGAGTGAGCAGTCAGTTAGGCTGGTATTCAGTCAACAACAAGCATTTCTTTCCCACAAAAGAGAGTAATGGGATTAATTTAGCGTTTCCTAGCTTGTGGCATCTATTTGGACATAAATCTCTGTATGAAGATCGATTGCACATATAACTATAAAGCAACGTATTTGAGGGAATATTATGATGAGAAAAATCAGAACACAAGCACAAATCAGGCCTGGGCTGATGACAAACAGGAAACCAATATATGTTCTTGTAAACGGTGCTCTGAAAATGGACCTAATGATAACAGATGCTTTCAATATCATTTCCCACCACAAATAGTTGATGTCTGAAATTTCTCAGTACTCGCAATGAGTGTGGCATTATTTTAGTTAATTGTAGATGAGTCTCTTAGTTTACATAGACATCTTCCCTCCATGAAATGCTTTGTAATGGAAGATCTTAAGATGTATCCAGATTTAAGTTGTACGTTATGGTTCTCTAAAATGTACATGAAACATGGTGGGACAGAGAATATTTATATGTACTTTGAATTATGTTGGGGCCAGGGCCTCCAAAAACTATCATACATCATGAAAATGCATTTCACACACCCTAACTGATGAACATAATGGTCTAGCAACACTGTGTTAGTACACTGTAGAGGGATGTCTGTTTCCCTTGTGATGGTGCGACTGACTTGGAGATGTACCCTCTGCTGCCATTCTTTGGCATGTGAGAGTACCATGCTACACAGCACTACCCAGGAAATGATCAAAATCCCAAAATCCTAAGTGTAGTTCCTACTGTATGCATATTATTTGTGTGTGTGTGTGTGTGTGTGTGTGTGTGTGTGTGTGAGAGAGAGAGAGAGAGAGAGAGAGAGAGAGAGAGAGAGAGAGAGAGAGAGAGAGACTATAAAGTCAGATATTGATAGAGTGGGCCAATCCTAAGATGTATTTTGAATACAGATTCCCCAACGTTTACAGTACCTGGTCTATGTTGATGAACTTACCTGGATAAGCAAAGCTGTCACTGCGTATTCTATACAGTAGCAACTTCCTTTTTCACATGTATACCTCTTACTTCCTGTTTGCAATAAAAACTCTTAAACACATAAAAAGGAGGCTCTCAGTTCTCACTGAATGGGAACTGAAAGCATAAAAGAAAAATAACCAATGGTAGCCCAAATCTGCAGATCTGAACAGTGAAGCAAAGTTCCATGTAGGGGACTCCTGGGCCACTGAAGAGTGTCTGCATTTACTTCTTAAAGGGAATATTTACTTTCAATAGTGTTTTCCCATCTTTTTCAGGTAGCAGGTTCCTCCTTTAAGAGTGTGATTCAAGTTTTGCTTCCTTATTCTTGAAGAATTCCTTACACAACCTCACGGTTGGAGGCTCTACCCACAGATCTTTGTCATAATCCCTCTTCTGACACTGGGGTCAGTATTTTGATTTTGAAATGAGTCCCTTGGGCTCATCTGAATTCTTGGTCCCCAGTCAGTGGTGACAGTTGGGAAAGATCTGGAACCTTTAGAAGGTGGAGGATCATGGGGAGAAGTGGGTCACTAGGTATGCGGCTTGAGGTTTAATAGACTGGCCCTACTCCCTATTGATGCTATTTCCTGAGCATGGTTGCAGTGTGACAAGCCAGGCTCAGGCTCTTGCCTCCATGCCTTTCCAGACTACTTCTTTTTCTCTTCTCTACCATGGGGTATATTGTATCTCTGTAGAACTTTTAGCCAAGACAAACCTTTTCTGTTTCAAACTGTCTTTGTTAGAGTATTTTATCACTTCAGTGAGGAAGTAATACCATGGTAGAAGTGTATGGTCCTTATATGTTCTCTGTGGTGTACTTCAGAAGTACACCATAATCATTGTACACTGTAATCAGTGCTTATTTTCAAGCGTACATACATCACACACACACACACACACACACACACACACACACACACACACACACACACAGCACGTGCACATGCGCGTGCGCACAGCCACCCACAGGATATATAACACCACTAAAATGAACAAATGAAATAATATATGTGAAGACATGTCATAAAAAGTCAAGCATGCAAATGTTGATATCATTATTTTCACTGACATTTAAAACTGAGACATTAGGTGCTTAAGTGATGCCTCAATGGCTAAGAGTGCTTGCTATCTTAAAAAGCATAACATTTTTTATTGATTCTTTGGGAGTTTTACATCATGCACCTCGGTCACACTCATTTCCTCGTCCTTCAGTGTCTATCCCAAACTCTCGTGATATCTCTCCCCCTCACAAAAAAAAGAACAACTGCCCCAAGTCCAATTTGTGTTAGCTATATACTCAGTGCAGCATAAACTCTCAATGGCCTGATACGTACATAGAACTGAACTGAGTTGTCATTCCCTCTGCACACTGACCAGAGGCCACCAGTTGTGGAGAGCTACACTTCAGCACCCTTATAACAGTTCTTATATAAGAGTTCTCTTCAGTGGTTTTCTGTTTAGGCTGGTACTTTTATTTGTTGGGTGGGATTTGGGGTGGTGATAAGGGTTGTCACGGAAGCCTTCTATGCCACTCTATCTCACCTATGCACCTGCAGTATCTTTAGTAAGGGCGTCCTTACACTTTACAGTCAGCAGAAGCATGGATCATGGGCTTCTATTTTGTTTCTGAGGACAGCCCTGACCAGGATCATGGCCCCTTGCTGCAGTAGGCCCATGAACCCAGACAGAACTCCTGAAGCAACCTGGACCATGGACAGGTCAATATGGTCCCAGGGGCAGTATGGCTCACAGAATCAGCATGGTTTCAGGCTTCAGCACAGACCCCAGGTATCCATGTGACCTTTAATGGCAACACAGGCCACAGATATCAACATAGACCCCAGCTGTGGTAGGACCACTGTCCCAGTTGTGGGGTTGCTGGGGCCTGGACATTGTCATGACCTCAAGCGGCAGGGCAGACTACTCAAATCAGTGTGACTCCTTGTGGCGGTGCAGCCTAGGGACATCACCATGGCTTCAGGAGGCTGCACAGATCACAGACATCCATAAGGCCTTCAGCAGCTAAAATGGGCCACTGGCATCAACACAGACCCCGTTCTAGTAGGACCTCAGTCCTAGATATGGCCTTCTGCAGTAGCATGTGTCTAGACATCACCATGGCTTCAGATGACAGTGCAGGGCACTCTTGTCAGCCTGGTCCTCACTCTTTTTTTTTTTTTTTGGTTTTTCGAGACAGGATTTCTCTGTGTAGCCCTGGCTGTCCTGGAACTCACTTTGTAGACCAGGCTGGCCTCGAACTCAGAAATCCTCCTGTCTCTGCCTCCCAAGTGCTGGAATTAAAGGCGTGCACCACCACTGCCCGGCTTGATCCTCACTCTTATCTCCAGTGTAGAGGGAATCTTTTATGCAATGTGTAGAAACATTCACCTGTGAATAAAACTTCTTCTATTCCTGCCTTGGCTAATAAGCTGAGGCAGGAATAAAAGATGGGACGAGAGAGAGAGAGAGAGAGAGAGAGAGAGAGAGAGAGAGAGAGAGAGAGAGAGAGAGAGAGAGATATTCTAGGTCAGGCATGAGAGATAGGCCCTAGGCTAGTCAGGGAATAAGCCAAAGCTGTTAGCCTAGGCATTCATTCATATATATGATTCAAAGTCGTTATTTGGGGGAACTTATGCATAGGTGGGAAAGCTTATAGTTACACCCCAGTTCTCCTCCCAGCTATGCACAACCTATCCCAGCTTTCTGTCTTTCCCATCTCCCCATCACATATTTTTTCATTGTAGTGGTGCCCACAGTCCACGCCACGAAGGTAGGGTAGCTCATGCTTTCTACTGCTGCAGAGGACCTGAGCTAGTTCTTGCCTCACTATACACCACACACACACACACACACACACACACACACACACACACACTCGGGGGGGGGGAAGGGAGGGAGAGGGAGAGAGAGATTCACATGCATTAACAAATAATAAAAAATAAACCTCGAAAAAGTCAACACTGAAGCTTCTGGGTGGTGTTGCAGCAGATAACTTATTTATAGAGATATGAATATAATCCACAAATACCATTTTATTTTTGTTCCAGCCAAACAACACATCTTAAAAAGCATTTCATTATCTACTTTTGCATGAAAGATACTGTTGATATATATGTATTATATTTGGTATGAGCCCTTTGCATCATAGGAGAGAAGACATTGCTTCCCAGAACTCTGAGCAACTTCTTCCTATTAATGCAACCAAGGTCTTGTCAGAATTAATTACACTCAGTCCAGAATTAATAATTTTATTAATTACATGTTAAGCAAGCCAAGTACTTGTTTGTTTTGCTGATTTCTTATTATAAGCTGATTACAGACCATTAATGTTCATTATATACTAAATTAAGTTTCACATCTCCTGCAGCATATACTGGAAATAACCAGTGAACACTTTGGGAGGAATGGCTATAAAGGATTTCTGTTGCAATGCTTTGGAAGCATGTACCTACTCAAGAGCCTTTTTGCAATGATACATAACTCAGATATGAAGAGCTCTCAAGAGGGTTGTCCAAGTGAAGTTCTTAGAGTTGGTCAGAAAATAATTATGAAGTGGTAACTGAGGAAGGAAAATGGAAGAAATAGATAGGAGTCTTGGAGACCAGTAGCCTAGGGACAACATAGATCTCCCACACTGAAAAATGGCATGTATAGGCTGGAGGACTGATCTTCCAGAGGTCTTGAGTTCAATTCCTAGCAACCATATGGTGACTCACAACCATCTATAAGGTGATCTGATGATCTAAGAACACGCTGCATATCAGATACTTATATTATAATTCACAATAGTAACAAAATTACAGTTGTGAAGTAGCAACAAAATAATTTTATGGTTGGGGTTGTCACAACATGATTAAAGGATTATAGCAGTAGGAAAGTTGAGAACTACTGATCTAGAACCTTATGGTATTGATAAAGACCCTTGGACAGGCAGCAGGACACATCTACAGAATGCTTAAAATACTGGGAGCTGTCTGTTGATACAGAACGAGAAGAAGAAAGGTAGAAAAATTATGTTCTTACTGGTTTATTAGATGCTTATTGTGTGTTTTGATCTAAGTAAAGTTGAAGACAAATAGGTATAATTATTTTTCTATAAAAGAAATACATAACTTACATATTATTTTCCAGCTACTCACTTTTGTATTTTAAAGCTGTTCTAATTTCTTTCCTGAACAGCTGTTTCAACTGTTGTCCAAAGTTGGGTATTTCAGTTGTTATTTATCTGTATCTAAAAACAAAGTAGTAAAAAAATTAGAAAATGCCCAAATTCTTTTTTTATAAAAAAAAGGGATAAAAGTACTTAAATTCTGTCCTCTGAAAGTATCATAAATGGCCCCATTCTGCATTCACATTATTAAGCTTATCAATAGCAACTAGGGCTATTTACTTTTAATCGATTTGAAGTGCTGACTGACATATAGTTTTCCAATTTGGAAAGTCACATTGCTTTTGAGGACTTGTTTTGGTTGTCATTCTCTCTTCAGTAGGAGACAGAAAGACCAGAAATGAGTAATTGTTATATCATGTACTAATCACACTTGTAAATACTCACCTTAGGTGCTAACAGAACAGAAGGGAGGAACGCAGAGAAAGCTTCTAAGGTAACAATTGGACTGGCCTTGAAAGATTATGCCTTGTCATTTAAGCCCATTTAGAAACAAGGAACCAATATTCCACATGTCTTTTAGAAAAGTAATTAAATAAAACCAAAATGCAGGAATGCACATTGCTGAATAGTATCAAACTAATAAGGCCTGCATCCTTTAGCGATATAAACTCTCTTCCTGGGACCATCATTTCGTATTTATCATTTTCATGCTCAGCTAATTCAAATATAAAATTCGGCTCTCTGGTCTGGCAGAGGAAGACTTAGATAAGTACTCCTATCCCTCTTGAGAAAATCGGGAGTTAGGATCAGTTGTGATTTGAAACAGAATGGTCAAAGTTTTATCATGGGCATTGAAGACGGTCCTTTTGATGGCCAGGCCATCTTTGGGCTTTATTTTACTTCCATCTGTCTTTCTAACTTCAGAACGAGTGCTTTACGGGCTCATAAATTTCCTTCTCTGAAGCCTGTTCCTTGAAAGCAGTTGTTAAATATCCTTTTTTGATCTTTCCTGGATGCATGAGTGTATCTTCTAACTGTTAAGCTGAGTGGTGAAAGAGATACTGGCTCAACAATACTTCCAAGTGTTTTTCTACAGCGCAGAAAGGACTCGTAGATCATAGCAATAAAATCGCCCAATCTATCAGTTTCCAGCAGCTGGGGACTTGAGGCTTGTTTATCTTGCTCAAGGCCTCTCAAGCTAAGTGCAGGGCCTAAATGGCAAACCGTTGTTAGCTTTATACAGTTTGCCAGGCATTTACCTGTTTCCTCTTATTTCTACTTGCTAACGGTCCTTAGAGTGGCTACAATCTAGGAATGAATGAACTACATTTCCCGGTCTCCGGTTGTGACCTCCTGGTAGTCTTGACCAATGGGAGGTACTAGTAGATGCCAGGGAGAAGCCACCATGTCTTTCTCCTCTCTCTATTTACTGTATTTTCTTCGTGAATAAAGCCTCATTGGGCTATTTCTTTTCTGTATGATGTCAGTGCACTAGAAGTCTAATGCATATTTGATTCTTAATTCTGATGTGTGGCAAGACAAATTCTGCCTGCATTTTTCAGCTTCTGCTTGATGGGGTGACTTTTGGTTTGTCATCCCATTCCACCACATTTTGTAGACTTCCAGTACTGTGCCTCTGCAATCTGTGGATAATTCCCTGGGTTAGGTGTCGTTTTTACTTTTATTTGTTTTGTTTTGTTGGTTTTTGTGATTGAGTAATCTTGGGCTCTCTTGTAAAGAGTTATAAAGATAATGAACAGAAATAACACCAGAGAAATTCCCACTTCCTGCTATTCCTTTTGCTGAGAATCCAGTCTCTATCTAGGAATCTTAAAGCATTTTTCATCACAGAGGAAAAAGTTTTTTCTTTTTTTAGTTATAGGGCCCATGAGTATTTTACAATAAGGTCACTAGGGAGCCATCTAGTGACTTTTGCTGAGGGCAGTGGGAATTGGCACTTGGTTTTGGTGTTTTATCTCAGGAGAAAAAGAAACCCATACATCTTATTGCTAAGTTGTGTTGTCATACCTCCCATGCCACGCCCTGCTTCCACATCGTGGGTGAAAACTTAACCTAGTTATATTTCTGGGGCGGGGGAGGGGCAGGCATTTTTCCCATTCCCTTCATACCCTTTACTTCAAAGTAGAACAAAACATTTACTTTAGCAGGTACTCAAGTTTCGTTTCCAACAGAATGTCCTCTACAGTTAATCAATACACGAAACCTGTGAGGACATCGCCGCTCCTGCCTGAGCATGCTGAAGCTACTCTTTCAAGAATGAGCTGAGTACGTGAGCCAAGAATGCTTTTTGGTTTTGTGATTTTTATCGGATCTCTGGGAGAGGTTAAAAGCCTAAATATACAATGTGAGACGTTTGAAACATCTCTTAATGTGAGCATCGCTGTGTGAAGGAGACCAGAGAGAAGAAAGTGATCTATACCACTTTCTTAAAGCAGCCAAAGAAATTGATGACCTTGTTAAAATTCATTACATCTATCTGCCTTTTAATCACGATTTTGACATACTATACTGTTTTTATCTGGTGTTTAAAGAAATCCTGTATATTGATTTATAATAGTGACAAAAGTCACTTTCAGATTTTTTGTAGGGCCTGATTAATACCTCCAAAATCCTTTGTTTTTTTTTCTCCCTCTTTGTTCTGTAGCCATTTATATTAGCACCTGCTCCAGAGGTTGGTGACAAGAAGATAAGGTGGCTTAGGGGGAAATTGTAATAATTCATTTGTGTCACCAGTTAGAATGGCTGAAGAAAGGCTAGCTTGGGAAAAGGAAGCTGAACTTGTTGGGAAAAAATGCAACAACATCATTATTAATGACGTTTCTTCATTGCTGGAATTCTTTGTCCCATTACCAGGGAGGATTACAGAAAGGTTGCAATCACTTTGTAGAAGACATTTGTTATTTGCATTACTAACATTGTCCTTCAAGGCACAGCTAGTGGAGGTCATTGCCATAGTGGTCAAGCATCCAATAAGCAAGCTAGACTCCAGTGGAGTAGAGGGTGTCTGACAAGTGTTTGCAACAATGTGGATTCCATGGTCAATTACACAGGGTAATATGGCTTAGAATCCTGTAGGTCTTCCCCATGACAGCTGACATGCTTGGAACACACAAAAAGATGGGAAAACTGTCCTACTTTTGGTTAAGTTAATGAACATTTGCTCCAATGGCAGATTATAATTAGGTATCTTATAGTTAAGGTAAACATACATTTATTCAATGTTGCAGCCTGAAATAGTGCATTAGTAGACCCTTGCTAGAGTTGTGTCCTATTGTAGGGACAGTTTAGATGAGGATTATGTTTGTGTTTTGGACAAAAAAAATGGGAGTTTCTTTTTATTTTTTAACAGTTTTCTCACTCTTTAAATCACCATGGGGCCTCCTATGTGAAGGACAAGTGGGCATTACTGAGTCAGAAATAGAGTAGTGCCTACCGGGAAGGACAGGTGGTAAGTATCAAGTCCTAAACACAGATGGAGCTGGACCATACATTATACAACTGAGAACGACTTAAACTTATAAAGGAGGCACAATAGGCTACCTGAGATTCTTTCCCCATTTCCTTTCCACTCAGGTTACCCCAAAGCTCTGTGACTGACTGCTTGCCATGATCTCCCTCCTCCTGAGTCCTCTACCTCTCTATGGGACTCAATAGATTGCAGTTTGTTCTCCACCAGTGATCTTTAAAATTTCCCATGTGGCATGGAATATGGAATGGAGATCTAGATAAGCATCCTGAGCTCCTTTTTACAGCCCTCCCCTAAATTTGGGCTACCTTAAAGTCTTGGGGTACACAGAATCTGGTGCATTGAACCATTTACCACTGTGAAAGGTATCCAGTAGGGATGAAGCTTCTGGGCTGTCACAAGTTTGCTTTCTCCAAGTCCTGTGACTCAAGAATGTGTTGTCATTAGTGACAGAGTCTTACCATCAAGTTTTAGAGGGTAGCGAGAGCATTGGCAATAGCCTGTAACACTTGGGCTGTCTGTGGGAAAATATTGACCAACAATCTGAAAAGAGGTAGCCCACATCTGATGCCGCCTGTGTCGAGGGAAGGCATTACTTTCCTTAAATGGTAACTTCATTTAAACTCCTTTTATGCATGTGTATGTTTCTGGAAACTTCTGCAGTAGTAGGATTTTATATATCATCTCTAAAGGTCTTCCGTGCTAGTTATCCCTCCTCGTACTCCACCCTCTAGTCTGCCTTATATTCTACCCTCCATTTAAATCTTCCTGCTCCATTATTCTCTCTCCTTCACACCATCTGTGTCCTATGCTTCTTGACTTGAAATCTTTTATTCCTCTCTCATATATTACATCCTGACTGTAGTTTCCCCTCTCTCTTCCCTCCCGGTCCTTCCCCACATCCCCCATACACTCCTTCTTTCCCTTCATGAAAGGACACTCACCTTGAAATCTTATCTGTCACCCTAATGGCTAGGTTCTTTTTTATATACATTTTTAATTAAAGTACGATTATGTTACTTTCTCCCTTTCTTTTCTTCCCTCCAGCCCCTTCCAATTCCCCTCTCTCCAATTCATTCCATGTACCCCCACCATCAAGCAGGCAGTGTTTTTCTTTGATTATTATTGTTACATTTATGTATATGTGTGCATAAATATATAAATAGAACCTGCTAAGTCTGTTTTTGTGCAAATGATTTCAGTTTTGACTACTTTCTATTGGGTAACCAATTAGAGACTTCATTCATTATTAGTTTCTTGACTTCTACAAGTACCCCAAATTAAACACACACACACACACACACAGACACACACACACACACACACACACACACACACATCAAAAAATTCAAATGTAGCATCTGCAAATGACATAGAACAATTCTGGGTATTGATTATTTCACTCAGCATGACTGTTTCCCATACCATCCATTTGTCTGTGATTTTTATAATTTCAATATTCTTAACACATGAACAATATTCCAGTGTGTAGATGTATCACATTTTCATTATCTATGCATCCACTGATGGACGTCTAATGTGTTAGATAAGAGACTGGGAGTTTGCTAGCTATTGTGAATGAAACAGCCATGAGCATGGGTGAGCAAGTATCACTTTATACAATATAGAGTCCTTTGGGCATATGCATAGAGTTGTTTCATGTGGTAGATCTATTCCTAACTTGAAGAATTTCTACATTGTTAGAAGGTTTTGTGCTGCTAACATCAGTGAGTAATGTTCCCCTTTGCCCATATCCACCCCAACTTTTCTTGTCATTTGTTTTATTCTTAGCTCTTCTGATTGGGATAAGATGAAATCTCAAAGGAGTTTTAATTTCCATTTCCCTGGTGACTAAGGATGTTGGACATTTTAAACAGTATTTCTCAGTCACTTATATTTCATCTTTTTGAGAACTATTTCGCTCCAACTTTTAGCTGAAGTATTTGCTTTCTTGGCATTTAGATTTTTTTTTTTTGTTATTTCTATATTCTAGATACTAACTCTTTGTCAGATAGGTAACTGCCAAAGTTTCTGCCAATTCTTTAGGGTGCCCCTTCAATCAAGTGGGTTTATCCTTCTCTGTAAAGAAGTCTTTTACTTTCATGATATCCCATTTGTCAGTTGTTGGTCTTAATGTCAATGTTAGCAATTACTGTTGAGAAAGTTCTGACCTGTGTAAAGGCGTTCAAGTGCATGTCCTACTTTTACTTCTATCAGAGTCCGGGTATTGTTGCAAAATATTTCCTATCCATTTACATTGAGGCAGTGAGAGGCCAGTGATTGGAGGGGAGAGAGAAGGAGGAGCTAAGAGAAGTGATGGGCGGAGAGGGAGATGGGATGGACCAGTGGAGCAGAGGAGGAAACGCGGATATCCAGATGACTTCAGATGTATTTCTGTTTTGGAGAGGTTAGAAATATTGGGATAATACTTTATAATTGTAAATTGGCATTATGAAATTGGGAGTTTCTTATACATAAATACATTTGGTTAACTATTCAAGTTTAAGAGTCATGCTTTACCGGACACATTGAAGGAGTGGGAGCTTGGCAGAAGTGCGGGACTCCCACCATTTACAGAAGCTTGGTGGGGCAGTACTTTTTTAATTAATTCCTGGTACAGGGTAATGGGTATATAATTCAGGATATCAGTAGTGAAACAACAACATATCTTGTCCAGATGTGTAATTGTTTGACCTATGTTGAGGTCTTTGATCCAAATGGAATTGAGCTTTTGTGGGAGAGATAAGAATCTGGATTCATTCTGGTATAATTAGTTATCCACTTTGACTGGTACCACTTTTGCTGAAGATACTGTCTTGTCTGCAAGTCCAATTTTATGATAGCTTGTATTTTGGGGATAGCAGCCTCTGGCATATAAGTAGATGTGCTACACATGTGCTGTTTCTTTTGAGTATCCAGTCTAGCAGCTGCACTCACCACAGTTTGATTTTCCAGACAAAAACTGAGATTCGAACCCTTGAAATGCTCATTCCAAGTCACACAGTCAGTTTAGAATGGGTCTCAGTGTGGGACTGGGTTGTTTTGATTACTTGCGAAATTTGTTTCTCACTGCCCCAGTGTAACTACCTTTTCTCCCTTTTATTCTATATTACACACAGAAAAGAGACTAGAGGGAACACACACACATATGGAGGATACACACACACACACACACACACACACATATATACACACACACACATACACACACACACACACACACACACACACACACACACACACACACACACACACATATTGCACCTCCTGGCACAGACTAAATGACAAAGTCATCAAGTAGGCAAATGCAAGAAAGAAAAGGAAAATGACTAGAACTGAAATGCTCTTAGGGTTCATGTAACAGGATGCCGAGGTGCTACTTAGATGCATGTTAAGAAGTTTGCACAGGAAAAAAAGAGTTACCTTGTTTCTCCTTTGGCCACTTACTAAATTGTTCCCTTGAACTACAACCACCCAGAGCTGTGGCATCCTTGGACTGGAACCTGCCTTCCCCATGAAGCAGGCTCCAAATGGTGATTCCAAGTCATGCTTTCCTGTTTTCCATAGACTTCCATGGATTGCAAGAGCAAGAATAAAGATCCCTTAGACTCTATGAATACATGCGCATTTGTTTCTCCTACAAGTTTAGAAAAAAAAAAAACCTCCCAAGTGCCAGTCATTTTCGAGAATGTTATTTGCAGCACAGTACATTTTATGTCCTTCTTTGTAGACCCAAGAGTTAATATGTACTCATAGCCTAAGGACAAAATATCTCAGTATGTGGAAAAGGCTTTTAAAAAAGTTATACATCTATCATTGTTTTCAAATGTTCCATGGTAATTTGCATTCACTGTGGAATTAAATGGATCTGTGACAGAGATTTAAGTTCATTTATTCAATAAGTAAGGGCATGTTTTAAGGGGATTCAAAGTGATCAAAATAATGGCATGTCAATGGAGCTTTTGATGATCAGTCTGGAAATGAATGGGAAAAGAATGTGGAGGGGCAGGAAATGAAGGTGCTTTTCGGTGTTCATACCCACAAACACTCCATACAGGTCATTATGCAAAGCTAGCTCAGGAGTCCCATGGACTCTGTGAAAGTGAGTCACGTTACAATCAAGAATGGAGAAATAGCCCGAGAAATGACTTTAAAAGCAGCTATTGGAGAAGGGAGCTAACAAAATGATCTCTTAATAAAACCAGGGGTAACTGAAGTTAAGACTTTATACAGATTCCTCTAAGAAGAATTATATTTAAAAGTCCAGCGTGATTCTGCTTAAAAGATTTAGATGTATCACCCGTTGCTCAGAAATGCTTTTGTAAAAAAATTGAATGTTTCCAAAGTGATCTGGATTTTTTAAACTGTAGTTAAGTGTCAAGCAGCAGAACTATGTGCTTATCATAAACCACAAATTCCCTAGCTTTTCTGCCACTCTCTGTCTTTCCATCCTTGGGTTCTCAGTGTTTGTATGCAAAGGGATAACACAGGATATTCTGGGACATCATAATCTTGTTAAAAGTGAGTGAAGACTAGATTTTTCCATGAGGTTTAGCTCTAGGTGAACTGTAACCCACATCTTGATAGATATATCTTTCGTGAACTCTGACTGAACACCTTTACTTTCGTAAGGTTGATTGGGTGCTCATCTGTTGTTTTTCTCTTTGGCACAAAATTTTACCAGTCCTTGGAGTCTGGTAGGACATATTAGAGTAGAAAATGGCTCCTGATGATGGAAAAAGCCTCCACAAGTCATCTTGAAAATAACAAAGTTGGATGAAACTCTGCCTAAATTATAATGTTGTTCTAATACTTTAAAAGCACATTGACTGTATGGCAAGTATTTCCTGAAAATTATAACTTACATATTGGATCATGTGGATAGAATAAGCCTGGGAAAAGTGGATGTTGACCTTTGGACCATTAAGTCAGTTAAAGAGTTCCAATAAGGCTTCCTATATATGGTGGTTTGAATATTTTTGGCTCATGGAAAGTGGCACTATTAGGAGGTGTGACCTTATTGGAGGAGGTGTAGCCTTGTTAGAGGAAGCGTGTCACTGTGGATGTGGGACTATGAGGTCTCTTACATATGTTCAAGTCTGGCCAGGGTGATCCAGACCCTCCTCCTGGCTGTCTTCAGATCAAGATGTAGAACTCTTGACTCTCTTTCAGCACCAAGTCTGGCTGGATTCTATCATGCTTCCTGCCATGATGATAATGGACTAAACTTCTGAAACTATAAGCCAGCCCCAATGAAATGTTTTCCTTTATGAGTTACCTTAGTCATGTTTTCTCTTCGCAGCAATAAATCCCCAAGACATCATCTGATACTTAATTTCAAGTAGCACCCAAGAAGCTAGAATGACATTTAGACATCTAAACTCTATGCCTAATTGAAAAGATTGATCTTATTTACTGTTATTAACTTGCAAGCTACTGCATCCATATCATTATCAGAAGGGAGATAGATGTATTGCCAAGATGTCATTTCTGTCTGGATGGTTGACAATCAGCATAAATAAAAATCATGTTTACAGCATATTTTAATAAATCGGCCACCATAGAAATAAACACAGCTTGTGCTGTGAGTGTTACAAATAAATGAACTCAAAAGGCTCCCATTCGACTATGTTAGATATAAAATTGTGGTTGTTGCTATCCAAAATTATGTTAATTTTTTTCTGTAGAAAGCAAGAACCATGAGGCCCAGTCACATGAACATATAGTAAATTTTTCAAAAATAAGGTAGAGTAAGAGACAAAGGCTGATGGGAATTCTAACTAATTTGATAAGGTGAGAACTAAGTAGAAACATGAAGGTGAGGAATGAGGTATATAAACAGTGAAGAGTCCCATGTAACAAGAGGGGTGGCCACATTATCCAAGGAAAGCAGAACATAGCCTTCCAAACCTATATTTGTCCATGAACAGCTAAATTCTTTTCTTTGTTCAGCCTTTCTGAGACTCCAATCCCACCTCCTGAATTTAAGGTCAATTATGAATCTAGCCTATAATGAACACAATTAAATGCCATTTTATGGTCTCAGGGTGAATGCTGTGGGACATTGACTAGGTCACACACATCACACTTTCTGTGCCTTTTTTGACATTGGTTTTGTACCTTGCAGGCCCTAGTGCTGAACTCAGGTGAGATTCTCAGCAAGGGAACCTAATTAGCCAAAGGCTGTGTGTGAAAAATTATTTTCAATGAGAAATTTTTCATGGGAAAGGTTTCCTTATCAAGATGTGTAATTGTTAGTAGAATTTGTTATTTCCATTTGCAACTATCTACACTCATCCATCTATATATATATAGAGAGGCATCTTTAAAGTCACAATGATAAGAGACACAGGAAGAGATATATTAAAAGACTTTATTCACAATAGAGAAATTTTACAAATATAATTTTTAAAAATTATGTGTCAATCTATTATGGTTTCCATAACATCAGAGATTTATATAAAGTTGGAAATGAGAGAATGTACTTATGAGCAAATTAAAAACAATCAATGTAAAAATGGATGGTACACATGATAGAGAAGTCACTGAGTTCTATAAATTGGCATACAACTTATAGTATAATAGAGTAGATCAAAACAGGTTTTGTAAACACAAAATTGGGTGCTGCTTTAACTATTCATCTTTAAGGATGTGGATTATACATGTAAATCAAACTGCACAGTTTTGCTGAAAATGAATGAGTTGGTATCTATTTGGAGATTTTCGGTTGTTTAAAATTAACACAAAATATAAACGTAGTCAGTTACATTTCTATAAAATTAATCTCTTATCTTGTTTAAATTTTTGGTGTTCTGAGATCTGGCATTAAACACATGTCTAAGTTTTAAAACTGAAAACAATGCCTGCCAGTGGCAGAGAAACCGGTGATTTAGCTCCTTCCCTGCTTGTACCAGAGCATAAAAGCTACATTACGGTGTAGCAGGTACCCGGGACCTGACTTTCAAACCCCACCTGCTGCAGAAATACTCACTAGCTGGGTATGCTCCTTCAAATCCAAATGCAAAGAAAATGAATTTTATAGCTAATCTAAGGACAGTGAAAATTATAATCAAAATACAGATGACCACATTTTGGCAGCAGATTTTCATATTTTACCTCTGAGCTCTAGGGACGGAAGGATTTGTTATTCACTTGTTCTTCCTCATGGAGGGAAAGGTTTTACAGTCAAATCAAATTGTATGAAGAGGTAAAGCTGACTGTTCTATTCAGTTTCATTGAAATATGCCATGGATTCATCACCTCCAGAGAATAAATACATTACAGGCAGAAGTTTCTCTGGGTCACAGAGATGCGTTAACATAGCCAGACTGATATACTGAGCGATCTTATTCATTTACTAATTTTACTGTTTTATTTTGATGTGTTCTAATGTACAATACTGGAAACAATCAGGCCATACAAGATAGTGATCCTACATAACATCTTTTGAAACCATCCCCAAAGATGAAATAGGTAAAACTATTGTCTAATCAGATTTAAGAAAAAAATAAATGTCTCAAAAAATAGGTTGTACAATATGAAATTGATAAAATTTGAAATTTTGAAAAAAGTAAATGCACAGAAATATATATACTTTAGCCTAATCATGGGTTTGTATTGTATGTTTTTGTTGTTATTGACCACAGTAGGTTGAAATTGAGGCAGTTCTATTTTGTCTTTGTCATTCAGGGCATATGAGTCATACTTGATCTTTCATATAAAGAACAGGTGTGGCAATGCAAGCTATCACAAAATTTGTCTTTGGGAAAATCATTCATATTTCAAAACAAGGTTTAGAAGAATCATATAATCATTCTGATCTGCTGCAGATCAAATTACGAAGGAGTGGGCCCATACCTATAAATCACTTGTAAGTTAAAATTTTTAGGCTGAATGTAAGCACATGTAATACACTGTGTCCTTAAGAGCTAATTAGATATTTTTCTTCCTTTAGCTGAATAGGACTAGATCAATCAGAAAGGCTGTTTTTCACTGGGTAAAAAGCTCACATTCACAAACTGAAGTTCGATGGTGAGCTACACCTGGGAAGAGCCCTTTTCTGATCTGAACCAAGTGTAATGCACCCTTTGCTTAAAGAGGAAATGCAGACCCACGAGCTACTCATATGGAATTCTCGCTCTTTTTAGAGACCAGATTTTGGAATGGATTCATGTAGAAGGAAAACCTGGTATGTTAGAAGTTAAGCCTTTTCTCTTTCAAAACTGTAACTGGGTAACTCGGCATTCTGCATAACTCAGGAGCTCCCTTGCTGTGTCATGAGTGATGGGAGAAATTAAGCAGTATGTGATACAGAGATGACATGGGGCATTTAGAGCAAAAGCAGAGACCAAAATGAAAGTGAGGAAACATGAACATAATCACCCAATAAAAAGGTACTGCACTCGTGAAGGGATGAGTCCCGTGTCGCCAGCTCTTCTGGGATAACTTTCTCATCTGATTCACAATGAGAGTGGAGTACTTTAGAGGACTTTCTATCAAATAATGATAGACCTGTTAAGAGGCTGTCACAGTTGTAAGACCTGTCTCTGGTGGACAGACAAACCAGATTAACATGAACTTGAAAAGAAAAAAAAAGCTTTTTTTTAATGCTTTAATTTATTATTATGGCTTTTTGCAACATGGCAAAACATTACAGCTTGAAGCAGACAGCATCTCCTCATAGAGGAGGAAGAAGTTTTGCAGTCAAACCAAATCATAATGAAGAGGTCACTGGTAGACGGTTCTATGATGAAAATGATGTCATGACTTCATGAATTTCAGAAACAATAGATTCCTTAAGAAAAAGAAAAAGACAGGCAGAATCGGTGGATCTATTAGCTGAATAATGAAATAAGGAATTGAGGTCCACTTAGGCTTATGATACTAAACATAAAAGACTGCAAAACAATTTTAGAACTTAGGAGAATCATAGACTTTTGCCAATCCATAAGAGTTCATCATATGTCGGATTATCAGAAAAGGAATTATTAAGGTATGCAGTGAGGGAACGAAGCAGAGTAAAATAGAAAATGTCTTTCATTTCTCTTTGACATCAACTTCCTTCTTCTGTTCACGGAGGATAGGGAAAGGATGAGCCTCGGTGTTGAAGATCCAGTGTTCTAGTGGAAGAAGGTCATCGTCGGAAAATATCAGGTACAAATACCTGGAGAGAGGAGAAAAAGAGAGCATGAGGCACAAGAAAGCAAGTCACAGAGACACATGCACGTCTCTGTGCATCCTGTAGAGAACCATGGACTGCAGCTGACTCTAACACCCATAGACCTTGACATGGCATAATTCATGCTTTGGGTGCTAGACTAGGAGAACCACACTGAGGAGTGCCAGGCCGTCTGCCTCAGCAATGACTACAAATGCCTGCAGAAACTGTTCTGTTAATTCACCTAAACTGGAATGGCTCCTGCATACTTCAGTCACATTTGGTATACCATGAATGTGTACATCCTGAAGACATCTGTAGAGAAGATCTTCTTGGGGGCCTCAGCTATGCACTTGGAGAATAGTTTTATTTACTTACTTCAGCGTCTCTGCCAGGAAGAAACTTTGCTGGACATCGTCATAACTCTCATGGGCAATGTAAACATCCCGCAAGCCTGAGTAGCCTCCATTCACTCTGCAGTGACTTTCTAGGGCCTGAATTGCCAAGAAGAGATGGGAAAGTCAATGAAGTGATTATCAGTAACCTTTTATTAGATTGTCAAATTTAGACAAGACAGGATTTCAAAGGGAATGAGAGCTTGAAGAAGTTTTTGATAGAAAATTTAAAAAAAAACCTATAAAGTAGAAAGGCAAAAAAAGTGAAAAAGGTACATGACCTAGGGGCTTTATGTTTTACCTTAAAAGAAACCCTTGCATGTGTGGTTTTGGAAAAGTCTGCATTCACTTCCAGCCTTTACATTGTTGGTCCAGAGTAAAGTTTGGTAATTTGAAGACCACAGGCTATGTCTAGACCACTGATTATTTTTGTAAATAGTTTTATTAAACTATAGCTAGATTACCTTTGTTTGTAAAGTGTCTGTGGCTGTTTGCACCATGTTGGATGTGAGTAGTTGAGGAAGAGGCTACATTGTCCTTTACAGAGCAAGCATGCTGATCTGTCTATGGGTGTCCTTAATGTCAAGTGGGACTGCAAACCATTGGCCAAGAAAGTATGTGGAGACCCCAAAACATCTACTTTCATCACAGTATACCAACTCCATAGCTTTCCAGTTAAATCTTATGTTATTAAAAAGTATAGTTAACTATTAATGACACCAGTGATTGGAAATGAAAAAAAAAGTGAGTCTGAAATCCATTGCAAAAACCAGTTTTTTCTTTTCCTTAATATGGTAGAGAAGAGAATGGAATAAATTGACTGATGACTCCAGAGCTTAGAGAGAAATGGTCTGTAGCTGCATGAACATAATGAATATTGGAAAACGAGATGGGCTGGGAGTGTGGGGATGAAAATATATGTTAAAAACTTCAAAGTCCCACCTTCCGTTTGGTTATCTGTTAATACACTGACTACTATTTGTAGACTGCTTTCCCAGAAGTCCACATTCATACTTTTCAGCCTTACTGATGTACTGTTCACAAACAAAACCCTCATATATTTGAATTGTATTAGTGTACTGCTTCGTGTAGATTGTGAAATGACTACCGCAATCGAGCTAATCAACATATCCACAGCATCTCGAATGGTAATTTTTTTCTTTTTTGTGGTGAGAATCCTTGAAATATACTCACATATTGTAATTCACTATAATCACCATGCTATATAATATAGTAAGCCTCCAAAGAGCTTCCTCCCTCCTCTCCTCCCCCATTCTGCCCCTTCTCTCTCCAGGGTTTCTCTGTGTAGGCCTGGCTGTCCTAAAACTCACTCTGTAGACCGGGCTGGCCTCCAGATTTACCTGCCTCTGCCTCCTGAGTGCTAGGATTAAAGCCACCACTACCTGGCATGCTTTCATCTTTTGGCTGACATTTTCAAACCCTTTGTGTATGTGGTCCCTTTATCTTCCTCACCAGGTCCTGGTAACTGCCACTCTGCTCTCTAGACCTGTTAAGAACTTCAGCTATCCTAAGTTCTACATGGAAGGGCTATCACACAGAGCCTTTCTGTGTATGGTATGTTCTGTCTAACACAATGTTATGAGTTTCACTGCATATGTGTGCCACATCCTTAGTTCTTCATTTACTGAGGAACATAGGATATGCCCATGTTGGTTACTGTGAGTTATGCTGCAACCAATGTGAGACTGCAGATATCCCTTAGGTCTTATGGCATGTTCTTTGGTATATGCCAAGAAATTGGACTGCTTCATCTTATCACCACGCTATTTTTAATTTTTGAAGGAACCTCCATACTCTTTCTCATGATGGCCAAACCAGTTTATATTGTCACCAACAGGGTACAAGGGTTCCCCTTTCTTTGCATCCTTGACATCACTAGTAATCTCTTGACATTTTTTCTTATAACATAATAGCCCTTGTCATAGATCTGAAGTGATCTCACCATGGTTTTGGTTTGTGTTCTCTATGATAAGAGATACTGGAGCCTTTTTTTAAATATATAGTTTTTGGTTATTTGTATGTCTTCTTTACAAAAAGAAGCCCATTGAGGTTCTTTGCCCATTTTATGAATGGGTTATCTTTCACCACTGAGTTGTATGAAGTCACCGTCTTGGATATTAGTATATTAGTTCCTTATAAGATACAGTCACCGAGTGTACGTACACCAAGAAGATAGCCATAACACTACCAAGCAATAACATCTTATGGGAATATCATCATATATGTGGCCAGAGAGAAAAGTCATTATGCAGTCACATGGTGGCAAGTGGTTGAAAATAATTTCTGTGCCCTGTCGTCACTTTAGCTTAGTTGATTGTTTCCTCTGCTGTGCAGAAATGTTAAAGACTGATGTAGTCCTGTGTGTTCTATTTTATTTCTGTTGCTGTTCTGTGAGCGTTAAATCCAATAAAATTACTGCCAGGACAATGTCAAGATTTCTTTTCCTTAAAGTTTACTTATAGGAGTTTTATTTATTTTAGATCTTATATTTAATACTTTAATATGTCTTTGTTTTGTATATAGTAGGTATTTTAAATTTTTACAGGCCACTCATCTAATTAATAAGCATATTCCAGCCAGATTATTTTTTATTACCATAGTCTAGGAATATTTTTTTGAAAAAGGAAGTAGAAACATTTTACTATAGAATTGAAGATTTACATGGGAAATATTTCTAATAAAATTGTAGAAAAATATAAAATAACATTAAAATTGAAGATTATCATGGAAAATTAGAGATAAAATGGTAGGCACAAAAATATTTCTAAGTTGATTGAAAGTGTAATTATAATTATTTTCTGATAAAATTGAATATCTACAAGAAAAATATTTCTGAAAAAATATAAGAAATATATAGAAAAACACATTAAAATTGACTATTTCATGGAAAATTATACAGATAAATTGGTAGGAATAAAAATATTCCTAAGTTGATTGAAAGTAGAATTATAAACATTTTCTGATGAAACTGAAGATTTACATGGAAAACATTTCTGATAAAATTGAAAAAATATAAAGAAAAACATTAAAATTGAAGATTATCATGGAAAATTATACAGATAAAATGGTAGGCATAAAAATATTTCTAAGTTGATTGAAAGTGGAATTATAAACATTTTCTGATAAAACTGAAGATTTACATGGAAAATATCTCTGATAAAATTGAAGAAATATATAGAAAAACACGTTAAGATTGACTCTTTCATGGAAAAATTATACAGATAAAATGGTAGGCATAAAAATATTCCTAAGTTGTTTGAAAGTGGAATTATAAACATTTTCTGATATCATCTGTAGCAGGGAACCAGGCAGCTCCAAAGCCTTCTGTGCTTAGCCTGCCAGGAGAGAGTGATCTTACAGCAGCGATTTCACTTCTGATTGCTGAGGTGAGATCTCCACCTTCTCTCTGGAGGGGTGCAGCTAGGAGCGCACAGGGCATAAGATCAGTGGAGCTGCTGGGACAGGAGTCTTCCCTTCCGGAAGCCATCTACAGCACAGAACCAGGCAGCTCCAAAGCCTTCTGTGCTTAGCCTGCCAGGAGAGAGTGATCTCCCAGCAGCGATTTCACTTCTGAGTGCAGAGGTGAGATCTCCACCTTCTCTCTGGAGGGGTGCAGCTAGGAGCGCACAGGGCATAAGATCAGTGGAGCTGCTGGGACAGGAGTCTTCCTGTCTGGCTGCCATTTGCAGCAGGGAACCAGACAGCTCCACAGTCTTCTGTGCACAGACCCTGCCAGAAGAGAGTTGGTCTCCCAGGAGTACAGACACAGGCTTACAGGCCCATAGGAGGAACAAGCTCCAGCCAGAGACAACAAGACCAACTAACACCAGAGATAACCAGATGGCAAAAGGCAAGCGCAAGAACCCTACCAACAGAAACCAAGGCTACTTGGCAACGTCAGAGCCCAGTTCTCCCACCACGGCAAGTCCCGGATACCCCAACACACCGGAAAAGCAAGAGTTGGATTTAAAGTCTCTTCTCACGATGCTGTTAGAGGACATCAAGAAGGACATAAATAACTCCCTTAAAGAAATACAGGAGAACATGAGTCAAATGGTAAAAGCCCTTAAAGAAGAAACACAAAAATCCCTGAAAGAAATACAGGAGAGCATGGGTGAACAGGTAGAGGCCCTTAAAGAAGAAACACAAAAATCCCTTAAAAAATTACAGGAGAACACAAACAAACAAGTGAAGGAACTGAACAAAACCATCTAGGATCTAAATATGGAAGTGGAACAATAAAGAAATCACAAAGTGCGACATCTCTGGAGATAGAAAATCTTGGAAAGAATTCAGGAGTCATAGATGCAAGCATCAACAACAGAATACAAGAGATAGAACAAAGAATCTCAGGGGCTGAAGGTACCATAGAAAACATTGACTCAACAGTCAAAGAAAGTGCAAAATGCAAAAAGCTCCTGAGCCAAAACATCAGGAAATCCAGGACACAATGAGAAGACCAAACCTAAGGATTACAGGTATAGAAGAGAGTGAAGATTTCCAACTTAAAGGGCCAGTAAATATCTTCAACAAAATTAAACTTCCCTAACCTAATGAAAGAGATGTCCAGGGACATACAAGAAGCCTAAAGAACTCCAAACAGTTTGGATCAGACCAGAAAGTCCTCCCGTCAAATAATAATCACCAAATGCACTAAACAAAGAAAGAATATTAAAAGCAGTAAGGGAAAAAGGTCAAGTAACCTATAAAGGCAGGCCTTTCAGAATTATACCAGACTTCTCACCTGAGACGATGAAAGTTAGAAGATCCTGGGCAGATCTCATACAGACCCTAAGGAATGCTATTAAGTACAAGGCAAAATAAAAATTACCATCTGAGACCTTGTCCTGATTCACAGAAAGCTCAGATGTTTCAACTTCACTGTCAACTTGACTAGGTTTAGAATCATTTAGGAAACAAACACATCCCTAAACATGCCTTTGACAGTGTTTCCAGAGAAGTTTGGCTGAGGAGAAACATTCTTGATGAATATCAGTGGGATCAATCCATTGGGTGGGGTTCCAGACTGAAGGAAAAGGAGCACAGGAGAAAGGGTGAATACGACATTCCTTGCTCTCTGATACCTGACTCTGGATGTTTCTGCTTCCTTGACTTCCTCAACAAGACAGACTCTGCCTTCAAACTGAGAGCCCAAACAAATCCCCCTGTTCCACATTGTACTTGCAGATATATTTTTTTTTTGTCATAGCAGCAAGTTCTGCAACTAGTAGAGAAAACTGGTATTGAGAAGTAGGGAGCAGTGCTATATATAATAAACCTGATCATGTGGCTTGTAGGCTGTTGGTGGGAGGGCTATAGGAGAATTTGGAGAGCTTGGAGAGATAAGCATTGTAGTGCCATAAGCAAAGGCTAATGAGCCCTTGTGAGAAAAATATGAACAGAGGAGGTCCAACTCATGATGTTGTGGAAAGGACTACGGATTCTCTTGGGATCTAGACTGGGGGTATTTGCGTTATGTTCTGCAAAGAATTTGGCTGCTCTGTTCTTGTGTCCTGAAATTTTGAGTAAGCCTAGAGCTCAGGAACAATGGACTGAATTGTGCTGTGGAGGAAATGTCAAGAAAGCATAGCACACAGGCTGTGGTGTGATGATTGCTCAGTACACGTATCCAGATTTACAGCAGGAAAGGGCAGAAAGATCTTTAAAATGTTAAAGAGATTAGCACACCTAAGAATCGTCACATGTTGCCCTGAGACTATGGGAAAGGTTCTCTGTGGGCAAAACCCCAGCATCTAAAGTTGGAATTTGTGGAATTAGCAAAAGATTGAATGGAAAACACTGCTCAAGGGCTCCTCTGCTGGAAAAGAACCACCTTGGAAAGAGCTTCCCCATGTTCAGTCACCCACATACACAGAGGCCACTGCAGCTAAGACAGAGAGGCTAGGCTATTCTTGAGCTGGCGGCAGAACCTAGCAGTATTGCTCACATGGAGGTGGATTTGTAGGCATGCAAAATACAAGAATTCCTGGGGGTAAGTAAGTCTTCCATAAAAGTGTCCCAAAGCAGCTAGGGCTAGCAGTGTTTGGGAGAGTTGGATTCTTTACCAGGAGGCTTGGAAATACCATTGCATAGAGCTCTGAAGGTAAAGCCTAAACTGCAAAGGAGAGAGCAGGATGTTGGAGTTGCCAACACCACTGGCCATCTGCTGACAATACCAATTGGCTTTATGTGGAACAAGCCACGAGGTGAGGGTACCTGGGCTGGCTGCAGTTTGCAGAACTGGAGAAGCGAGATTCTTTAAAGCTTCTGGGTCTCAGAATGATGGCACTACAAACCCTAGATGCCAGGCATGGAGCCATAGGCTTTCCTGGTTTTCTTTCCTTTGGGTTTTGGTCTTGTTTGACCAATCATTCCTCATCATTATCCCATTCCCCCACTTTGGAATGGAAACATTTGCTCTATGTCACTGTATACTGGAGGTATATAATATGGTATATAAGATGGAATTTTGATTTTAGAGAGGCTGATGGTTGAACGTTGGCCTTAAGTCTTAGATGATTTTGGACTTCTGCTTTCAAACAAAGCATTTTGCATTGTGAGACGACCGCGGGCCTTTCCAGGGGGCAGGGGTAGAGTGTTACAGATTAAAGTTTGTCTGAGTCTCAAGTTGAGTTGTCAGAGGTTGTAACTGTGATGCTTCTCTGTCTACTCAATCCATTCAGTATCTCCGAACACGCCCATGAGTACTGTGATCACGGGAGGGTGTTTTCAGAGGACTTAATAGAGGAGGGAAGCCTTACTGTCAATGTGTGTCATACCACGAATGTGGTTCCAAGACTGAATAAAACCGGAGAAAACATTTACTTCTCTCTGAATCCTGTCTGTGGACATAAACAGCTATTTCAAGATCCTGCTACTATGCTTTTCCTGCCATGAAGAATATACCCTTAAACTATGAACATTCAAAAATTCTTTATTTATTAAATTGCTTTTGGTGACTATTTTGTGAAGCAGTGAGATAATTAACTAACAAAACTGTATGAACATCAGAGCAAAGACATTGAAATCATGATACATTAAGAGTAACAGTGAAATGTAAAAGAAAAAATAAGGTAAAGTTATTTTTAATTTCCTATTCTATTTCCTTATATTTATATTTGTTTTCTTTTATAAATCACAGTTCTATGTTTTATGAGAGTATGCATGCACATGTGTATTTCTGTATGGGTAGAAACGTGTATTTATGGAGGCTGGAGAACAATTGCAAATGTAAATCTCATGAAGACGATCATGTCCTTTGAGGCAACGACTATCATTTCTCCGAAGCTCGGCAGTTAGGCTAGACTATCAGCATTGGCTAGCCATTCCCAGGAATCCTCTTGTCTATACCTCCCCAATGCTGAGATTAAAGGTGCATGCTATTGAACCTGGCTTTTTGTGGGGGTGTTGGGGATTGAACTCAGGTCCTCATGCTTACAAAGCGAGTACTTTAACCAACTACGCCATTCTCTGGCTACTCTTTTTTCTTACATTTATAATCATATTTCAATTTCCTGAAAGCTACAGACCTTTTCATGCTAGTTGAGAAAAACTTTCATGAGCTAGAAAAGAGGTTTGAAAAAAAATTATACTTTGAAAAATCAAGCTCAAAAAAGAGGAAAGAGAAAGCATGTAGTAGCCATGAAGGTTCATGAGCGAGCAGGGACACTGCGCCCGTGCTCACCACAACCGACAGACACTGACAATGAGGTCAATGACTTCTCATTTGAGGGACATAAGGCAAAGAAAAAGAGAGCAGCCATCCATGAGAAGCACTTAATTGCTAGGTTAAAGAAATTTGAGCCAATGTGCCACATGAACAAAGAAAAGAAAAATTCCCCATGATTAGTACTTAAGAGGAAAAAAAATCTTTTGAAACTGAAATGATGAACTTTAAAATGATGCTTCAATTAAATTCTAAATCTTATACAATAAGACAAGTGAGAGAGAGAGAGAGCTCCAAAGGCAACATCTACATCTGTCTGTCTGTCTGTCTGTCTGTCTGTCTTCTTTCTTTCTTTCTTTCTTTCTTTCTTTCTTTCTTTCTTTCTTTCTTTCTTTCTTTCTTTCTTTCTTTTCTTTCTTTTGATAGAAAGGGCTTTTTGATAAGCAGCCAGGTATCAGATGAGAGGGTTAAGACAAATTTTATTTGCAAATTGAGAAAAAAAATGGTCAGCACAAGAAAGAAAGAAAGAAAGAAAGAAAGAAAGAAAGAAAGAAAGAAAGAAAGAAAAAAGAAAGAAAGAAAGAAAGAAAGAAAGAAAGAAAGAAAGAAAGAAAGAAAGAAAGAAAGAAAAAAGAAAGAAGCAGGTGAGGTTATTCTGGGATATAATGAAACCGAATTTCCAAATAGTCCCTTAAAATGATCTTAATCACAAAACCTTCCCTTGCCCATTCATTCCTGTGAAGCTCTTTTGGTGATAATAAGCAGAGAAGTCTAGGCACAGTGATTAGCTCTCCTTTCTGTCCATGGAAATTTTCATGAGTTCTCTCATTTGTTACTTTTCTGATTTCAGCATGTAGGAGGCTCAGGCAGGAGTACTGAGTTTGAGGCCAGCCTGGGTTAGCTAATGATACTCTGTTTGAAGCAAACAAGAAAAACCCAGCTACCTGATTATCTCCCCATCTCTCTATTCAACCAACCAAGCAAGGAAACAGAAGAGCTCAGAAAAGGGGAAGAGATAAAGTGTTGCCTTTGGGTATAGACAATACAGACATCTTCCTTTTCAGTTCGTGCCCACTCATCGTTTTTATCCCATAATTCCTCATTGGACAATAAGCACAACAGCTGTGCTGACTAGTTTTTGTCAACATGACATAGGTTATAGTCATTTGACAGGAGGAAACCTCAATTGAGAAAATGCTCCGTAAGTTCAGGCTGTAAGCAAGCCTGGAGAGCATTTTTTAAGTTAGTGATTGATGGGGTCGGATCCAGCTCATTGTGAATGGTGCCAACCTGGTCTGGTGGTCCTGGGTTCTATAACAAAGGAGGCCGAGCAAGCCATGAGGAGCAAACCTGTAAAAGCAGCAGCCCTTCCTGCATCAGCCCCTGCCTCCAGGTTCCTGCCCCATTTGAGTTCCTGCCCTAACTTCCTTCAGTGATGAGCAGAGTGATGCGGAAGTATCAGCAAAAGAAATCCTTTCCTGCCCAGTTTACTTTTGGTCATGATATTTCAGCATAGTGAAAGAAACCGTGACTAAGATAATAGTCAAAAACACAAAGTTGGTGAGAGTGGACCACTGGCCTCAAGTCTAGATTCGCTAACTGCAGTCTCTCAAATCCTTTAATGTGGGCAGAGCCCTCAACACAGGCAAAGGAATACTTACCACAATAAAAAGGCCTTTCGGTAGCCTAGCTATTTTCAAGTTTTTGAGCCTTTAGATAAATTAAAAATAATTTAGAAATGAGGATAATGTAGAAGAGCCTTTTTTAGTTTCCTAAAATTAAATACCCCCAAGTCAAAGTCTAAATGCATGAACTGAACACTTGTATGCACTGGCTGGAAATGCTATCACGAGTCCTCTTATTTTGAATAATTAATATGTGCTAATAGCAAAGTCCCCGCAAACAAAAGTTTAAATGTTGAGACACAAGGAATGTGAAGCTGGGCTAGCAGGACGGATTCTCATCTTAACTGTTCCTTGACAGTGGAAACAGTCACATCTCGAGCAGATCATTTCATTAGTCTGCTCTGGCAGTGCTCGGCCTCTGGGCATTTTGTGTAAGGGCTTATGTTATTAGGGACCAAATGTGCTGCAGTGTGCTAACAGCAGAGGACAGGGATGTTAGGGCTGTTTACAGAGACTGTAGCTTGAATCAGTGGATGGAAGACAAACTTGATCCCGAGTGATTGTAATTTGGGGTTGGCTGAGGAAGCCAATAGCCAGCAGGGCCAGTCAGACTCAAGTCAGGAAGCACTGCTATGAACATAGAGATTGAAGAGCCAATCCGGGGAGATTTGTAGGAGTCAACCCCCAAGCTATAATACCATTAGAGGTGTCTGCTTGAAATTGCTCTCATCTCAAGGAAAAAATAGCAAAAGCTCAGGCAACACAAATAAATCAGAGAGAGTGTGGAGAGAAGGATCACATCTGGGGAAGTAGAAGTGGTATTGGGAAAGAAACACTGTTCTCTCAGATTCCGAATGTTCGTGTGCAAAGCATGAGGTGCAAGGCATCAAAGAAAACTGAAGAAAGCCAAAGTCCCATGAGGCCTTATCATCTGAGGATCAGCTGTGATATTACCTAATCTGTATGACTAAGTAGGCACCGCTATTATCCAGATAAATCTTATCTGCCAGCTGTCACATATTCAACTGGGATAAATGCAATACAGTTCTTGCCATTACTGACAGATAGCAAATGAAGTACCAGCTAGAAGTTACTTCTAGTAGGTGTGTTCACAAGTGCCCAAGTGAATTATGACTACAAGTGATTATGACTACTGGAGTGCTATTTTCTCAGGAAGGCAGGCTCCGGCTCCAGGGTTGCACTGTGGCATATACACTGCCCTAATGAACATAAAATAATTATCCTATCTAAAAAAAGACATGGAAATTGGTTTTACTGAGTGTATCATTGAAAGAACCCTGGGAAAAGGGTAGTATTTGGGGAGTGTGTGTGTGCGTGTGTGCATGTGTGTGTGTGTATGACAGTGCTGTCACCTTAATGCACTTATTAGTCACCTGGGAGGTGGACATGCCTATGAGGGGTTATCTTGATTGAACTAGGTGTGAAGACCAGCCAACTGTGGGTGGCATTAGCCCCTAGATGGGATTCTGGACTACATAAAGTGGAGAGAGGTTGTTGAGGAACAGCATGTCTCAGCAGTGTGACCAGTTGCTTCAAACTCCAGCTGCTTTAACCTGCCTCCCCACCGTGGGCTGTATCTCAGAACTGTGAGCCAGAATAACACAATAAATCCTTTCTCCCTTAAGTAGCATTTGGAGAGTATTTTATCCTATGAACAGGAAAACAAAATAAGATAGTGATTTTATGTGTGTGTGTGTGTAATACAAAGGTAACTTTGAATATTGATATTCTCACTTTCTATCTTGGGAGACAGGGCCTCTCGTATATCCCACCCTTCCTGGTCCATGGATTTCTGTGGATCCTCCTATCTCCACCTCTCATTTGTAGTAGGAACGCTAGGATAACAGACATATGCTAGCATGCCTGAATTTATGTGTTTCTGGGGATTTGAACATTGAGGCTCCAGTGTGCAAGGCAAGTACTTAACCAGTGAGCCATCTCCACAGCCCATGATGCTGTGTTTGACTACAGAGTTATACTATGTGATTTTTTTCAATTCCCTACATTTTAGTTGAGTTCCCTGAAAAGTAGCATGCAGCATAGGTTGTGAACAGGGAGTTTATTGAGATGACATCTGGAAGGAAGTGAGTCTGGATGAATAAAACAGGAGGTAGTAGGACCCGTGCAATGAGTGGGTTTCAGCTGTGCACAATGGAGGACAGACAGGTCATAGGGCCATGAAGTAAACATGCACATGGTGAAAGTATTCTTTAAAGAAGAATAAAAGGTTAGATGCCAGCTCTAGAATCTCATTGGCTAATGACTGCCTTTGGAGCCAACTCCTCCCCAACTACAGTGAGCTGCCTACAGGAAAGTGATCCCACTTCTTCCTGGCATGGCTGCTATCTGTGGTCTCTTAGGGCTATGAAGGAGGAGCAAAAGCCAGCGTCAGACTGGCTATAAAGCAGGGCACTTCCGCTACGCACTGGGGCTGCTGGTGAAGCTCAGGGGTCATGAGAATAGGCAAGTGCTGCCGTTGCCTATAGGGTCATGACTGCCATCAACAGAAAAGGCAAGACCTCAGGAGTCTGTGCTCAGCACTTCAGCCACGTTTTAACAGAAGTTACTAGGAGCTAAAATCAGGGGACACCTTGGTTTGGACAGAGGGAAATAATTTCATAGCACAAGCCACATTATGTAAAAAATGAGATAAAATTCACCTATAGGAAACCAAGGCTATTTTTATTTTTTTACAAAGACACTCCTCTCATTGGAAGAATCAAGCAAAACCATTTATTGCCCACCAAGTACCAGAGATTTCCTGTTTTTGATAGCCTTTGTTATACGCTTTTTTTCTTTTTACATTTAATATCTATAATGCTGCCATGAACTGTTGCTGTGAGTTGTATGTGAAATGACGTTGCCTCCTACTGCTAGACTTTTTTCTTAATATTGATCGGCCATGCTGACCTGTGTGAACATATGTAGAGGCCTGAGGTCAATGTTGGGGGTATCCTCTGCCACTTTTGTATTCTGAGATAGCTCATTGCTGTAGCTAGGTTGACTGGCCAATTGGGAATCTGTTTGTCTCTGGCACACTTAGCATTGTTGGGGCTACATGATCCCACAGTCATGCCTGTATTTTACATGGCTTTGGGGGTTCTGAACTCCGGCCCTCATGTTTGTACAGTAAGCTGCAACTATTTTGAAGATAGGATGCTTTCAAACTAGGTACATAGCTTTGACCCTGTTGTTTCCTGAGGGTTGGTTTCCAGGTGTGCACTGCCATGCACAGTGTTTTGGTGAAATAATCAGACCCCAGGCCTATGTGTCACAATACAAGCATTCCAGCAACTGAACCACACCCCCAGCCCCGGTGTCAGATCTGATGAAATACATTATTCTTGATGCTTCCAATTTAAATCAGTATTTGCAATTCAAGCTCATAGTTCCTTTGCAGGCCAAGTCACAGCCAGCCCCTTATCACTGAGGCTTGGATGCAATTCACTTTTAACATATTTCCTTCCAGAGGGGGGAAAAATGTAAATTTAAACAAATGGAATCACTACTGATTGAATATAATTAGAGAATTGAATATTTTTCTTAAAATGACTGACGATTAGTGATACCAGATACATGAGGTGAAGAGGGTGGTAAAGAAGGTTAATCCATGGCCCCCCAAGGTGATTCTTAGCTTTACACAGACTTTTTGAGACTTCTCAGAGAAGTCCTTTCTACGATCAGTGTTTGAGACAGCTAGCTTTCTACCAAGAAGCTAGGGAGAACAGAGTTATTAAAGTGTCTGCCTGCTCTTATTCTCCATGTTTTCTTCCACTCCTTTCTGCACAATAGCCCTTAAAACTAGTCACGGTTTAATGTGTAGCTGAGGGCACCTACTACAGACCCAGCACAACAGATCTGGGAGATAAGGCTCCATATTTGGTAGGAAGAAACCCAAGAAAAGCAGTTAAAGCACCATATTGTGGTAGAGAAATTCTACTGGTGGACAACCACTGTCCAAGGGAAACTGCTCTCTAAGTTCTTCCTAGAGCTAAGCATATAGTGCTTTCTAGGGCGGTGGCTCTCAACCTTCCTAATGCTGAGACCCTTTAATACAGTTCTTCATGGTGTGGTGTCCCGCCCAACCACAAAAGCATTTTTCGTTACTACTTCATAACCGCAATTTTGCTGTTGTTATGTGTTGCAAGAAATATTAAAAAAGAACCAAACATGTTCCCGCAACCGCCATAACAGCCAAGCAAGCAACCAGTGGACTGCAGAGCTCTCGCCAGGCCCTCAGGTCTCCTGCGTTGGCCACTGTTCTGTAGTAATAACACTGACGGTTTATAACACTTCCCACGCCGCGTGGCCCTTGCTCCTTTATCTGACAGTCTGTCCTCTTCCCAGCCCCCTTTCGATTACCAGGTAGAAACATTACTCTTAATGCTTAATTCGTTAGCCAGTAAGATTTATGTATATTATAATCACAATTACGAGATGCCAATTGACAATGATAAAAGTCTTATCCCAATATTTCTAATCTTATGAAACACACAGAAAAAAGGTCACAAGCCATGATTCATCTCCTCCTACCGCGACCTGCGACCCTCTCCACTCTACCCTCTCCACTTGCGCATGCGTGCGCCTCCTCTGCAACTCCTAGTTCTGCCCCCTTTTTCCTTGTCCAATCACAGACCCTCTCTGCCCTGATGTACTGTTACAGGAAAGTTCCTGTAACAGTTATGAATCATAATGTAAATATCTGATATGCAGGCTATCTGATAAGCTACCCCAAAAGGGGTTGTGACTCACAGATTGAGGACCTGTGCTCTACGTAAAAGCACAGGGTATCATTAAAGCCCAAGGAGCAATGGGAAAACATGGATTCTACAGCAATTTCAAATAGACAACAGACAGCGTTGAACATCCCGAAGGTGTGCAGTATTCCCAGTGGGATAAAGCAACCATTCCTTCTATAGTTAGGATGACTTCATGCTGTTTCATGCCTTTCTAGATCTTTCTGTCTAGATCTATATCCTTCAGGATTCAAGTCTACCTGTAGTACAGTTTTATTATTGTTCCATAAGCCAAAGCTAAAGCCCACTCTACTCAGTGAATTAGCCGGAAACAGTCAGTCCTGAATAGAACAAATTTGATAAAGGTATGGAAATCTCAGAAAAGTTGCCACCACAGATTTGCAGTCAACATTGAACATTTTTGCACTAAGAAACTGATCTGTAAGATTTACGCAAGCCAAAACATTACCTCCACAGCTTCCCAGGCCCAGGTCCTGTACTTGGGATCGTGAGTCAGTCGCCACATGTACATGTATGTCTCGATAACCTCTGGCCGTAAGATGTAATACTTTTCATTTTGTCTCGTGGCAATAGCTTCCACACCGCCATCAAATCGAAAAGCTTCCGGTCCCAACTTCACATCTAGAGCACACACAATCAGTTAACAAGGGTTACCTCCTGAATAAGGGTAGGACCTTGACCCAATCAGAAACCCCAGAGTGATTAAGGATTAGTTATACACACCATACAATACACAGTAGTCAAGATACTTCTAAATTTGTATCAGCTAGAAGAATCCATTTTAGAAAGTAACAATTCTTTTATTTTTCCTCTTTGTCCCCATTTAACTCCTACTTACTGAACACCCACCAGGTGTTTATAAGGTACTGTAGCCATTTGCTAGGTAGCTGAAAGCTTAGTGGTCGAGAGTTCTCCTAGAATGTCACAAAAGGCCAGTTATTTAATCTTTGTGTTTAAATGCCTATTTTATAAATGGGAAGCCAGACATATAATCTCCTTATGGGGCTTTGGGGAAGTCTCTTTTTGTATTGGGTCAGAGACCCTTGCTCAGTGTTACTGAGGCAAAGCAAAGGTCAGTAAATAAATTTAAACTTGTATGGCCTATTTTTTTTTTGTTACTCGACACACTAAGATGTGTACTTTTGTATAAAGCAGTGACTTCTACGTACAAGCATGATCCCTTTTTAGATATTAGTACCAAATTTCACAGCGGTTTCCTTTCCTCTCCCTCCCTCCTCCTCCTGGGTGACGGCCATGACAAAGCCCTTTATTGAATGAAATCAAAACACCAGGGCACGGCAAGTGAATGGAGAGTAACATATACTCACATGTGCGATTATAGGATTCATGACAGGTACGGGCAATTTCAGCTCCGAGTTCAAGGTAGTGCTGGGCCCGGGCTTCCGGAGCTCCGTCTGCCCCAAGGGCAAACATGCCTCCTGCGAAGCACGTCAGGTGGCCCATCTTGTGTTCCAGGAGGCCCCCTTTCCACTCTGCGATGTACGTTAGGCCCCCACTTGACTTGCGGATCAAGTGAGTCTCGATGGCCTGAAAAGAAGACATCTTAAATAGTCTGTAGCTTTTCTCAAATTCATAAATTCTATATTATTATTGTGTAATCAATTACTTCCTTTTCTTTCCTCTTTTTTTCTTCAAGACACGGCTTTGTTATAGATCACAGATTGCCTTGAATTCACTATGCACGGTAGAATTGCCTTCCGCAGCAATCCTCCTGCCTCAGCTCTTGAGTGCTGGGATCACAGGCATATGCCAACAACAATCTCTGTTTTATACTATAATTAAAAACATACATACACACTTTAATTGTGTATGTGAACATAATTAAAACAACTACAGTTTAAAACATTGTTTGCAATTTGCTTATGGCCTCAAATCGAATTTCATCAATGTCCTGCTTTCTGTACTCTTTCCATGCTCCGCTTATTCATCTGGCTAGGATTTTCTCGATTGACCCAGACCCCTTGGCTTTGTTTGGCTCCATGACCAAACACTTGCCATTCCCATTCCGTAAATACCATTCCCTTCTCAAAGACAGGTCACTGACACCATGTCTCAGCTGAGTCAGTTCAAAGCTCAGGTCCCACTGTAGATGAAGAACAGAATGTGCTGGCGTCTAAGATCCATGATGGCAGGATTGTTGTTTTCTCTCCCTTAGGCTTGAGCAGCAAAAGAGAATGGCTAGGGTGGGCTGTTCTGGAGTCAGAGCACATGGATTTAGATGGTGTCTCTGATGCTGTTGAGGAATGATGCAGGTAACTTGCTCAGCATTTCTATAAGTCTTAGTATACTCCTTTTCCATAACATGGAGACTATGCTCTCTATGGTGAAGACTCTGCAGCATTTGTTTAAAAGAAGTCAGTATAGACGCTAGCCCTGGCAAGCCACTTATTTACATCTCTTATGTGGTGATAAGAGACCAATCAGATGGTTTGGGGAGATGACTCAGTAAGGCATGGAGAAATGCTGTCAATGTCATTTCCTTAATTTCAGTGTTCAGGAGGAGAAAGTCGGTGGCCTGGGTCTTAACGGCCAGCAGAGTATCCACATTAGTGTGCTCCAGGGCAATGACAGTCCATGTCACACACAGACAAACAAGGAGGATGGCTCCTGAGGAATGACCTGAGTTGACCTCTGCCCACACTCACACATCTGTACCTCCACATACACAGAGAAATTAAGTCATGCTCATCCCGTTTATTCTATTGAGAAACATACTACTGTACAGTTAAAAACTCTGAAGCAAATGATATTTAAATCAAGGATAAAAAATAGTATTTACAAAACTGATTTGTAAGATATATTTTATTTATGCCCATGGACTGCTGATATTATCAAAAACTAGGTCAGAAATAAAATAAGGCTTGTATTTAAAAAAAAAAACAGAAAATATGAACTAGGTTTGGAATTGCTAATTTCCAATTCTTCTGATAGAAAATGATCACTGTGGCACAGGAAGAAAAGGACTCTCAAGGGGTCTGCAGTGATCTCTGTTGTCAGAAAAAGGAGGGTTTTCAGGACGCTCATTTGGAAAGGTAGAAAAATGACTGAGAATGCATATGTAACCTTTTTTACCTTTATTAAAAATAAACAAACAAAAGCAAGACAGTCAGAAATAAATGAACACTGCTGTGCTCATTAGCTGTGGTTAAGCTAATTTTATTGATGGTTTAGTTATCATATTAATATTTCATTCTCATTTAATGCAACTGAACATCTTAGCTATTTACAATTCTCATAACACAAATTGCAATAAAGTCCTTCAAGCAGATACTTGTTCATCACCCAGGAAATTATTCTTTCTCCATGGCAAGAGTAATAGCTTTTGAGCACAGATTAGAGCAACATTATTACCTTGTTATGGAGAGTGAATAAACTACTATATTCTGTTTTGCGTGATTCTGACCAACTTGCTGCCTCCTAAAATAAACTATGATGAAGTTCTGTGCCCAAAGCAATGGTTTTTTATAGAAATGAAAAAATGTAAATATATCCTAATATGACTCTAATAAATAAAATTGTGTGTGTGTGTGTGTGTGTGTGTGTGTGTCAGATCTATAGGGAATTGATTGAGGAAAAGGGGCATGATACATTCTGTGGTTTAATTCTTCCATATTTGTATTAATTTGATGAAGCCTGTGGACTCTTAAATGATAGATATATCACCTGCCCACATATCTTGGTCCATTACAGATTCTTTGCATGGTGTCCACGGAAGGCCATAGTAACCTGCCAAGAGTCAAAGTACTGTCTAGTTAAAGCATTCCTATCTGAATTGACCTAAGGCTAAAACTTGTGACCATGTCCCTGCTGACTCAACAAGTCAGAACAATAATATACACTGCCTTCCTCTTGATAAGAACGGGTTTTGTTTATGTGTTGTATTTGCTACGTTCTTCAGGCTGGCCCATGACCTCCTGGAAACAACTGAGCCTTTTGCCTCAGGGGTGATACTGCTCCTGTCTCAATCACATTAAATATGTTTTTCACTTATACTTTGAAGTTTTGTACGTGTTTTGATCACATTTACCCTCCCCCAAACCCTTCCCCAAGTTGTTCCAGACCCCCTCTGCCTCCCTTCCCTACTTCATGTTCTTTTAAAGAAAAAAACCACCCCAACCCCCACTGAATCAGATTAGTGCTGCCCTCATGCTCTGTGGGGGATGTGGAAGCCAACCTTATGAAGGAAAGGTGGGATGGAGAGCCAGGCGCCACAGGTTCCTGTGACTCCTTGAAGTGTCCATATCTGCCACATAAGGCACTAGATCTAATTTCACTCAGGGCATACTTGGAGTCAGCATAAAGGAACCGAGGCCAGAGAGGTGGCCTCTTCCAAGTCTTCACAAAAATCTTCACAAATGATGATAATTTCCCACTCCTTCTGAGTTACCTCACCAGGCAGGCCTTCCATTAGAGCACCGTGACAGTGTGGCAAGATGTGATTGGGGTTTGGGATTGAGTCAAACACTGTATAAAAGCTTATGGGCTGAGCAATAAACAGATCTGTACCTGATGCTGGTCTCTGGAGTTAGATTTCTTGAGATGTGTCGTGTGACTATTGCCTCTCACCCCCACCGTCACCCTTGGTCTTGTTGCCACAGTACACATAGGTGTGATGTCATGGGAAGCCTACCGAAGGCCACAACCCTGAAGAAATCAGATTTCCCCAACCCAGCATATATGCAGCAGATGTGCAGCGAGGTCTTCATGCAAGTCCCCCAACAACTGGAGTAGGAACCGTCCAGGAATCTGTTGTCTGTCTGTGGATCCTGTTCCCCTAATTGGGCTGCCACTTTGTCTGGCCTCAGTGGGAAAGGATGTGCCTAGTCTTGCAGTGACTTGATTTGCGGGGCGGGGGGGGGGGGATCGACGGGAGGCTCACCTACTCAGAGGAGAAGTGGATAGGGATAGGGGGAGGGACTGTGTGTGGGGGTATGACCAGAATGAAAAGTGAACAAGTAGATTAATTAATAAAATAAAATAATATAAAAGAGACTCTTCTCCCCTAGCCTCTACCAACTCTCCAAGACTCCCCAGGTGCTGGTGGGAGCTGTTGCGCCGCTCCCAATCCGTGACAGAATGGCAATGTCTTGATCTTGTGCAATAAGCACAACTTCGGTAAAAAGATTGTTAATGCTGCTTTTAAACTCAGCACTCCGTTTTTTTTCTAACTTTGCTCTGAAACTTAATAATATACAATGGGTTGAATTTTTTTTTCATTTTTACAATTAAGAGTCACAGGGAACACTTTGCCTCATTTGTTCTTAATGGATTTTCCTGTCAATTGTTTGTATAAACAGAATACACTAACAGTTACATGGGAACAGTTCTAGAAATTAGGGGGAAAATACTTGAAACAATATTTCAAAAGGGTTTCTTGTGGACTATCAAGGCCTTAGAGGGAGACTTTCAAATTAAAACATTTAAAATGTCTGCTAGGATGCTAATCAGATGACATATGTAAATCAAATTATACTGAAAAGAAGTCTCAAGATTAATACCCAAAACCTCTTTTGGAGGAGGAAAAGTAACCTTTATAGGAATGGGCTCTCTGGTGGTACCCAGTGAAGGCAGGACCAGTGGTACCACAGCGTGGCTTGCATTTGATGCTCATCACAGGCTGTAATAAAGGCTTCATTACAGTCCTCCTCCTAAGGAGTTTCTGATGCCTGCTTGTGAGAGTGAAGGTCTGTGGTTTGCTCAATGAAACCCTCAACTGATCCTGGGAGGACAAGTACAGAATACTCAATCTTGCTAGCCAGGTCCAAGCAAGCTACACACAAAAAGAACCCTGCTCAGACCTATAGAGAGGATAATACATTTAGGATAAAGATTTAAAATAAATGCTACTACAAGTGTCTAAGGCCAGATGTGATAGTATGTGCCTGACATCCCAGCACTTGGGAGGTGGAAGCAGGAGGAACCGTTTAATGTCAAGGTTCCATGCCATCCTGGGAGAGATGAGGGCCCATTTCAACTCTTTTCCCTCTATAAATGAATAGTATTGACTACAAAGATATTCTGAGCATTCAAGAAAAAGGTTAATTTCCCATGGAATTAGTTATTTTATTAGCTCTCTGGAGATGAGTTCAAACAGTAGGAGCCTTGGAGTGTCAGTGAGTATCAGCAATTTCGATTTAGCCAGTTTTCAGAATATAAACCCCAGATTCCTTTCCCATAATGGAAAATGTAGCAATAAGAAAAGAACACAGTCACATTCTCAGGGAAAGGGGTATATCCTCGGCAATGTGCCATCAGGCAATGCCACTGGAGCAATATAATAGAGACACCAGCATGATCTTGTAAGACAGTGTCATCTTCAGGGAACACTCTCTTCCATATGATCTCTTTACTTGACCAGAATGGTATCTGGTCTATGACCACCTGTCTTCATACAGGTGGCTGTACCTCAGGTTGGCCCAGAACTCACTCTGTAGCCAGGCTGACTTTAAACTC